>JALAZF010000811.1:0-1200000 GCA_022829125.1 Lathyrus tuberosus | reverse complement strand
AAGTGTTTTAAAGAAATTTGAGATGAGAAGAGAGAAGACACAAGGGTAATTCTAAGGGAGACTATGAATCCTAAGGTTATCATGCATGGGTGACCTACGGTTAGTGAGGTTCAACCTAAACCCTAAAGAAAGGAAAAGATAGGGAAGGAAAAAGTAAGGGTGACTATGGATACTTATCCATACCCTTAAAGAACTTACCTTAGTACCTGCATAAAAGATTAGTACAGAATAGACACAAGTAAGAGAAATGAGGTGAATGAAAATCAAACAATGGTAAACAACAATGATTATCATCCAAACATGAATCAAAGAAACAAAGAAGCAGCCCCAAAACAAATGGCACAAGTGCCTTTTCAAACAGATAATCATACAAGATCAAAGATGCGCCTACAAGAAAATCTCAAGTGAAAACAAATCAGATAATTAGAAAAATGACTCCTAAAATTCCCAAATTAAACATTAAGGTTCCTCAACCAGAGGAAAACAACATATCAAAAGTCCCTGCAAAAAATCAAGATATTAGTCATTCAAATAATTAGGCAGAGTTCAGGTGGGAATTAGGGCTCGGTGTGCCAAGGGGAAGGACCTAAATGCAATATGAAATAAATTTAAAAATGAAAAAAAAATATTTTTATGCAATTTAAAATGCAAAAAGAACGGATAAAAAATGTTTTATTATTACAGAGAAATAAAATAAAGAAATTTATGTATGCATGAGATGTGTAATGCAAAAAGAAATTGAATTAAACAATTAATTTAAATGATGAAAATAAAATAAAAATAAAAAATAAAATTTGTGAAAATTTTATAAAATGATAAGAATGATGTATGAATTTTGTGATGATTTTTAGATGCAAGATAGTATTTTTAAAATCAAAATATGAAATTGATGATGAAATAATAAAATAAAATATGAAATAAGATGTGGGGGGTGCGTTAGTAAATTATTCATACTGGAAAGAAAGAAATGGGCTTAAGGGGGGTGTCGTTAGCGAGGCCCGTCCCAATAATAAGTCAGAAAAAAAAAGAAAAAAAAAGAGAGCGTGCGTAGACCCTAGTCAACCAGTTGACTGGCCCTTTACCTTTGGATTGATCTGACGTCCCACAGAAGTCAATGAGATTCCCTAGTATTCCAAATCAAGGGCCACGATGAAGAGGACACGATAGTTAACAAATGCACACATACACCCATGCGATCCGTATACTATACACGAGCCATGTGCCAAGCACATGTCATTTTTAATCGTTGGCAGCCTATCATCCATACGATGCATCACGCGGTCCATGTTTAGTTAACTAAAATAAAAAGTAAGCAAAACAAAAAAGCCTGGTTGGTGGATCATGGTAACACCGGTGGGGTAATATACATGGAATTATGAAATTAAAATCAGAAAAAAAATAATAAAACAAGACACATGGCACACTGTGGACCGTCAGATCCCAAGATCCAACGGCCACAGCATCGTCTTCTCCAACATCCCACCGGCGACCTGCGATTTTTTCCGGCGACGGACTTAGGGTTCCGATCGTCCCCTTGGATGCACACCAACCTGTAGCTGCCCAGAAACTACAACCAAATACACTAATCCAACCAGTTTTTCATGAGGATTAAGATTATGCACTCCAAATTCAAAAATAACCAACATATATTAAAAAACGAAGAAGAATGCATTAGGGCATAAAACTTTAAATGATCATTACAAGCCATATACGCGTCCAAAATTAAAACCAATTATATTAGGATGATCAGCAGACATCACATGTCAATATTCATATAAAAAATTGGAGTTTTAAGAGCATGAAAAAACCTCTTAACCTGAGATGGAGCAACTCCAATCCTTGCCTTTGGCTGCGAATGGTGGTTGGGTTGTGCTCCAGAAATCACCAGGAAGAGACTTGTGGAAGAACTTTTGGCAAAAACCTTGTGGATCGTGAGTTTGAATGAGAAATCCTCTTTTAGGGTTTTCTTGAGAACTCCTCCAAATGCACGTGAATGAACCCTAACTAGTGCATGGATGGGTTTATAAAGACTAGGGTTTGCCTCTGAATATGAATTGGGCTTGGGTAATCCATTGTTTAATGATTTTTGAATTATTTTGGAATTTTGCATTATGTGGAATATACCTCTCTTCATGCATGTTCACTTAAAAATTCCATGATGGATCACTAGCATTTGGATTGATAATTACACCCATATGGAACTTGGGCCTTGAAAATAATTGGTTCATGAGCTTTAAATAATTTGGCATTTTTGAACAATGGAGAATAAGTGAAGAACACACCATGGAATTTCTTCATTCTTGGGCCCAAAATAATCCTCAAGGAATGTCTTTTAATATTGGAATGTGGCATGAAGCAATGACATTGATTATAGGTCATTATGCCCAAAGTTGTGAAAATAGGATCATGAGAAACCCTAAAAACCACCTTGCCTTCTTTTGATCATAATTGGAGTTTCACAAATGATATGGAGATCCACTAGTACTTGTTGGAAAGAGGAGAAAAAGATCTTCAACTTTCATGTTGGAGAAAAATTCATTTGAAGCTTTCTTGATGGTGAAAAGTCAAGTTGAATGCAGTACAAAAACTTGCCAAAAAAGGAAACTTTTCATTATAGGGCACTTTCCAAATTTAGAAACTTTGCACCAACTCCTGATTCCTGACAAATATGTATGAAACTTGACCCCTGGAGACCATATGAGGATATGAGATCTTAAAATCCCTGAAGAGAACCTCAAAATTTCACAGTTGACTTTTCTCCTTTCACTGTTGACTTTTCCCCAAATTCAACTGATTTTCAATCCATTGACTAATTGAACTTCTCCTGAACCAAGTTGATGGACAATCTTCCACCCCTAGGTATTTAGGGACCCAAGGAATACCATGGAACCAAGTCTTGCCCAAAAAATCAGAAATAAACTGACTTTATAGCAAACCCTAGTTTTAGTACCCTCAGTCTAGGAGGAAATAACACAGTCTCCAAATCCAAATTCCTCTGAATATGATGTGTATCCTCTCCAACAAAGATAATATATGCCATTTGATGATGATAAAAACCCAAGGAGCTTACCCATTGGAGCAATAAACCCAAGAATCTCAAAACCCTAATCTATGCACTGGTTAGGAGAGGATGATCCACCTGAGCTCTCTTGGACAATACCAGGACTCTTGCTTGACCCTCTGAAGCACTGCCTCAGGCACATTGACCCCATGCTAAGAACCAATGATATGCACACATGATAATGCAAAATGCAATGCAACATAAGCCAGTTAGTAATAAAGTAAGGAGAGCAAATTTTGGGGTGCAACAGTTGGATATCTTCTAGTGGGATTTGAGAACCTTTTGGGGTCGTGTATTTGACTAAGAAGTCGTACTTGCCACTTGGTTCTCCCAGTGTATCCCAGATTTCCTCTTCTTCATTTTCGCACAAAACTGCTGCAAATTGCTCTTCATCCTCATCTAAGGTTTCATCATCTTGAGTATTAACTTGGAAGCTCTGCGATGGTGGGAGACTGTAATAGTCTTGAAACCTTACAGAGGTTGATCCATCAGACCTTCTCCTCATGTCTACTCCTGCAGGTGCAGAATGTAACGCCCCGGTTTTTTTGTTAGATTTATTTAATTGAGTCGAATTAATTATTTTTTTGTTTTTATGTTATTTTATTCTTGGTTGTTATTTGGTAAATATGTTATGTTTATCGTTATTATGTTTTATCGCGTTTTGGGAGCGTTTGCGAGAAAATTGAGTGTAGGGGTATTTTGGTCATTTTGCTTGGTTAGATATTATTGTTTTTCTTAAAATAGAAACATAGAGATTAGAAAGAGAGAAAAGAAAGTTTAAGAGAAATAGAGAAAAAGAGAGTGAGAAGAAGAAAAAGAGGAAAACTTGGAGTTTAAGAAATCGATTCAACCAACACTTCAAAGCACAATTAATCGGGTAAGGGTGCGAAACTCGGCTATTATATGCTTGTGTATGAATATGTATGTGTGTGTTTGAATGTTTACTTGTTTTTCATAGTTTTTCAATTCTAGGTTGGAATGAGGAAAATGAATAGAAATTGATGTTTTCATGGTTGGAAATCGATATGAATCACGTAGTATGATCGTATTATATGTATGAATATTGTTGATACTTATTTTGATTGATTGAAAATGTTTTGGTTGGAGAAAGCTGGATTTTGGGGTTTGGAACCGTGTAACCCGCAGCAGAAAAATTCTGGTTCTGATGCGATTAGCCAGGCGAATTAGGTCTCGCCACTAGTTCGCCAGGCGAAGTGCTGGCGAAGAGGGATTCGCTAGGCGAAATCATAAGTCGCCAGGCGAAAACGGGGAGACATAAATGTGTTAGCTACTGGAACTCTTGGGGTTTTTCTAAAATTGTGGTTCGCCACTAGTTCGCCAGGTGAAGTGCTGGCGAAGGGGGATTCGCCGGGCGAAATCCTAAGTCGCCAGGCGAATCTGGCAGTTTTTCAATAAATTCTTTTCTTTGAAAATTCACAACTTTTGATCCGTAACTCGGATCGAGACGTTCTTAGTACCGTTGGAAAGCTAATGAGATGTTCTTTCTTATAAAAATGGTTTTGAGATTTAGTGGCCGATTTAATTATGTCGGGAATTTGGAAACGTGTTGTTTTGTCGACTTTTACCGTCGTAATTGTGTGCGATTGATGTGTTATCATGCGATATGCTTTTGATATATAACGTATAGCTTGTGTGCTGTTATATGATGTGAATGCATGCGATGAAATGTTGTGATGATGGTTTGTGGCCTTATGGCAAATAAATGCCTTGTTTTGGGTTTGATTGCAATGCATGATTATTGAGGTTGAGATGGTTCACATGGTTATATATGTATATGCATTTGATTGTCATGAATCATTAGTATACCATGCATCATGAATATGCACCATGTGATGTCGTGTGCTCTTGTGGGGTGTGAGCGACGAAACGATTCCAGAGGGAATCTGCTGTAACGATCGTGTGCCTTATACAAAGAGGACCTAAAGCGACGTTATAGACGATCGTATGCCTTATACAAAGAGCACCTAAAACGATCGGATCGCGTGCCTTATACAAAGAGGACCTAAAGCGGACCATAAACGTCGTGTGCCTTATACAAAGAGGACCTAAAGCGACGGGGAACATCGTTTGCCCGACGGGGAGTTACACTAAGTAACAAGCGATGGTTCCAATAATTCCTGAGTGAATTAATGATGATGAGAATGATGGATGGAATGGTACCGCATGCATAGAGTCGTTGTGTCGGTCTCTGTACATTTTCATAAGTCATGAATGGGATTGATGAGTTGATATATATATATATATATATATATATATATATATTGGTGATAAATGTATTGAGCATGATTGATATGCCTTTGTGATGGATGCATGAATTATGAATTGTTTTGTTTTGTATTTGAATTATGGTATACGTTGTGGTGAGAATGTTTTGCATGCGTATTTCATGTTATTACATAATTGTATGCAACTATATTATAATTGTGTTTCTCACCCTTCTACTGTTTTGAATGCTCTATGAGGCATTGTAGATTAGATGCTGAAGGTCTTTTTGTGAAGATTATGTCTTCATTCTTTTGTCGGCCGACTCTGATATGTAGCACCGGGTAGTCGGGGAGATCGTTATGTGATTATGTGTATATATATCCTCTTGGATTCTACATGTATGACTCTGTATATGACAGACAAACTTCTATGTTTATATATGAGATTTCAGTTGCAGATTTTCCGCTTTTATTCTGTATCTGAATTGTGGTTGTTAGGAACCGAGTTCCTCTGTTTATGTTGCTACCTGATTGTTGCATTTCTATATGCGCAGGTTATTATAATTCATTACTTTGATGTGACGCTCCCGTCTATGCCATGAATGTTTTAATCATACTCTGATTATTTGTTATCGCTTTAATTACTCGGGGTATAGATTGGGGGTGTTACATTAAGTTGTATCAGAGCCAGTCCGTGTTGGTCATTTTGACTAAGTTGTTTGTTGTGCGATAGTTGTGTTATGGCGAGTTGATTGTTTAACCATAGTTACTGTTATTGGATATGAACAGAATATGGCTGGTAGAAATGATGCTGCTCTTGCTGCTGCTATGCAAGCTATGGCTCAGGCTGTGCGGAATACACCTAATTCTGGTGGGAATGATGAGTTCAGGAAGAACAAACCGCCTATCTTCAAAGGAAGATATGATCCTGATGGTGCTCAGATTTGGCTTAAGGAGATTGAAAGAATATTTCGAGTGATGGACTGTGCTGAGGAACAGAAGGTGAGACTGGGTACTCACATGTTGAAGGAGGAGGCTGATGATTGGTGGGTTAATACGCGTCATGTGTGGGAAGCTACAGGGGAAGTTATCACTTGGGCTTTGTTTAGCAGTGAGTTTTTGAGGAAGTATTTTCCTGAAGATGTTAGAGGAAAGAAAGAAATAGAGTTCTTGGAGTTGAAACAGGGTAACATGTCTGTTACTGATTACACTGCTAAGTTTGTGGAGCTTGTTCAGTTTTATCCACATTATGCTGAAGCAATTGCGGAGTTTTCCAAATGTGTGAAGTTTGAGAACGGGTTGCGTCCCGAGATCAAACAGGCAATTGGTTATCCAAGAATTAGGAGGTTTTCAGATTTGGTGGATTATTGTAGAATTTATGAGGAGGATAGCAAAGCTAGTTCTACTCATTATAAGAGTGTGAACGAAAGGAAAGGAAAGCAACCGTTTCGTGGTGGTCCTTATGTGGCACCAGCTGACAAGGGAAAGCAAAGGGATAATTTTGATAAAAGGCTAAGTGGAGGAGGTATGTATAATCCTCCGAGATGTTTTAAGAGTGGTGACTTAAGACATCGTCAGTTTGAATGTAGAAAGGATATGATGAAGTGTTCCAATTGTGGAGGTATAGGACATGTAGCAGCTGATTGCAAGAGGAATGTGGTGAAGTGTTTCAACTGTGGTGAACCTGGCCATGTTAGTACGAGGTGTCTGAAACTAAAGCAAGCTCAAGCTGGAGGAAAAGTATTTGCATTGGCAGGAACTCAGCCTACTAGTGCAAATCGTCTGATCAGAGGTACTTGTTTTATTAATAGTACGCCTTTAGTTGCTATTATTGATACCGGAGCGACTCATTCGTTTATTTCGTCTGAGCGTGTGCGGCGTTTGAATCTTTTGTTGTCGTCAATGGGTGGAGAGATGGTTATCGATACTCTAGCATTGGGGTCGGTAACTACTTCTCTGGTTTGTTTAAGTTATCCTTTGACCATTTATGGTAAGGATTTTGCTATGGATTTGGTGTGTCTGCCGTTGGAGGGTTTAGACGTAGTTCTGGGAATGAATTGGTTGCAGTTCAATCGAGTTCATATCGATTGTTATCATAAGTTGGTAAGATTTCCTTCTCTTGAAGAAGACGAGGAATCGAGTTTCTTATCTACCAAAGAGTTGAAGAAACTCTTGGCGGATGAAGCTCAGTTGTTCGGGTTGTTTGCATCGTTGACTGTGGATAGTCAAGTTGCAATTGATGTGTTTCCAGTCGTGTGTGATTTTCCGGAGGATATTTCTGATGTGCCGCCAAAAAGAGAGGTGGAGTTTTCTATAGATCTAGTTCCAGGTACTAGACCTGTATCTATGGCACCATATCGTATGTCGGCATCTGAGTTGGTTGAGTTGAAGAAGCAGTTGAATGAATTGTTAGAAAAGAGGTTTGTGAGGCCGAGTGTATCGCCTTGGGGTGCTCCAGTTTTATTGGTGAAAAAGAAAGATGGAAGTATGAGATTGTGTATTGATTATCGCCAGCTGAATAAGGTGACGATTAAGAATAAGTATCCTCTTCCGAGAATTGATGATTTGATGGACCAGTTGGTAGGTGCGTGTGCGTTTAGTAAAATTGATTTGAGGTCAGGTTATCATCAGATTAGAGTGAAGGAGGAAGATATTCAGAAGACGGCTTTTAGGCCACGATACGGACATTACGAATATTCCGTGATGCCGTTCGGGGTTTCTAATGCGCCGAGAGTGTTTATGGAGTATATGAATCGCATATTCCATGAGCATTTGGATCAATTTATTGTTGTGTTTATTGATGACATCTTGATTTATTCTAAGTCTCGGGAGGAACATGCGGAACATTTGCGTATTGTATTACAAATTTTGAAGGAAAAGAAACTTTATGCCAAGTTGTCCAAGTGTGAGTTCTGGTTGTCAGAAGTGAGTTTTCTTGGGCATGTGATTTCAGGTAATGGTATTGCTGTGGATCCATCCAAAGTAGATGCAGTTCTACAATGGGAGGCTCCTAGATCTGTTACTGAAATTAGAAGCTTTTTGGGTTTAGCTGGATATTATCGAAGATTCATTGAAGGCTTTTCCAAGTTAGCACTTCCATTGACCCAACTGACTTGTAAAGGTAAAGCGTTTATTTGGGATATTCAGTGTGAGGAAAGTTTTAGTGAGCTGAAGAGAAGATTGACTACAACTCCGATTTTGATCTTACCGGATCCTAGTGAACCGTTTGTGGTGTATTGCGATGCGTCTTTGAGTGGTTTAGGTGGAGTGTTGATGTAAGAAGGTAAGGTGGTGGCTTATGCTTCGAGACAATTGAGGGTTCATGAGAAGAATTATCCTACTCATGATTTGGAATTAGCTGCGGTGGTTTTTGTATTGAAAATTTGGAGACATTATCTCTACGGTGCAAGATTCGAAGTCTTTAGTGATCATAAGAGTTTAAAATACTTGTTTAATCAGAAAGAGTTGAATATGAGACAACGGAGATGGTTGGAATTTTTGAAGGACTACGATTTTAGCTTGAATTACCATCCTGGTAAAGCTAATGTGGTAGCCGATGCGTTAAGCCGGAAATCTTTGCATATGTCTGCTTTGATGGTTAAAGAGTGGGAACTTTTGGAAGAATTTAGAGATTTGAGTTTGGTGTGTGAATTGACATCTGATAGCGTGAGGCTTGGTATGTTAAAGGTCACTAATGATTTTCTGTTGACCGTTAGCGAGAAACAGAGGCTGGATGTGAAATTTGTTGATTTGATGACGGTTGGAGATAAAGGTGTGAATGGTGACTTTAAAGTGGATGATCAGGGCGTTTTGAGATTCCGTGGTAGAATTTGTATTCCTGATGATTCGGAATTGAAAAAGATGATTTTAGAGGAAGGACACCGGAGTAGTTTGAGTATACATCCGGGAGCTAATAAAATGTATCAAGATTTAAAGAAGATCTTTTGGTGGTCCGGATTGAAGAGAGATGTGGCTTAGTTTGTTTATGCGTGTTTGACGTGTCAGAAGTCAAAGGTAGAACATCAGAAGCCTAGTGGATTATTGTAACCGTTGGATATTCCCGAGTGGAAATGGGACAACATTCTATGGATTTGTGACAGGGTTGCCGAATACTCAGAGGGGACATAATGCCATTTGGGTGATTGTGGATAGGCTGACTAAATCGGCGCATTTCATTCCGATTGACATCAGTTTTTTCTTTGGAGAGGTTGGCTGAGATTTATATCCGTGTGATTGTGAGATTACATGGTGTTCCATTGTGTATTGTTTCAGATCGAGATCCGAGGTTTACTTCCAGATTTTGGGAAAGTTTGCAAAAGGCGTTAGGTTCCAAGTTGAGATTGAGTTCTGCTTATCATCCTCAGACGGATGGTCAGACCGAGAGAACTATTCAGTCATTGGAAGATTTGCTGAGAGCTTGTGTTCTTGAGCAAGGTGGTGCTTGGGATAGTTATCTTTCGTTGGTTGAGTTCACGTATAACAATAGTTTCCATTCGAGTATTGGAATTGCACCTTTTGAAGCGTTGTATGGAAGAAGATGTCGAACACCTTTGCGTTGGCATGAACCTGGTGAGAGTTCGGTGGTTGGACCGGAGTTAGTTCAACAAACTACGGAAAAGGTGAAACTTATTCGTGAGAAGATGAAGGCTTTTCAGAGTACGCAGAAGAGTTATCATGATTGAAGGAGGAAAGATCTTGAGTTTTGAGAAGGCGATCATGTATTTTTGAGAGTTACACCGGTGACGGGTGTTGGACGTGCATTGAAGTCGAAGAAACTTACTTCTCAGTTTATTAGTCCTTATTAGATATCCGCGAGAGTGGGTGTTGTGGCTTATCGGGTGGCGTTGCCACCGAATCTTTCGAATTTACATGATGTGTTCCATGTTTCACAGCTTCGGAAGTATGTTCCGGATCCGTCGCATGTGATTCCGATGGATGAGGTTGAGGTAAGGGAGAACCTTACGGTTGAGGTATTACCGATGAGGGTTTTGGATCGCGAGTTGAAGTGGTTAAGAGGCAAAGATATTGCGCTTGTGAAAGTAGCGTGGGGAGGCGCTGCTGAGGGCAATTTGACTTGGGAGTTGGAGAGTCGGATGCGGGAATTGTATCCGGAGTTGGTCGTCTCAGGTAATATTTTCGAGGACGAAAATTTCTAAGTGGGGGAGGGTTGTAACGCCCCGGTTTTTTTGTTAGATTTATTTAATTGAGTCGATTTAATTATTTTTTTGTTTTTATATTATTTTATTCTTGGTTGTTATTTGGTAAATATGTTATGTTTATCGTTATTATGTTTTATCGCGTTTTGGGAGCGTTTGCGAGAAAATTGAGTGTAGGGGTATTTTGGTCATTTTGCTTGGTTAGATATTATTGTTTTTCTTAAAATAGAAACATAGAGATTAGAAAGAGAGAAAAGAAAGTTTAAGAGAAATAGAGAAAAAGAGAGTGAGAAGAAGAAAAAGAGGAAAACTTGGAGTTTAAGAAATCGATTCAACCGACACTTCAAAGCACGATTAATCGGGTAAGGGTGCGAAACTAGGTTATTATATGCTTGTGTATGAATATGTATGTGTGTGTTTGAATGTTTACTTATTTTTCATAGTTTTTCAATTCTAGGTTGGAATGAGGAAAATGAATAGAAATTGATGTTTTCATGGTTGGAAATCGATATGAATCACGTAGTATGATCGTATTATATGTATGAACATTGTTGATACTTGTTTTGATTGATTGAAAAAGTTTTGGTTGGAGAAAGCTGGATTTTGGGGTTTGGAACCGTGTAACCCGCAGCAGAAAAATTCTGGTTCTGATGCGATTCGCCAGGCGAATTGGGATTCGCCAGGCGAATTAGGTCTCGCCACTAGTTCACCAGGCGAAGTGCTGGCGAAGAGGGATTCGCCAGGCGAAATCATAAGTCGTCAGGCGAAAACGGGGAGACAGAAATGTGTTAGCTACTGGAACTCTTGGGGTTTTTTTAAAAACTGTGGTTCGCCACTAGTTCGCCAGGCGAAGTGCTGGCGAAGGGGGATTCGCCAGGCGAAATCCTAAGTTGCCAGGCGAATCTGGCAGTTTTTCAATAAATTATTTTCTTTGAAAATTCATAACTTTTGAACCGTAACTCGGATCGAGACGTTCTTAGTACCGTTGGAAAGCTAATGAGATGTTCTTTCTTATAAAAATGGTTTTGAGATTTAGTGGCCGATTTAATTGTGTCGAGAATTTGGAAACGTGTCGTTTTGTCGACTTTTACCGTCGTAATTGTGTGCGATTGATGTGTTATCATGCGACATGCTTTTGATATATAACGTATAGCTTGTGTGCTGTTATATGATGTGAATGCATGTGATGAAATGTTGTGATGATGGTTTGTGGCCTTATGGCAAATAAATGCCTTGTTTTGGGTTTGATTACAATGCATGATTATTGAGGTTGAGATGGTTCGCATGGTTATATATGTATATGCATTTGATTGTCATGAGTCATTAGTATGCCATGCATCATGAATATGCACCATGTGATGTCGTGTGCCCTTGTGGGGTGTGAGTGACGAAATGATTCCAGAGGGAATCTGCTGTAACGATCGTGTGCCTTATATAAAGAGGTCCTAAAGCGACGTTATAGACGATCGTGTGCCTTATACAAAGAGGACCTAAAGCGATCGGATCGTGTGCCTTATACAAAGAGGACCTAAAGCGATCCATAAGCGTCGTGTGCCTTATACAAAGAGGACCTAAAGCGACAGGGAACATCGTTTTCCCGACGGGGAGTTACACTAAGTAACAAGCGATGGTTCCAATAATTCCGGAGTGAATTAATGATGATGAGAATGATGGATGGAATGATACCGCATGCATAGAGTCGTTGTGTCGGTCTCTGTGCATTTGCATAAGTCATGAATGGGATTGATGAGTTGATATATATATTGGTGATAAATGTATTGATTATGATTGATATGCCTTTGTGATGGATGCATGAATTATGAATTGGTTTGTTTTGTATTTGAATTATGGTATACGTTGTGGTGAGAATGTTTTGCATGCGTATTTCATGTTATTACATAATTGTATGCAACTATATTATAATTGTGTTTCTCACCCTTCTGCTGTTTTGAATGCTCTATGAGGCATTGTAGATTAGATGCTGAAGGTCTTTTTGTGAAGATTATGTCTTCATTCTTTTGTCGGTCGGCTCTGATATGTAGCACCGGGTAGTCGGGGAGATCGTTATGTGATTATGTGTATATATATCCTCTTGGATTCTACATGTATGACTCTGTATATGACAGACAAACTTCTATGTTTATATATGAGATTTCAGTTGCAGATTTTCCGCTTTTATTCTGTATCTGAATTATGGGTGTTAGGAACCGAGTTCCTCTGTTTATTTTGCTACCTGATTGTTGCATATCTATATGAGCAGGTTATTATAATTCATTACTTTGATGTGACGCTCCCGTCTATGCCATGAATGTTTTAATTATACTCTGATTATTTGTTATCGCTTTAATTACTCGGGGTATAGATTGGGGGTGTTACACAGAACAAATTTGTCTTTCTGGTGGTTTTATGATCCACCTTTTTCCTTGCAGCTCAGCTACTGAGCATTTTTGTCCAGGGATAACTTTTACGCCTCTACTGGATAAGTATTATGTGACGTTTCCAACATCATATCTGAAGGCTGCATAGCTGGTATTTGTTAATCTGGCAATTAGTGCTCTGGAGATTAACAGGTTACTCTTAGCTCCTTGCCATCCTTCATACCCATGCGTTTGGATTGCGAGTTGTATATGATTGTAGAAATCGTGGATAATCATCATGATTTCTGGTGCAATGTAAACTAGTTGTGTCCCTTCCGATAGGTCTATCTCCATAGATCCTATGATTGATCTTTCATCATTCCACCTAGTATCACGAAGGAGGACAAGGGTGTTGATCCCTGCATACCGGTTATGCAAAGGATGAACCCTTATCATTATTAATCCTAAGTGAATATGCTGGAATCCTTCTCTTTTGAGTGCTTCATAGCTAGTCTTATTTATGAACTTAAGATCTAGCTGCTGGTTCTCTCCTGTTACGAGGATGCGTTCCTTAGATCGATGCTGATACACTCGATGTCTTGGTTCGTTCTAATTAGAATCATATAAGATTTCAGCTGGTACCATCATGGCTCTTCGTCTTTGGGATAACTCCAGTTCTTGGTTTGGATCAATTTGACTTTCTAGACTTTTCTGGTAAGTCCTAACGAAAAGCCTTGGGATCCGTCTTTGTACTTCATACCGGATTCTGCTTCCGGTTCGGTAGCTCCTTATCTAGTCTTCCTGGGATGGTATCCTTTCATTATCACTTAGCCCCATTACGGGTGGTAAGCTCTGGTTCCTCATCTTGCAAGGCTTTTGATTCTTTTATGCAAATCTTCCTTCAGAATTTGGTAATCAAGTGCGAGATATGGGTCTTCTTGTTTGAGGTTCTTTATTATGTCCTCGAACCACTTCAGCTGGACCTTTGCTTCAGCTAGGTTTGTATATTTTGGCTGGATTACTACTGTTCTCCGAATAAGTTTCCCTCCCGGTGATTTCTGGAAGCCGGGCGTACTTAGCATTAGAGGTTCTTCTTCCTCTCTTTTTCGAAGATTTTCTTGGGATCTATGAAAACGAAAAAGGGTCATTTCTTCTTCTGAGGCCTTCTTACAGATTCTCCAAGGGATAGACCAGCGGGGTCTCTTTGGATATCTTCCAACGCCTTTTCTAGCCCTGAGTCCTTTCCTTTTTTCTCCTTTTTATGACTTAATATCTCTACACAATCTTCTATTCTTTCGCTGATTCCAACCAGGACTTGTATTATAGTGCTGTTTTGATTGATGATGGTTGCTTGTCCACTGATTGCTCCTTTTGAAGAGTCAGCAGGTTTAGCGAAACCTACTGCTGGTTCTTCTATTGATCCGGTGGCCTTTACTGCTTCTTTGTATGTGGTACATTCAGCAGTGTTTCTCCAGCTCATGAAGTAAGGAGGTCCCTTACTTTGTTGGTAGTTTCTTCAACCTTTCGAAGCCTAAGGTCAAGATCCTTGGTGGTTCTTAACAACTTAGTTTCGAACACTTTATGTGACTCTTGGATTTGGTGGAAATGTTTTAAACCGACTTTGGATAGGAGAAGTAAACGATCATATATGACACTAATATTGTTATGAGATGTTTTGATCAGGTCTTTCTAACTGGGGTTTGACACGGATAAATCAAGGTATTCTAGGTCGGCGGTTCGGGATTTCTTGTACCAAGTTCTTATATTTTGTTCAAATCGTTCAGACAATTTTAAAGCTCGTGTGTTGGCGAACGGAGACTATTGGGACTCCTTCCCTTTCCCCAGAACTGCAACACCCTTTTGCCCAAAAAATTACATCACTCATTTTTAAAAATAATAAGTCCTTGATACAAGAAATACTTACTTTAGCCTTCCCAGAATACACAGACTTAGTTAGCCATCAGAACTTTTTCAAGCTCTGATACCAACGGGGTGCGTGAGCGGAAACATAATTGAGGGATCGTGAAGAGAGAAGTTTTAAACTCTACTTCAAAGTAAACAAAAATAAACTAATAAGACTGAACAAGGTATAACAAACACACTTACTTTTATTATAACAAAGGTATTTGTACAAGACTTCTGGTGAAATAATTATACAAGACTCTAGACTCTTTTGGGAATTTAGATTGTTTTCAGAGAAAGGAAGAGTTGTGGTGTTCTTCGATGCCTCTGATAATCAAGAAACCCACTACTTATAGTGAATCAGGAGGGTGAAGATAATAATGACCGGGTGCGCATTGGGCCCCATCGTCATCATTATTGATCTTACCAAAAAGACTCAAGATAGGGGAGAATCTTATCTGTCTCCCACTATTACAAACGGACAAGAGACTTTTTACAAAAGTCTTAAAGCTAGTGAGGAGAATCTTATCTGTCTCCCATTATTACAAACGGACAAGAGAATTTTTACAAAAGTCTTAAAGCTAGTGGGGAGAATCTTAGCAGTCTCTCACTTATCACAAACGGACAGAAATATTTTACAAAAGCCGATAGTGACAGTGCTCAGTGGTTGGGTCCCATGTATTGGTCCTCGTTACACGTGTGTATCTCCGTATTCCCGAATCCAGCGCTGCAACTTCCCGTGTATCTTTTCGAGTTCCTTGGTTGATCTGCTGACATGTGGCCTTTGATCGTTCCAGTAGTTGTCTCTGGTTGAGAGTCTCCGACATTCATTGATCCGTGCTTCTGACATCTGGTGGAGTAAGCTGAGTTCAGCCTGAACTCTCTTTCCTTGGCAGTCAAATAATCCAGGGGATCTTCTGCATTGTTGCCTGGGTTAGTCTCTAAGCATAATTGCTCTGCTGATGCTGAGGAACTTTCTGCCATTCCTGAATTGCTTCTTCGAAAAAAAGAAGGTGGTTGTGTGCTTGAGCTCCCTACTCGTGACATCCTGCAAAAGCAATAAAATGTGCAATTCTGGATAAAGTGTCTGCGAGGATATTTTGTTTTCCCTCAATGTGTTCAAAATTAATGCTGACCCCGGAACTAGTTACGAAATCTATGAAGGCTAACCACCTAACTCTAGATGGGTTGTTTTGAACAGATTTATTGTAAAAACTGATAATAGCCTGGCAATTTGTTCTAAGGGTAATCTCCCTTTTGTCGAGATAATGAATTTTAAATTTATCTAAGGATTCCATGCAGGCATGTATCTCGACATCTATGGTAGATTTAACCTTTTGGAACTTTCCTGAGGCGTAGGCATAGATTTTCTCAGTACTTTTGGGGTCATTCTTTATGTTTTTCCACTTACAAATCCCTCTCCATCCTTCCATGCACCCATCTGTTTCTATGATTATGCATGAGTTTTCTGGTGGGATTTCTAGGTCGGGCAAGTTTTGCACTATGTTTTTGATTTGCCGGATGATTTTCCAGTCACTGGGTTTCATCCTCTTGTCTCCATATGGGCTGGTTTTTGTGTGCAATGGGCCAGTCAGGGTTCCTAAGTTTGGGATGTAACTACGGGCGTAATTAAGGATCCATTAGAAACCTCGTAATCCTTTCTTATCCATTAGTCTCTTCTCATCAAAATCCAGAATTTTTTTGATGATATGAGGCTGCAACCTGTTCTTTCCTTGTTTGATTATGGCTCTTAAGAATTCAACTTCCTTGGTCACTATTTTCATCTTTGTGGGGGATAGGATTAAGCCATTTTTCCTTATGATTTCCACAGACCTCTATAAGTGCCTGGCGTGCTCCTCTTCATTGATGGAAAAGACCAAGATGTCATCAATGTACACTACTATGAAGTTTTCAGTTCCTTTGAAGCAGTTATCCATTTTCCGCTGGAAAGCTGCGGGTGCATTTTTTAGGCCGAAAGGCATAACCAACCATTCAAAGAGTCCTCCTGGCACAATGAAAGCAGTCCACGGGATTGACTCTTCATCCATAGCAATCTGGTGGAATCCGGATTTTTGATCAAACTTGGAGTAGATCCCGCTGTTTCCAATTCTCTTGAGTATCTCTCTCTCTCTCTCTCTCTCTCTCTCTCTGCATTGTTTTATTGATTCTTAATTATTATTTCAATTTGATTTCTATAAGCAATTTAACCAGCTCTTTAAACTGTGTCATAACCATTACTTCTGATTCCTTTTTGATACAAGATTGGATTACGAGACAAAAAATTGGATTTGGCATTGAATCTAGTGTCTTTACTATCTTCATCCTTCCACTTACGCTATATGTGTTACTAGTGAATTTCGTGATCTTCTGCATAATTTATTAGGTCATTCGAGTTTATCAAAATTGAATAAAATGGTGTATGGTCTTCCTCATTTAAAGTCCTTATCGTGCGAGTCTTATTTGTTAGGAAAACATGTTAGCATTTCTTTCTCCGGTCGTATTAATAACATAAGCATGCCTCTTTATGACATTGTTCAATCGGATGGTTAGGGTCCTAGTTGGATTCCTTCTATCTTAGGGTATAGGTATTATGTTACTTTTATTGATGATTTCTCAAGATGTACTTAGGTGGTTTTAATGAAAGACCGTTATGAGTTGTTTAATGTTTTAAATGATTTTCGTTCTAAAATCACGACACTGTTTGGAAATATTATTCTCATTTTATGTAGTGAAAATGCAAAAGAATATTTCTATGATTGTTTCAAATTTTTCATGCACTCCAAAGGCATCGTACATTAACTCAGTTGTCCTCTCACACCTCAACATAATGGTGTTACTGAAAGAAAACATAGACACATTATTGACACTGCTCGTAAACTTTTGCTAAATGCCAATGTAACTTTAAAGTTTTAGGGTGATGCTATTCTTACTATTGTGTATTTAATTAACTGGATGCCATCCCCTGTGTTGAATGACCAGGTTCCTCATTACTTGTTGCAACCTACATATCCCTTAGATGTTGTTTCCCCTCATATCTTTAGGTGTATTTGTTTTGTTTATGATTTGTCCCCAGGTCGTAATAAGATGTTTGCTTGTGCTATCAAATGTGTTTTCTTGGGATACTCCCGTGTCCAAAAGGAATATCAATGTTACTATCCTTATACACATGGATTCTACATGTCTGCAAATGCTACATTATTTGAGGACATACCATACTTTCCCAACCCAGATGTTCCTAAAACTGATTTAGATTAAGTCTTGTCTATTCCTTATTTTGAGTCAGTTAAGTTCACTCCTTTATCGTATAGTCCACCTGTTGTGATATACAAGTCTCCAACACCGTTTAATCAGTGTGACATTACCTATAAGAGAAGGTTTGGACCATATGATTCAACTTCTATTCCAAGCGCCTCCACCCTGCTTCGACTCTGTCTCCTGATTTTCCCATTTCCATGCTTAAAGGTAATAGTTCAACTCGTAGCCCTTATCCTATTTATAATTATGTGTCTTACAATCTATTATCTCATACCTACTATGCTTTTTTTATTGCATTTGCATTTGTTTCTATCCCTAAAACTATTCAGGAAGCACTATCCCATCCAGGGTAGAGACAAACGATACTTGATGAAATTTCAACTTTAAAATATAATCATACTTAGGAGCTTGTTCATCTCCCTTCTGGGAAACCTGTTGTTGGTTATATATGGACATTTAATGTTAAGTTGGGTTCTGTTGGATATGTAGATCGATTGAAAGTTTGCCTAGCTGCAAAGGGATATACTTAAGTCCATGGTTAAGATTATAATGATACTTTTTCTCCTTTTACAAATATGGCATATACTCGTCTCTTTTTGGCCATCACTGCCATAAAACAATTGCCTTTATTTCAATTGGATATCAAGAATGAATTCTTGCATGGTGAATTGGAAAAGAATATTTACATGGAGCAATCTCCTGAGTTTGTTGCTTAGGGGAGTGTAATCAGGTCTATAAATTGCACAATTCTTGTATAACTTAAAACAATCACCTCAGACATGGTTTGGAAGATTTATTAAAGTGTTCTAACAACTTGGGATGACACGTTGTAAATCAAATCACTTTATTTTCACTAAATACTCCTCATCAATTAAATATACTCATCTAGTAGTTTATGTTGACGAAATTGTAATTACATGTCTAGACTATGAGGGTATCAAGGATTTAACGCAACACTTATTTTAGGATGTTCAGACTAAGTACTTGGGTCATTTTCGTTACTTTTTTGGGATTGGGGTAGCTCAATAAAGTCAAGTAGTATTATCTCTCAAAGGAAGTATGATGTTGATATTTTAGAAGAAACGAGTCTTACAAATTGTAAACCAGTTAATACTCTTATGAATCTTAATGTAAAGCTTCTTCCTAAACAAGGGGAGCCATATACCGATCCAGGTAGATATCAAAGGCTTGTAGGAAAGTTTAATTATCTTAACTTAACTAGACCCAATATATCTTTTTTAGCCAGTGTAGTAAGTCAGTTCTTGAACTCTTCTTGCAGATATCTTTCCAACCCTCTGTTGAGGGTGATTAACTTGAAGATATCTCAAGCATCATCAAGTAGAAGACTGGAAGTTCCAATGAAGTGCTAATATGAGTGGTGTATCTGGCAAAGGAACTTGAACCTTAAGATTTGTGTAAGAGAGGAAATGCGAAAGCTTATCTGGATGTTTCTGGTTGAGTGACCAGAGTCTTGTGAAAATGAGAGAGTAACTCTTAAGCTACTGATGCAACTCTCTCTCTCTCTGTCCCTGTCTCTGTCTCTCTCTCTGTCTCTCTCTGTCTCTGTCTTTCTCTCTCTCTCTCTCTCTCTTTATCACATACACACAGGCACACACACACCCACACACCCACCACCTAACACACCCACCCACCCACCCACCCACACACGCGCGCGCACGCACACACACACACTTTATTTGTTAAAATTACCTAAAAACCTTTTTGAGCCCCTTCTAATTGATTAGGGGATTTTCTGACCAATTGAGAGATAATTACAACTAATTAATTTATCACCCCCTAGTGCTCTTATCAATTATTTTGCTTTGTAGTGCTCAAAATTTGAAATTTTGTTCTTCGAATGACAAGATGTGAGAAGCAATATTGTAACAATGTGTATAAGAAGCGTAACGCGTAATCAACAAAATAAAGGAAATAAATAAAATAACACATGAATTAGTAATCCAGTTTGGTGCAAATCCACCTACGTTTTGAGAGCATTAACCCAATGTAAGGAAATTCACTCTTAATAGTCAGAAGTACAAATTGGTCTGATTTGAACTCTCCTAGTTCAATGCCTTTTTTTATAATACTACATGTGAATTTCTATTCAGGATATGAGACCCCTCTCACTTTCACTCAAACACCCTCCCTAGTATTTGGGCAGTTACAAGTGTTTATGAATGATGAAACAAAATTACAACTCAAAATACTCTATTTCCTTAACATAGGAATTAAACTCAAGAATAGAGTATTAATAAACAAAACAAAATGGGATCAAAACAAATGAACACACCTAGATTGATTGTGCAAGTTCTAAGTCTTTATAATGGAGAAATCCTCCTTAAATAGCAACAAGGTCCAACTTAAAAGTCCATTAGGGTTTTGTCTTTGAACACGACTAAACATCCTTAAAGAGCAAGCAACCAATCTTACATTATGTTGATTAAAAATATTTGATTAACTAAATCTTTATCATATCTGAATTTATCAATTTAATCTTGCTCATAATGATCCTTTTGGAAAAACTTCCTTATTCCAAAAAAATGCATAGAGGATTAAACCTGATTGGATAAATAAGGAAACACATCCTTAAACAGCGCGAGAATCACTCAATGGAAAGCTACTATAGGCAAGACAAAATGTCTCACAGACTAATAAACATTATGATTAATATGTTGCTTCCGTACTTGATCTCAAAGAGACAAGATGTCTCACAACTTGTCATAACATTTTCCATCACATGTTGCCTATAAAAAGAAACCAGTCATATGTAATAACAAACTCCCTATTTGGCCCCTTTTTAGGAAAATACATCATGCAAGATGTTATGCACAATCTTATAAACATTCTTCATGACATGATCGTCAAAATTCCAGGGTACAGTGAAAAAGAAACACTAAATAAAACAAGTTAACACAAGCATAAGCACAACTAATCATAACTTCTTCAAAACACCATAAATAAAAAAGCAATAGAACTTGCACATTGTCAACATATCTTCACATCATCTTGCCTATTTTCAGCATATCATCATATCATTATCTCCCTCTTATTGTCTCAATATGGACAAGGGGTAGTCAAGCACACAAAAATCCATCCCAGAATGAGAAGAAGCGTCTGAAAGACAAAAATAGGAACAAACTTAATAAGGGTAAAATGAACATTATTTGGCAGATGTAGGGCAACCACAACATCAAAATAATAAAAGCCACACAGGGGTAGTGAACGACGAATCTAGCCAAACATTTGGCGTACACAACAGTTAATCTAAAGAACTTCAACAACCAACATAAAAAATTACCCAGAGTCACTAGAGGAGACATATTCATACTCCTTTTCTTCATTACTTTAATCAGTAGCTTGCACATTGTCTTCACTTGCATCCTTCTCTACATCCTTATCAACATTCTTCCCAGCATCCAATCCTACAACTTGATAAGTGAAAGCTTCAAACGCTTTAGGGTTCATTAGCCTAATGAGGTCATCAACCGTAATTTCCTAGTTGGGGAGGATAAAATTAAATCTTGAAGGGTCCTATAGACTTTCATCAGTTCATTCAGTACATGTCCTCTTGCAACACCTAGCATTGGAGAAACCTCATGAAGGTTGACACCTATTGTCAAATCAGCAATACCAAAATCTGGAATGTTTGGGAGCACCATGTTCAGGACATGGTTCCCAGCGAACAACCTGTAACTAAAATTTAATGGGATAGGAGGAAATCCAACAATATCCTCAGCAGTTAAGATATAATATTTTTTTCAACAACACACCAATAATAAATGAGGGAAATACTATGGGTAACTTAATAACAAATGATTCAACTTGTTTTAAAATATGATCAAATACATATTCACCAAAATCGAACGCAACTCTTGTGCCTATCTGATATAAAAGTTTAACAAGTGAGGGAGTGATACCTAAATTGTTATTTGTAAGGGCCCAATCAGCTACTCTTATTTTTTTTAGGATAACATATTTTACATCCATACTTGTAGCAAACAATAGACCACTAATCGACCATTCCACATGGGCATTACCAGTTATCTCCTGAGTTATGATCTTCAAAGGTGGAATGTAATTAATAGTTATCAGCTTACCTCATCCCATATAATCATTGATGATTACCAGGGAGAATCCAAAGCAGTGGCCTCTCACATGAACTTTTCTGAAATCTCCACTACACACATTAATGAATCCTTTAAGAAGATTTACTTCGAACTCTTTGACCAAGTTTGGATAAAATGGTCCAATGTTGGATACCGTTTTTATGATTTGAGCTTCTTCTAGCAGCTCAATGACCTTACGACATTTCAAGGCTTCTTTAGACAGTTCCCTCACAAGGGGAAATTCTCCTATGGTACACGAACTTCCACTTCAACATACTTTCTTCTGAGTGAAACAAGACATTATCAAGGGATACAAAAGGTAAATTGTCTAGTATCTTATTTTGTTACTACAATTTTATTACTTTTCTGGTTTGAGGGCATCATCATGTCATTCAATTTGCTGTCAACATCTTTCTCTACATCTTCTACAACAAGAGCCTTCTTCCTTTTTGGGGTAGACTTTTTCTTACCCATTGAATTTTTAACAATAAATCTCTTTTATTTAGATTTTTTTCCTTTTAGTAACCTCCTCATTCTTCTCATTAGGAGTTTTCTTCTTCTTGGTGGGTGTGGTGGACTTTTAGGGTCGAGTTTTCTTTGCTTTCATAACAGACTTCCTTTTCTATACTTTTTTCTTTGATCTCTTGGAGGATTTGGAAATGCTTTCATTGTTGATAGGATTAAAATTATCTAGGTCTTCATCAATAACAGGAACATAATCATTAACATTGTCAATATTGTTGTCATTGACATCATTCACAACTTCATTCACTTCAGGATTTTTTGAGGCAACTTGTTTAACATCTTTTTGGATTGGAGATTCAGTCTCCAATATGTTGGTCAAAATGTATGGGACATTTGTAGGGACATATTCATTGCTAATTTCAGTATCTTGGTTTAGATTCATATTATTACCTTCTTCATGTTTATCTTCTTCATTAGGGTCTTCTTTATTAGCTACTGGTTCATCTACCTGAGTTTCTTCCTCAGCCACTTCTAGAATATCTTCCTTTTTCTCTAAACTAGCATCATCACTTACTTCTTCATCTTTAATTTTTAAAACAATATCCTTGTACTTTTCCTCTTGATTTTGAGCGATGTCATCAACAATGTTGGTGGCATCCTCTTTGCCATCATCTTAACTGGCTATGTAGTATTCTTCACTCGAATCATCACTTTCAGACTTATTATCATTCAAAATATTTTGAATATCACTATCCAGAACAAGTATATCTATAGGCTTTTCTACATGATTATCTTAAATTGATTCTTCAACTATTTTTTCACTCATAATTTTTTCAATACTATTTTCGAAAAGGGAATTATCAAAAGCGTGCATGGTTTCTAGGGTTTGGTTGATGTTGTCAGAGTCAACATCCTTAGCCTCAGTGTTAATTTTTGAAGCAACAAGCATACTTTTAGGAACAGACAAACTTACTTTAGATGGATTAGCAGTTTTGGACTACTTACTTATTTTATTCTAAAGAAAGAAGACTTGGAGAGGAGCGACCTCAAGAACCTCATTTGAAGGTTGAGTTGTGACATTCACTAGAGCATTAATGGATTTCTTGATGTTGCTGGATTCCTTGATGTCTTTTGGAGCAGTAGTTACATATTCTCTTTCCTTTTCGGTTAGGTTAGACATTATTAATGGAACACAAACACCATGATCACCAATCTTTTTAAACTTGTTCTTCCGAACCTTCAGCTGGACCATCAACCTTCCCTCCAATAACCACTCATTTCATCTTTACCCCATGCGTGTTAACAACCAGTTTATCCTCCATGAATATTTCTTGGCTTTATTAACACTTTTATTTTCCTTTAGGTTTGCAAATTTGATATTTGCACAAATGATACAAAAATGGTTATAACAATAATAACCATGTAACTTTATTTCTGCAGATAAACTTAACATAAAGTTTGTATCAATATCAAAACAAGATTGTAAAACATAAAGAAGGAGTGACTCCCACCAATATAAGATATCCTTAGTGACAAAAATCATATGAAAGACCTCATATGTCAAGTCTTTGATTAATGAGTATTTTAGCATAAATTTCATATGTATATATTCCAGTTTTAACAATAATACCTTATAATTCAATGAACTTTTTTTTAAAAATCTATTATTGAAACATTATATGTCTGTCTTATAATACAATATAACTTGAGTGGTCTTTCAAAATCTTAGATTGAATTATAATTTAGTGACTTAAATACTTAACTTCATTTTCCCGTATTAGGATGCCCATTCGACATCTAAAATATCGGAGTCGAACATGCTAATGATCTCCCCATTATCACATCTCCGATTTGTGAGAACAAACTCTTTTGTTCTCTATAATAATACTCATGGTTATTTTTTAATAAATAATTCAATATTGATTTGTTCAAATGTACACATTTTCCATACACATATAAATAAAATAATATACAAAATTCTCACAACCAAAACGTACAAAAATACTCAAAATTTTAAATTTCCAAATTTACTTTAAAGTAGTTATAACTGAAACCTAATAGTCTCCATTAATAATTGAAATGTTCCAAAGTTTATTGTATTTCATGTCGAATTTAATTTTAACCTTATTGATCAAACCTCTTTTGTGATATTCAAATTATACCTTGAGAATAATATATAAATATCAAAATAACTTAATACAAAAGAGGTGTCCCCAAGATCTTTCACGCTAAATTTTCATCAGATATTTCTTGATTTCATATAAAAAAGCTTATACTATTGTTCAATTAATGTAATAAAATTGACAGGTTATATAAAAAATATAAACGTACTCCCACTGACTTTATAATGCCCATACTTTTTCTTCTTATTCATCCCAAAACCAAATGAAATAATTAGCATCATAACATTCATCTCAAAACCAAATGAGACAATTAACATCATAATATTTATCTCAAAAACAAATGAGACAACTAACTTACGGGACTATGCAGTTTCACTAAAGAGATAACTTTATTAACTCATAAATTAATTTTCGTAATTTGCAAACCATATACTTTTTGTCTATTGATACAAAGTTTTTCATGGCTGCCCCATATTATTTTGTTAATATTTCTATTAAGAAATACAATTTTAACATTCATCTCATGTAGATCCAAAAGATATAATGGGCAAAGAGCGTCATGATAATATATAGAGAGTTTTAAGAAAACCAAATTTATTTCTCTTTATAGTCAATCCTTTCTGACACATGATGCCCTAGTTCTTGAGGGTGTTGAGTTTGATCTTCATAAATCAATTTATTAACTTGCTTGAGAGGAATAACAATCATTTTCTCGCAAGGATCAAAATTTGATCTTCATAAATCAATTTATTAATTTTCTTAAGAGAAAATGTAACGCTCCAAGTAATACGTGTCTAGAATTATACTAATGGACATGCTATTTCTAGTAGTGAAACATAATATAGCAGTGTACGAAATTGTACGATTACAAGAATTTTGCATACTTAACATCTGGTATGCGTATAATACAACATGGTATATTAATATCCTTGCTCATTGTTAAAGGAAAGGCAACTCACTTACCAATTAATATCCTTTAGGTAAGTGCTCACATACACAATCTTTTACCAACTAGGGTATCCACGATTTTTCAATCGATTGAAGACACTCACTTACCAGTTAATATCTTTTAGGTAAGTGTTCACATATACAATCACTTACCAACTAAAGTATTCACGATTCATTAATCGATTGGAGACACATAAGGTCATTCCACCTAATTAGGGTTTAATTACGAGTATCTAACTTAATTAGAATCTACATGCTCATTGTTAACAAAACAAGGTTTCTCAACTTTTACCAAGTTGTTCTAGTTAGGAAATCATACACGTACACGTCATTAAGAATTCACATTGTCCTATCAGAAATTATTTATCCTAAATGCTTTTCTCTTAATACCATAGGAATCTCTTTAATAATTATGTTATTTTGCAGGATTTTAGCTTGGTGGAAGAGGTTATCCCCAACCTTGTTAATGATCAGACTAATGCCCCTTTGACCATGCTTCCCGCAATGGAGGAAACTCAGGCCACGGTTTTTAATCTGAAGAAGGACAATGCCTCAGGTCCTGATAGATTTGGGCCTTAAATCTCAAGGTGCTGGTAGAGTTGATTAATTTATACCCATATCTCTGGCAAATTTTAAGCACAAGGTCATTGCAAAAATCCTTGTTGAAGGGTTGGCTAAGGTCTTACCTCATATCATCTCCCAAGATCAAAAGGCCTTTATTAATGGTAGAAGTATCAGGGATTGTATTCTTTTAACTTCCGAAGTTGCCAATGTACTGCACAAGAAATCTTTTGGTGGTAAAACTGCTATGAATATTGACATCTCCAAGGCAATTGATACTATAAACTAGGATTTCCTCATCAAAGTCTCACAGAGGTTTGATTTTAATGACACCTTTTGCACATGGATTAGATGTATCCACATGTCTACTTAGATGTCTATTTCTATTAGGGTTATTTATATGAAACCCCCTGCCATATGAGCGTGTTTCGTTTTACCCCCCCACCGTTGCCATAGGCAGGTTTAGGCAACGCTTTTTTTGAAAAAACCGTTGCCAAAAGGCCTGGAGGGGGGGAAAGCAAAATTCGCTAACATTACAGGGGTGAAATTCACTATTAACCCTTTCTATTAATGGTTAACAAAGAGGTTTCTTCTCTTGCAATCAGGGGGTGACGCAAGGAGACCCTCTCTCTCCCCTTTTATTTTGTCTAGCTGAGGAAGTTCTTAGTAGGGGTTATCTCATCTTGTATCCTCTCAAGAGATCCAATTGATCAAGGAAACTAAGAATCAAAGCATCCATTCTCATATTCTGAATGTTGATGATGTTATGGTCTTTTCCAAAGGTAATATAGCTTCCATTGAGGCCATTTCCAAGCTCATTACTAGATATGCTTCTTGCTCTGGTCAACATATCAATCCATACAAACCAATAATTTATGTCTGGTTAATGTCCTCTCACAAGCATCAAAGACTTGCCACTAAAATGGGATTCTGCATGGGTAACCTGCATTTTCTTTATCGTGGTGCTCATATTTTCAAAGGAAGCCGCAAACCTATCTACTTTCAAGCCATTGCAGATAGAGTGAAGAACAAGCTAGCCACATGGGAAACCTCCCTATTGTCTATAGCTGATAGTTTACCTAATCAAGAGATTGAGAAGTGGTGCATAAATTGTCTTTGGAGTGGAGACATCTCTAAAGGAAACTTGTCACTATTTCATGGAGCAAATGTTTCCAACCAGTTGAACCTGGACGAATTGGACTTAGGTCTCTTTTTTCCATTAATGAGGCCTCCAACTTGCACCTTTGCTAGAAAATGATTAATTATACTGATCATCGGGCTAAAATCCTTAAGGCTATCATTTTTAGAATTGGAGGCCATATCAAGCATCACATTGATTCTTTTACCTGGACTGGTTTGAAACATCACTTTCATGAGCTTAAAACCAACATCAGGGGGCTCATTAGAAATGGAAATAACATTAACTTTTGGATTGATAATTGGCGTGATCTGATTCTTACAAATCACTTAAATTTTCCTTTTGCCACTTTCAGAAATCTGAAGGCAAGATTGAATTATTTCATTCAGGAAAGGTCCCTGATCCTTCCTCCAAACATTATGACTTCCTTCCCTTATCTGGCAAACATGACTAAAGATCTGGTTATTGACAGTGATGGTGAAGATAACTTGGTCTGGTGTCCCTATGATGATGGCCACCTTTCCCTCAAAGGTGATTTCATGCATGTGGTGGGGGTTTCTCAAGTTGTTACTTGGGGAAAAGTCTTGTGGCATAAAAGTATCCATCCGTCCTCCCCATTACTTTTATGGCACCTCCATCATGATAAGATCCCAAGAAACGACATGCTCTCTAAAAGAGGCCTCCGCATGACCTCTATGTTCAACTTATGTAGGAACCATGCTGAATGCAATAAACACATCTTCTTTGACTGCCTGTATGCCCAGAAAATCTGGTGTTGGTTGGCTAATATTTCAAACTCTCACCTTCTGGAACCTCAATGGTAGCAGACCTTCTAGTCATGCTCCTTCTGACTTCTACCTGTGTCAGCACCATTGTTTAAATTTGGAGAGCCAGGAATAACTCCATATTTAATGTTCTCTTTCTCCCTTGGCAGGCCTCCACTGTGTCTATTCTTTTGAAGGTTTCTCTGTATGACAGGTTGTTCAAGCATGAAGATATTGCTTATATGCTTGATTTTCAGCTCCTCAAAGCCTTCAAAATCAATATCAAGCCTCCTCCTCCAAAAAGAGTCATTGAAGTGCTTTGGACTCCTCCTATGGCGAATTGGATCAAAGTTAATATTGATAGTGCCTCAGCTGGTGTTCCCAATAAAGAGGTCTATTGAGGCATTTTTAGGGACCGCCTAACTAATCATGAGGGCAGTTTTGTGTGTTTTTTGGACACTATTAATAAAGATTATGGGTGTCATTCTTACTATGGAGTACGTCTCTAAGATGAATTGGTCGCATTTGTGGTTAGAAACAGACTCCAAGTTGGTGGTTGATGTCTTTTCCAATTCATCTCGGGTTCCCTGAATAATTATAAGTAGATGGAACAAGTGTTCACTTGACTTTAGATATGGGAATTTTTTTGTTTCTCACATTTTTAGAGAAGATAACAAAAGTGCAGATAAGTTAGCTAACATAAGCAAAACTATTAAAAAAATTTGTTGGTGGGATGTTGTTCACATCAATGTTCTTTTGGATCTCAATAGGAATATGCTACGTCTTTCTAGTTTTAGAGTTATCAAATCTTGAGGTTTTTGCTTAGCCCTCTCTTTTTGTATCTATTTTTTTTAGATAAAGGATTTTTGCCCTCTTTGCATTAAAAAAAATTCAATGATCAAACACTGATAATTAATATTTATAAACAATACATTCTTATAATCATCACATATTTATCTTATATGTGCGAGTACAAACAAATAAAACTTGAAAGATTTATACTCATACAACATCATTACTGATATGTCAATAAATTTTTATATAGACATGCATCTTTACTCGTAAATTAAAAGATTCAAATAAGATACAAAACACACAATTAACTTCCAATCTTTGACATGCATCTTATTACTAATGGTCAAACATTAGTAATAAGTTCGATCAGATAATGAGCATCTTTGACATTAATTATTACCAACATGGATAAACTTAATAATTACCACTTATTTACCATCATAGGTATACAATTATTCGGACAACCGTGTCTTTATTTTGACCGATCATAACAATTCCCATGAAGAAGTATACTACATCTTTTTTTATTTAGATTAAATCAAATTTACACAAACGATGTTACTTTTGAAACTTGTTGTGTCAATTAACTCCACTAAAATTATATAATCGAGATCCGTTGAGATCAGGTGTAAATCTAAAGTCTTACACCAAATGTTAACCGTTAATAAGAATGAATTAAATGGTTTCCTAAAAAATAGACAATTTTTTAGAAAACAAGAAATACCATATTTTTTTTAACGTTTAATCTAATTTTATCTGAGTGTTTGACTCATTTATATTCATGTTGAGATTTATTGTAAAATTTTTAAACTTACATCTGATGTAAATGGATCTTTATATATATATATATATATATATATATATATATATATATATATATATATATATATATATATATATATATATATATATATATATATATATATATATATATTCTAGGAAACACCAACTTTATTTGTATGAAGGTGTGTTTTTAGCAAAATACACATTATAATATATTTAATGAATTTTTATTGATTAATTGCTAACACACTTCTTTTAAAAAATAAATAGATGTATTTTAGAAAATACCGGTAGGAAAAGATAAATTGCACCCACTTACTTTTTAGAAGGAGTGTTTTAGTAACATGCACCCACTTACTTTTTAGAAGGAGTGTTTTAGTAACATGCACCTTAAGGTGTATTTAATCATATTTTAGTTAAAGATTGCTAAAACACACCTTTATAAAAATAAGTGGGTGTATCCTAGCAAAACTATATATATATATATATATATATATATATATATATATGTTCTGGACTGAGCCGGCGCCTGCCCATCAGTCGGGTAGGCCCAACCCAATACTACTAAACGGCCCATTAAGGCCCAATCCTCTCTCGTCGAGCACACTCAGATCCCATCATCGTCGAGCAGACACTATCAGGACCGGGGAGAGAACGAACATCCTCCCCGCGTCCTCCACGTGCTCCTCCCACGGGGACACGTCATCAGGTAACTACCCACCTCCGATAGAGTCGGTCTGCCCGCTTTTCGGAGATCTCGGGACAATTACTCCAGGGCGAAGACCACATGCTGGTCTTCCTTACGCCACGTAAGCCCTGACAATTATCTGCATTGGACATAGCAATCCAACCCAGTGCAGACGACCGTTGGCCCTGCGCTGGGGGTACAATATAAATACCCTCTCTCACGAGAGGGTCAGGTATTCTATTCTCATTCTTACTCTCACTTTCTGTACTTGCTTGCTCCATTCCTGACTTTGGCATCAGAGTACCTTGTAGGTACACCCCCCACTGTCTCATCACCACCGGAGTAATGGAGCTCACGACATTTGCTGGCCACTAATCTACTTTCTGATCAGGTACGATCAGTGACGCCGTCTGTGGGAACCTTTGCTTCCTCGTTTTTCTCCTCGTAAAACCAAATAAACTTCCATTTTCTGACAATCATGGCCAACCCTCGACCTGAGGCCAAGACTCCGGACACCGCTTTCGTACAGTTCAACAACGGAGACGACCACGAGCCCAATGTGGTTGTTAATGTCGAAGTAGGCGACGAGAGGGATGGGCGTACTGCCTCCCCTTCCTCTGACGATGCGACATACAACTGTCTACTGCTGACCTAAACACGGTGGCCTTGTTTGCACTGGTCAATCAAACCAACCTGTTGATCTCCCAGCAGAACTTGCGGATTGAAGCTCTCGAAAGGGGGCGACAACGACGCTCTCCCCCGCGGAGACATCGTCGTCCCACCTCTCACAGCCCTTCTCCTCCCCCGCGGAGGACATGACAAGACGACTCTCGGAGCCCTTCCCCCAACCTGCGGGACGCCGCCCGCGCCTAGAACGACCCTAGCCTGTGGTCGCCCATAAGCGCAATCGCTCCCCTCCTTGGAAGGAACAATAGCACTCCCCTGTCCAAAAGAGGAGCAAAGCTGACGGTGAAAAGCCGAAGAGCCGTCCAAGGAGTCCCTCCCGACGACGCAGACACGGTCGTGGCGATCACTCCCCTTCGCAGTCACCAGTTAGGAGTGACGAAGACGACCAGCGTACCCCCCTGTCCAAAGAGATTATGGATACGCTTATACCTGTCAGGATGGAGAAGCCCCGGCCTTTGGCGACGTACGACTACACTGCTGACCCGGACGACCACGTCGAGAGCTTCGAGGCTATGCTCGATTAGGAATGTCTGGGGGGCTATCAAGTGCAGGCTCTTCCTGACCACCCTCCGAAAAGGTTCCATGGTGTGGTACAAAAGCCTGGCACCAGAGTCCATCACTGCTTGGAAGGAACTGAAGAGACAGTTCTCCAGGCATTTCACTGCATCCCGACGCCACCCGAATACGGCGGCCTCTCTGAAAGCCATCCTTGGACGAATCTCTCAGAGATTACATCGAGAGATTCAACCAGGAAGCCACTACCTCGAAAATCTACACGGGGAGGAACTTGCTCGACCATGGAATGCTGAAAAGCTTAAACAGTATTACAGTTAAACACTGCCCGCGACCCATCCGCGTCGCCACTACGGGGGCGCACTAAGGTACAAGTGCGAGTCCCCTCGATACAAAAAGACAAGGACCTGCGTTGTGTGTGCGCGAGGACCCTTGATCCGACGGGGACACCTCAACCGAGCTCCACCATTGTCGTACCAGTTTGGCAAGGCACCCAACTCGCGATGGGAAGCCCACGCCACGAAGCTAGGACCTCGATCGAGCTCTTAGCCTCGTTGAAGGTTGGAACACAACTCCGACCACTCAACCAGTTCCCTGCACTGTCGAGGATCAACAAAGTCGAGTGAAACCCCCAATTACTTAGATAAAAATGAAACATATATATCATCAACATACAAACATCACACGCACAAAGATAAAGAAAGACAACACATTCGAATCGGGTAGAAGCCCATTGTTCAAAGTACATACAAAAATGTCATAAGCCCCTGGCACGCAGGCCGGGCAGAAATTGATACAAAATCACGGCACGCAGGCCGAACTAAACAAAGTTAAAAGAAAATGGCATGCATGCCGAAAAAACAAAAGAAAATAAATAGCAATATCCTCCTCGATCCGGCCTCCGTCTCCCCGTCACCATCTTCGTCCTCCCCTGGTATGACCACCTTGTCGTCGACCACACGGTGGAACGGACTGACTCTGTCAAGGGCAAGCTGAACCTCCAGATTTTCAGCCTCGATCTACGCCACAACGCTCTTAAAACCCACCTCGAGGCCCTCCAAACAGTCTTGCTCGGGATACCGAACCTTGGCGATCAGAGCACCACGACCGACGAGGCGCCTCTCGTCCTCTGTCTCATCTTCCGCTGGATTAGGAGGAGCCTCCAGCTCGACAAGCTTGTTTCGGAGACGGTCCCGTTCCTCTTGAGTTCTCTTCAACTCCGCATTCGTCTTGTTCAGCTCGTGGAGAACGCGCATGTGGTTCTCACACCTCATCCGGGCCTCCTGCAGGTCACTTTCATCTTTATCCTTCTCCTTCTCGAGGGCGTTGTACTCGTCCGCAGCTTTTACAGTTCGGAAGCGGGGCTTGTCTCATCGTTCAAAACCAGGGCGGTCTCAAAAATTCGCACCATGGCCGCCATATCTTCGGCAAGCGCTTTCCTCCTGGCCGTTCTTTGAATTCCCAGGATCGCCTTCACCTCAGCCTCGGCAACAGCAGGGGGACTCCCTCCGAAGAAATCCTGCTGGAGGTGACAGGCAGGCAGCATGAATTTCTCAGTTGGGACGGGACCCTGGAGGTCCACGAGGACAAGTCCCTCGACGCGCGACCTCTTGGGAGGGGTCCTCTCCGGGGGGGAGACTGACTGCATTGGGGAGAAGAAGAGCCACTTCCTCCGTCGGCCGGCACTGCCGTCTGTATGACTTCTTGGAGCCGACCCTTACTTCTCTTTGCACCCCGGGTGGCGGCTAGCTTCATGATGCACTCAGTTGCGTTCAACATTTGGCCTGCGACAGAAAACAAGAAACAAGTCGGCATAAGAAAACGAAACAGGGTGAATGCCCGAGCGAAGCACTGGGCTACTACCTAGAAACCTCATGGCTTCATCTTTAGACTTGCATTTAAGGAGGGCCTTAGTGTTGATGAAACGGGGCTCAGTCACGACCTGTCCTCGGGCGTCGAGGATGAAACTCCCGTCCCTGGTTATACATTTGGCCAGAGTAAAGCCGACGACATACTCGACTAGCTTCATGAACGCCTCTTTGTCCTCGACACCCAATTCACTGGGCTTCACAATGTAGGCCTCCGTGCCACTCTCGAAGTGCGCTTCCTCCCACTCCAGGGGGAACTTAGACACAAATCTTCCCCCCCCCCCATGTCGTCGGTCACGATAGTGTAGAGTGGCTCCACGGCTTCGTGCGTGGCGGGCATGACATAGTAAAACCTGTCCTTGAAACACTAGACATAATCTAAGTACGCCTTGAACAGCTTCCTCGGCTGCTTCAAGGAAACCCAACTGTGTCGTCCATTGTTAGTTGACCATTGTAGATGGAAAGTACGGAAGAACAGGGGGAGAGTGGCCCCGATGCCAAGGTAGTCACACACAAGTAGGGGTGGCAAACGGGCATTCCCGCTCCGCAAAAGCCCGCAAAAAAACAGGGCGGGGCGGGGCGGTCAAAGGTAGATATGCGGGCTCACTTTCTAGGACCGCCCCATTTAATGACGGGCCCGCGGGCAGGCCCACCATTCTCTTTAAAAATAAATTTTTTCCACTCATGATATAATTTAAAAAAAACTCATAAATCCTAATACTACCAATAAAAAAACACTATCATTATCTTACATTCAATAATTAAATTCAACAAATAAAATATCATAAAATAAAATAAAAATAAAAAACTCATGATATAATTTGATAATGGGTTGTTTTGGTATGGGCCTATTGGGCCATAAGATATCATAAAATAAAATTAATTTTATTTGTTCCTAAATTTTTACCCGCGGGCATACCCGTGACCGCCCCACGCTCGCCCTTCCTTTTTGCGGTGCAGGGCGGGGCGGACATACTTAAATATGCGGGTTCAAAATTTAGGCCCGCCCCGCGAAAAATGATGGGTAAAACGGGCTTTTCCCGCGGGCCGGGCCCGTTTTGCCACCCCTACACACAAGCTCGAATGCCCGCATGAAGGCCATTGCGTTAGGGTAGAGCTGGGAGGGCGCCAGACGCAACCAGTCAAACACCCCCCATTGAAAGTCGTTGAAAGGGAGACAGATGTCGGCCTCCCTGAACGTGAACTCATACATGGGAAACCTTAACCCCCCGATAGCTCGAGCATATGCGGTGATGCTCTCTGGGTTTAAAGACTGTCCAGTTTGCTTGTTTGCCTACGACGATGTCTTCGACAATCACGAAGGCATCAGTACCATCGAGGGAAAACCACGACCTGATTCGTAAGGGCTCTTCTCCTGCCCAATCTGCAGGCGTACGAATTTGCTCCTCCCTGGGTTGTTGTACGGGCTCGGGCAGGCCGGGTTCGGTGTCTATCTGAATAATGCCCGCGATCCTCACGACCATTTTACCTAAAAAGCAGAGGAGCACGATGAATTCGACTTTCGAAATCAAATCCACCCTTCTACCGCAAGACAAGTGAAAGGGCGTGGAGGGCACCGAACAGCTCAGGTGACTCTCCCCAACAATAAGGAAGGAACTGCCCAACTGACGCGATCCAACGGGCACGAGACCTCTCGACGAGGCATTCACCGGCTCCTCGGGGCAGCCGTGGGCTCCCCGGGACGTTCATCACATGTCCCCGAAGTATTCATCGAGAACTTCGGTAAGTTAGCGGAGTCGCCTAAAATCTCCGGTACATACGCCGGAAACTTCACGAGCAAAGTCTGGAAACTCATATACTTACCGGAAAACTCACGAAAGTCGCAGGAATATCTAAACACTGCCCTAAAATCTACGCCCCTTCCCAAAAAATGAACGGTAAAATCAAACTGCAACAGAGAGGACGAGGAAACTTACTTGATGGTTAGGAGTGAGACTGTCGGGGAGCGGTTGACAGCGGCGACGACGGTGATGTCGAGTACAAGAAGGAGCTTGAAGGAGACTAATCAGTGGAACGAAAGCATGCAAATGACACGGACTTGTTACCTATTTATAATCCTCACACGGGACTCGAGGCGTCTCTAGGCACTTGAGTTCCCCTACTACTAGCCGCCATAGGCATTGATGACTCGTGCCACGTGGCACCATGAATTCCCACATACGCCCATTTAGCTCCCTACATGCTCGCGACCTCAACGCGTCCACTTCTTTCCATCTCCCCGGGGGCGTCGACGTCCACCACCAACCTGATCATTCAAGCACGAACTTCTCTTACTATCTCCTCGACGAATGGGCTGACCTTTAAGTCATTACTCTAACACTTCAGAGCAACGACTTGGGGGCTCCTGTTCTGGACTGGGCCGACGTCTACCCATCAGTCGGGCAGGCCCAACCCAATACTACTAAACGGCCCATTAAGGCCCAATACTCACTCGTCGGGCACACTCAGATCCCATCATCGTCGAGCAGACACTATCAGGACCGAGGAGAGAACGAACATCCTCCCCGTGTCCTCCACGTGCTTCTCCCGCGGGGACACGTCATCAGGTAACTACCCACCTCCGATAGAGTCGGTCTGCCAGATTTCCGGAGATCTCGGGACAGTTACTTCAGAGCGAAGACCACGTGCTGGTCTTCTCTACGCCATGTAACACCCCTAATCTATGCCCCCAATTAGGTAAAGCGATAAAAATTAATCATCAGAGTATAATTAAACATTCATGGCATAGACGGAGGCGTCACATCAATTGAAACAAAATACAATAACCCTGCTCATAAAGATATGCAACAATCAGGTAGCAAATAACAGAGGAACTTAGTTCCTACTACCCACAATTCAGCTACAGAATAAAAGCGGAAAATCTGCAACTGAATCTCATATATATCACATAAAAAGTTTGTCTTTCATATACAGAGTGAAATTCTGGTATGACAGATCCCAGATGTCCTACAGGATGTCGAGACATCTGGTTTGTTACAGATAACATGGTAAGGTATAAACAATAACAGTACTAAAACTCATAAACGACACACATAATTTGTTCACCCAGTTTGGTCTAACAACCTACATCTGGGGGCATACCAAGCCAGGAAGGAAGTTCACTATCAGCAGTATCAATTCATAGACCCTACAATCAACACACCCGTTGATGATCTACTCACTTAATCACTACCCAATGATCCTTATACCTAAGACACTTTTATATATGAGACACCTCTCACTTCCAATCATCGCAATGATGTCTAGCAGTCAACACCTCAGCCACTGCATCAACAACTTGATTTCCAACAACTCTTCAATCACAGAAAAGTAGAAGACACACTTCAATGACAATACCTAGACATGACACACATGACTAAGAACAATACTTAGAGTTGCTTAACAGCTTCCTCCAAGAACAATACATCTCTTACCTAAAGGCTTCGAGATACACACGATGACCATCCCACAAACCGGGTGGTTCATCAACCAACACAGGCCTTATAATTTACATGATGGTTGGCTTACTTTTCTAGGTTACAATGCTTCTATTTATAACCTAAACCCAACTGGATTTGGGCTTCAAATCACAGCATATCAGCTGCTACAAATCTACAAAAGATTCTCCTACAAATTAGATCTTCAATCAAATCTTTCTAAAATATCTCCATATTTAAATACTCAATCTTCTCTTGATTTTATCTTGAATCTTCCAGATGTCTAAATCAGCTCCACAAAGTTCTCCAATAATATTCCCAGAAACATTCCTTACATTGGGCTTGTGCATTATAAAATTACAGATTTGATTTAACAATAAAGCAGATTTATTCTCCAAATCTCTTCGCCCTAAAATAGTAACAAAATATACTCCACAAAGTAATAGGAATTGATTGTATCAGAATAAATCTTCTCCAATAAATTCTTCGGCAATCTCTCAAACAAAATCTCCCAAGATATATTAAAAACAGCGCAGCTCTAGAAACAAACCAAACTGATGTACTGTCAACAGATGTCAAGACATCATGTTTAACATCAGCACACAAAACTGCAACCCTAAATAACTTAACATAAACTGAATGTTAAGAACTCATGTTAAGACATCAGACAAATGACATCTTCAACAACAACATTGTTTTACCAAAATTGCAGCCAATACAAGAACTAAAAATCTTCCCCTTTGGCTAATTTTGGCTAAAACAAATCTCAGCCAACATCAGAGATACTTGCAGCAGATAAAACAAACTAACATTCTCACCACACAAACAGCAGCAACAACTACCAACAGCTGCACAACTACAAACTCCCCCTCAAACCTAGAACCACAACAAAAAGCTAGGCAACAGCAAACAGCAACACTAGGCTAACTCTCCCCCTTTTTAGCCACAAATTGACAACCTTGAACCTATTAAAGCAGCAAACACAAAAAAAATTCCAAAGGAAAACTCTAAATCATCCAACCAATATACTCAGACCAGAACAAACTATTCTATATATCACAATAGCTGAACAAACCTACTTCTCTCCCCCTTTTTGGCCAAACATTGACAAGCATTGGGGTAAACTGTCATGTCTAAACTTCTGGTTTAATCCATTGACACACCAGGTCTAAACTGTCATGTCCACCATGAACTTCACTAGTAGCACAATGTTACGACATCTTGTCTGACATAACACCCTCACCAGAGCCACAAACAACTGCACTACTTTAACAACAAAAGATCAACTCCCCCTATCTAAGATAACCGGTGCCCCTTTGCAAGATGAACACCTTAAATGAATGGAAAACATAAGACTCGTCTTCATGTCTTCAAGAGCGCACCCTCTGTTCAACACACCTGCTGAACGCATTCACATAATGCTCGATCCTCAAACAACACTAGTACATTTAACAAGAACCACCACCAAATCACCCACAAGTTCTGAAGCACAAACACACTGCCTTCCACTACACTCTAAGTAAAGTCCTCTTACTTTGAATTAATAACACACACCAAGACAAGTGTGACATCTCCCATCAACCAAGACCCCTATAGAGTTCTTCAAAAACAACTGTAGAGAAAAATAAATTCTCCCAGACACAGTAAGGAGTTCCACATCTTTTCAGTAGCAGCAATCACGCATGACAAACTATCATGCTCCCCCTACATAGTTGCACAAGTTTAGCAACAAAAATGTAACTACTCTTCCTAAGCAGTAGTACGCACATGACATAAAGTCATGACATCTGATCTGACATCATAAACATCAAACAAAACACTACTTTACTCCCTCTGAGGCACATAACGGAAACAAAAACACCAATCCTCAGTTCAAGCACATGAACATATTCATGCTCATACAGACCCCCCGAATTCTCAGCTTACTTAAAGGCATTACTGAGACCCAATCTCTCCAGGAGATACTGCAGCAGAAGAAAGAACAGCCCTAAAAAAACTTTATGATCAGATTACATCATATGACACAATTCCTCAGCCATTACATTCCTTAGTAGTTGTTGATACTAGTGAAGTCTTCAAAATTAGTAGTCATGCTTTGCCAGAACATACTACTAAAAGCAAGCTCAGAATCTCCACATTCTAATCCACATAGTCAGAAACACCTCTTCTGACAATAATGCTTGAGCATCCAACTCCACATGAAGTTACAATTAGGCTATTCGTGATGAACATAAGAATCACCATCCTCCTTTAAACAAACTGTTAGATAAGGATCAAAGTCACATAGATCCCCCAACTCTCCAAAGGCAGTTATTCCCTATCATACTCTTCATCTTTAAACTTTCAATCAATCAATACCTGATCTACTTCAGTCTTCTCTACATTCTCCATCCAAGGCAGACCTTCTACTTCATCATTCTCCCGTATGACTATATAGACGCTCCTTAGGCATAATGTAGGCACCACGCTTCTGAACCAGAGCATAATCATCCTTCACCAAGGATATCCAACCAAATAATGTCCCAACACAAGTTAGAACATCTGCCACACACCAAGACATCATCACCATGATTCTTGATATGCTCCACCAACTGGACTTACTATAGCATAGTAATCCAAAGAACTAGAGAAATAAACTCTCATCCACCTTCAAGAAGAATAATCTCCTTGAGTCTTCAACTCATCACCCTTCTGCCCAAGAGTAACTTGTTCCAAGAAAATCCTCAATAATAACCAGCTGCCACACTCTGATTATCTTGATTCTTCGAATCCACTTCTGAGATAAACCAAATGCCACAGTTTGATCACCTCATTCATGAATCCTCATATGAAAACAACCAAATGCCACCTTTTGACCTTTTTCACGTTTGTCAGAGCTCTCACAAAGATATTCTGATCCACCAAGGAAACTTGATCTTCAAGTCACATGTTCCAATTGCTCAATAGCAAACACACTTAGACTCTCTAAGCCATGGTCATGTAACATCTTCTCCTTCCTGCAGCTCCCGCAAACTGCCATGAGAACGATCTTTTTGAAACATCCTATTATTCATTCCTGTAGATCACCCTATCATAAGCTGATGTACCACATCACCAGCTGAGACATCTGATGTTAAGCTAGATGTCAGAACATTATGACATCCAACTGTTGAATTCAGCTCTTCCTTCTGCCACTCAGAAGAACCTCCCCCTTTGCAGAAACAGATTTCCATGCTCTCATAGACTTGATTCAACAATCAAGTTTGAGTAGACAACCTCCATCCTGCTTAGAAACTCCAAAGACTTCAAATCTGCCATATCTGAATCTTCAGAAAATAAGTAGTCCAAGACTACCCCATAGCAAAAAAAAATGCCACTTCTAAATACACTATAGAACACACAATCTCATCTTTATAATCCCAAGCTTCTTTTAACCATCATGATTGTTTCAATATCATGTAGGACATCAACATAGAGTTCCTTGAACCCAGGATGATCTCCAAGGATCACACCTTCAGCGGATATTTCAGGTTGTCACACACCAACACACCACGAAGAGAAATAAACAGCCAAATAGAGAAAAGTAAATTCACACTACTTCAGCAATCCTTCACTTTTACATCAGACATACACATAGTCTCCCGTCAATGTATTTTGTCATTAGTTGAATGCATAACATCTTAGATAAACGCTCAGCTCCCGTCAGAGTATTCACTATCGGTTAGATGCACATCCTTATCAAAAGCAGACAAATACTTAACTCCTGTTAAGGTATTTATCATATGTGATAAGGTAACATTCTCACACAAGGTACGACATTTGGTCTGACATTCTTTTCTGCACACTTGTGGCACTAGTTGATCCACACCACTGATCACTTCAGATTAGGTAAGTGGCTTGACCTGATACTCCACCATGAGCACAACTAACTTCCTTGGCTGAAAACTCAACACCTTTGAGATACTGTTCCAACATCAGATCTGACAACAATCTCAAACACATGGATTTGACACTTACTATGGTTTTGGAGGTAACATCCATAGTAATCCATGTACAACTCTTTGCAGGGGATACAAGAGTTCACCAGTAGCTGATCATCCTTTCTGATCAGACCATAAATACTTGCATGATACACACCATCAACACGTCTGCATCTTTTACTCTTCCAAGTGTTCCATCATGTGGGGGACATGACATAGCTGAACCTAAGCTAGATGAAGACTTCCCTTCAAAACTAATCCAAGCTCCAGTAAAACTAAACAACAACAAGACTCAGAGTCACTTTCCTAATTAGGTCAAGCATTAGAAAGACTCTTCTAGAGACCAAAATAAATGGCTCTATCCTTTCTTCAGAGATTTCTTGAAGAGTAAATCAACCATACACTATAGTGCCTTTAAGAGTGGACTTGAGAAATAAAACTCAAGTATCGTTGGCAACTTTACACAGTTGGTTGAAACAGTCTTGCATACACTACATCATCACACATCAACTCTTCTGAGGAGACCAACCCTATTGCCCTTCCTTTACTAGCGACACAAGGACCCCCAGGGTTCCATCAGATACCATGCAGCGGAATACACAACAATCACAACCTCCTCAACAGTCTTCAAGTACAACATATTACACAAAACCACCACTATCCCGGTGCAAACGAAATTCTAGGTTTGAAACAAATCAAATAAAATCTCCACCATGATTTTCGCCAGGAATCTCTCATCAGGAAAACCCAAAGAATTGCAACCAAAAGGTAACAAACCAAACACAACATTCTGAACTGAATGTTCTCCAGTTCTGTAGTCACATGTTAGGACATCAGACTTGACATCATGAACTGAAGCTCTGCAACAAAAAAAACACCATTCTTCCACTTTGGCTAATATTGGCTGAAACAGCCTTTGCATGAAATACTGGGGAACCACAATCAAACATAGCAGCAATCAAACAGAACACAACACTAGAAAAAATCAGAGGCGCACACAGCGGAAATAACAAAGCAATTCCTTGGAGAGAAATAAACTCCCCCACAACAAGATCCTCCAAAAGAAACTGAAACACGGTGTCAAGACATCTTGTCTGACATCACAGCTACACAACAAGCACACATCCACCATACATCATTTTCTACCTATAAGTACTAGCTGTCATGAATAGTCCATCCTCCACTTCTAGGGACCATTGAAACACCAATATGAACCTATCACGTTCAAACAACTTTTCAGTATAACATCCTTCTTCCTCTACCATGAACCAGAAAGTATCCCCCTCGGATCTCACCCAGAAACAGAACAGGATGCCTGCTCTGATACCAATTGAAATTTTAGTATGACAGATCCCAGATGTCCTACAGGATGTCGAGACATCTGGTCTGTTACAGATAACATGGCAAGGTATAAACAATAACAGTACTAAAACTCATAAACAACACACAGAATTTGTTCACCCAGTTCGGTCTAACAACCTACATCTGGGGGCATACCAAGCCAGGAAGGAAGTTCACTATCAGCAGTATCAATTCATAGACCCTACAAACAACACACCTGTTGATGATCTACTTACTTAATCACTACCCAATGACCCTTCTACCTAAGACACTCTTAGATATGAGACACCTCTCACTTCCAATCATCGCAATGATGTCTAGCAGCCAACACCTTAGCCACTGCATCAACAACTTGATTTCCAACAACTCTTCAATCATAGAAAAGTAGAAGACACACTTCAATGACAATACCTAGACATGACACACATGACTAAGAATAATACTTAGAGTTGCTTAACAGCTTCCTCCAAGAACAATACATCTCTTACCTACATGCTTCGAGATACACACGATGACCATCCCACAAACCGGGTGGTTCATCAACCAACACAACCCTTATAATTTATATGATGGTTGGCTTACTTTTCTAGGTTACAATGCTTCTATTTATAACCTAAACCCAACTGGATTTGGGCTTCAAATCACAGCATATCAGCTGCTACAAATCTGCAAAAGATTCTCCTACAAATTAGATCTTCAATCAAATCTTCCTAAAATATCTCCATATTTAAATACTCAATCTTCTCTTGATTTTATCTTGAATCTTCCAGATGTCTAAATCAGCTCCACAAAGTTCTCCAATAATATTCCCAGAAACATTCCTTACATTGGGCTTATGCATTATAAAATTACAGATTTGATTTAACTATAAAGCAGATTTATTCTCCAAATCTCTTCACCCTAAAATAGTAACAAAATAGTAACAAAATATACTCCATAAAGTAATAGGAATTGATTGTATTAGAATAAATCTTCTCCAATAAATTCTCCTGCAATCTCTCAAACAAAATCTCCCAAGATATATTAAAAACAGCGCAGCTCTAGAAACAAACCAAACTGATGTACTGTCAACAGATGTCAAGACATCATGTTTAACATCAGCACACAAAACTGCAACCCTAAATAACTTAACATAAACTGAATGTTAAGAAATCATGTTAAGACATCAGACAAATGACATCTTCAACAACAACATTGTTTTACCAAAATTGCAGCCAATACAAGAACTAACACAGAGTCATACATGTACAATCCAAAAGATATATATACATATACACATAAATCACAACGATCTCCCCGACTACCCGGTGCTACATATCAGAGCCGACCGACAAAAGAATGAAGACCTAAGCTTCGCAAAAGACCTCCAGCATCTAATCTGCAATGCCTCATAGATCATTTAAAACAACAGAAGGGTGAGAAACACAATCATAATATAATTGCATACAATTATATAATAACACCAAAATACACATGTAAAATATTCTCACCACAACTTACTCCAGAATTCAAACACAAAACAACACAATGCATATCTCATATATCCATCACCAAGGCATATCAGTCATGCTCAATGCATTTATCAACAACATATATATATATATATATATATATATATATATATATATATATATATATATATATCAACTCATCAATTCCATTCACAATTCCACACAAAATCAATCCATTCATGATTTATGCAAATGCAAAGAGACCGACACAACGACTCTATGCAAATGCGGTACCATCCATCCGTCAATCTCATCACTAGTTCACTCAGGAACTATTGGAATCATTGCTTGTTACTTAGTGTAACTCCCCGTCGGGCAAACGATGTTCCCCCTCGCTTTAGGTCCTCTTTGTATAAGGCACACGACGTTTATGGATCACTTTAGGTCCTCTTTGTATAACGCACACGATCCGATCGCTTTAGGTCCTCTTTGTATAAGGCACACGATCGTCTATAATCATCGCTTTAGGTCCTCTTTGTATAAGGCACACGATGTTATAGCGGATTCCCTCTGGAATCGATTCGTCGCTCACACCCCACAAGGGCACACGACATCACAAGAATGCATATCATGATGCTTGGCATACAATGACTCATGACATTCAAATGGACACATATACACATCCATAATCATGCATATATAATCAAATATGACACAATGCATTTCCTTGCCCTTAGGCCACAAACCATCATCACAACATTTCATCACATGCATTTTCATCACACAACAGTACACAAGTCATAAGATATCCATATCAACAACACATTGCATGATACACATCAATTACACACAATTACAACGGTAAAAGTCGACAAAACGACACATTCCCAAATTCCCGACATAATTAAATCCGCCAACAATCTCAAAACCATTTTAATAAGAAAGTACATCTCAATATCTTTCCAACGATACCAAGAATGTTTAAAACGGATAATCGGAACACAAGTTACGGAAGTAAAAAGAAAAGGAATCGCGAAATGACAAAATTCAGCACCCTCGCGGGCCATACGCGTATTGCCCTGAGCCATACACGTATTGTCCAGCCTCATACGCGTACCATTACGCGTTTCAGCAGATGGCTGAGAAAAATGGTTTTCATTACGCGTATTGCCCTCAAATGCACCTGCCATACGCATATTGCCCAACCCAATACGCGTATGGACATGCCTGATACGCGTAACGGCAGCGACAACCCAGAATTTTTCTGCAGAATTTCTGCTGCGAAATTCTACCACTTCCACTCCCAAATCTCACCTAAACACCAGAAAATTACCAATAGATTGCACAACAACATATATCTAACATGTATCAACAATAAGGAACCTGAAAACATGATTTCCGACACAATTTAATCGAATTCTAACAATCTCAACATATTATGATTTTTGTTCTATATCCAATTTCAACTCAACAACAAACAAATACATACATACATAATCATACACAAGTATGAGATAATCGAGTTTCGCACCCTTACCCGATTTAATCGTGTTTGAAAAGTCGGTTGATTAGATTTCTTCCTTTCCAAGTTTTTCTCTCTTTTCTTCTTTCTTTCTCTTTTCTTTCCCTTTTCCTTCTTCTCTCTTTCTTTCTCTCTATTTTTCTCTCTTTCTATTTTTATGAAAAACATAACTAACCAAGCCAAAAGACCAAAATACCCCTACACTCAAATATCTCGCAAATGCTCTCAAAACGCGATAAAACATAACAACAATGAAAAATAATATATTATCAAATAAAAGTCAAGAATAAAATAATATAATAATAAAAAATAATTGAATCGACTCGATTAAATAAATCTAACAAAAACTGGGGCGTTACACGCCACGTAAGCCCTCACAGTTATCTGCATTGGGCCTAGCAATCCAACCCAGTGCAGACGACCGTTGGCCTAGCGCTGGGGGCACAATATAAATACCCTCTCTCACGAAAGGGTCAGGTATTCTATTCTCATTCTTACTCTCACTTTCTGTACTTGCTTGCTCCATTCCTGACTTTGACATCGGAGTACCTTGCAGGTACACCTCCACCGTCTCATCACCACCGGAGTAACAAAGCTCACGATGTTTGCTGACCACTAATCTACTTTTTGATCAAGTACGATCAATATATATATATATATATATATATTAAAAGAATACTAAATATATAACTTTATAGCAATTCAATCACATCACACTTTATTTTAAAAATATTTTATAACTTGCTACAAATAAATAAAGAGAAGTTACAATGAGTAAAAAAATATCTCACCAACTACCAAAACAACTATCAATTGTAAAGTTGAAAGTTAATTGAATTTAATCCAGTTAGCCCAACAACGTCATCAACCCTCATTTGTCATGTTTAAACTGATGATGTATATTAAAAAAGTCCCAAAATTAGGAGGCAGAAAATTCAGAAAATTTTGAAATAGAATTAAAAACTCAATTTAAAAAAAAGGAGAATTAAAACATAATTTAGGCGTATGGGTATGCCAAAATATCCAGTTGTGAGATCCAAATCCATAACCAAATCTAAATCCATTTAATATATTCGAATATAATTAAATGATTATTAACTAGTTTAATTATTATTGGTTGATTATCCAACCATATTTTATTTTTGGTTTCGGTTATAACCTGATTATTATTCAAAATTTAAATATTTCAATTCAATTATATATATATATATTTTATTTTCGAATAAAAATTAAATTTTTTTAGAAAGAAAATTATTCTTTTTTTATTAAATTTTGGGGAAAAAAATAATTCTTCAGAGAACATTAATTTTTGCAAAAAAAAAAACAAAAAATTTAAAATTACTTTTGCAAAAGTGGCCGATGTTAACAAAAGATTTACAGCTAACTTGGTTACAAGTATAAAATGATATTCATTTAAAAGAGGGTGATGTAAACATTATACTGAGAATAATAACATTTATAATAATTTTATTTCATTAATATGAAACTCATTTGATAAGACCAATAAATTTAGATTCATATATATTTAAGGAAGTTAGTTTTAGTATTGGAATCACAATTTTAAAATATATTAAATATTTTTCAACATTTAAGTAACCATTGTGTGTTTATATGATGTGAAAACTGTGAGTTATTACTCCGGTACTCCCGGGTCGTCTTTGTGATTTTCAAGTTTATTTTTATTTTTGCAATTCTTTGGCTTCGATTTTACCTGATTTATATTTTGTCTTTTTGGTTAGTCACTTAAAGTTTGAGTTGATGTATAAAAGCTTAATAATTAGTTCAATGCTTTAACACACATACAAAAGTCAGTTTATTAGATTTTATAAACATAATGCCCAAAACAATAACTTTAATTCTTTTCACACTTAAACACAAGGCCCCATATAAATATATAACTATTATACCATGTATAATTTCTCTCTTTTTTTATCAGCTAAGTGGCACACGAAAATTTTTTACGAAAAAAATTAAATTTATTAAACTTTTTGTGGAAAAAAAAAATGTTTTGGAAAAAAAATATTTTTGTGAAAAAAAAATATTTTTGTGAAAAAAAATTAATTTTTTTGAAAAAAAAGTTAACTTTTTGTGAAAAAAAAAAATTGAAAACAAATTAATTTTTTCGAATAAAAAATTAAATTTTTTGAAAAATAAATTAATATTTTAAAAAATAATTAAAATTTTTAAATTTTTTTAAAAGAAAATTATTTTAAAAAAAAATTGAATAACCGATTTAAAACCGGTTATATAATCAATAACCAAATTTATAATCGATTTTATAATCAGTTTTAATTTAAATGTGGTTCTGGTTATGAATCCAAACCATTTAACTAATTTAAAAATAATTATGATTTGATTTCTAAAAATAACTAATCAAACACAGGCTAAATAGAAAGTAAAAGATGTATTCAATTTAATTAATTTATAGGACAAAATTGCTTGCTTAGACTTTTTTTATAGATGCTTAGACTTTGGTAAAATCAAACTTTTGTGCTTCAAAAGAAATCATCAAGCATATTATAGTAAGTGTAAAGAAGGATTGTATTATCATCATCAATCTACCTAAAAATGGTACGGTCAAACCAAAAAAGGGTGGTAGAGAGATTGTAGACAAAGACACTCCCGCAACCGCATTAAATACTTATCTATAGACGCACTGTCCATTCCAATATAGGTGCAAGGAATTTATATAAATAGTATATTAATAAAGAAGATAGAAAACCATTTGGAAATTTTAAATGAAATGAATTGGATTGATAAAAGACTACATTTTATTCTCTTAAATATAATTCCCACATAATTCATGCAAATGAAAATGCCTATGAAGAAGAAGAATAATTTAGTGAATTCATAGTTTAGAAATTATAATTTAATTGTAGTTTAGGGCAATATAAATAAATTTAAAAGAGAAAAATGTTTCATTTTTTTTACACATTTGCAATATCTGATTAATCACTAGAAAATGTAATTATTTTAATTTATTTTTTAAAAATTAGATCGTTCATATGATTGAATTAATTATAATTTTAAGTGTAATGCCGATATGTGCTCTAAGAAACCTATAAATAAAAAGTTTGTATTAAAAAACATAATGAAAAAATTAATTATCAAATTTAAATAGAATCAATGCACAATTTCTAAAAAACAATTTCTACATTTAACTCTGAATGTGTACTCTTATGACACATGTTAGCATTATTCTAATTTTAAATATAAATTAAACTAATTTACAAAATTAAATTAATCAAATTTTATAGTGTTAACTAAAGAATAAAAAATTATACATGTTTCATTATAATTTTTTTGGGTTAAACAATCGTTTTTAATTCCTCAAAATATTTCCTTCAAAAAATTATCTTCCTAAAAGTTTTCATCCACACTTTTGATTTCTCCTGCAACTTAGTGACGTTTTTTACAACTTAGTGACATAATTAGTGAAGGTTTATTACTTAACGACATAATTAGCGACAATTTTAGCGACAATTTTAGTATTAGGGACCAAAAGTATGATTGAAAAATTTTAGGAGGACCATTCTTTGAAGGAAATATTTTGAGGGACTAAAAACAAAATTTGGGATATTTAGGAGAACCACAAACATCTTTAACCCAATTTTTTTAAGTTAATGTTATTGTTCTATTTCCCTAACCTCAACACTTTGTAATACATGTTTCTTGTAGCAAAATGACCTAAAAAGACTGGTCCATTCAAAATCTCAATTTAGAACTTCAATCACTTAAGACTCATGAACATGTAGACACTTAATAAGAGGTTGCACACTAGAATCACACATCGTGCTCATTGTAGCCATTGGAGTCCATTCTATGGTCTTCCTCAATTTAGCCATACTCACCAATGACAGTCTTAACCGTCATTTGTATAAAACATGATTTTGTGTCATTCTAAGATACAATTCATTCATTCTTGAAACCCCTTATGACTCACTGATTTAAACGTTAGAGTGTTAACCTAGCCATTACACTTATTTCTCAACCAACCAGAGACTCTTACCAATGGATTAGAGAACTTCCACGGTAGCCTTCATTAGCATATCACTTATCTAATGTTCCACGTTGGAAAAGTGACACCGTCTATGGGAAACATTTCTTGGTTTTCATGAAATTCCATGTCAAATTCCTTTGATCTTTTCCGTTACGCCGCCACATGCGTTTTTGTTAATTGGTCAAATCACTTCGAGTTTGCATCTCATGCGATACTGACAACTTTCAAAGCAAATCAATCAACCGCTCGTCAGAACACCTCCACACCAACTTCAAATTCTTTTCTACAACTCATTCACTAATCTCCCCAATAACATGAGGATTATCCCACCTAAAAGAGCCGCTCAAGAAAACAACGAAGAGACATGCCTTAGAATTGGAGGCGAATGATAAAGAGGAGAAATCGAAGGAAGAATGACCCATTCTAAGGTTAGGATACAATCAAAGGTAGAAGATATCCCAATTGAAGTACTCTTATTGGTGATAATGATAAGAATAACCAATCATGAAGTATAGATAATCATGATCAACTGGGGATACTCTTGTAACATTATGTTTGTCGGTCTCTTCGAAGAAATAGGGTTGAAAAAGAGAAGATTGTCACCTTACACAGGCATCATATGCAAGTGTTCAATGTTTCTATAACTCACCTTTGATGCAACATAGAGTCCATGGTCTCTTTTGAAGAAGGAAGAGATGCAATGACGATAAACATACATTTCCTAGTGATTCCCTGCAAAAGTGCCTATAACTGTATTCTGGAGATACTCTTCTTATGTTGAAAGAGTACTCATAAAGTATGTCAAACCCAACACCAATATATCATCCATTTTCTCATATGAGATGCCCAACATCGACCCCATTGTGGCTTGTCATCAATTGAACATTGACCCCTAAGAAGGCAACAATTCCCAGACAAAGCCAAAGCTACCAAGAACTAAAATACAATGAATGGTTATCCAATGTCGTCCTAGTCAAGAATGCATTAGGAAATTGGAAAAGGTGCATTGACTACATAGACCTCAATAAGCCATGCCCTAACGATTCATACCTATTTCGTTGCATTGATAAGCTAGTAGACGATTTAGTCAGATGCAAGCTTTTGTCATTCATAGCTATGTATTACAGATACAATTAGATTCCTGTGCATAAACAAAACAGGGACAAGACCGCCTTCATGATGAAGCATGAAAATCATCGGTACAACTTCATGCTCTTTGGATTTAAAAATGCAGCTGTAACGTACCAAAGAATGATAAACAAGATATTAAAGGAAATATTGACGAGATGGTAGAGGTATATATGGACGACATGATTGCAAAATCCAACAAAGACCAGTTACACAATGGACATCTAACCAACATGTTCAACCGTATTTTAAAATATAACGTTAGAATTAATCCCCAGAATTGTACCTTAGTCGCTCGAGCCGACAAGTTTTTGAAATTCTATTTGACATAAAAATCCATAGAAGATAACCTTGGAAAACTCGATGTAATCATTAAGATGAAGATCCATACCATGAGGAAGAAGATAATGAAATTGAAATTGAATCTGATGACACACATCCACCGCTGAATGGTGATAGGTTTGAATTGTGGAAAACTAGATTTAAATTATTCATTCAAATTTTTGATCTTGAATTGTGAGAAACTATGATAAATGGGTTGTTTACTCATACTCACCAGTTAATGGTGAAGTAGTAGATAAGCTGAATTTTCTTTGGACCACAGTTGAAAAGAAAAAGTTTGAAATTTATTTTAAAACTAAAAATTTCTTAGTTATGTCCCTATATGAAAATCAATTTTTCTATGTCCACACTTATAATTCCTTCAAGAAAATGTGGGACACTCTTGAAACTATATATATATATATATATAATAAGAGAGAATGAACACACGAGGCAAAAAAGGTGAATACTTCTTTCATAAATGTGTTTCAACATTTATAAAGTTTTGAAATAATGTTAGAACTTTTGTCACTAACAAATATCTAAGAATTAAGAATTGGAATCATAAACTTGATCCAACCCTTAAATCAATAGACGACAATGTTTTAGACTTTCAGGAAAAGTCTAAGAAGGTAGAAATTGCTGAGAAATTGAATGTGTTGATTCAAATGTTAAAGGATGAATGTATGAGCTCAAGCCTATAAGAATCTATAAAAAAATTCATTAACGAACTCATGTAAAGAAAAATCAACTCCATTAATCTCCTTCGAAAGAACAATCTCTATTGTTGAATGGTCCTCAGAAGATTCAACATCAAATAGAGGAACTTCATCAAGAAGAGAATATGAAGAAGAAGTCTCATCCAGTGGAATTTTCAAAAGAAGGAAAGAGAAGAAAGTCTCAATAAATAATACATTTAGAGACTCAACATCAAGGAGAAATCTCGAAGAATCAACCTCTAGCAGAACCTTTGATGAATCTTCTTAAAGCGAAAAGATGAAATTTGGTTAAAAGCATCATAAAAGAAGATGACCATGAGGTAACAAAGTTATCATACAGATAATTGTTTAAATTAAATGCCAAGTTAATAAAATAAAATGATAAGATTAAGAATTGTAACCTAGATGTTAAAGATTATCTTGAGTTTCAAGAAAATAACAATGAAACACGTAAGTATGAAATAGCTAATATTAGAAACCAAGATAGAACATGTGAGACTTTTGTCTTAATTAAAAAGGAGGTAAAATACTTTCATTAAACCCTAAGTAAATTTACTAAAGGAAAAATAAAACCTTGACTTGATTTTATCTAGTCAAAGACCTTCCTTAAATAAAACTAGATTAGAGTTTAAATCTAATAGAAAACATAGTAAATGGTCTAATAAGAAGAAAATGAATGACCTATAAATGTTCTAACTACAATATATTTGGGCACTCAAAGCCATTTTGTTTATAAATTAAGAGGTCTAAAGGTAGTAACCCTAGACCTCTTAGAACTGGTAACACACCAGGACCCAAGAAAATTTGGGTACCTAATGTATTTTACAGGGATGATTTGCAACTTTAATGAAGTCGTAGTACTTATTAAGTGAAGTTGGGCAAAGCAAAGTGTATACCTTTGAGTATACAACAATGTTTAATACATATGATCCAAGAATGTTCGCTGATTATGTGTATCAATAATCGTGATCAAATAAAATGTTCATTGAGGATGATCTCAACATTTATGAGCTATGATGATCAACCAACTCTAGTATCCAACGATTCATAGAGAACGACATATGAAAATATATTGTCGTTCCCTCGAAAAGGGGAGGTTTTAAGTGGTACACTTTTTAGAGGTTAAATGATAAAAAAATTCTGATTAACCCTCTAAATAAGTGCTTTTATATTTTCTCATCATGTAAAATTATTTTCACTAATAAAATATATGAGCGTTTTAGCATTTTTCAAGAAAGGGGTGCAAACAAAATGAGTAAGGGTGCAAAAACAAGTATGCCAAAGTCAAAACTCAAACCAAGGCCCAAAAGCGCTAAGGAGGCCTAAAAATAAGAATCTAATCAATTAGCTAATCGATTACACAACCTATGCATTTCAAATTTTAGATAAAATCATATTTAATCTTTGCCTCTAAGCAAAATAAATCAGTACATTAATGAGGAGTGCATAAGATCTTCAATATCGTCATTACCTAATCGATTAGGGCAAAAGTCTAATTTATTAGATGACCTCTTGTGGGATGATTTTCTTCTCATATTTTCAAGGCCAACTTTTCAATGATTTTGTGATACTTTGGCATGCTCAAACCTCCAGAAAGAATGCTATAAATAGGTAACTTTATTCCCTTCTTTTGCATCTCATTATTTTTTCTTTTCTTCTTTTGTGTATGTGTGCGCGCGCGCGTGTGTGTGCATGTGGGTGTGTGTCTGTGTGCGTGTTCGTGTGTATGCACGTGTATGTGTATGTGTGTGTGTGTGTGTGTATGTGTGTGTGTGTGTGTGTGTGTGTGTGAGAGAGAGAGAGAGAGAGAGAGAGAGAGAGAGAGAGAGAGAGAGAGAGAGAGAGAGAGAGAGAGAGATGTAATGCCCCGATTTGTTTAATTGTATTTATTTATTTCATTTATGTGAATTTTGTGAAATGTGTGAATTTATTGTATTTTACCTGCTAATTGAGTTAATTGGTTAATTTCCCTGATAGGTAAAATATTTGCAATAAATTATAATTTCTTTTCAACTTTTATTTCCCGAAATATATTTCATCGTCGTTTATGTTTTATCGCGTGTTGAGAGCGTTTGCGAGATATTAGAGCTGAGGGGTAAAATGGTCATTTTGAGGGGTAGATATTTTAGAAAAATTAGATATTTTTATAAATAGAGATTTGAGAGAAAAAGAGAGAAAAGAAAGAGAAAGGAAAGAAAGGAAGAGGAAGGAAAAGAGAGGAGAAGAGGAAAATCAAAGAATACTCCATTTCAAGCGCGATTAATCGGGTAAGGGTGAGAAGTTTCGATTATATTGCGATTGTATATGTATATGTATGTATTTGTTTGAATGTTTGGTTGGAAAATACATGTTTTCCACTTGATTGGAATTGTGATCATTTTGATAGAAATTGATGTTTTCACGCTCGGAAATCGATACGAATCGCGTAGTATGATCATATTATACGTATGAATATTGTTGATACTTGTTTTGATTGATTGAAAACGTTTTGGTTGGAGAAAGTTGGATTTTGGGGTTTTGGAACCATGTAACCCGCATTAGAAAATTCTGGTTCTGGTGCGATTCGCCAGGCGAATTGGGGATTCACCAGGCAAATTAGGTCTCGCCACTAGTTTTCCAGGCGAAGTGCTGGCGAAGAGGGATTCGCCAGGCGAAATCATAAGTCGCCAGGCGAAAACGGGGAGACAGAAATGTGTTAGCTACTGGAACTCTTGGGTGTTTTCTAAAATGGTGGTTCGCCACTAGTTCACCAGGCGAAGTGCTGGCGAAGGGGTATTTGCCAGGCGAAATCCTAAGTCACCAGGCGAATCTGGCTGTTTCTCAATAAATTCTTTTCTTTGCAAATTCATAACTTTTGATCCGTAACTCGGATCAAGACGTTCTTAGTACCGTTAGAAAGCTAATGAGATGTTCTTTCTTATAAAAATGGGTTTAAGATTAGTGGCCGATTTAATTGTGTCGGGAATTTGGAAATGTGTCGTTTTATCCACTTTTACCGTCGTAATTGTGTGCGATTGATGTGTTATCATGCGATATGCTTTTGATATATAACGTATAGCCTGTGTGCTGTTATATGATGTTGAAGCATGTGATAGGTTGTTGTAATTGTTGTGGCCTTATGGCAAAACACTTTGTTGACTTGAATACAAATGTATGGTATTAATGTATGTTGTTGTGGGTAGCCTTCGTGGCGTGAATCCTAGTGTTGTGAGTATCATGGTATGATGGCAGGATTGTTGTGGTTGATGGTGAGTAATTCTTGATGTGAATTGATATGAGTGTATATGCTAAAATGCTAATTGTTGTGGTTTATGGATTATGATGAAATGCATTGTTTATGTGAAATTCAATGTGTGTTATTTGGTGGCCTTATGGCAAGTAAAGGCATTGTTTGAATTGATTTCCAATGCATGAATAATGATGATGAGATAATTCATATTGTTGAATTGTGAATGTGCATTTGATTTTCATGAGTCATTGATATGACATGCATCATGATATGCACCTTGTGATGTCGTGTGCCCTTGTGGGGTGTGACCGACGAAACGATTCCAGAGGGAATCTGCTGTAACAGTCGTGTGCCTTATACAAAGAGGACCTAAAGCGACGTCATAGACGATCGTGTGCCTTATACAAAGAGGACCTAAAGCGATTGGATCATGTGCCTTATACAAAGAGGACCTAAAGCAATCCATAAACACCGTGTGCCTTATACAAAGAGGACCTAAAGCGACGGGGAACATCGTTTGCTCGACGGAGAGTTACACTAAGTAACAAGCGATGATTCCAATAATTCCAGAGTGAATTAATGATGATGAGAATGATGGACGGAATGATACCGCATTGCATAGAGTCGTTGTGTCAGTCTCTGTGCATTTGCATAAATCATGAATGGATTAATTATGTGTGGGAAATTGTGAATGGATTGATTATGTGTGGGAAATTGTGAATTGATTGATTATGTGTTGAGCTCGTGATAGCATTGGTAATTTGATATGCATTGGTTATGGATGATATGTTTTATGTATAGACATATGCTATGTTTTGTGGGGACGTTGTACATTACAATGATTGTATTAATTATCTATGATATGCTATATATGAATATATGTGATGTGGTGGTGTGTTTCCATACGTCATAACTTTGGGATGCATTATGTGTGAATATGTTATTATGTTGGTATAATTGATATATGCTATATGGTTGGATTATTAGAAATATGTTATGTATCTGTGGCATGCTATCTGTATTAGTATGTGATGCTTGTGGTGAGAATAATTATGCATGTGAATTTATATGTGTTTGCATATTATTATGCAATCTTGATTTAGTTGTTATTTCTCACCCTTTTGCTGTGGTTTGTTGCTCTATGAGGCAATTGCAGATTAGTATCTTAGAGGCTTTTGTGAAGATTAGTTCTCCATCCTTTTGTCGGTCTGTCTGCTCTGATATGTAACACGGGAGTCGGGGAACGCTTTTGTTATATATGTATACATTTGTTGGATCTATTTTGTATTACCTTTGTATGAATATTTTGATGTTATAAAATAATTTATTTTGTAAAACAAGTCAGTTAGGGATCTTTCCGCTTTATTCCATAATTGAACTTTCCTTTTGTTGGAAAAAGTTTCCCCTTTATGTTTATTCCATTTTGTGTTATGTATAAAATTTATGAGCAGGGATTGTGTTTTCTTTCTTTAAATGTGGCATCCTTGTTTCTGTCTAAGAATAAAATTTTATCCACTCTGATTTATTTATGTATTATTTATCCGCGATGGGAATTGGGGTGTTACATTAGTGGTATCAGAGCAGGTCGGTCCGTCCGGCCAAGTTGTTGGTCAGTTGGTGTGACAGTTGAATCCTGTCAAGGTTGTTTGTTCCTTAGTATGTGATATGTGTGTGAAACACTGTCAGTGCTTTCTGGTTTTCTAATCCTTTGTCTTCAGGATTGAGAATGAGATAAGTTGAGGAGGAGCTTGTGCTTCTCCAAGTTGCTTTAGGTGTGGAGCATTGGCTCAATGTGTTGTAGATTGCAAGATTGTAAGTGTTGTTTGGACAGTGTTGTTCCCGGTTCTGGAGGGAATGCAGAGGTAAGGTTTATGTCAACTAAGGATTTGTGCCTTAGGTAGTTTTGTGCACAAGATGCAAGAAATGCTATTATAGTTTGGTAAAGACGGTTTATGCCCCATCATGATTGTCGGCTGTCTATTGACAAATTGAGGAACTGATCACCCTTAATCTCTTGTTGATAGTAGACAGAATTATGTTGGATGGTATAGACGTGTCTTTCCAGCTTTGATAGTATGTTGTGTGAATCGTTTGGAGCCAAGTGAGTACAGATTGTTTTGTTGAGTCGATGGGGATTCTAATATCAGAAAGATAAGGTGGATTAGAGGTTTTGGTATGTTTATCCAGTTGTGAAGTCATTGAGAGAGAACGATTGGGTATTGTTAAAGGTTGTTCTCAGAGAGTAGAGTGTGAACTCAAATTTGACGAAGGTGAAGATTTGAGGTTTGGATCTGCTAAGTAAGTAGAAGAACTTTTAGGAAGTGAAACTCATATGTTTGTCATGTTTGTGATGATAATGTTCTGGAAATTAGCAGGAAAGCCACAGTGATGGGCCGTCAGTTGTGCATGGTTTTCAGATGTGTTTTTGGATGAAACATTAGTGTGTCGACTTGAAGAGGTCCATCATGGTTGGTAAGGAAAAGGATGATAGCATGAGGTTGCGTGTTAATCAATGAGTAGTATGGAAACTTGCAGTTGTGTTATGGATAGCTTGAGTTTTGAATTGTGACGAATCACGAACGATTTGAAGTTCCTTGATGGTATTACTTTTGTTATGGGTTGAGATCTCGTGTCAACAGAAACCTTGAGTGAGTTGGAACCCCGTAAGAAAACTTGATATGGAATATGGTAACCAGAGATTGTTAAGCTATTTTGGATAAATTGCTCCGAGCTCAGAATGAATTTTGAAGGTTGTATATGTTATGGTTGTGGAGTATATGAATCGTATCTTCCATACTTGTTTGGATAAGTTCATAGTGATGTTTATTGGATGATATTCTGATTTATTTTAAATCAAAGGATGAGTATGTAGTGTATTTGAGGATTGAGTTACAAGGGCTGAAAGAGAGAGAGAGCTTTCTACTAAATTATCGAAGTGAGAATTTTGATTGAAAGAGGTTAGTTTTCTTGGTTATGTTATTTCCGATGATGGTATTGTTGTGGATCTATCCAAAATAGACGTAGTTCTACATTGAGAAACTCCGAAGTCGGTTAAGGAGATTAGAAACTTTTGGGCTTAGTTGGTTGTTACTGCAGGTTATGGAAGACTTTGCTAAGTTCGTACTTCTGTTATCTCAGTTGACTCGCAAAGGGTGAGTCGTTTGTTTTGGATGTTCATTGTGAGTAAGTTTTGGTGAGCTGAAGTAGAGATTGACTATGGCTTCAATTTTGATTATGCCTGATCCTAATAAATTGTTTATGGAATATTGGGATGCGTCCATGATAAGTGTAATTAGTGTGTTAATGCGAGAGGGTAAAGTCATTTCTTATGCTTTACGACAATTAAGGATTCATGATTTCAAGATGGCTGCGGTTACTTTTGTGTTGAGAATCTAGAGGTATTATTTTGAGGGTTTTAGGTTCAAGGTGTTTGGTAATCACTAGGGTTTAGAGTACTTGTTTGGTCAACAGGAATAAGTAGGAGACAACGAGGATGATTGGAATTCCTGATGAGTTATGACTTTAGCTGGAGTTATCCTATTGGTAAAGTTAATGTCGTGCCTGATGAGTTAAGTCGAAAGTTTTTACATATGTCTGCTTTGATGGTTAAAGAATGGGAACTTTTGGAAGAATTTAGAGATTTGAGTTTGGTGTGTGAATTGACATCTGATAGCGTGAGGCTTGATATGTTAAAGGTCACTAATGATTTTCTGTTGACCGTTAGCGAGAAACAGAAGCTGGATGTGAAATTTGTTGATTTGATGACGGTTGGAGATAAAGGTGTGAATGGTGACTTTAAAGTGGATGATCAGGGTGTTTTGAGATTCCGTGGTAGAATTTGTATTCCTGATGGTTCGGAATTGAAACAGATGATTTTAGAGGAAGGACACTGGAGTAGTTTGAGTATACATCCGGGAGCTAATAAAATGTATCAAGATTTGAAGAAGATCTTGTGATGGTCAGAGAATTAGAGTTGGTTGAGCAGTTCAGAGACTTGTGTCTGGTGTGTAAGCTAACACAGCAGAGTGTGAGGTTGGGTATATTAAAAGTGAACAGTGAGTTTTGGCGAATATGAGAAAGAGTTAGACTTTGGACGTGGAATTGGTAGATTTGATTGATTGCGAGTAATCAGAGTGCGCAACAGAAGCGTAATGTGGCACAATTCGTATATGCGTGTGTGACTTGTAAGAGTTCATAGGTTGAACATTGGAAACATGTAGGATGATGAGACCATTGGACGTTTCAGAATGGAAGTGTTAGGTGAAAGGTTTAAGTATTAATCATGGGCTACTATGTAGATGGATGTTTTGGTTATATGTTCGATTGGTGAATTGTAGCATTGTTGTAATATTGTTGTGTGACAAGGATGTTGGTATTGTGGTTATGTAGAGGTTGTTGAAACGATGTTGGGTCGTGGAACTTTATGTTCTTATCTTTGTTGTTGCCTCGTTTCCATGGTGATAGTTCGAGTGCGAGTAGTTAATTCCTTGTGGGGAATTAGGGGAGTGTTACCTATGGTGAGGGTAACAATCTTGTTGTGTTTCGGTTCAAGAGTGAACCTGTGTGTTCGTAACTTGGGTATTATTTGAGTCTTGAGTTGGTCGTCAAGTGCATTGTATGGGCGTTGCATCTTGTCGTTGTTGTTATTACCGTTGTCGTGTCGTTGTAGTAGTTGCTGTTAGCGAGGTGTTTTGTCGGTTTGTGTTATTCGTGGTGTTGCCTTTAGTGGTATGATAGTTGTCTAGTCGGATACGAGAGTCGTATCCGGAGTTGTTTGCACCAAGTATATTTTCGAGGACGAAAATGTTTAAATGGGGGAGAGTTGTAACGCCCCGATTTGTTTAATTGTATTTATTTATTTCATTTATGTGAATTTTGTGAAATGTGTGAATTTATTGTATTTTACCTGCTAATTGAGTTAATTGGTTAATTTCCCTGATAGGTAAAATATTTGCAATAAATTATAATTTCTTTTCAACTTTTATTTCCCGAAATATATTTCATCGCTGTTTATGTTTTATCGCGTGTTGAGAGCGTTTGCGAGATATTTGAGCTGAGGGGTAAAATGGCCATTTTGAGGGATAGATATTTTAGAAAAATTAGATATTTTTATAAATAGAGATTTGAGAGAAAAAGAGAGAAAAGAAAGAGAAAGGAAAGAAAGGAAGAGGAAGGAAAAGAGAGGAGAAGAGGAAAATCGAAGAATACTCCGTTTCAAGCGCGATTAATCGGGTAAGGGTGAGAAGTTTCGATTATATTGCGATTGTATATGTATATGTATTTATTTGTTTGAATGTTTGGTTGGAAAATATATGTTTTCCACTTGATTGGAATTGTGATCATTTTGATAGAAATCGATGTTTTCACGGTCGGAAATCAATACGAATCGCGTAGTATGATCGTATTATACGTATGAATATTGTTGATACTTGTTTTGATTGATTGAAAACGTTTTGGTTGGAGAAAGTTGGATTTTGGGGTTTTGGAACCATGTAACCCGCAGCAGAAAATTTTGGTTCTGGTGCGATTCGCCAGGCGAATTGGGGATTCGCCAGGCGAATTAGGTCTCGCCACTAGTTTGGCAGGCGAATTGCTGGCGAAGAGGGATTCGCCAGGCGAAATCATAAGTCGCCAGGCGAAAACGGGGAGACAGAAATGTGTTAGCTACTGGAACTCTTGGGTGTTTTCTAAAATGGTGGTTCGCCAGGCGAAGTGCTGGCGAAGGGGTATTCGCCAGGCGAAATCCTAAGTCGCCAGGCGAATCTGGCTGTTTCTCAATAAATTCTTTTCTTTGCAAATTCATAACTTTTGATCCGTAACTCGGATCGAGAGGTTCTTAGTACTGTTGGAAAGCTAATGAGATCTTCTTTCTTATAAAAATGGGTTTGAGATTAGTGGCCGATTTAATTGTGTCAGAAATTTGGAAACATGTCGTTTTGTTGACTTTTACCGTCGTAATTGTGTGCGATTGATGTGTTATCATGCGATATGCTTTTGATATATAACGTATAGCTTGTGTGCTGTTATATGATGTTGAAGCATGTGATAAGTTATTGTAATTGTTGTGGCCTTATGGCAAAATACTTTGTTGACTTGAATACAAATGTATGGTATTAATGTATGTTGTTGTGGGTAGCCTTCGTGGCGTGAATCCTAGTGTTGTGAGTATCATGGTATGATGGCAGGATTGTTGTGGTTGATGGTGAGTAATTCTTGATGTGAATTGATATGAGTGTATATGCTAAAATGCTAACTGTTGTGGTTTGTGGATTATGATGAAATGCATTATTTATGTGAAATTCAATGTGTGTTATTTGGTGGCCTTATGGCAAGTAAAGGAATTGTTTGAATTGATTTCCAATGCATGAATAATGATGATGAGACAATTCATATTGTTGAATTGTGAATGCGCATTTGATTGTCATGAGTCGTTGATATGACATGCATCATGATATGCACCTTGTGATGTCGTGTGCCCTTGTGGGGTGTGAGCGACGAAACGATTCCAGAGGGAATCTGCTTTAACGGTCGTGTGCCTTATACAAAGAGGACCTAAAGCGACGTTATAGACGACCGTGTGCCTTATACAAAGAGGACCTAAAGCGATCGGATCGTGTGCCTTATACAAAGAAGACCTAAAGCGATCCATAAACGTCGTGTACCTTATACAAAGAGGACCTAAAGCGACGGGGAACATCGTTTGGCCGACGGGGAGTTACACTAAGTAACAAGCAATGATTCCAATAATTCCTGAATGAATTAATGATGATGAGAATGATGGATGGAATGGTACCGCATTGCATAGAGTCGTTGTGTCGGTCTCTGTGCATTTGCATAAATCATGAATGGATTGATTATGTGTGGGAAATTGTGAATGGATTGATTATGTGTGGGAAATTGTGAATTGATTGATTATGTGTTGAGCTCGTGATAGCATTGGTAATTTGATATGCATTGGTTATGGATGATATGTTTTATGTATAGACATATGCTATGTTTTGTGGGGACGTTGTACATTACAATGATTGTATTAATTATCTATGATATGCTATATATGAATATATGTGATGTGGTGGTGTGTTTCCATACGTCATAACTTTGGGATGCATTATGTGTGAATATGCTATTATGTTGGTATAATTGATATATGCTATGTGGTTGGATTATTAGAAATATGTTATGTATCTGTGGCATGCTATCTGTATTAGTATGTGATGCTTGTGGTGAGAATAATTATGCATGTGAATTTATATGTGTTTGCATATTATTACGCAATCTTGATTTAGTTGTTATTTCTCACCCTTCTGCTGTGGTTTGTTGCTCTATGAGGCAATTGCAGATTAGTATCTTGGAGGCTTTTGTGAAGATTAGTTCTCCATCCTTTTGTCGGTTTGTCTGCTCTGATACGTAACACGGGAGTCGGGGAACGCTTTTGTTATATATGTATACATTTGTCGGATCTATTTTGTATTACCTTTGATGAATATTTTGATGTTATAAAACAATTTATTTTGTAAAACAAGTCAGTTATGGATCTTTCCGCTTTATTCCATAATTGAACTTTCCTTTTGTTGGAAAAAGTTTCCCCTTTATGTTTATTCCATTTTGTGTTATGTATAAAATTTATGAGCAGTGATTGTGTTTTCTTTCTTTAAATGTGGCATCCTTGTTTTTGTCTAAGAATAAAATTTTATCCACTCTGATTTATTTATGTATTATTTATCCGCGATGGGAATTGGGGTGTTACAAGAGAGAGAGGAAATATTACTCTAGAATTCCATCGTCATCATCACGAAGGTGAGACAAACACAAGAAGGAGGGTTGAATTGTGTTCTCTTTTCTCCAAATATTTTAACTTCTTCTTCTGAATGATCTTAATCAGAGTCTGAAGCTTCAGTTTAGAGTCTGAATCAGAGTTATTCAAAGTCTGAACTCTTGAGTGTCTTTATTATATTTTGCAATAGAATATGACTTAAAGGTAAACAAAAGATAGCAGCGAAATATTGTTCAGAAGCAAGTAAAGTAAAGTAAGAGACACGAGCAGTTATCCCGATTCCTCTCACAACCTGAGACTAGTCCAGTCCCCTTTGATCACGACCTTACGAGTCTATCGGATTATCTATTTGAAAGTATTCACTCTATTGCATAGTTTTAAAAGATATCGAACTCACAGGGATTAATAATCAATCTACCATTATCGATTGATGCTATGTAAAGCTAAGGCTAGAGATTAAAAGGTTTATACGAGAATAAAACATAAATTGCTAAAGATTAGGAAAGATATTAATAAAGAGAGGCTGGAATATGGATTCTGTGTTCCTTAGTGACTCTGTAAAATATAGGCACTAATCGTAACTAAACTATGTTCAGTAGAAAATATCAATTTAAAGACCCTGTCTCACACTCTCGCGCTATTGACTAAAGCCACATAGAATTTTATTATCGTTTCGCACCTATTTCTTCTAGCGAGTCTCGTCGGTAACGATGGTCCTCATACGCCGGTCTCAGACACGTTTAGCCAGACATTATTTCGAATAAAAACAACGTAAACATGGTATTTAAATTTAAGGACAACATATTATAAAGTAGAAGAATTCAATATAACGAAAATTAAATTAATGCGAATAAAAACCTGTAAAGACGAAATAAATGCAGAGCTTGAGGAAATAGTAAAGATGCTCGATTAATGCCGGCAGACTTGATGTTAATCCAAGAGTACATAATAAAACAAACAGAATTGTGACAATCTCTCGATGTGAGCGATTGTCACTTTTACAAGTAGTTTTCTGCCTAAGTCTAGAAAACAAAATTGACAGAGCTTCCGCGCGAACTTGGATTCTCTCCAATGTGAAGAAAACTGACTTATATAGAGGTATTAATCCTAGTAACTATTCTTCCATCATGCAAGGGGAGTTGAGGAGAAGTAGGGAGAGTGGGAAGAGGAAGTCCAAACTGATTCCACGTTTTCTACTGCTGCATGATAATGGCGAACGCCATTAGGCCAATGGAGAATGCCATTTGGTCATTCATTAAATGACGTGGACTGGGTACATGGCGAACGCCATTAAGGTAATGGCGAACGCCATGCACTAGAAATATCAATTTCTGCACTTTTCTTCTGCTCTTCTGCTCCTTTTTTGGTTCTTTGCGCAATTACTCCATAATTTATTAAAATCTGCAATGCACATAAAACACAACATAAAAGCGACGAAAAAACTAAAATAACATAGAATAACATGCGTTATGATCCTAAAAACATGATACATTTTCACGTTATTAAACTCCCCCACACTTAGACCATTGCTTGTCCTCAAGCAATCAACCAACACGTTAAAACAAATAAGCGCAGTTTCTGAGACATAGGCATGACAAAAACTCTAAATAGTAAGTGGTTGCTAGGCTAATGCTAGATTGATAGGTACTAGACGTTGATATCAAGGATACCATAACGACACATATCCGCATTTCGCGGTCGAAAACTCCCTCTTATGCAAACCAATCTAAATCATGCCATTATAACTCGACCTACGCTATTTGTTCTCTTTCACCTCTTTTCATTCTAGCGCAATCACATTAAGCCCGTTATCCCCGCACGCACATGGTAAATAAACCTGTTAGTGTCCGTTGATCTCGTTATTAGTTCACATACATTTTTTTCTTATTCTTTTCTTGATTCTTTCAAATTTAAAGAGTCAGTTCCATTGGGCAAAATGGTCGGGTGAGGACCACCTAACTTAGAGGGAACATATCCTTTCATTCGTTTTTCTCTATAAATGTCCTCGATTCAACTCGGAGATCATACACATATTTGCATCAAATTCTTACTTAGTGTGTGCATTAGGATGGTGTTGCCTGCTAGTATAAACTACTTTAGAGGTTACTTCAAAAATTTAGAACTTAAGGTCTTGGCATAATGGTTACTCAAATCGGTATCGCATAATTAGGAAGTTTGGGGTGTTAGGTTGGTATCGATGTTATCGAAACTTTCCCAAGTCTTTCTAACATAGCCTAAAAATGGAAAACAACCTATACTCTCGGAGTGTCATGCCATGAATCAGAACATTTTTTTTTGTTGGGGTCAAATTTAAGGGAAATTTACTAACAAATGAAAAATAGCAAAAGACTTATGCAATAAGACTCGACAACACATGTTACGACTCGACCAAAGACAAAAATAGCAAAAATAAACAACTAACTAAAAAGCGATAAAAATCGAAAAATAAAGCGGGAAAAGTAAAATAAAGTGATAAAGCTCCTCCCTCACACTTGAACCAAACATTGTCTCCAATGTTTTAGTGCAAGGCAGAAAAAGGAGTGGAAAAACCTAGGTAGATGGATCAGTGTCGGCCTCGGCCTCTGTGTCATCCAAAACCACCTCTATCGTGCACGAGGTGTGGTACCCCTACATGCTACATGTACTCCATCACGTTCTCTATCCCCATACAGAATCCATTCATCTGCTCGATAAGGTCACGTATGTTATGCTCAGTCCGCTCAGCATAGTCATGCTGCTGCTCCTGAATCTGATGAATGGTGGCCATCTTCTCCTCCTGTTGTGTCTGCATGCTCCTAAGTAGTAGGTCACGCTCGACGTCGACATTGTTTCGGTGTCTCATCTCAGATAGGATGTCATCAAGAGCGGTCCTGATAGCAGTGTAGTCGTACTCCTCACGGGACTGATGTCCGACTGAGGTACCTGCAAAAGAGTCAGCAAAACCATGTGCAATATATGGATGGGTGTCGGTCTTGGGAGCATCATGCTCCATATGCTTAATCTCATCATCGGTGTCATTACCCACACTGGACTGAACATTAACATTATCACTAGGCTTTGGGGCATTCAAATCGCATGTCTAGTTGCCTCTTATTCGTACATTAGTGTGCGCGGAAGAAGGAAAAGTAACCCCCTGATGCCTTTGTTACTAATCATCAAATAGTATATTCCGTCTGGTTTGTTCTTAATTAGACGCATACTATGGCAGACCTCTAAATCTAAGAAGGGTGTTTCGAGTGGCTGAAGTGTGGCCAGTCCCGTGCCTAGGTCCAATGCGCAGGCTATGGACGTAATTAGCCCTTCAACGCAAATGAGACCGCCTACTCTAACACTAACAGTCTAAAAATGCTCTAATAAGAATAGTGTAGGATTCACCGGTGTCCGTGTTAGTGCGCAGTGTAAAAAGAAAAGGTCCTTCGAGTTCACTTTACCATTATTTTCTCGGCCGAAGTTAGTGTTGGCTGAAATGCGGTGTAAGTACCGAATGGCCGGGTTATGGATATCGGTGGCCTTTAAGCCTTCCCAGTCAACAGTGGCTTGGAAAGTGATTTGATGCTAGAAGCCAAGTGAATCAGTTTTCCAATCTCTCTCTAAAGGAGCTTCGCAAGCAAAGCCATCCCCATGAGGGAACTGTAATAAATCAGCAATCTGATCTTGACTAAAACTGTAATCCCTATTAAACATTCTAAACGAAACAATGCCTATAATGCGTGATCCTCCCACAGGCGTGGCATATCTAAATGAACTAAGGAACTCATAAGTAAGCCTAACACACAAATGGATAGTCAATGAACAAAAATATGTCATTCGTAGGTTCTCTAGCATCCAGTTAACACTACTTATTAAGCCTAAATCACGAAGGACAACATTATCGAGATACCTTGTCGGCGCGACATCCCTCTTGAAAAGCTTGAGGTACTTTGTCCTTTGATTATCGCCCTTTATGCCTTCTTCGAATGTGATGCCCATGTAGTCTACCTTTCTTCTAGGTCTCATGGCTCTTAGAGGCATGATGAATAGAAGATTGAAGAGTTTGAAGGAATGGGTAAGAAATAGGGAAAGGTGGAGAATGAGTATGATAGTTTTTTAGGGTGAGAATGAGAGTAGATTATGGATATTTATGGTAATGAAGTGAAGTTTGAAGGTTGAGGGTTAAGGATATGAGTGAGTATGATAAGAGAAAGAGATATTGGGTGGTTAATATGAGGGGTTTAAAAAAAACGCGCAAGGGAAGTATAAAAATCAAAATTGTTGTCTTACTGATATGGCGAACGCCATTAGGCTAATGGCGAACGCCATTAGCTTTAAAACATGACTCTCAAAATCAAGATAATGGCGAACACCGTTAGCATATTGGCGAGTTTAAGTGCGCAAAAATTAAATTCAGGCTTAAAATTAGTGATTTTTTCTCAATGCTTTTCAGTTGTTAAGGGCAAAATTATGCTAGATGAAAGGGTTTAAGCACGTGGCCTTAGTTGGAATCACGAAAAGTAATTAAAACAAAAAAAAATACAAGAGAAATGAAAAAACGAAAAAATTAACTAAACTCAGAATGAAATAAAATAAAAACTCAGAATGAAATAAAACAATCAATGGAAAAGGGAATTGCATTAAACTGAAACATAAGTTCGTGCTACTTTAACGTCGGTAGCTTGACGAATAATGTAAACATAACAAAAAATAATGAAATCCTAATAAAAATAAAATTCCTAACTAAAACATTGGGAAATACTTCCTCCCTCACACTTAAACAAGGCAGTGACCTCACTGTCTAAGTGCATGGTAGGAAAAATAGAAAACGGTACAATAAAGTAATATTAGACACTACGACATCTGACATTAGGATCAAAGATACGTCTCATGGAGTAGATTTGCTGAAACAAGTGGTCAAATTGCTCATTAGAAACATCCATAAATCCAAGGAAATCCACGCGCAAGGTGGTGAGCTCTCCTCTAAGAGTGGCAATTTCCGTCCTGAGGGCGTCAATTACAGCGGCGTGATTAATAGGAGGCTCTGCGTGAATACCAGAGGCGAGTGAAGAGACATAAGAGAAAATGGAATTACGGTTCTCATTAGCTTGGGGGTGTCAAGTGGAGTGGGTGACTCACTTTTGCCCTCTAAATCATATAACTAATTGTTCCTGTTGTGCAAACTTGTCCTCTCATGGTTTGGTAGAGAAAAATTATACACCACTTGATTATCAATTAACAACTTAAATTCTTGTGGTCCTAAATTTCCTACGATGCCTCGGTTAAAGCATAAGTTAATATGCATGGGACAAATACCTCATAAAGCAGTTAAGTAGTTGATGGGGTATCTAAGGTCAATAGCTGCAACAATCATAGTAAATAATCCTCCTATAAGGATAAGACCATGGGTCTCTCAGGAAATTCTGTCTAAATTCGATAACATAAATGTCACAACATTCACGGGTCTAGATTGGGAAGTACAGAACATGATAAACAACTCGTCCCTAGATACCGAGGTAATGTTTTCCCCTTTCCCAAAGAGTGTATGGGCTAGGATTTTGTGGAAGTAGCAGATAGCTGGGTTGTGGGTGTTTTCAGAAAACATAGAGTTTGGTTCAGGATGGTGGTTTTCGGTTATACTACCCCAGAAAAAGTCAAGGTCAAAATCCATAAAGGCATCCTCCTGTGCTACTGTAAACACATATGGGCCACTAGGAAATCGTAATAGGTCAGCCATCTCACGGTGTGTGAAACGATATTTGGTCCCAAAAAGTCTGAAGGTAGTCAGGCCTCTGTTAAATTCTAACCCTCTGTTAGGATCATAGAAAAAGAAACTAAAGAACTCAAGGGTTAAACTACGATACGTGCTAAACCTCCTCCTCACAGCAAAGTTATCCCATCCTATTGGACTAAGCAGGTACATCACACTATCTCGGATACCTAGGGTGGTCATGGTGGGTCCGTCAGGGTAGATAGATAATGTCATATCTCTTTGAGCTAGAACTTTGAAACATCGCCTCTAGGCTTCGTTCCTGAAGATAACTTCCATGTCATCAATGAGATACATTCTCTATAGTTAGTATCAAGTTAGCCTAAGCTATGTTAGCCTGAAAGTAGACATAGAATAAGTTAGTAGTGGTTAGAACAAAGAATTGTACCGCATAATAGTATTTGAAAAAGAGAAAAGACAAATAAAAGTCTAGAACCTAAGATCGTGGGTTTCCTCCCACGTAGCACTTCATTTAATGTCAGGAGCTCGACATTATTTCAGAAGGAACTATTTTTTTGAAAGAGCGGGCAACTTTTCTAGTTTGTAACTTATGTAGAAATCTTTATTTTCTAATCTATGGTAGTGCTTAAGTCGCTGTCCACTTACAACAAATGTCTCATTTGATTTACCTCGTATTTCTATGACTCCGCTTTGAAATACCTTTATAACCTCAAAAGGGCCGGACCATCTAGAACGAAGTTTGCCTAGAAATAATTTTAGTCGAGAATTGAAAAGAAGGACTATGTCACCCTCATTAAATTCTCTCCTTACTATTCATTTGTCATGCCACTATTTAGTTATTTCCTTATAAATATGGGCATTTTCATAGGCATCTAATCTAAGTTCTTCTAGTTCATGGATGTCTAAAATTCTTTTTTCTCTTGCGGATGTATAGTTCATGTTAAGGGTCTTAATGGCCCAATAAGCTTTGTGTTCTAATTCGACCGGTAGGTGACACAATTTTCCATAATCAGTTTAAATTGAGTGGTTCCTATCGAGGTTTTATAGTCTGTTCTGTAAGCCCACAGAGCCTCATGAAGTTTCACAGATCAATCTTTCCTAGAAGTTACGACAGTTTTCTCTAATATTTTCTTAATTTCTCTATTAGAAATATCAACTTGTCCACTCGTTTGAGGGTGGTAAGGTGTCGCTACTCGGTGTCGGACTCCATATTTGAGCAATAGTCTCCCAAAGATATTTGAAATGAAATGGGAGCCACCGTCACTAATGACGAGTCTCAACACACCGAATTTGGGAAAAAGGATGTTCTTATAAAGTTTAATAACTACTCGTGTGTCATTTTTAGGAGAGGCTATGGCCTCGATCCATTTTGAAACGTAATCAACGACTACGAGTATGTATTTGTTACCAAAAGAAGATGGGAAGGGGCCCATAAAGTCAATACCCCAGGCATCAAATACTTCCAGTTCTAAGATACCTTTTAACTACATCTCGTCGCGTCAAGAGATATTTCTGGTGCGTTGGCATTGGTCGCAATTTAATACCGCAATATGGACATCTTTCCATAAGTTAGGCCAGAAGAGGCCTGATTGTAAGATCTTTGCACAAGTCTTAGATGTGCTTGCATGCCCTCCATAGGGTGGAGCATGACAATGGGATATGATGTTTTCTACCTCCTCTTCGGGGACACATCGACGGAAAATGCCATCGCCACCTCTCTTGAAAATAAGGGGCTAATCCCAGTAGTAGTGTTTTAAATCATGAAAGAATTTCTTCTTTTGTTGATACATTAAATCTGGTGGAAGTACTCTGGCTGATAGGTAGTTGACAAAGTCAGCATACCATGGCACAATAGTTTTAGTATAAACTGCTTCCACAACTTTATTAGTTTCTGCATCATTGTCAATTAGAGAGCATTCGGTTGTGTTACTTTCTAACTGGGCTACTAGTCTATCATAAGGGAAATCATTGTTGATGGGTACTTGTTCAGATTTTATCTTCACAAGTCTAGAGAGATGACCAACTACAACATTCTCAGTTCCTTTCTTATCCTTAAATTCTAAATCGAATTCTTGAAGTAGCAGGATCCATCTCAAGAGTCTTGTCTTGGCATCCTTTTTGCTCAATAAGTACCTAATTGCGGCATGATCGGTGTAGACAATTATTTTACCCCCTACTAAGTAGGAACGAAATTTATCTAACGCGAAAACGATGACTAAGAGTTCCTTTTCTATGGTGGTGTAGTTCATTTGTGCTTCATTTAAAGTTTTACTTGCGTAATAAATCGCATGAAGCTTTTTGTCATTGCGTTGTCCTAAGACTGCGCCTATGGCATAGTCACTAGCGTCATACGTTATCTTGAAAGTTTTACTCCAATCAGGTGGTTGCATGGTGGGTGCAGTAATCAGAGCCTTTTTTTAATAGTTGGAACGCCTCTAAGTACTTTTCATTGAAGACGAATTCAACATCTTTCATTAACAGGCCAGTTAGTGGTTTAGTTATCTTAGAGAAATCTTTTATGAATCGTTGGTAAAAACCGGTGTGTCCTAAGAAACTACATATTTCTCTAATGGTTTTCGGAGGTTGAAGGCTTTCTATTACTTCTATTTTAGCTTTATCTACCTAAATCCCCTTGTCAGACACTATGTGTCCAAGTAATATTCCTTGTCGGACCATGAATTGACATTTTTCTCAATTAAGTACGAGATTAACTTTCACACATCTTTCAAGTACCATTTCTAAGTTCGTTAAAAATCCTTCAAAACTCGGCCCATAAACGAAAAAGTCATCCATGAATACTTCCATGATGTCGTCTAGAAAATCTGCAAAGATCGCCATCATGCATCTTTGAAATGTTGCGGGAGCGTTACACAGTCCATACGACATTCGTTTATAGGCGAATGTACCATATGGACAGGTAAAGGTAATATTTTCTTTGTCATCAGGATGAATAGGAATTTGGAAGAATCCTGAATAACCGTATTAATAACCGAAATAAGAGTGTTTAGCCAATCGTTCGAGCATCTGATCTATAAAAGGTAGAGGGAAGTGATCTTTACGAGTGGCTTTATTCAACTTTCTATAATAGATGCACATCCTCCATCTAGTTACAACATGTTTAGCTACAGCTTCGCCCTTTTCTTTGTTGACAACTGTAACACCTCATTTCTTAGGCACGACATGTATTGGGCTGATCCAGTTACCATCGGATATCGGGTATATAATTCTTGCTTCTAACAGCTTTTGTACCTCTTTCATAACTACATCACTTAGGATGGGGTTGATCCTTCTCTGGTGTTCTGTAGCGGTTTTGCAGTCTTCCTCCAGCATAATGTGATGCATGCACACAGAGGGACTTATCCCTCTCAGATCTGAGATGTTATAGCTTAGAGCTTTATGATATTTCCTCAAAACATGTAATAGTTTCTCAGTTTCTATCTGGCCTAAGTCTGCGTTGACTATTACTGGGTGTTCAAGTTTGGTGTCTAGGAATTCATACCTTAGATTCTTGGGTAGTGTTTTAAGTTCTACAGAAGGTTTCTTTGGGCAAGGCATAGGATTTGGAGTTAGTGCTAAGCATTCCCTTAGACTATCATCTACGTATGGTTCACACTAGTTGTCATCTTCTATTATAGGAGGTGTTGGAATCTTTAGTATTTTAGTATACTTAGATTGTTCCATCTCCATTTCTCTATGAATTCATCGATGATATCTAGGGTACAATAGGAATCGTTGATAGCTGGTGCCTTTAGGAATTATGAAAGGATAAATTCGACTTTCTCTTCACCAACCTTGAAATTTAGCTTTCTTTTCTTGACGTCTACGATGGAGCCAGTAGTGGCAAAAAAGGGTCTTCCTAGTATGACATAAATGTTGGTATCCTCCTTTATGTCCATTATGATAAAGTCTGTAGGGATATAGAATTGACCTATTCGGACGGGAACGTTCTCAAGCATACCTACGAGAAATTTAACAGAACAATCGGCTAGTTGGAGAGACATTCTCGTCAGTTTTACTTCTCCTAATTTGAGTTTTTCACATATAGAAAGGGGCATTAAACTAACACTAGCTCCTAATTCGCATAGTGCTTTGCCTATGACACATTTTCCGATTACACATGGTATAGAAAAACTACCCGGATCTTTTAATTTCGGAGGTATATTGTTTTGAATTATAGGGCTACACTCTGCAGTAAGTGTAAGAGTCTCATTATCCTCGAGCTTTTTCTTATTAGATAGGATCTATTTAAGGAACTTAGCATATGAGGGCGTTTGTGTAATAGCTTCTGTGAAAGGTATTGTGATATTAAGTTGTTTAAGAAGCTCTACGAATTTCTTGAGTTACCCTTCATTTTTAGACTTAACAAGTCTTTGAGGATAATGGATTAGTGGTTTGTATGGTGGTGGAGGAACATATGGCTTTTCTTTCACTATAGCCTCTTCGTTTTCATTATCCTCTTTATTATCATTTGGTTTATCTGATTGGTCACTCTTCATTACCTTCTCAGTTTTTTTTCCAGAATTCTGACACATGGGTGAATTTTGAATTCTAGGATCTACCGGTCCATCTGATTCTATTCCACTTTCTAATGTAACAGTATTTGCATGACCTTTAGGATTAGGTTGTGGATGGCCAGGAAATACTCCGGCTGGGGCTGCTGTTGATGCTTGTTGTTGCTACTTGAGAAATTTAGGTTTCTAACATTTTAGTATGGGTAGCCATTGCATCAAGCTTACTTTCCATTTGCTTCATTAGCTCACTCGTGTGTGCGTTTTGGTTGATAAAATCTTTATTTTGTTGAGTTTGGGTTGTGATGAAATTCTCTAGTAATAGCTCAAGGTTTGACTTCCTAGGTGCTTAAGGAGCAGCACGGACTCCTGTCTGATAGCCTGGAGGAATAGCTGCTGCTGGGTTTGGAGCGATGTTAGGTGTGGGTTTGACCTAAAAATAAACTATCTTTCTTTGCACTTTTTCTACTCTTTTCTCATGTTTTCATTGGTTTTATCCATGATTATTGTTGTTCTTCTAACAATGAGAATATACCTTTGGTGCTTGTAATGTGTGTGTTATGGTGCAGGAAAAGACACTAAATGATCAAAGTGTAAGACACAAGAAAATGATGCAAGATGCCAAAGAGCAGAGGAATACATCAGTACATTCAATTTGCGAATTGCTAGCGAAGGTTCGCTTTACGAACTCTGGCGAGGTCTCCAGCGAATGGTCCCAGATTTTGGCAAGGGCAAAAGGCACTAAAGTTCGCTTTGCGAACGGGGAAAGCAAGTGTTTGCTTTGTGAGTGATCCTTCGCATTGTGAACTCACGAGAATTTATGGGGCGGTTTAACTATTTAGAGGCACTTGAAGTGCCATTTTTCTTCATTCGCTGTGCGAATAAATGGTTCGCTTTGCGAACTGTGAAATTCCTGAATGTATTATAAATAGAATTTTCACACTTTTGAGAAGTATAATTAGATTTCAACAAGTTAGATATTAGTAGAAAGACATTTTTCAGCATAGAAACTCAAATCCCAAGGGGGAGAAGGTAAGAGCTTCAATCTCTTGTTGGGTTTGGATGTAATCTTTTGATACCTTATGTATTTCATCTAATGTATGTTTGTGAATATGTTTTGATTCTCTATTGTTGTTGTCTTTGATTGATTATTTGTGGTCTTGACAAAACCTTTACAAATCCTTGATCTTAGATTTTCATCTATCAATGAACCAAACTTTTGACATGGTTTTGTGAATTGATATTCATTGTAGCTTTTGTTGTATTGTGTTGATTAAGTAGCATGGCTAGCATGAGTAGGATCGATACGGTATTGCGAGGATGCGTGATAATAGTGATGAAGAACGGTATTCACATTTATTTGGAAAATTAGTTGAATACATGTAAAAAGGGTTAAATGTATGTACGTATTCTGATCGTTGACATTTTATACGAAGCAGTCATTTATCTGATGTGGGTGTCATCTTTGGTTACCTGTTTATCTTTGATTTGAACCCCTATAGACATATACTCTTCAGATCAGGATCTAAGATGATTATCTGTTTTGTTCTGAACTCTAGAAATAGATTTAGGCTTAACACTTGTGTGAGTATCAACTCTTAATGCTCTGTGTTGGTTTTTGTTGCGTGAGACATCACTAATGAGGCAATACAGTCGATATCTCGACATTGCGTTAGACATAACCTCTGTCGTGGGTGATACGTGAGGATATTAGGCGAATGATTGATTTATGTATAATATGATTTGAAGAATGCATGTGTTATCAATTGATGAGATCCAATTCCAACAAGGCTCCGTTTATAATTCAGTCTTTATTTTATATTTTCCGTCTTTACATTTTCTGCATTTTACTTTGGTTCCTTCTTAAAACCAAAACTTTTGAACCATGAGCTTAGAAACATAGAAACCGTCGAATGACATTCTTTCCCTTGCACTGATTCCTGTGGATACGACAAAACTGGGTTACTTATATATTTTTGCTTGCTGCTATTCTAGCTTCAACAAAATGGTGTCGTTGCCGGGGATCGATGTTTAGATATTGAATCGCATTGCGATAGTTTCTATATTTTTAAGCTTTGTACATTTGTTTATATTATATGTATTTGTTTTCTTTTATGTTTTCTCTAGTGTGATCAGGAATGATGAGAACTCCTTCTAGATTGGTAGCTATTGTATAAAAGTATTCAATGAAGCTTCGACCGAGTCTGGATGGATGTTGAGCAGTTAAAGTATGCATGGTAAATTGTACTACTTTATAGAAGGTTAGAATGATTTAAGAATTTTGTGCTTTGTGCAAATGTGTATTTTTGTTTCATTTTGCAACTTGTTTGAATGCTTGTTTCACTTAGGTCCAAAAGCCACAAATTGTGAGAAACCTCCATTGTTTACTATATGCTAGGATGACTAATAACTTTGTTTAATTCGTTTGATTCATGCTTTATCTTTTGATTATTGTGATTTTGTGGAAGCATTAGAAATGATCAAGGCATTTGTTTATATTGAGCACAACCGTATCCAAAAGTACCTTACCCGTGAGTAGTGAGAATTCGTTAAGCCCTTTGAGCCTAAACAGTTTAGATCTCATTTTAGTGATGAACTTTGTGTTGCACACAATTTGAAAGTGTAGTTCATCATTGAATTTTGTGAGGTTCTAAAAATTTCTTCTTGAACCTTTGAACTTTGTTTTATTTTGATTTCCTTGCCTTAAAAAGCAATGAGCATTCACTTGAGGTTTGGTTGAATTCAAGTTGGGGAGAATGAAAAAGAAGATTGGTAGGTTGTTATAAACTTTTGAAAAATTTCAAACAAGCATGAAAAGAAAAAGTGTGAATATGATTGTGATAAACAAAAGAAAAAGAATGCTTGTTTGAATGAGAAAAATAGATAATGAAATAATTGTGCATTAGGAAGTTTGAGAAGTTGGTGATAAAGGAGTGAAAATGGTGAATGAAGTTGTGATGTGTAAATACCATGTATAGTGAATGTTTCTTTTTGCATCGGCAATTTCGATTCAATGGCCTTTAGAAATGTCCCTTTGTTGTGAACCCGACCAAGCTACAACCTTTAAAGTCCTTAGTGATCTTTTTGCTTCCATGTTTTCATGTTTGATTGTTAGATGTTGTATGAATTGGATTGCTATTTGCATTGTTTGTCAAGTGAGTGAAATTTCCCCGCGGTTGGAAACGCGTCAATTTCTTCATTCTTATTTTGAAGAGGAGTGTTAGAGTGATTCAAGTATGAAAATTTAGTTGTTATTTGAATCATTCCATGATATTTGTTTAAGAACTTAATTCTTTGTCGTTGTTCGATTCTATTGAGTGGTGAACATTGCTTGTGCGCATTTTCATGCTTGACTTTAGTTGAATTAAACGCTTGAGCAAATCCTCTTGTTTTAATGAGGGGTATAATTTGCTTGAGGAGAAGCAAAAATCTAGTTGGGGAGAGTTGTTAGGTGCGGATTTGACCTTAAAATGAACTATCTTTCTTTGCACTTTTTCTACTCTTTTCCCATGTTTTCATTGGTTTTATCCATGATTGTTGTTGTTCTTCTAACAATGAGAATATACATTTGGTGCATATAATGTGTGTGTTATGGTGCATGAAAAGGCACTAAATGATCAAAGTGTAAGACACAAGAAAATGATGCAAGCTGCCAAAGAGCAGAGGAATACATTAGTACATTCGCTTTGCGAATTGCTAGCGAAGGTTCGCTTTGCGAACTCTGGCGAGGTCTCCAGCGAATGGTCCTAGATTTTAGCAGGGGCAAAAGGCACTAAAGTTCGCTTTGCGAACGGAAAAGCGAGTGTTTGCTTTACGAGTGATCCTTCACATTGCGAACTCACGAGAATTTCTGGGGCGGTTTAACTATTCAGAGGCACTTGAAGTGCCATTTTTCTTCATTCGCTGTGCGAATAAATGGTTCGCTTTGCGAACTGTGAAATTCCTGAATCTATTATAAATAGAATTTTCACACTTTTGAGAAATATAATTAGATTTCAACAAGTTAGATATTAGTAGAAAGGCATTTTCAGCATAGAAACTCAAATCCCAAGGGGGAGAAGGTAAGAGCTTCAATCTCTTGTTGGGTTTGGATGTAATCTTTTGATACCTTATGTATTTCATCTAATGTATGTTTGTGAATATGTTTCGATTCTCTATTGTTGTTGTCTTTGATTGATTATTTGTGGTCTTGACAAAACCTTTACAAATCCTTGATCTTAGATTTTCATCTATCAATGAACCAAACTTTTGACATGGTTTTGTGAATTGATATTCATTGTATCTTTTGTTGTATTGTGTTATTAAGTAGCATGGCTAGCATGAGTAGGATCGATACGGTATTGCGAGGATGTGTGATAATAGTGATGAAGAATGATATTCACATTCATTTGGCAAATTAGTTGAATACATGTAAAAAGGGTTAAATGTATGTACGTATTCTGATTGTTGGCATTTTATATGAAGCAGTCATTTATCTAATGTGGGTGTTATCTTTGTTTACCTGTTTATCTTTGATTTGAACCGCTATAGACATATACTCTTCAGATCTTGATCTAAGATGATTATCTGTTTTGTTTTGAACTCTAGAAATAGATTTAGGCTTAACACTTGCGTGAGTATCAGCTCTTAATGCTCTGTGTTGGATTTTGTTGCGTGAGACGTCACCAATGAAGCAATACGGTCGATCTCTCGACGTTGCGTTAGACATAACCTCCGTCGTGGGTGATACGTGAGGATATTAGGCGAATGATTAATTTATGTATAATATGATTAGAAGAATGCATGTGTTATCAATTGATGAGATCCAATTCCAACAAGGCTCCGTTTATAATTCAGTTTTTATTTTATATTTTCCGTCTTTACATTTTCTGCATTTTACTTTGGTTCCTTCTTAAAACCAAAACTTTTGAACCATGAGCTTAGAAACATAGAAACCGTCGAATGGAATTATTTCCCTCACACTGATCCCTGTGTATACGACAAAACTGGGTTACTCATATATTTTTGCTTGCTGCTATTCTAGCTTCAACAAGCGAACAAAGCATTGCTGCTCTTGTAGGAAAAATTAGGATGGTTCCTCTAGCCAGGATTATAAGTGTTTGAGTACGGGTTTCCTTGGGCGTAATTTACTTGGTCGGTAGGAATACCAGGCAACATATGACATTCGACATTACTGTGCATATGTTGCCTGGTATTCTTAGTTCTGAAAAAGGAATTCCAGGTTCAGGGAGATTGTACTAAATCTGGAAATCGTTGATTCGACGTCTTAAATTAATAAAATACAGGATATCGTCAATCGTTTGCTCTAACTGTTCGCCTTGAGAGCGAGTGTTTGGCATGCAATCGAAGAAATAAAAAGGAAAATGGTTGCCTTAGTCTATATTGCGCAATAACTGAATCACAATATTGACTAAATTAGTCCCCGGCAACGGCGCCAAAAACTTGATCGCAACCTTACGAGTCTATCGGATGATCTAACTGCAAGTATACAGTTTATCGCGTAGTTTTAAAAGATATCGAACCCACAGGGTCTAATAGTCAATCTACCGTAATCGATTGATGCTATGTAAAGCTAAGGCTAGAGATTAAAAGGTTTAGACGGGAATAAAACGTAAATTGCTAAAGATTAGGAAAGATATTAATAAAGAGAGGTCGGAATATAGATTATGTGTTCCTCAGGGACTCTGTAAAATATAGGCACTAATCGTAAACTACGTTCCATAGAAAATATCAATTTAAATACTTTGTCTCACACTCTCGCGCTATTGACTAAAGCCACACTCCCTAACCATGAGATTTTGCTCTCGCTCACCCATTTTAATGTAGAAGCGTATTTTGAAAATTAATTAGATCCTAATCGATACATAAAGCGCTCTCACTATTTTTAGGATCAATGCCTAATTTCCACTATCCGGTTCAATCCTCACACTCTCGCGCTATCGGCTCGAACCTTAATTTGCTTTTCACTCTCGTGACAAAACACTAAGAATTAGACTTGGAAACGAAAACCAAAACAAAATTTTATTATCGTTACACACCTATTTTTTTTTTACCGAGTCCCTTCGGTAACGACGATCCTCATACGCCGGTCTCAGACACGTTTAGCCAGGCATTATTTCGAATAAAAACAACGTAAACATGGTATTTAAATTTAAGGACAGCATATCATAAATTAGAAGAATTCAATATAACGAAAATTAAATTAATGAGAATAAAAACCTGTAAAGACAAAATAAATGCGGAACTTGAGGAAATAATAAAGGTGCTTGATTAATATCGGCAGACTTGATGTTGATCCAAGAGTACATAATAAAAATAACAGAATTGTGACAATCTCCAGATGTGAGCGATTGTCACTTTTACTAGTAATTTTCTGCCTAAGTCTAGAAAACAAAATCGATAGAGCTTCCGCGCGAACTTGGATCCTCTCCAATGTGAAAAAAACTGACTTATATAGAGGTATTGAGCCTGGTAACTATTCTTCCATCGTACAAGGGGAGTTGAGAAGAAGTATGGAGAGTGGGAAAAGGAAGTCCAAACTGATTCCACGTTTTCTGCTACTGCATGATAATGGCGAATGCCATTTGGTCATTCATTAAATGACGTGGACTGGGTACATGGCAGACGCCATTAGGGTAATGGCGAACGCCATGCACCAGAAATGTCAATTTCTGCAGTTTTCTTCTGCTCTTCTGCTCCTTTTCCGGTTCTTTGCGCAATCGCTCCATAATTTATTAAAACCTGTAATGCACACAAAACACGACATAAAAGCGACAAAATAAACTAAAATAACATAGAATAACATGCGTTATGAGCCTAAAAACATGATACGTTTTCACGTTATCACCCTTGCACTTCCAAAGGATTTCCACTATAACCAAATATGATTACAAATGCTCTAGAACACAAGAAAGAGACTTCCAAATGCTCAAGCACACAAGTAAGAGACTTCCTTTTCTCAAACACACAAGTAATATACTTCTTTAGTAAAGAACACAAGTAAGAGAATTCCTTTTTTCAAACCCTCAAGTAAGAGACTTCATTGCTCAAGCACACAAACAAGAGACTTTAAATCCTCAAGCGTTAAAGCAAGAGACTTTTGACTTTAAACAAATTGTTGAGAGATTTAGGTACCAACTACACTTGATATGCAATCAGAGGTGTAGATAGAATACAAATTAGAAAAACTCTAAGACTTAAGAACTTCTAAAAATATAAACAATGTTAAGATGTTCTAAGCCTAAAAATTTTGACAGAGTAACTTCTCTTTGATTGTCAAGGTTCAGAGTCTGTAGTTGTATTCAAGCTTGGTAGTCTTCGTCCTCTTCTTCTTCAGGTCTGTAACTCCTTTTATAGAGAGGAGAAAAAGAGATGTTGAAGACTTTCACCAAAAGGTTGGATAACTTTCTTCTTGATTAGACACATCAACAAAACACCTATCTGCAAGAGGAATTATCCGTTGAAGCTCAGACACCCAAGAGAGAGATTTTTCCTTAACTCATCACGTGATCGAAAGTTCTGAGTTTGTCAGAGTTGCCTTAATTGAAGAGCTTCTGCTTCAGAGGTTGACTTTCTTCAGACTTCACTCTTTAGAGGATGATCACATCAGAGTCTACTTCTTAGGCTCTGAAGCTTCAGAGTGTGGCTCACCATAGGCTGACTTTCTTAAGAGTTGACTTCTTCAAAGTCTGGATCTTCTATCAGAACCAAAGTCTTCATAAGTGGTCTTCAGAGGTAGAGTCTGATATTCAGATGTAGATTCCTCAAGCATCTCTTCATTTGTTCTTAAACATATAATCCTACATACTCTGGACAGATGTTAGAAAGCCAAATTGTTCTTTAAATACTTTGTTATCATAAAAACTAAGGGATATGGTATTAACAAATTTTGTTCCAACGCATCATCATCATCATCATGGTCCTTAGGAAGTTAAGATTTGTCTCTCCCTCTAGCCTTCTCATTAATGAATTTTCATCTCAACAACAAGAAGGAAGATTCTTTCAAGACTTTGCAAACAAAACCGTCTTAGGAATTTACACTTTGGGCATTGGAATCTTTCAAGAATGTGAATTCTTCAAGATCTTTGAAGATTTAAGTTAACAACATTCATCTGCATCCGTCCAAGAAAAGTGTATCCATCCTTAGTCAAGATGTTACTTTCAAGTGTCTACTTCACCAATGGAGTAATATACTATGAATTAAGAAAATAAAATATATCTCTACCTTTGGAAGATTTTGCGAACATTTTGGATGTTCCCCATGACGTACCTTTGTTTAAGCCACATGAACAAGGCGTAAACTTCAACTACAAGATCGTTGCTTCCTCATTTCTAATTAATCCAAAATCTTTGGTATTCAATCCATTCACTATAGGCTTTGTATGCTCAGACATTATTTTGATTCATTATATGGAAAATCATATACCCTTTCCAAGAAAAAACAACTTCAATCACTTAACTAGGTCTGATGTTGCCACTGTGTGGATGAATGCAAACAAAGTTGAAACAAATGTGAAAGTGAAGTGATAAAATATATGTTTGGAAGAAAAAGGAAAGGAACGTGCTTTCCATATAATGCTTTATTCACAAAAATAATGGAACACACCAGTTTCAACCTTGAAGGAGAAGCTTACATGGAAGATGTAACAAAGATAGGAGAAGCGAAACTCTGAATGACGTGGCTCGAAATTATTAATAGGAAAATAATTTAAAAACCCTCCAAAGGAAATAAAAATAGGATTGTAATATCAAGATCAAGAATCACCCATGAATCTAGAAGATTTCGACTATGACATCCTCAAAATTCCATCTGCGGAAGATTTAGTTAAGGATATAATCAAGAGACTAAAGAGGAAAAATTAAAATATCAATTTCTTGGCTTTTCAATTCGTCCAATACTTAAGACATCTGCCTCCAGGGATGTTCAACGATGATGATTAGGTTAGTGAAGAGTAGTTTCACTTATGTGTCTCTTAGCTTTTAAGTGTGTCTAAATTTTTGTCTTTCTCCCATTTTTTAAATTCTCGCAATTTCCCAATTTCTGTAATATGAATTCTAGTCTTTTGAATTGATAATATAATATTTTTCCTTCCTTAGTAATATGTTTGACCTATGCAGAAAATTTGCGCACATATTTACAATTTTGTCTAACATCTTTATCTGCCTTTTTTATCATGACAAAGGGAGAGAAGTATACTATGAAAGGGGGTATGGTATACTCTCTACTCATATGATATGGATTTATCCACTTCAAATTTTATCTACCTAATTTTTTTACCACCTCATTGATAAACGTGTTGTCATCATCAAAAGAGGGGGGGGGGTGGATGCATGTGCTTGCAGGTGATCCAAGACAATAAAACTCAAGGATATAAAGACTCAAGAAACAACAGATTAATATTGGTGATAACATGGTTTTGATTATGACAATGGGAGAGAAGTATACTCTTAAGGGGAATATATTATACTTTCTACTCATATGAGGGGGATTTTAACCACTATAAATTTTTTCTACCTAATTTTTCTTTTACCACCTCCCTAAGAGATGCATTGTCATCATCAAAAGGAGAGAGAATGTGTATTCATGTGCTTGCAGGTATTATCAAGAAGCGACCCAAGATGATAAATCTCATTGATAGCAAGACTCACGAAGCAACTACTAAGCCTTGGTGATAACTTGATTTTGATGATGACAACACCTGCAGAAGCTGTTAGACATGTGACTTCACACATAAGAGGGGGTGAATTGTGGGTTTTACAAAATCATGGTTTTGAAAAACTTTTGGAATTAAAAATAGAGTTTAAAAATATTTGGAAATTTATTTTAATATTTAGCTACAGAAAATAACATTTCATAAAGCAAAGTGCGGAAAATAAAGAGTTAAGGGAAAAGAGAGAACACCTGAAGTTATAGAGGTTCGGTCAAACAAAGAAAAATACCTACTCTTATCCCTAAGAATTGATCTTGAGAGTATCTAATAAACATGAGAGCTTTTAGTAGGTTATACACACGAACTTCCTTATACAAGGAAATATGAATTTTAATTCTAACTTCGAACCAAACATCAAATTATGGAATAAAACGGTAAGTCTTCCTTCCAAATGGAAGATGGAAGCAGTTAGTCTCTTTTTTACAAGAACCTTGGAGTGGTTAGTATTCAAGCTTCTAGAAAAATATTAGAAGCTTTCAACACTGGGATGAGCTCACGAACCTAAACCTTGGTTTTATATTATGCTAACCAATAAACTGTAACATTTTAATATAGGGCTAATCTTGAACTTAAACAAGCTCTTAATAGTGGGCTAACCTTTAACATAAATTGGGTTTTACAAAGTGCTAACCAAGAACCTGTGAGATTTTAATATTAAGCTAATCTCGAACCTAAACTCACTTTTAATATTGGGCTAAGCTTTAACCTTGACTTGGTTTTACCACGAGCTAACCAAGAACCTATGAAATCTTTTATTACGAGTTGAGCTTGTGAACCTAAACAAGGGTTTGATCACAAAATCCCCTAATCAAAGATTTTTACGAGTTTAGCTTATAACCTAAATAAATAATCCCTAATAGGATAAAATATTCAACCAAAGTATAAACAAGAACTCCTTGGTGAAATTATAAATCTACCCTTCCATAATTATAGCTTCCTCACTTGTAAAGAGACTTTCTAGAAAAACACTTCGCTTAAATTATTAGTGAGAGAAAGTAAACAAAAGAAAAAGTTTAGAGAGAGAGAGAGCGAGGGAAGGAGAGAGAAGTGTGAAATGAAATACGATTCTGGATGATTTTAAATTAGATAAAGGACCTCTATTTATAGGCTAGAGGTTGGCTTAAAAAGGAAATAGTTTTTAATACGTTTTATGACTTACTAATCGATTGGCAATATGTACCAATCAATTGGTTGGCTAAGAAATAATCAATTATTAAGTTAAAAATGGTAAGAAAAGATATCAAGCCATTACCAACCATTAAGATGTTATACTAATCATTTAGGGCAAATTTTTGAACTCTCTCAATCGATTGGGATAAGGTGCCAATTGATTGGAAAAGATAAAAAATTTCCCAGAGGTTTTCAGACAACTTTCAACTCATCTGGTACGACTTCAAGACATTTTTGAAAATGTTTTCTTAATAAAAATTTGGTTAAAAGATATTTTCGTGTGTGTTTGATTTATCCATGCACTTTTACGAGATCACCTTTATGCTTTACAAAGTATTCACTCAGACTAATCGAGGTAGGCTTATCTTGTACATCAAGACTTTGTCGGATGCATTCTTTCTTGTAGACACTTGCTTGAGTTTACTTGATATGATGCTTGAGTTATGTTCTATTTGATTTCCATCATTGGATAGTCAAGTCCATCAAACCTTAATACATTGGTTTACATATTTAACCTCTTAACCTCTTATGCTTAACTTGTTATTAAGGACTAGTTATCATCATTAGAAATTAGTTATCATCATCAAAATTTGTTGTCCTTGTTAAAGGCATATTACCTGCAAAACAATGTCCCACATTTTCTCTTTTTTTTTTATGATGACAACATATCTCTTAAGCAAGGTGGCAAAATAAATAACACATATGTGTTTGGAGTAATTGAACCCCCTGAGTTAAATTGAGAGTATACTCTACTCTAATTGAGAGTATACTTCTCCACCTTTGTTGAGATAAGATGTAATGTAACAAAAATTATATATGCAAACATAGGCAAATAAACATTTTGGGAAAGTGAAAAACATAAGCGACTATGAAAGAATTAATCCATCTCATCATCTTCATCATCCTTGCTTAAAGCCCATGGTGAAATGAGTTTTCTTCTATCCTTTCTTTTAATGATCTTGTTAATCTTTGCATTCATTTCCCTTTACTCGTCTCAGATGTCATTTAGGATATTTGAGGAGGATGGAGGAAGGTTATTATTTCTTCGCTTCCTTGCTCTTCTTGGCAGTCGTGGAACTAGTTCACTCCCTTAAATAGCAAATCCCATTTTGCTTATGACATCTTGTCCTATTTTTTTGTGCATGAATTATGGTTCTTCTTATTCGAATTCATAGTCGATGTAGTTCAAATTTTTTGTGATCAATTTGGCATTGGGTAGAGTGATTTTTCTCATTTTGCTATCCAACATGCGGTGAAGTACTGCATCTGCCCAATTTTTCTAACCTTGATTTTCCAAAAACCAAAATGCATGTATGTATGATTTTTGGATGGTTCTATAGTTTCTTTTTCTTGGGAAAAGTACATGATTTATTGTGTATCGAATCAATCTACTATTTGGGCGTATGAGGCCGACAGTGAAGGGAGATACGATTCCAAAATAAGGATTAATGAGATGAGTGTGAGAATTAGTTTCATAATTAAATTAATTACCTTCAACTTCAATTTGATCGTAATCTTGCTCAATGAAAGGTATGCCATAAATACGGGCAAAAGTATTCAAGGGAGAGACTGATAAGATGTTTCTTGGCTTCGGAGTTGATGATGTCATCTTTGTAGGAAAAATTTGCATAGAACATTCTTACCAATTTTGGGTACCTCTTGACGTTTTTCAAACATAAAGTTCTTCAAGCCAACGAAGTTGAAGGCTTCCATGAAAGAGAAGTTCGTGAAGAGATCATTATTTAAGTAGTGAGAGTCATAAAATTTTTTATCAACATAATACATGTTGAAGTTTTTCTCTTAAGCTTGTGTAGAGAAATATTTGTAGAAGTAGCATGATAAAGGTTTGGAGGATCGGGTTCTTTTTTAGGCCATTTGAGGTTATAATGGATGATTGAGAGGGCTAGAGAGTTTATAATACAATGCACAAGTGAATGAATGATGAGATGAGAAGAATGAGAAAATTACATTTATATGTAGATTCTTCCTAATTGATTGGAAGGATGTACTAATCGATTGGCAACGCTAAATTTTGTGAGCTAGTCATTGTAAATATTAATTGTATTAATGACTAATCTAACTAGTCATTGTGATGAGCTCCAACTTTCATATTTCTGATTTTTGATATGATCCAATCAATTTAACTATAGTTACAATCAATTGACTGACCCATTTTTAGCACATCTTGTTTTGGGCTTTATATGGTGCACCCTTTCTTGGCCTTATTTGCACCTCCTTTCTAAAAATACTTGAAACACTAATATTTTGGGTTAGAAAAAATATTTATTGAGATGAGTAAAACTGAATTCACAATTTTTAAGGATTAATCATAGTTATCTGATTAATTTAACCTTAAAATAGTGTATACCTCTTTTATCAAGATATCTTGATAAACACTTCCCTTAAAGAGAAACACCAAATATATTATGGTGTGTCCTTCTCTACATGTCATTGGATGCGAGAGTTGGTATAACCAACAAAAGGAATAAGTCCATTATATACATATCCTTTCAACTGATCACTAAGGATCATAGATCTTGAGTATTCTCAGGAACGTTTTCTTTGATCACAATTATTGATATTTACCATCATTGTTCATCCTTGTATTAAAGACTTTATAAAAGTTGTATACTTAGAAGCATACTCTTGCTGTGTACAACTTCATTGATAATCATTTATAACTTTGAGTTGCAAAGCATATCAACAAAAAACTAAGGTTTTACCTTTGTTACCCACATATTCTTGGGCCAAAGTGCATTAGTTCCATAAAATCTAAGGTTGTTACCTTTATATCATTTTAGTTTATCAAAACAAAAAGGTTCTAAATGACCAACTCCGTTAGAGTGTGTGCATTTCTAAACTAGACGCTCCTTTTTCGTGTGATTTACATCTTTATTAGGCTTCTTATCCTTTTTTACTCCTAGTTCATTCTTGTTTAAGGAATGCTTTTGACTCGATAAGATCAAGTAAAAATTTTCTTTACCTTGGGTAAACTCACCTATGATTTCATGTAAATTATTGACTTCCTTTTTCAGAGAGACATGAGTCTCACATGTTTCTCTTGAGTTTTTAATTTTATTTATTTCTATCTTGAATGATTTATTTATTTCTTCAAGAGACTTTAAAGACTCCTTAATAGCTTATTTGTGTTCGTTTAGTCAATCATTTCATTAATTATCCGAGCACTCATTTTAAATAGTTGTTCATAAGATGGTTTAGTTACCTGAACAATATCTACCTCGTAGGTTACCTTTAAAAACGATGTCTTCTTCGTTGGAAGAAGATTCATTTATATTTCTCTCCAAGGTTGATGTCTATCCTTCTCCTCTTTATTAGAATATTAAAGAAACGTTTTCTTCTTCTTCTTCACCATTTCTTGAACAAGAGGTTCCTTCGTTTGATGTTAAATCTTTCGAAGATCGTTAACCTACTGAATATGTTGTTGCGGCGTGATAAATTACCCGAGCGTACTAACACTCGAAATTAACTACAGAGTTTCTACCAAAGTATTATTTTTAAAGGGAAACTTCGATAAAACCCTTAAAGATTGAAATCATGGTTGTCACAACCAATTTTAGGTTCAGGAGTGGGTTATACGAGGAGAAGGTATTAGCACCCCTCACACCCGTTGTACTCAATGGGAACCTTCTAATTAGTTAGATGAAAGTGTTTAACTTAAAGATGTATGCAATTCTCTGTTTAAAAGGAATTTTATATAAAGGGGGAATATTTTAGTTTATTATTATTGTGTCTGGCGAGATGTTGAATCTCGGCCATACGTATCCTCAGGTGTGATGGGGAACTCAAGGCTACGTAGTTATTTGTTATATAATATTTGTGTGTTGGTTATTTTTAGAGAATAGTGTTTAAGTCACATTCGAGCGATTAAACATATGCTTATATGCTCGCACTATGGAGTCTGAAGCATTTGTTTGTATTTCACGTTGAAATGAGTTAAACATTATCCTTTTTATGAAAAGTTTGTTTTAAGGGAAAAAAGATTATTTGATGAGTTAAGGTTATTTCTCAATGCGGAGGATGAATAACCGATCCAGACAAAGCGTACGTTAAGCCTTCGATTGTAAAAAAAAAGGTGAGTGTGCATTCACCAATTCCTCCTAAGTTTATTGTGAAAATTGTTTGCGGAAGATGAGTAATCATTCAGACGAAGCGTGCGTTAATCCCTCGATTATTCAACAAACAGGTGAATGTGTATTCACACATTCCTCCCTATTTAATTAGAGGTATGTTAAGGGGAATTTAATTTAAAAAAGAAATAAAAAATATTTTTGTATTTCCAAACTTTTTTTTTCTATTTTATAAATAATTAAATGAACATAATACTTGGATTAAAATTAAATAAGACTAAATAAAACTAAACAAATTAAGCAAAATAAAATAAATTGAATTTAACTAAACTAAATAAAAAAATAAAGTAAATGAATCCAAAGGGATGCCAAAGGAATTGTGGTGGTGAGAATAGAAGGAAATCAGGGTCTAAATGGTCCAAAACTCTCAACATACACAAACTAGAGGTGTGTGGAGAGTAAATGGAAGGTGTTATAAGGTCCAATTGACTCAATTTTAAACAAGCCTAATTAATATTTTAAAATAAACCAAAATGATATTTACAAAACAAATAAAAATGCAAAAAGTAAACCAAAATTATAAACAGAAACATAAAAAAATAAAATAAAATACTAACAAACAAACGTGAACACACACACACACAGATATATATATATATATAGAGAGAGAGAGAGAGGGAGAGAGAGACAAAGAATCATTATCCTCTTCTTCTTCAAACATACTTACACCATTTTCTTCTTTCACTTTCCTTCAAAACACAAAATACTCCATGACGGATCTATGAGGTGGAGCGATTCATGTTATTGCCGGTTGATCTTCTTCTTCACTTTTTTTTTTGTTTATATTTGTGTTTATGGTGTGTGCTGTTGTTACATGGAGAACAATGTTGAAAATATTGGTTTAATGAAGAAGAAAGATGAGAATGAAGGTTGATAGGGATGAAGATTTAGGAAGGTTGGAAAATGATTGTTTGGAATATAATGTGATAATGTGTTCTTTGTAAGATAAGAGAGAGAGAGAGAGAGAGAGAGAGAGAGAGAGTTGTTACATGGAGAAAAATGTTGAAAATGTTGGTTTAATGAAGAAGAAAGGTGAGAATGGAGGTTGATGGGGATGGAGATTTAGGAAGGTCGGAAAATGATTGCTTGGAATATGATGTGATAATGTGTTCATTGTAAGATATATATATATATATATATATATATATATATATATATATATATATATATATATATATATATATATATATATATGTGTGTGTGTGTGTGTGTGTGTGTGTGTGTGTGTGTGTGTGTGTGTGTGTGTGAGAGAGAGAGAGAGAGAGAGAGAGAGAAAGAGAGAGAGAGAGAGAGAGAGAGAATGAGAGAGAGAGAGAGAGGTTTATTGTGTCTATTGTGTGAAAATTGTACACTTATTTATACTAATTTTTTTGTTAACATAAAAGAAAAATAAGTCACAGTGACAATCACGATCAATTAAAAACAAGAGTGACAAATTGTGGCCAATTAAAAACAAGTATGACACATTGCAACCCTTTGAACAATTATGACACATTGTGACCAATTAGAAACAAGGATGAAAAATTGCGACCAATTAGAAACAAGGATGACAAATGGGGAAAGATTATGTACATTATGATTTTTTTTTTTTTGTGATTTTTTCGATTAATTTTTTATTAAAAGTGAATAAAAAATTAATAATTAAAAAATACTAATTAAAAAAATACTAAAATAATACTAAAATACTAAAAAAAGTAAACATTTGACTTTTTGTTGATTTTCTTTTACTTTTTGAATAAAAACATGAATAAATAATAATAATACATTTTTTTTTATATTTCGAATTGGGCCTAAAATGAAAACAAATGCAAATGCTTGTCGTACACCCAAAAAGTAAACTAGTAAAATACTGAAAAAATTTAGGGTACGACATATGTCTTTTCGAAGGATTTCACACAATCCCCACTACCTTGGAAGTAGTCTGATGTTGTAACATTGGAGATAACATCATGGATTGCTTCATAACCTTACACACCACGGATTTTCCCATCTTTGACCTTGAGTTCTAGTATTCCTCTAATGGCTCTTTTAGATATGATTTCCCTCATTATACTGAGATGAAGGTGTCCAAGTTTCTTGTGCCATATCTTCACTTCATCCTCATTTGTCATAGAACATATGGAAGAGTGAGCAGTTATTTGAGGTTCCCACAGATAACAGTTGTCTTTAGACCTTATACCTTTCATCAGAATAACATTTTTATCATTTTTGACAAGGCATTTTGTCTTTGAGAAATTAACTAATGATCCTTGGTCGCACAACTGACTAATGCTAATGAGATTAACAGTTAGTCCTTTTACAAAGAGAACATCTTCTAAACTAGGTGATCCAGCACACACCAGCTTTCCAACTCCTTTGATTTCACCTTTAAACCCATCACCAAATTTGACAGAACTTGTGGGATGAGGCTTGATATCTATCAACAGCTTTTGAACCCCTGTCATATGTCTATAGCATCTACTCTCAAAGTACTAGTCTTCTCTAGTTGAGGTCCTCAAGGAAGTGTAAGCTATTAGGTTCACATCCTTCTCTTTTTGCTTACTTGATTAACCTTGGTATGAGCTAAAATTATTTGATTTCCATACAATTTATAAGAGAAAGGCTTTATATGACCATACTCCCCACATTAATGATATCTCCAACAAGATTGGAAATTATTTGGAGGTTCATTATGTCTTCCAGAATGTTGTAACACGTGGTTAGACATTGTGACCATCTTCTTCCTTTCAGAAGAAAAAAACTTTTCTTCAGACACTCTTCTTTGTTTATTATCAGGTTGATAATGAACTTCTGCATCTCCAGTATCTTTTATTATTTCATCCCTATTTTTCATTCTACTCAAGGAATCTGTCATGTCATAAAGCTTGGAATTTAAGAGAGTTACCTCATTTTTAAGCTGAGAAACAGTACATAAGAGTTCCTTCTTCTCATTTTCCAATTCAGCTATGACCTTTCTCTGATTTGCCTCTGCCTTAAGTATTTCTTCACATCTGTTACAAGTTTCCTTGTAGGACACATCCAAATATCCATAGAGGACATTTTCACCACAAGATTCTACTTCATCTGCCCATATGCCAGAGAGAGCAGTAACATGTTTGACAGTCTTTGTGTTGGATTCATCTTCTGACTCATCATCATCAGACCAAGATACAGTCACACCCTTTTTCTGTTTCTTGAGATAGTTGGGACATTCTGGCTTAATGTGACCAAAACCTTCACACCCATAACACTGAATCCTTTTACTTTGATCTGTCTTCTCTTCAGATCTGGTATTCTTTTGAGAATCACAGTTATTCCTGATGTCATATGTGATGTCCTTGACACCTGGTCTTCCCTTTCTGTCAATTCTCTTCAGAATTCTATTGAATTGCTTCCCAAGTAGAACAATGGTATTTGACTGTCCCTCATTAGTATCCAAGTTAGCTTAACCCTCTTTATCTTCAACATTGGATACAAAAGCAATGCTTTTGTTCTTCTTTTAAATTCTATCATTCATGGTCAATTCAAAAGTTTGAAGTGACCCCACTAGCTCATCAACTCTCATACTGCTGATGTTTTGGGCTTCTCCAATGGTTGTGACCTTCATGTCAAATTTCTTAGGGAGAGAACTAAGAATCTTCCTAACCAGCTTTTCTTCTGTTATCTTTTCTCCCAAGGCACTAAAGGCATTAGATATTTTAAGAACATTCATGTAAAGTTATGAATACTATCATCTTCCCTCATCTTTAGATTTTCAAATTTGGTAGTGAGCAGCTAAAGTCTAGACATCTTTACCTTAGATGTGCCTTCATGAGAATTTACCAAGCATCCTTAGCCACAGTACATGTGTTGATCAACCTAAACATGTTCTTGTCAACTCCATTGAATAAAGCATTCAAGGCTTTGGAGTTTCGAAGAGTAGTCTCATCTTCTTCCTTGGTCCAGTCCTCTTCAGGTTTCAAAGATTCATTCCCATATTTATCTTTAACCACAGGATGTTCCCAACCTTTGATGATAGCCTTCCAAGTTTTGCTATCCATAGACTTTAAAAAAGCCACCATACGTGCCTTCCAATAGAGCTCACCCAAAAACAGAACAGGGTGACCTACTCTGATGCCAATTAAAATTCTGGCACGCACATACCAGATGTCGAGACAGATGTCACAACACTGGGATCAAGACAGTTTGATCACACAAGTAAATATGCAGAAACTTAAATGGCAGAACGATAAAATAACACAAGTAGTTGTTAACCCAGTTCGGTGCAACTCACCTACATCTGGGGGCTACCAAGCTAGGAAGGAAATTCACTATAACAATATTAGTTCAAAGCTAAACTCCCTCGTTTACAACTTCTCGCCTAATCATTACCTTGTGCAACTTCTACCTAGAAACCCTTTAGATATGAGATCCCCCTCTCACTTCCTATCAGTCACAAACCAGTGACAATTCAATAATAACCCAAAATAGAAGTATCAACCCTTCCAAGTACAATACTTAGTTTTGCTTAAAAGCTTTAACTAAGAACAATACACTGTTGCTTAAAAGCTTATAAGTGAACAATTAAAAATGAACAATCAGTCAACTCAATGCATCAAACCTGATACAAGAGTGACATACAAACAAAACACATTAAACCCTAAAGAGACTCCAATGCACGACTAATCCTTATTCTTCAAAATCCAAGCAATGTCCAAGTTGTAATAGGTTTAGAACTTCTCTTTAAATAGCCTTCAGACCTCTTGGGCTTGAGCTCTTGAAGCGCAAATCACCAGGAATCAGCTTTCAATCATTAGCATAATTTCTTGCACAATAATAAGAACAAAATACAAAGTTTCCTAAAAAGGTTCAAAGCTCCTCTTTACGAAAACCAACACAGTCTGTCAAAACAGAAGTTCCCAAAATATCCCTCATTGGATAACACAAACGTGTGAATTAAAACACACTAAAAACTCACACTTAAAATACCAAAATAGTCCAGCCCTAGACTTTTGATATAACATGTCCTGGCACATGTCACAACATTATGCTGAACATGATGTCTGACTGTCATAGCAGAACATCTGGCTTAACATCTTGCTGACAGCATGTTTTACCAAAATGTTGTCAATCCAAAAACCACAAAACCTACACATAGGAGCAACATCGCTTGAATTAGTTTTGATAATAACAACGCATGTAGACAAGAAATAATAAAGCTAGATCAAACGGTCAAAGATGCACAGAGTGATTGATCAAGATCAAGCTATCTTTCTGAATCAAAATAATGTTAGCTCCAATGAAGAATTAGGGTTTATGATAACCAGTGATATCTTTAAAAATCTCTTATGATGGAAATTAACTTAAATTTATCTCAAGCCTCATCTAATAGAAGAGTCAAAGTTCTGATGAAGTACTTATATGATTAGTACATGTGACAAAGGGACTTGAAGCTTCAAAGTGCGAAAGAAAGGGAGTGTGAAAGATCATTTGACCGTGTTCGACTGAGTTTTCAATGTATTATAAAGACACCTAAGCATTTCTGGAAGTACTATGGCTAAATTACACACACACACATATACACACACACACACAAACACACACACACACACACACACCCACACACCCACATGCATACATACACACCCACATACACGCACACACACGCGTGCACACACACTCACACACACACACACACGTACACACACTTACACTCACACAGACACATACAACACACACACACACACACACACACACATTTTGAAGTCTTTACTCTTTTAATTAAAACCACCAAAAATACTTTTGAAGCCTAGCTAGTTGATAATGAAATTGCTTAATTGATTAGAAGACTTTTTACATATGTCTAATCGATTAGATATTTACCCAAATCAATTAGATAATAGATAATTGAGTTTATAATAGATTGTGTTAGTTTCTTAATTATTGGTAACGACTCTCTATCAAAACCTTACACTTTAGGAACAAATAGTTGATTATTTACATTGCCTAATTAATTAACTATCAATTAGGTCAATAAATTGGCCTATAGATTATTTCCAAAATTACACAATCTCTTGGCTATAATTTGAGAGTTTCTATATCATTTCAAATCATCCATAAAATATGAGAAACCCCACTCTTCCTTTCTCTTATAACCTCTCTAAATCTTTTCTACTTTTTTATACATATTTTAGTCATAGTGCTTTAAGAGCATTCTTGAGTTTAGTGAGGAATTTATTATGGGTGAGGGTTTTATTGTAAATTTTACCAAGAGTTGTATTTTATATTGAGTAAATAATTCTTTTTTTAGGAAGTGATTATTTTGGTTGTGATCTAAACCATTGTAAAAATCTTTATGGGATTAGAATAAGTCTTCGCATGGTTTGGTTCGTGAGCTCCGCCATTAAAGAAAAGCTATCTTTTGGGTTCATGAAGAATAACCAGTGAAAAGTATTCACAACTATTCTTGAGCTAAACTCGATTAAAACCTCTATCGGTTTGAGATCATCCTGGTGGAAAATCTCACTCGTTTTCCGAGTTCAGCTCTTGTAAAATCTTAATATGTTAGAGACCAACTCGATAAAAAGCTTGTTTTCGTTCGTGGTCATCCCGTGTAAAACCTCAGTTCGGTTCAGAGGATAGCCAACTAAAAACTCCACCTTCGTTTATGACCAGTCTATCTAAAATCTCTGTTTTATGAGAAGAATAACCACTTCAAGCCTGTTTACTATTTGGTGAGAAGACTAAGCGCTTCAAGCATGTTTGTTTTTGGGTTAGAAGTTAGCCTAAAACTTCATTTCCTTGTATAAGGGGGTCTATAGGCTTAACCTTCTAAAATGTCTCAATAATTAGCGGATACTCTCAAGATTAATTCTTAGGGATACAAGTAGGTCACTTCTTTAGACCGAGCCTTTCTAAATTTCTAGTGTTCTCTCTTCCCTTATCTCTTTTAATTTTCGCTTAATTTCTTTACCTTGAATTTCCACTGCATATTTAAACGCTATTAATAAAATGTTTTCAAACTATAATTTCAAAAATGATTTTGTTTTAAATTAACGATTTTCAAACCTACACAATTTACCATCCCTCTTATGTATGAAGTAACATGTTCAACAACTTGGACCTCACCTAAGGTCTTCTTCTTCTCTTTCCTCAACTTCTTCGAGGTTTTAACTTTTGCATTCAGGGTGGAAGGGGAGTCATACTCCTTCACATATTTCTAGACAAACTCAAAAAGCTCCTGAGCCTTAGCAAGATCTTTCATAATACTATTTCTTTCCAGAAGGACGCAATCAAGCCGCCTTTGTAAAATCTCCTTATCCTTCCTGAGACTATCTAGAGTTAAGACCTCCCATTTTCTAGCATTCCTAATAGATAACACTTTGACCGATCAATGTGAGTGGTAACACATCACAATATCTTCTTGGCAGCTCGACTTAGTTAAACAAAAAATAGTTGAAATCGATATCCAAGAGGTTAATCAATCCATCTTTGGCTGATCCAAGACCAATCACTACTACAAAATACACCTTCGGTAACATAATACTACTACGATTATGCTTTCCACCGTTGTAATATCACAAACTTGATGCGCCTGATGTTTATTTATTTTTTTGAAAGTTATTTAATCATGGTTGAGATAAACAACCATGGTTATAAAGTAAGTGTTACAAGGTTCAAATCCCAACAACTACATTTTTTTTCCATTTTTCCTATTACAAAAAGCGCGTGTCACTTAAGTTCATAAATAAATAAAAAATTAAAAACTATTTAACCACAATTTTAATATTCAACCATTGTAATATGATCTGTACAACCTTTGCTCTTCCCAAAAGAGAGAAACGACTATAATGATGATTGGAATTTTTCTTCATTTCTCAAGACAGTCACAAGTCATTCAAGAATATCAACCATTATAAGTAATCATTGCAAGCATTAAATCATCAGATGTTTCATCTTCAACCTCTTCTATAAATGCACACTTTCATATAATGAATTTCCACTTCTTCAAACTATTCTTATTAACTTCCTATAACAACGTGAGTTCTCCTTTTGAGAATGCTAAGAGAAATAGCTTAACAGAAGTCACTGTTGAGAACCAAATAACCACCACAGTACAACACCATCAGTAGACAATTGAGGAGGTCCAGTCATCTGGGTCGACTGCTGTCAGGGATGCTCTGAGGGTGATGAAGGCCAAGAAGAAGAAGAAGAAGAAAAAGAAGAAGAGAAAGGTGTCAAGGAATATTTTTTACTATGACTCAGATGAGGGTAGTGAGGAACGAGTCATAGATTAGGAAGATTCCGGTAGTGCTAGGGGATATAGTTCTGATCTGGACAAAATTATGTAATGAAAAAATTATGTTTTATGTATTATTTCCTTGTGTACTTCTTTATTTTTGTTTTGTATACTTTTTCCTTTATATACTATTTCCTCTTTACAAAAAAATAGTACACATCCAACAAAAATAACAACAACGACAGTAATGAATAATAACAATAACAACATTAAATAACTCTCTCACCATTAAGTTCATAAATAAATAGAAAATTGAAAGTTATTTAACCACAATTTTAATATACAACCGTTGTAAAATTTGAATATTGCATCATGGTTTTTCTTTGCCAACCGTGATGAAAAGTGATATTATTTATTATATAAGCGAAAGTATCTATCGTTCGGTACATAACAACCGCTTCTCTCAAAAGAAAACCCTAACATTTCACTCTTCTCTCTCATAACATAACCCTAACATCCATGTCACTCTTTAAACATACTTCAACCTTGAGATTTGTAACACCCCATTTCTACCCAGCGAATATTATTAAAAATCAGAGTTACAAAATTTCAACAAACAAATGAGATGCTACACTTACTTCTTAAAATCAACTTCATTTAATCTCATGTAAAACAGACACATAACACTTTAACTCGGATGAACCGATAACAATATAATTAGTCTTTGAAAAACAAAACCACTTTTATTAACTAAGTAGTGGAATCACAATTTTCAACTTAATTGTCATAACATCTTTTGTTCAACTAAAACAACTTCAACACAACAAGTATTCAATGACATCAACTTATAATTCAACAACTGAAATATAACAACTATAAAACAACAATCGTTCATCCCCCCGAGTGTTACGTATCAGAGCAAGACCCTCTTGACTTGTAATAAAGCAACATAAGGACTCCAAAAACTATTCCGAACTTCCACTGCTATTCTTGAGTACCTGCCAATTTCCCATGGTAGGGGAAATATCAGCAGAAGGGGTGAGATATCTAACAATATAATAAGACGTATGATAAATAATATATTAGAATTTAGATCATATAAAATTACCACTTTACATCTTATAACAACAATTATCACATCCAGTCATCAACTTAATATCACAGCAATTTAACCAACTTAATATAACAACTTTCAAACCACAAATATAACAACAAAACCCTCAACAGGTTATAACAACATTTTTATAGCTTTCAGACAGTACCTGTCACAACAAGCCAACAACATACTAACAACAAATATATCATCACGACAACTCAAAATGCAACATGAAATGCGACTCAAAATGCACATGAAATGCGACTCAAAATGCACATGTATGTGGTACCATTGGAGCAAAACTCCCAGCTTAAAAATTTGCCAATTAATATTGACGTCAACAAGGCATAAGCCTTCTGCTTAATATTTTGCCAATCCAGGCCAGCTTAATGTTTTGCCAATCCAGGCCAGCTTAATGTTATGCCATGTGACCCAACATGAACATCATAATAACAACACTGATAATTATATCTACCAGCACAACAGCAAATCAGCATTGCCCATAGGCCTACAACTTAATCCTTGCCAATAATTAGAGGCAATTCAACATATTCCACAGCTTTATACTTCTCAACAACCAGTATCACAACAACTAGAATTTATAATGCACCCACTAAAAGGTACTAAAATCAATCATTTCATCAACGGCATAACGACTACATTTCAACAGCAACTCAACAATAACAACGCAACAACAACAATTTGACAGCAACTTAACAACAATACATCACATCTACAACAACTTATCAACAACGACATGTTAACAACAATAATTCAACATCAACAAAATATACAACAACAATCCGTAATGGTTCCGGACAATTCTACTAAGATCGGTTAATTAACTACCAGCTACAAATACTAATATTTTCTACTCTACTAAAGTACTTATTATGCCTCTGATAAATTAATACTACACTATTAATATCGGTTCTGCCATATAATACTAGCTCTGCCACGTAACTAACCTGCTACTAAATTAATCCTACTATCCTTCTTTAATGAGCTACCATTATTATGACTCTGTTACATATATATATTCAGTATGCCACTTATTATAATCACCTCTGTTACTTACCCATACATACCCTGCAAATTTGGTACTTGTCTCAGCCATATATTTTTACTCTGCCAAATTAATGCACACTGCTAAATTATATTATTCATTCCATTGCTTCATCTCTACTGCTACTTTAATTATACTGCTATTTAATTATAGGTAGAAGACTGCTCTGCTAAACATGCATAGGTATACTAACTTAATTCAATTAATTAATTCAAATAAGTATACACTACTACTCTTAATTAAATGTATCAACACTATGGTTTTCTGCTACTTTAAATACCAGCTTTGTTACAACTTATTACCTCATGCTACTAAATATTTTCTGCTACTAGTAATATACTATGCATATATATATATATATACTGATTCTCAAATTAATTATGTTTTCTGCAAACACATTTGCTAAGTTCAGTTATACTATGCCTACAGACATACAGCAACCAGAAAATCTCAATTTAATTTTTGTTCTGCGTGACGGTCGTAACCAATCCGTGGCGGTCGTACCCTGCGTGACGGTCGTAACAAGGCCATGATGGTCGTCATGCCTCCCAGACGGGCGTCCCACCTGTTAGCCTTCGTTCTCTCTGTTTCTCTCATTCTTCCAATTTTCTCTTTCTGATCGATCACAAACCAACCTTTCAACCATCTTAATACACATAATTTAGGGCCATGATTATACTCACATTAACTTACATTCATTTTTCACGACTAAATTCAACAGCATCAACCAATTATCGATCTTCGGTATCAATTACGAAATCAACATACACAAACAATATAATCAACACACGCAGACAACATACGCAAGGAAATCCTACAAATCTAATCCCACATATCATTCATCATATACCTAATTATAGAGTAAGAACCCCACCCTTACCTTGGATTGGAGACCACTCTATAATTCCGATATCATCATAGCTTTTCCATGGCTTCAAACCTTTTGCTCTTTTGGTCTGCAACTGTCCATGATCAATTTCTCCCAGACTTCTTCTTCCACTTTTCTGCGATTTCAACGAACTCTTCTTTTCTCCACAACCCTCATTCTTTCTCTTCTCCGTAACTTCCACGTTCTTCTCCTATTTTTCCTCTTTTTCTGCAACTTCCACGTACAACATGTTTTACTCCTTCTCTCAACCCTTATTTCCTCTACTGATCAAAACCTAATTTTCTTTTATTCCACTTACTCAATATAATAACACTATTATTTTATTATTCTTATTGGGCCTACTATCAACACCCCCAATAATTCTACTTCTAACCATTAAAAGCCCATAATAAATAATAATAGTATTATTCTAATACTATTTCTACCACTTAATCAATTCATGAATCAACTAACAACAACACAACTTAAATCAACATTTCACAACATCAACAATTAATTCGAAAATATTTCAAAAATATTTAATAAAATAATTAATTAAATATCGGGCGTTACAACTCTCCCCCACTTAGAATATTTTCGTCCTCGAAAATCTACTCGATACCACCACTCTTAACGCGAATTTCGCATCCAACTCTCTGATCCCCAAGTCGCATTTGGAAACCCTTCGACCACTACTTCTTTGACATAACTACAACTCAACATGATTTCAATCCAATACACACATGTTAATCATTTAACATCTTCGTGACATAATCGTCAATAATTTATTAACCACTTGATAATATTTTGACATATCAACATCTAAGTAGCCACATCCATACACACTTATACCTGGATATACAACATCACATTATCATCTTAACATCTTCAACACCGAAACACTTACACAATTTCATTCCCGTGTATATATGTATGTCAATTACCAACAAAATATCAACAACTCTATCCATATCGTCGTATCGCCCTTATAGTGACATCAACATAGCCAACATAATCAACTTCGTCATATTATGGAGTATTATTCATCATTTACGGTAACCAACAACAACATCACGGCAACGGGAACAAAATCATTATAACGTCAACTTAACAGTTTAACTCAACAAATATACACACAACTTACCATCAACCAACAACCACAATAATATCCTTATAAAATCAACAAATATTTACGAGAAAACACAATATCCTGTCACACCATCCTTATATCAACAATCCATCAAATTAAGCATGTAGATCAAGGCATATCATTCCCATAGGCTTCTGATATTTAGTCCTTCACTTCTAACGAGTCGTACACGTATAGCAACTGCGCCACATCACGCTTCAGCTGCGCAACCCTGATCATCTATCTTACGTCACCGTCCTTATTAAAATTTTCGTCAACTATATGGTTTACAAGTTTCAATCTAGTTTCGGACTTTCTTTAACATCCACCATAAAATCGTCGTTCACTTGATATCCTCAATCTTTCACCTTGCGACGTTAGCTTGCATATAAACCCGCTACTCCAAATTGTTCAATATGTCTCAACTCTTTCCTAGCCACTCCTCTATTAATCTACACCAACTGGTGAACGACTATCCCCACGATATACATCAATCACTTTACACACTATTAAGATAGCAAGACAAGTCTATACCATCCGACACGATCTCGTCTACAATCAACAAGAGATTAAGGGTAATCAGTTCCTTAATTTGTCAATAGATAGCTGTTGTACCCCAAAATTTTCCCTTAGATCCATTGATCTCTTGCATGTCATAATAGGGCAATCATGCTGCATGATTAACCTTTTTTATCAGGTTTTTGTTTGCGTTGGAGGTTCAAGGAGGAATTGATCAAGATTTTTGGAGCAGTGAATCAAGCTAGTCCCTAGGAGATGCCCCCCTAACCCCACCATGACCAAATTTCTACTCATTTTATCTACCCTCATTTGTCATCTTTATTTTCTAAACCTAGTTCACTAACCTTTTCATTTTATCAACTTTATTCCAACTGTTCAACTTAATTCTCCTAAACCTCATTTAATCCTAATCATTGCCAAGTCCATTATTATTTATTTTTCCTAATCACCTTTGCTTATGCAAGACCATTTTTATTTCCTAAGCCTATGTTTCATAACCCATCGTGACCAAAAAGAAAGGAGAGAAGATGTTACAAATTATCAGAATTATTTTCATTGCCAAGTGGTCAATAGGAAGCAAGAATGAATATGTTGACTTTTCAACCCAAGCATCAGCCAATGGAAATGTGCCAAATTGGAAAGGAAGAACTCAGCATCATTTGAAATCCATCCATTCACAAAACCATTCCATCCTTGGCACAAAAATATTTTGAACTCTCCAAAGACAATTCCCTTTTTGAGCTCTAAACGGTTTGCCTCAATAAAATTGATTCTGAAGATTTGCTTGTCTTGGCATTCATCCTGACACCACCTGCAAGATGCTTTCTCAATCCCAAAACCTTGCCTTATTTGATAGCCTCTCAGTGACACCAGAGGGAGGGTTCTGGAGACATGCATGAAATGGTGAAGCTGCTCCTGCAGCATCTGCTTATCTTGGCATGGCATGAGAGCATCTGTCTCCAAGAGCTGAAGAACGTTGGATTTCAAATTGTAAACCCTAGCTCCAACCTTGCCCACCAAGAGTTTTAAAACTTAACCCGGCCCATCAAGCAGCCTATATAAAGAGCTCGTCTACAGCTCTCAGGAGGACATCAACATTACAACAACATTTTTCACAAAACACTTCTCACAAAATTGTTAAAGCTTCTGGTGCACGAGCAAGAGATAGGAAGGGTGGTTTCTGCAATCTGGTTCAAGAAGCTCATCACAAGGTGGAGAAACAGTGGACTTGATCCACTAGGTATCACCTTATCTCTTTCTACTCTTATTCATGATGGTTACGTGATACATGCTGTTATCATTTTCGTTCCATTACTGTCTGTTTTTTATGGTTATTTTGCTTCATGTTTGAATATCATGCTATCATATGCTTTCTGTTTGATTATCGTGTTGCTGTAAAAAAAAATCATCATGCTGGTTTTCATTTTGTGTGATTTAATCGTGTTCGGATTCGTCTGGTTTTGTTCATGTTTGTGAAATAAATGAATGAATGAGGAACTGGGTGGCGCTCGCCATGTTTAGTTTGGTGGCTCCCGCCATTTAGCTTTATTAATATTTAATCACCACTCACCACTTAATAATATTAATATAATACCACTCACCAGAAAAATAATATAAAAAGAATGAAGGCACCATGGCGCAAGCCATGACTTTGCATGGCGCCAGGCACTTCATGAATGTGGCGCAAGCCACCCTCCCTTTAAGGGAATAGGTGGCGCCAACCACCCTTTTCTGTGGCACCCTCCTTTTTTTGTTGTTGTTTTTTTAACTACTTTATTTTCCATTTCTTTTCCATATGTTCTTTAATAATTTCATAACAAAAACAATATAATTTCTTCTGCTTCTTATTTATTTCTTATCAATTGTGTTCTTGAATGTTAGAGCCTGTTCTTTAAGCATGATATAATTTATGAACATTGCTTCCTGGCTTTTATCATGAGAATTCTTGTCTGTACTTTTTGTTTCTGTTGGTTAAGTTGCATGATTCCAATACATTTGTCTTCAACTGTGAGAATGTCTTTTTCTGCTATACCTAATGTAATCATGTGCTCACTGTTTCCAAAATGTGTTACTGTTTTTAAATATGCTGTGATTCAAGAAACTCCTGCCTTGAGAATGTCGTTGGCTTTTGCTCATGTTGCTCTTCATGCTATGAGTTAATTCTTTTGCTCCTATTGCTTTTCATGCCATGAGTTAATTCCTTTGTTTCTGTTTGCTTTCTATGCCATGATTGTCATGCTTGTGTAACTACTGTTTGTGAATTGATTCTTCTATGAATGTATTTGGTTTGTGAAGTTCTGTCTCTGACTTTATCATAACTCTAGCCATGCAAGTTTGTTTTGTTTTGCTATCTGTTAATGAACAACATGTTTTCAAATGACTTGGTTCCAATTGTGAATGCTTCTCTGCCTTATATGTCACAGTTACATGACCACTTGCACTCACTGTTTGCTATGTCTACATTTATGTTCACTGTATGCTTACTATTTGCTATGTTCACATTTAAGTTCATTTCATGATTATATGCTTACTGTTTGGATCTTTTGAACTCAATATATTTCATATACTTCAACTCTTTGTAACTCTTATTTATAAGATTTTATTTGCCCCTATTCCAAAGGAAAGTCTCTCTATTGACTTCATGTCATAGATAGCTCAAATACCCCTGTTAACCTCAAACCATTTCACAAGAGATAGCTATTAATCTCTTCTCCTTTAAGACAATCTAACCCTTCACAATCCTTTCACAAGAGATAGCCATTAATCTCTTTCTCCTAACTGATTAATCCTTACTAGCTTTGCTTTCAAGTTTCTCACCCTACTTTCCCTTGGAACCTTGACCACAGTCAAGTGTTCTTCACCTCGTATTGAGTAGAACTACGCATACTCTGATTCTATACCCGAGGATACGTAGGCACAAGGTGCGATGCCTTGTCGAGTATACTTAATGTATATACCCCTAGGTCTTTCTTTACCTTAGCATTTCCTTTAGCAAGTAAACTTAGAATAACACAAACAAATAAGAGGTTCTCGTAGAGTACTACGGATACTTAGGGTGCTAATACCTTCCCTTTGTATAACCAACCCCCGAACCTTAGATCTCCCCCCTTTAGGTTTTTCTCGATCTTGAACCTTTCCTTTGGATAAATCAAAGTCGGTTGTGAATCAAAAGAAATGTGATGCAAGTTAATTAATAGCTTGTTAATCCGATTTTCACCGCAACAGAATTGGCGACTTCACTGGGGAGCTCAATTTTGAGGGTTAAGCCCACCATGCTTTTGCTTATGTTATTCATGCTTGTTTGCTATATTTGTACATATCCCTTGTGTTTATGCTCTGTTTGAGATCTTTTGTGGGCGTGGTACCATTGAGTGGTGAGATAAGTCCTAACTCGGGCTTGAGAGCACATATTATAGGATCGTGGTGTAATCAATAGTAGGTTGTTGGCAGTAGTACTAACAATCTATGGCATATGATGACCACACTCAGATGAGGCCCTTTGGGATTATTGATGTCTGATGTGAGCAGTAACATTGATATTACGTTTTCAAATGGGAGCCAGGGATTCTGAGGACCGTAGTTACCTTTATCCCACCTGGCCTTTATAGCGTAGTGCGGTGACTATGAGGGAGCCAGTCCCGAGTAGTTGTCACGCGATACTACACTCAGACGAGTTTATCTTGAGAATATTGTTAACCCGTGTTAGTAGTCACATGGGCCGATAATATCCGAAGGATTTACGTAGACTCTGGGAACTTTTAGAACCATGTTCTACAGTTGATAAACCCTAGTACACACCCTGTGGTTGGTGCTTTACCTAGACTCCATGCTGTGATCTCAAACCTTTGATCCTATTGCATGTGTTTTTGTATCCTGTTTGCATCGCATTGCATATCATTTGAATCTTTGCATTACATGCGTCTGTCTGTCCAGTTACTCATCTCCAGTTGTCTCTATCTTCCAGTATCACCTGTGAGTCATCAAGCTGATTCCTCGACACCGATACCAGACTAGAGCTAACTACAGACGCAAGATGTCAGAGCAAGAGATACACAATGTTGAGGTCTGAATGGAGATCGATGACCTCAAATCAAGTATGACTAAACTCACTGAGATGTTTCAAGTTTTGATTGCTAGGGGAGAGCAACCCCAAAGGACAGTCATCCAGGAAGTTTCAAGTGCTGATCCTCCACCGGTTCAAGTGCCACCTTCAACTTGGCCCGAGTTTGGTTTGCCACACAACTACTCTCCACCGATTGCATCTAATGCTATGATTGGTCAGGCTGCTAGACCAGTGTTTCAAGCTCTTATTTTTGCCGAGCCTCAACCTATAGTTCAGACTACTCAAACTCCCTTTGAGAATCCCCTCTATGAGTACAATGCTGCCAGTGCTCAAGGTGAAGACCGTGAAGACTTTGTTGAACCTGAAGTTGTTCGGGAACAGTTTCAGAGCATAGAGAAGAGACTCAAAGCCGTTGAGGGTACTGATTTCTTTAATGTGGATGCAGACAACATGTGTTTAGTATCTGACCTTGTTATGCCTGCTAAGTTCACAACTCCAGATTTTGTGAAGTACAAGGGTCACTCTTGCCCAAGAGCTCATTTGGTCATGTATCTTCGCATGATGACTGCTCATGCCAAGAATCAGAAGTCGCTTATCCACTGTTTTTAAGATAGCTGAGTAGAGCATCACTCAAATGGTACATGGGTCTTGAGCAAAACTCTATCCATAGCTTTCAAGACCTCACAAATGCCTTCATGAAGCAGTATAAGTATAACCTCGATATGGCTCCTAATCGCCGTCAACTGCAAAACATGTCTCAGAATGATAAAGAGTCTTTCAAGGAGTACGCTCAGCGCTGGAGAGAGTTGGCTTCCCAGGTTGAACCTCTTTTGGCTAAGAAAGAGTTAACTGGAATGTTTATGGATGCCCTGTCCCCATTCTATTGGGAGAAGATGATTGGAAGTGTTTCTTCCAACTTCACTGATTTGGTTACTATCGGCCAAAGACTTGAGGAAGGACTTAAGAATGGAAAAGTGTCCAAGGATACTGAATCTTCTAATGCTGTGAAGAAATCCTACGGGAACTTTTAGAAGAAGAAGGAAGATCAGACCAACGCTGTCATGGTTGAAATAAGAAGGCCTCGTCCCCGACCTCAGTATGTTGTTCACCCTGTTGTTGCTGCTGTTACTCCTGTGGTCGCTGCACCACGACCAACTCAAGCTTTCCAACGTTCGGCTGTAGGACAGATCCAGTATCGTAATAGGGGTTAATTTGATCCCATTCCTATGACTTACACTAAACCTTATCCTGGCTTGGTTCAACAAGGTTTGATTACCACAAGGCCTCTGCCTCCTCCTCCAAATCCTCTTCCAGCCGGCTATAGGGCTGATCTTCATTGTGAATACCATCAAGGTGGTGCAGGCCATAACTTGGAAAGTTGCTTTGCGTTGAAGGCTAGAGTACAAGAGCTGATGAGGAACAAAATCCTCTCCTTTAAGGATAATCCCAATGTTCAGAGCAATCCTCTTCCAGGGCATGCCAAGTGAAGCCTCAATCGACTTCAGCTTAGCTACTTCTTAAAGACAGGACAACTCATCCTTGTGTTTGATTAGTCACTAGGCCTTTGTTTCTTGTTGTTTTCACTTTCCTTATCTTGTAATAGCTGTTTGCTTTCAGATTATGTTTGTACCTTCAAGTTTAATGAAATGAGCATTGCAATTTTTGATTCAATCCATTTGTGTTTGCTATTTACATCTCTATGCAAAATACTTTATCTCTTTTCCACTTTCTTTTTTATTATGCAAAGATTGGTTGGAGGATGATGAAAATGTTATACCCATAGTTACTGTTGGTATGCTTTCAAATCAAAACTTTGTTGACGATGTAAGGCATTGTTTCAACTCCAAAACACTGGAGAAATAAGGAAGATAACCCCTCTTTAACCCCTTTGAGCCTTGAAGTAGGAGTTTCTTTTCTTCACAAATAAAAACCCGCAATCTTAACCTGGGACAGGGTAGTTCTCAGTTAACTTGATAGTGCATTCAAATACAAGAGTTTCATTCAAGACGCCTTTCAACAAAGTTCACAAATTTTCCTTCGCATACAACAGGCAAGTGTCGAAGATGTCTTTCAAGTCAAACACCGATGATGGTTCACTGTAATCCTTAAGTCAGGCAGTCACTAAAAAAAAAAAAGAAGAAAAAATAAGAAAGAAAAACCAAAGGAGGAAATCTTTAAATCCTTTATCCCGGAAGTCCTCAATGGCCAACAATTTTGTAAGGAAGTAGTGACCGCTAATACAAAGTCTCTTAACTTCTGAACCATCATCATCATCAGTGCAATTCCTAACTCATGGGAATTTGAGTGCATAGTTTGAGTTAACTGAGCATAGGACTGAAGTTCATCACGTAGATTGGGTGGGTCACAAATAAACTTTGAGCCTTTATCCTTTGTTTCTTAAACCGTGAACCAGGCCACGTTATAACCCTCAAAAGACCTAATTGAAGCAAGGTTATTCTAAAAGCATACTACAGCAAGGTTGCGTAAACTGACTCCAAAAGATCTTTGCAGATCATTTGTTTTTGCATCACACTTGTGATTTAACCCTCACTTTTAAATGTCTTGAACCGCCGTGTTCAGACCAGTGACTCATTTTGTTTTTCATCTTCCAAAGTTGCATGAACTTTGCATCTACCATGTTTGTACAAATACTTTTGTTTGCAAACTAGCTTTCTTCTTAAGGAATTTTCAAACATTTGAGAAACTTGGTCGGTGATCCAATCAGGGGCAAGTTCCTTCCATATCCTGTTAAGAATCAGTTCAAGATTTATGGTTTAATGGCGACTTCTCAGAATTGGTTTATACAGAAGATTTTTCAAGACTCATACTGGGGTAAGCAATCCCAGTGTACAGCAAAAACAATCATCTTTCAAGACTCAGACTAGGGTAAGCATTTTCAGAATTAATCAAGCTAAAGCCATGATCAGGTCATTTACAACAGTAAGCTAATCTGGGGCAAGTTACTTGAAGGGTCCCCATGCAGCTTTCAAGCAGTTTTTCATCCTTCCTACAAGGACCATCATTCGATACAGTTTACCAGTGTGGCAGAGGTGAGTTCAGCAATAGCATCTCTAGTTCCCAAGCAGAATGGCAGGGATCTCCATGTAGAGGAATCAGTCTTCTAGTCTTGTCTTCTTACAAAAGAGTCGTGTTGTGTCCTCAGCATCTTCATTTGGATAATTCATATACATATGCATAACATGAGTGTTTCATCCTCATTTGCATTTCTCCTGAGTTCGTGTTGTTATCCACGTCTTACCTTACCAAAACATTACTTATCCTTTTCATTCAGTGCCATTCCTGAATGTTGTCTTTCTCTTGCGCATCTAATCTTGTTGATAGAGGTTGGTCTTCTCTCATTCCAGTGCTATTCCTGGATCTTTATCTTCTTTCATTCCAGTGCTATTCCTGGATCTCTATATTCTTTCACTCCAGTGCCATTCCTGGATGTCTGTCTCTTTTGATCTCCAGTGCCATTCCTGGATATCTTATTCCTCTTGTTTCTTCCAGTGCTATTCCTAGAAGTTTTGCCTCTCTTCAGTAATCCACAATCGAATTTTCTCAGATATCTTTTAGTGTTATTCCTGAAAGTCTTATCTGTTCATTCAGTGCCATTCCTGGATGTCTTTCTCACTATTATTCGATACCATTCCTGAATATAGTGATTTACCTTTACTTTCAGTGCCATTCCTGAAAGTTCAGAGTCATTTAATGTTGTCTTGGATACTGTGATCCCTTTTATCCAATTTTTTCTTGGATCTCTACCTTTCTCACGTTTATCTGATGCTTTCTCAGATGTCGCGATTTGTACCTTTCGTTCAAAGCCATTATTGGGTGATTGGTTCCCTTGCATTCAATGTCATTCCTGAATATAATCTTTGTTTACTTTATCTAAAGCCATTGTTAGATATCGTGATTTGTACCTTTCATTCAAAGCCATTATTAGATGACTAGTTTCTCTACCATCTGATGCCTATCCGGATGCGTCCCTCTTTCTGATGTTTTCAGATTGAGTCTGTGTTCACTTTATCTAAAGCCGTTATTAGATATTGTGATTTATACCTTTCATCCAAATCCATTATTGGGTGATTGGTTCCCTTGCATTCAATGTCATTCCTGAATATTATCTTTGTTCACTTTATCTAAAGCCATTGTTAGATATCGTGATTTGTACCTTTCATTCAAAGCCATTATTGGATAACTAGTTTCTCTACCATCTGATGCCTATCCGGATGCGTCCCTCTTTCTGATTTTTTCAGATTGAGTATGTGTTCACTTTATCTAAAGCTGTTATTAGATATTGTGATTTATACCTTTCATCCAAAGCCATTATTGGGTGATTGGTTCCCTTGCATTCAATGTCATTCCTGAATATAATCTTTGTTAACATTCATCTAAAGCTATTATTAGATATTGTGAGTCTTATATTTCATTCAAAGCCATTATTAGATGATTGGTTTCTTTGCATTCAATGCCATTCTTGAATGTAGTCTCTGTTCACATCCATCTAAAGCCATTATTAGATATCGTGATTTGTACCTTTCATTCAAAGCCATTATTGGATGACTAGTTTCTTTTGCCAATTTGATGTCTTTCTGGATGTGTCTTCCTCTGTCTTTTCTGGTTTTTCTTGAAGATCCTGTTTGAACTCTTCAGTATAAGAAAATCCCAGAAAATCTTTTGTTGATGTTTATCCTTTTATTTCAAATTGATCCCCCAGTGAGTCTTTCTCGTGAATACTAACCTTCTTCTTGCTTCCCCAGTGAAGCTTCCCCGCGGTTGTTAACTCTTCCTTGGTGTCCGGTTTTGTCTGCATTTCTGCACTCTTGCACTATCATATCATCATACTAGAAGCTCATGGCATGTCAGCATGTGCATGTCTGTTGTTTGTTCTTAGCATCTGCATTTCATCTAAGGGCAAAATTTTCGGTTTGCTATATTTAAATACCTTTCACCTTGATCTACCGATGATCATCGTTCCTCGTACCATTCGGTGAAGATATTTAAATAGGGGCAACTGTTGTACCCTAAATTTTTCCCTTAGATCCATTGATCTCTTGCATGTCATAATAGGGCAATCATGCTGCATGACTAACCTTTTTTTATCAGGTTTTTGTTCGCGTTGGAGGTTCAAGGAGGAATTGATCAAGGTTTTTGGAGCAGTGAATCAAGCTAGTCCCTAGGAGATGTCCCCCTAACCCCACCATGACCAAATTTCTACTCATTTTATCTACCCTCATTTGTCATCTTCATTTTCTAAACCTAGTTCACTAAACTTTTCATTTTATCAACTTTATTCCAACTGTTCAATTTAATTCTCTTAAATCTCATTTAATCCTAATCATTGCCAAGTCCATTATTATTTATTTTTCCTAATCACCTTTGCTTATGCAAGACCATTTTTATTTCCTAAGCCTATGTTTCATAACCCATCGTGACCAAAAAGAAAGGAGAGAAGGTGTTACAAATTATCAGAATTATTTTCATTGCCAAGTGGCCAATAGGAAGCATGAATGAATATGTTGACTTTTCAACCCAAGCATCAGCAATGGAAATGCGCCAAATTGGAAAGGAAGAACTCATCATCATTTTAAATCCATCCGTTCACAAAACCATTCCATCCTTAGCACAAAACTATTTTGAACTCTCCAAAGACAATTCCCTTTATGAGCTCTCAACGGTTTGCCTCAATAAAATTGATTCTGAAGATTTGCTTGTCTTGGCATTCATCCTGACACCACCTGCAAGATGCTTTCTCAATCCCAAAACCTTGCCTTATTTGATAGCCTCTCAGTGACACCAGAGGGAGGGTTTTGAAGAACGTTGGATTTCAAATTGTAAACCCTAGCTCCAACCTTGCCCACCAAGAGTTTTAAAACTTAACCCGGCCCATTAAGCAGCCTATATAAAGAGCTCGTCTACAGCTCTCAGGAGGACATCAACATTACAACAACATTTTTCACAAAACACTTCTCACAAAATTGTTAAAGCTTCTGGTGCACGAGCAAGAGAGATGAAGGGTGGTTTCCGCAATCTGGTTCAAGAAGCTCATCACAAGGTGGAGAAACAGTGAACTTGCTCCACTAGGTATCACCTTATCTCTTTCTACTCTTATGCATGATGGTTACGTGATACATGTTGTTATCATTTTCGTTCCATTACTGTCTGATTTTTATGGTTATTTTGCTTTATGTTTGAATATCATGCTATCATATGCTTTCTGTTTGATTATCGTGTTGCTGTAAAAAAAATCATCATGCTGGTTTTCATTTTGTGTGATTTAATCGTGTTCGGATTCGTCTGGTTTTGTTCATGTTTGTGAAATAAATGAATGAATGAGGAACTGGGTGGCGCTCGCCATGTTTAGTTTGGTGGCTCCCGCCATTTAGCTTTATTAATATTTAATCACCACTCACCACTTAATAATATTAATATAATACCACTCACCAGAAAAATAATATAAAAAGAATGAAGGCACCATGGCACAAGCCATGACTTTGCATGGCGCCAGGCACTTCATAAATGTGGCGCAAGCCACCCTCCCTTTAAGGGAATAGGTGGCGCCAGCCACCCTTTTCTGTGGCACCCTCCTTTTTTTTGTTGTTTTTTTAACTACTTTATTATCCATTTCTTTTCCATATGTTCTTTAATAATTTCATAACAAAAACAATATAATTTCTTCTGCTTCTTATTTATTTCTTATCAATTGTGTTCTTGAATGTTAGAGCCTGTTCTTTAAGCATGATATAATTTATGAACATTGCTTCCTGGCTTTTATCATGAGAATTCTTGTCTGTACTTTTTGTTTCTGTTGGTTAAGTTGCATGATTCCAATACATTTGTCTTCAACTGTGAGAATGTCTTTTTCTGCTATGCCTAATGTAATCATGTGCTCACTGTTTCCAAAATGTGTTACTGTTTTTAAATAAGCTGTGATTCATGAAACTCCTGCCATGAGAATGTCGTTGGCTTTTGCTCCTGTTGCTCTTCATGCTATGAGTTAATTCTTTTGCTCCTATTGCTTTTCATGCCATGAGTTAATTCCTTTATTTCTGTTTGCTTTCTATGCCATGATTGCCATGCTTATGTAACTACTGTTTGTGAATTGATTCTTCTATGAATGTATTTGGTTTGTGAAGTTCTGTCTCTGACTTTATCATAACTCTAGCCATGCAAGTTTGTTTTGTTTTGCTATCTGTTAATGAACAACATGTTTTCAAATGCCTTGGTTCCAATTGTGAATGCTTCTCTTCCTTATATGTCACAGTTACATGACCACTTGCACTCACTGTTTGCTATGTCTACATTTATGTTCACTGTATGCTTACTGTTTGCTATGTTCACATTTAAGTTCATTTCATGATTATATGCTTACTGTTTGGATCTTTTGAACTAATATATTTCATATACTTCAACTCTTTGTAACTCTTATTTATAAGATGTTATTTCCCCCCATTCCAAAGGAAAGTCTCTCTATTGACTTCATGTCATAGATAGCTCAAATACCCTGTTAACCTCAAACCATTTCACAAGAGATAGCTATTAATCTCTTCTCCTTTAAGACAGTCTAACCCTTCACAATCCTTTCACAAGAGATATTCATTAATCTCTTTCTCCTAACTGATTAATCCTTACTAGCTTTGCTTTCAAGTTTCTCACCCTACTTTCCCTTGGAACCTTGACCACAGTCAAGTGTTCTTCACCCCGTATTGAGTAGAACTACGCATACTCTGATTCTATACCCGAGGATACGTAGGCACAAGGTGTGATGCCTTATCGAGTATACTTAGTGTATATACCCCTAGGTATTTCTTTACCTTAGCATTTCCTTTAGCAAGCAAACTTAGAATAACACAAACAAACAAGAGGCTCCCGTAGAGTACTACATATACTTAGGGTGCTAATACCTTCCCTTTGTATAACCAACCCCCGAACCTTAGATCTCCCCCCTTTAGGTTTTTCTCGATCTTGAACCTTTCCTTTAGATAAATCAAAGTCGGTTGTGAATCAAAAGAAATGTGATGCAAGTTAATTAATAGCTTGTTATCCGATTTTCACCGCAACAATAGCCGACAACCATAATGGAGTATAAACCCTCGTTACCAAACTATAATAGTGTTCCTTTAGAACTTGTACACAAGTCACCTAAGGCACCATGATCCAATAATTTCCAATGAGGTTTACAAATACTCCCACAATTTCCCTCTCATTCGATCTTGTCGATGAGACACCAACGCCCAACACATTACACGATCCATATTAAACTCACTTAGCCTCACACGAAGGTTAAGTATTCTCCAACTCAAGAATTACTACTATGCCAGTACATTACACGTCTTCTCGTTCCAATTGAAATCTCACAATGCCGTTCCACACCATTTTGGTCATAACACCTCTCCACTTCTTCTTTTACACATGCCACTACCTTGGCATCATAAACACAACTCTAATTCCTCTTAAAAGCATCTTCCTTTAAAAGTACATCTTCATTCTAATCATTGTTAATCATCATAAGCCGCACCTCTATGCGCTTCTCCAATACTTTCACTTTTTTTTTGCCGGACATTTCATTTCTCAGCTTATTCGCCAACAACGTATTACGCTTGACCTCATCTCGAACAACTGCGATAATAACCATTTATGCCCAAAAATCCTTTAGTTTCGTAACCGACTTCAGAGTCCCTCCATATAGATATGAATTTCCTCGTCTCGAACATCAATCTGATACTCGGAACACAAGATATGAATTTCCAAAGTTATCCGAAAATGCGAACACCGACGTCATGCAACTACATACTTGTACACGCATTACGATAATCATCGGAACAGAATTTCTTCGTACCAGTACCAACACTTATCATTCTTGAAATCGTACTCATCTCCTCGCATTTTCTGACTCTGACTCACGATCCAAAACATTCCAACAACTTCAATAACTTTTACAGTCACTCACAAGGATCCCACGACACGGTCTACAACAATCTGTCATTCTATCACCGTTCAACCGTCGACATCTTACATAAAGGCTACTCAAACCGACAGCTTCACAGTCCACCAGCAGCGCCGAATATCGCAATTTTCTAAATTCCATCTTCTAAAAATTATCCTTGTTACTTAACAATCACCTTCAGAAACATCAGGTATTTACACTTTACTCATATATCAACAACCGTTACATTGCTCCTCATCCTTCGAGAAGCAAACATCAACAATGTCTGATCATCTTCCCTCAAGATGTTCCAACTTGATTAACAAACAAAATCTTGAATCCATGTCATCTTTGGATTCAGGAAACAACAAAACTTCAACAATACTTGCACTGTCGCCATCAGCAGTATACTGAACCAACATCTTACAACTGAAACATATCCGAGAAGCAAAACTTCTCCCCCACTTATCTTCAAACCTACTCCTGCATACAATTGATTAGAAAAGCAAGAAAGCACTGACAGTGTTCCACACACTTGTCGCGTACTAAGGGACAAACAACATTAGACAACTTGGTTGGACAGACCGGCCTGCTCTGATACCACTAATGTAACACCCCATTTCTACCCAGCGAATATTATTAAAAATCAGAGTTACAAAATTTCAACAAACAAATGAGATGCTACACTTACTTCTTAAAATCAAATTCATTTAATCTCATGTAAAACAGGTACATAACACTTTAACTCGGATGAACCGATAACAATATAATTAGTCTTTGAAAAACAAAACCACTTTTATTAACTAAGTAGTGGAATCACAATTTTCAACTTAATTGTCATAACATCTTTTGTTAAACTAAAACAACTTCAACACAATAATTATTCAATGACATCAACTTATAATTCAACAACTGAAATATAACAACTATAAAATAACGATCGTTCATCCCCCCGAGTGTTACGTATCAGAGCAAGACCCTCTTGGCTTGCAATAAAGCAACATAAGGACTCCAAAAACTATTCCGAACTGCCACTGCTATTCTTGAGTACCTGCCCATTTCCCATGGTAGGGGAAATATCAGCAGAAGGGGTGAGATATCTAACAATATAATAAGACGTATGATAAATAATATATTAGAATTTAGATCATATAAAATTACCACTTTACAGCTTATAACAACAATGATCACATCCAGTCATCAACTTAATATCACAGCAATTTAACCAACTTAATATAACAACTTTTAAACCACAAATATAACAACAAAGCCTTCAACAGGTTATAACAACATTTTTATAGCTTTCAGACAGTACCTTTCACAACAAGCCAACAACATACTAACAACGATTCAAAATGCAACATGAAATGCGACTCAAAATGCACATGAAATACGACTCAAAATGCACATGAAATGCGATTCAAAATGCACATGAAATGTGACTCAAAATGCACATGCATGTGGTACCATTGGAGCAGAACTCCCAGCTTAAAAATTTGCCAATTAATATTGACGTCAACAAGGCATAAGCCTTCTGCTTAATATTTTGCCAATCCAGGCCAGCTTAATGTTTTGCCAATCCATACCAGCTTAATGTTATGCCATGTGACCCAACATGAACATCATAATAACAACACTGATAATTATATCTACTAGCACAACAGAAAATCAGCATTGCCCATAGGCCTACAACTTAATCCTTGCCAATAATTAGAGGCAATTCAACATATTCCACAACTTTATACTTCTCAACAACCAGTATCACAGCAACTAGAATTTATAATGCACCCACTAAAAGGTACTAAAATCAATCATTCCATCAACGACATAACGACTACATTTCAACAGCAACTCAACAATAACAACGCAACAACAACAATTCGACAGCAACTTAACAACAATACATCACATCTACAACAACTTATCAACAACGACATGTTAACAACAATAATTCAACATCAACAAAATATACAACAACGATCCGTAATGGTTCCGAACAATTCTACTAAGATCGGTTAATTAACTACCAGCTACAAATACTAATATTTTCTACTCTACTAAAGTACTTAGTATGCCGCTGATAAATTAATACTACACTATTAATATCAGTTCTGTCATATAATACTAGCTCTGCCACGTAACTAACCTGCTACTAAATTAATCCTATTATCCTTCTTTAATGAGCTACCATTATTATGACTCTGTTACATATATATATTCAGTATGCCACTTATTATAATCACCTCTGTTACTTACCCATACATACCCTGCAAATTTGGTACTTGTCTCAGCCATATATTTTTACTCTGCCAAATTAATGCACACTGCTAAATTATATTGTTCATTCCATTGCTTCATCTCTACTGCTACTTTAATTATACTGCTATTTAATTATAGGTAGAAGACTGCTCTGCTAAACATGCATAGGTATACTAACTTAATTCAATTAATTAATTCAAATAAGTATACACTACTACTCTTAATTATATGTATCAACACTATGGTTTTCTGCTACTTTAAATACCAGCTCTGTTACAACTTATTACCTCATGCTACTAAATATTTTCTGCATATATACACACACACACATATATATATATATACTGATTCTCAAATTAATTATGTTTTCTGCAAACACATTTGCTAAGTTCAGTTATACTATGCCTACAGACATACAGCAACCAGAAAATCTCAATTTAATTTTTGTTCTGCGTGACGGTCGTAACCAATCCGTGGCGGTCGTAACCCGCGTGACGGCCGTAACAAGGCAATGACGGTCGTCATGCCTCCCAGACGGGCGTCCCACCTGTTAGCCTTCGTTCTCTCTATTTCTCTCATTCTTCCAATTTTCTCTTTCTGATCGATCACAAACCAACCTTTCAACCATCTCAATACACATAATTTAGGGCCATGATTATACTCACATTAACTTACATTCATTTTTCACGACTAAATTCAACATCATCAACCAATTATCGATCTTCGGTATCAATTACGAAATCAACATACACAGACAATATAATCAACACACTCAAACAACATACGCAAGGCAATCCTACAAATCTAATCCCACATATCATTCATCATATACCCAATTATAGAGTAAGAACCCCACCCTTACCTTGGATTGGAGACCGCTCTATAATTCTGATTGCATCATAGCTTTTCCATGGCTTCAAACCTTTTGCTCTTTTGGTCTGCAACGGTCCATGATCAATTTCTCCCAGACTTCTTCTTCCACTTTTCTGCGATTTCAACGAACTATTCTTTTCTCCACAACCCTCATTCTTTCTCTTCTCCGTAACTTCCACGTTCTTCTCCTATTTTTCCTCTTTTTCTGCAACTTCCACGTACAACATGTTTTACTCCTTCTCTCAACCCTTATTTCCTCTACTGATCAAAACCTAATTTTCTTTTATTCCACTTACTCAATATAATAACACTATTATTTTATTATTCTTATTGGGCCTACTATCAACACCCCCAATAATTCTACTTCTAACCATTAAAAGCCCATAATAAATAATAATAGTATTATTCTAATACTATTTCTACCACTTAATCAATTCATGAATCAACTAACAACAACACGACTTAAATCAACATTTCACAACATCAACAATTAATTCAAAAATATTTCGAAAATATTTAATTAAATAATTAATTAAATATCGGGCATTACAAGATTCGTCCTCACCAATCACTACCTTGAGTTTTGAGGTTCATTCATTAAACTATGTTTCGATTTCGTTTATGTTTCTTGTTAAAAATGGGATCTCATTTTTTCATTTGGTGAATGTTCTCATTTTTTCAGATTCGTCTTTACCACCTTAACAAAGCGCTTACTTTGACTATGGTACATATGGTTTGTGTTGCTATGAAGAAAAAAATACAAAAAGTATGAAGCTATTGTGTAAACTTCATTCACCTTATACTTCTTCTTCATAGCATCATAAACTAGATGAACTTCATAATTTGTTCTAGTTCCACAATTAGTTTCAAAAAAGGTGCGTTCTTGAAACATTTTATTATATTCTGTGTTGTTGTATGTTGTAGTTGTTGATTAATGTTCTCAGAGCTTCATAATTTATTGTTGTTTTTGTTTATTATATCTTGCGTTCTTGAACAATATTTTTTTATTTGTTGTATATTATTGTGCTGTTAATAAATATTGTTGTATGTTGTTGTTGTTGATTAATGTTTTCAGAACAAGAACAAAACATTGTTAAGTCACAAGAAAGAAGTTTCTTGTGACTTAGCAATGTTTTGTTCTTTAAATTCTTATGCAGGTTACACAGTAGATGAAGTTGAACTTATTATATGCTATGTAGATTGTTTGTTTCACTAACCCTTCATTGAAAATACATTTTATTTAAATTGATATAGAAACTTATAATCTAAAAATTAAGTTGTATTTGAAAACCAACTTATATTAATCAATGTTCTCCGAATTGCATCCGTCTTACCATTCATCTCACGCTGTTTAACATTAAGAATGTGGTTCAATGACCTGATTCCTTCATTACATCCATATCTTCTCTTATAGTTTAATTTGAATAATAACAATTTACTGATATTATTTTATATATGATAAAATTCAATTTACCTAAATGTATATACCACAGCAGTTGATACAAGTAACCATTATGGTAGATAGCGCACATCCTGCCTTACTATCACGGTCTCACGACCGTGGTGGAAATCATCATACATACAATCACCCCTTACCTCACAACGGTTGGTAAGGCATTGTGGTATCCCTTTTCCAACCGTTGTGGTATGGCTTTTCCGTAGTAGTGAATGTGATAAGGTAAGACTGCATGGAGTAGGAAAAAGACACATTTTGGATTCTCCTTATTATCAACTTCCCCACATATGGAACCTCCATCTCAAGCTTCTTTGAGGCCAACCCATCTTAAATATGCCTTTTGTCTTTTTCCCATAGGAAAGGATAATCACTAACCATCTTGGATGAAGACCAATCTAAAGCACGATTTCTAGAACGATTGTTAGATTTTTTTCTTCGAACCTTAGAGACTGGAGGATCTTATGTTTACGGTCCTTATGATCTTTCTCCTTGGAGGTGATCCTTTGACTACTTTGGACCCTTCTGCTCAGTTTCTTTTCCCTTTGATATCTTTTTGGCCTTCATGGCCACCGCTACTAGCTACTTCGGAGAAGGACGCGAATGAGGAGGTGTAGTTTTGCTAAGACCCTTATTCAACGCCACCATACTTTGAGAATATCCATATTATCTTCCAGACAAAATAATGAATGATAAATACACGAGGAAAACAATCAACACTGAAATAAATGAAAAAAAAACAAAGCTTCCTTCATTACCAAATGTTTTCTGCCTTTCCTCTTTGGTGGTTTCCAATACCAACGATCGAGTTTCCATATGTCAGTTATTTTTCTCCAGGGCCTTAGTATTGAAAGGAATGACCTTATTTGCAAAACCCATGTCTTCCCAAATTTGTAGATTTACATGCCTGGTCCCTCCAAAAAAAATGTTCGTCCAATATTTGAGAAACTTATCTACACACTTCAAATTCCTTGAAGTATTTTGAGGGGAATAAGAGGTGCACCCTGGAAAGAAGTCTTTATCATCCATACAACCTTACAACAACACACAAAAACTTTCATGGGCTTCCTTGGGGGGGGGGGGGGGGCGGGGGGGGGGGGCGTAGCCAAATAATACATATCCTTAAAATTCTTGAAACTTACATAAACTTCAAACATCTTCTCCAATAGTTGGAAGAAAAGCAGTCCTTGAGTTTGGTCCGCTGTAGCCAAGGTGTGTTGTATGTTGAAAATGTGAAAGTAGTGCTTTAGGGTTGGACATCATTCCTGCATTCACACAAATACTAGAAGACCTTGACATAGGCCCAACTCACCGGGTGCATTTGCGAAAGGAAAATTCTCAAGTGATTCATGACCCTGACTTCAAATTTATTTAAAGAAAGCCTAAAGCCCATTCTAGAGAACATAAATTCGTGAAAGGGACAAATCATACCCATCAAAATGCCTCTGTAATCTCTTGTTGGGATCTACATATAAGACCCCCAATCAGAGGAGAAACTAACATCCTGATAAACATTCTCTATCCAATGTTCCTAACTGAAGACAAACACCATACTCAAGACATCGCGTTCTATCTAGGGGTACTGATCTGAGTGAGTGGAGAGATCAAGAGCTTATTGTCCCCTTCGTACCATTTCCTCCTCACTATCAACAAGTAAAATATTATGATCATGAGTGTTGAAACCTGATTGAGATTCTACCCATCATCTAACCTTATTATCACTCAGCTTTCAACCATGATGGCGAATAAAGGCCTTAATTTAAACAATGCATCCAACTCATATTTGTATACCTCTACAGTCTTCGAGTTTGATGTAGGAAACTCAGGGAAGGCGAAACCAAACCAAACTTCCTTGATATCAATCCTAAAGAGAGTCACTTCCTCCTCTCCATCCACTTTTATTTCATGGTTTTTTTGCTTCCTATAGATTCTCTAAATTTCCACCGTCTTCTCTTGAAATCCCCCACATCATTATAAATCTCACTAATCTCTATAAAATTCATAGAAGAATACCTCATAGCTAAAGAACACACTTCAATATTTCTAGGTTTATCATTTTAGTTTTGAGGAGGTGTTACTTATCTCAACATCACTCGACAACTCTACAAAGGGAATGTTCATGTTTCATATATTGGTTAGGGCTAGAAATAAATGGAAACAACTAAAAGGGTGGACAAAGATAATGTTACCTATAGTAATTTTAGGGTTTGATTGGAAGAAATGAAAACATGACCACCAAATACCTAGAAATGTTGCACAAATGAAGAAGAAGATAGAAAGAAATGAGAAGATCACTAGCAAATTGAAGATCATATAAAAGACTGAAGAAATGGATTTCTGGTGCAAAGGAAGCTAAATGAGCAACTAACTAAAATCTATTAATTTATAGGCAGCTAAGGAGTGTAGATCTACGGCCTGGAATGAACATGATATTAGAATACGCGATCAACGACCCATGTTCAACCTCTATTCCATAATGGCACTCAAGAAGCCTATGGCCATGTGAAGGTTTTTACAATGAAAGGTTTCAGTTACAAGACAACCATTTCATGCGCGTGTTCCTAAAACTACTTATTCCTAGTCAACACGCCACCGATCTCTTCCCCAATACGGCGGGGGTTCCAGGAGGCCATAAAATGACGAAGAAGATTACTCTGGAGGTCAGTCTCAACACTTATATGACAATCCTAGCTCTGTGCCTGATAGCAAGAACTTGGGGAGATCTGTTATAGACTGGACAAACAACATAATAAGACCGACTCAATTCGAAAGTCCAATCCAGAGCTTCGACCACTAAGACTGACGAACAGATAGATCCTCAGTAAGAGGCCACACATTAGAACTAGGCACCATGCTCATTATAGTCGTTGGAGTCAGTCCAACAGTCTCTCGCATTCCACGTCGTGCTCAATGAGGGTTGTTTTAATCATTGCCCGTATATAAACACGATTTCATGTCATTCTCAAGTATAATTCATTCATTCTTGCAAGTTACACGTCCTACCCCATTGTGTTAGAGTGTCGTTCACCCCTTTCTTCTAACCGTGATATTTGAGAACTTCTACAACGATTTTCATCGACATATATATCAATTATCTCTTATTCTACATCGGAATATTACCAAAATATTCTTATAGTCTAATTTATGATTTATTTGAAAATCCACTTTTAACACCCAAAAGATGTAAATCGGATTGTCTACCTACGGATTTTGCTGCATTCACGACGTTCATTTATCAAATAACAAAAAATAATAAACTTAAAATATACACTATATGATTCAGATCAAACGATCATAAATTCATAACAGTGTGAATGCGTGCTTTCTCATCCTCAAGTGAATTCGCATATATTCCAACACTAGTAACTATAAATATATTCCAGATGTATGCTATAAACATATGTTTCAACATTAGTAGCTAAACTAACTCCTCAAGTCTCCTCATGTCGAGAACCATATATCCTAGAGATTCTCATAATGATTAATAAGGTAGGGGCGTGACATTGCAACCTGCATTTCCATGTGAAAATAGTTTTGAATTGATTAATTATAATAATAATTATTATTATACTACACATTTAAAAATGAAAAAGAGTGCTTTAATTTGAGGCGAAGCAATGTAGAAAAGAAAAAGAAAAAGAAATATATCAAAAAACACCTGTTAGACTCGACTTCCCAACCATACTGTTTGATTGATACTCTTGTCCTAAATTCAAACACACTTGATACTCACCACTCAATTAATTAATTTCTCTTAAGTTAAGGTATAAATATTAAGTATACCTTGCATCTTTCCATCTATATATAGACACACAATATCTTTGATAATTTAATTTTCATCATTCATTCATTCATCATTGTTGTTTGTTGGTAGCTTAATCACTGGATCTGACTCCCGAAATGAATCCCATCTTTTGCATGCAAAACTCCCATGACTTTATATTGAGGTATAATAATATATTGTTGTGACCCTTCTTACTATTAATTACATATATTAATGCTCTAATTTGTCATGCATGTGATTCTATGCTTAGATTAATTAATTTCATGAAAGAAATGCCACCTTCCAGGTCATGAAGTTGCATCAATGATGTTGGGCTACATTTCGGGAGTGAGAACCAGTGACTAAGCCAGTATTGCAGTGCAAAAGCCGGATGAAACTTCATGACTATTTTATGGATTTGGATCCTCTGCTGTCTGTGCAGCACTAATGGCAGCTGTTGGAATTATGATAAATATTTCTCTCTTTTGCTTAGTACTTTTTATTTATTTTTCCAACCATTAGATTTATGGCAGGATGGATGGCTGATTGCAAAAAGCAGGAGAGGTTCCATTCTCCTATTTTATGGGTTAGCTGCTTTAATTAAATTTATTCTTCAAAGCTAATCAACTTAATTAGTGCTTTTTCTGCGGGTTAATTTTTCTAACATCTTCCTTTTCCTCTATCCAATATGTTTTACCATACAGTGCCTAAATGGTTTTCGGTAAATGTAGTTTAGGCTAGCCATGCCTTTTTATTGAGGTTTTTTTATTTTAATTTTTTATGTCGAAGTTAATGCAGAAATTTGTCAATGGTTCAAATATTAGAGATAAATTTAATAGTTTGTTATTAGTTTGTTAGGGTTTTTTTATTAATTTGTTAGGATTGATCATATTTTTAAGCTCTGAAAGATAGATTACCAGCCTATGTATAAAGGTATGTCACGGATCATCAAAAACAATAAGAATATAACATATTTTTCAAGTTAACTTCTATTATGCCATCCGAGTACGCTTCCAATTCGAAAGAGATATTGGAGAAGAAAAATACCTCAAAACCTGAAACAAAGAGCACAACAAAGAATACACAAGCCTATCAACTAAACAACTATGATAATCTTGAAACTCCACTCGTGACAACATTACTTAATGGAGAAAATTACCGCACATAGGCAAGATCAGTCAAGATGACTTTGCGTGCGAAGACGAAACTGGGTTTCATTGATGGAAGCATCAAGAAATCATCAAGTCAATTTGAAGTGTACCATGATAGGGAGAAGGAGGATTCAATGGTCACAACCTGGTTGATCAATGTGACAGAACCAAATCTACACAACAACATCTCACATGCTTCAATGACTCGAGATGTGTGGGTGGATCTTGAAGAATGCTTTGCTCAGACCAATGCACCACAAATCCATCAGTTGTGGAGAAACTTGTGTTTAATGCAGAAACAACCAGAAACAAGTGTAACAGATTACTACACTCAATCCAAAGGTCTTGTTGATGAATTGAGTGAATTGCAAACCCTACCAGAATGCAGTTGTGTGGTTGCTAAAGTATTGACACAAAGGGAAGAAGAGCAACGAGTTCATTTTTTCTTAGAGGCTTTGATAGTGAACAATACTCTCATATCAAGGCAACCATACTTAATATTGATCCACTACCCTCTCTTAGGCACGTCTTTAATCAAATGCAAATAGAAGAATCTCGTTTTGCAGCAGATAAGGAAAGAGATTCCAAGGTGGAAAATGCATATGTGTTTTACCCAGGTGCAGATAGGAAAAGAGGAAAGAAATATCACTCAAGATTAAAGTGTGATCACAGTGGAAAAACTGGACATGTCAAGGAAAAATGCTTTGAGATTGTTGGATATCCATCAAGTTAGGAATCACGAAGAACTCAAAGGCGAGAACCTAACAAATCAGGAGGGAAACAAGTAGCAAATTTTGCTCAGGCCACTGAGAGAAAAGAATACCCAAAAGTAGCAACATCATGACACGCCCTGCATGGATTTTGTGACAAAAATTATGCAAACGCACGTGAAAACATGACTGGTAAATTTGAATATTGTTTCAATTAGATACTTGATAGTGGTGTTTCACACAACATGACTCCTTTGACCTTAATATTGAAGAAAATTAGAAAATTAGATAAACCTTTCTTCATAACTACACCAATAAGAATTTCAACCTTAATTGAAAATAGGGAGATGTGAATTTATCAAGTTCTCTTACGTTAAAAGATGTGTTATTGGTTCCTGATTTTAAATGCAATCTAATTTCAATTCATAAACTAACATATGATTTAAATTGTTATGTAATTTATGATCAAAATTCTTTCATAATATAGGACCAAGCCTCGAAGAGGAAGATTGGATCAGGTGACCTGCATGAATGGATTTATGTGTTCACAAAGGAACATCAACAAGGCTTCATGGGTATAGCTAAGAAGGACATGGAAACCTTATGGCACATCAGAATGAGACATTCCTCAAATCAAGTTATTCAACATATTTCACATTTAGTCAAATGTAATTTTGATAGATCAAACTATTGTGATGTATGCCACAAGGAAAAACAATGTAGAAATCCTTTCCCTTTAATTATGAATAAAGCTTAAGCACATTTTGAATTGATTCACTGTGACTTATGGGGGAGATACCATACTTCCACAAACAATGGATCACCTTACTTTCTAACCATTGTATATGAGTACACTCGTGGCACATAGGTGTATTTAATGAAACATAAGACATGGACTTTACAATATTTGATTAGTTTTAGCAATTTAATCAAAAGGCATTTTAATATGCATATCAAGAGGATTAGGAGTGACAATGGGACAAAGTTTACTAACTCTGATTTCAAGTGCTTCACTCAAAAATAAGGGATCATGCATGAAACTTCTTGTGTTGCCACACCTTAATAGAATGGATGTGTGGGACACAAGCATAGACAAATTTTAAATATAAGACAAGCCTAGTGTTTTCAAGCAAATCTCCCATTGTATGTTTGGGGAGATTGTGTATTGATAGTTTTGTATCTAATCAATAGAATCCCTATAGTGGAAAATAGGGGAATCATTCCATACGAGTTACTTTTTAAGAGAGCACCAAATTATGAGCACTTGAGAACTTTTGGCTGCTTGTGCTACAAGAAAAATGACTCAAAGGGAATAAAAAAATTTGATCCCAGAGTTGAAAGGTGTATTTTTATTGGTTATCCATAAGGACAAATAGGATGGAAAGTTTATAATCCAACGACTCTTAAATGGTGCATATCAAGAGATATAGTGTTTTATGAGCATATATATTCTTACCATGTGCAGGACAATAATGGGTCTATTGATTTTAGAAATAACTTATCAAGTGATAACCTCAATGATGAGTCTTCACTCTATAATGATGCAGAATTGGAAGTACCAAGCCTTGGGGGAATTCTTCATAATGACCAAACATCGTGTCCTATAAATTTTTTTCCCATTAAGGAGCCTGAATACACAAGTCAAATTGAGAGTGAGCCTATAAAGAAAGAACATGTATCCATAGATGATGTGAATGAGGAAGTCACCAATGATTCTAAAAAAGAATCATCAAGTGAAAGTGAAAATGAAAGAGACGCCTCAAATGAGAGGGAACCTCAGACCATGTCACACATAAGACGACCTCTAAATTATCTAAATGATTATGATTATGGCAAATAAAACATAAACAACAAGTGCATGGAATTAATTCCAGAGCCCTTTTCAAGGCCTCGCATATCACATCTCAAAATTTTTAAAATATGATAAGTTTTCACAAAAACATAGAGCTTACTTTGCAGCCATCACTAATGACGAAGAACCTAATCATATACCCAAGCACTCAAGCACACAATTTGGAGGGAAGTCATGGCTCAAGAAATTAAGGCTCTAGAAGACAATGAGACATGGGAACTAACTCATTTACCACAAGGAAGAAAATTGATAGGATGTAGATAGGTGTACAAAATCAAACATAAAGCTACAGGTGAGATTGTAAAGTACAAGGCCAAATTAGTTGTTAAAGGTTACACACAAATAGAAGGTGAGGACTTTAATGAAACTTTTGCACCATTGGCCAAAATGACCACAGTCAGATGCTTTTTAATAGTTGCAGTGGTGAAAGGATGGAAATTACATCAAATGGATGTTAACAACGCCTTCTTGCATGGAGAATTGACAGAAGAAGTATATATGAGCCCTCCACAAGGATATAAAGTTCCAAACAAAGATTTGGTTTGAAGATTAAAGAAGGCATTGTATGGCTTGAAACAAGCGTCTAGAAATTGATATAGCAAACTATCTCAATCTTTGATAAAATATGGTTTCCAAGACAACTAATCTGTTCATAGTCTATTTACTTATTCACATGGATCAATTTTTCTTGTTGTTTTGATATATGTTGATGACTTGATCATTGCTAGTAATGACCTTGGGGCCTGTGATCAGTTCAAGCAATATCTCAGTCAATGTTTTCGCATGGAGAATATTGGTTTGCTTAAATAATTCTTAGGCCTGGAACTAGAACAAGGGTTAGAAGGGACATTCATTTGTCAAAGAAAATACACCTTAGACATTTTGCAAGAATATGGAATGCTTGGTTGTAAGCATTCTTTGTTACCAATGGAACAAAATCAAAAAGTTACTTTGGCCAAAGGACCTCCACTCTTAGAACTATCAAGGTATAGGAGATTAGTTGGACGTCTAATTTACTTAACTATCAATAGGTCTGAATTAACCTACTCAGTTCATATTCTAAGTTAATTCATGCAAACTCCACTCCAAGACCATTGGGATACTGCTATGCAAGTCTTATGATATCTCAAATCTTCTCTTGGTCAAGGTATCATTCTTACATAACATAATGATATACATATAGTTGCCTATTGTGACTCAGATTGGGCATCTGTCCCATTACTAGAAAGTCCGTATTAAGTCATCTAATGAAACTTGGCAATGCTCCATTATCATGGAAAACAACGAAATAAGCCATAGTTTCTCGATCCTCAAGTGAGACTGAATATTGTGCAATGGCACATGCCATAAGTGAAATACTATGGCTACGTAATTTGTTAGAGACTCTCCAAGTTCCATGCATCACACCCACGCTTCTGCATTGTGACAATCAAGCAACTATTCATTTAGCTGCAAACCCGGTCTTCCATAAAAGAACAAAGCACATTGAAATTGACTTTCATTTTATCAGGGAACACATACATTCAGGCGCCATAAATACAACTTACCTTCCCACTAAACAAGAAAATGCTGACATTTTTACTAAGTCCTTAGGCGTGAAAGTTTTTCAAGACCTCATATTTAAGTTGGGTGTTCATAATCCTCACCCTCCAACTTGAGGGGGAGTATTAGATATAAATTTAATAGTTTGTTATTAGAGATAAATTTAATAGTTTTTTATTAGTTTGCTAAGGTTTGTTAGGGTTTTTTTAATTTGGTCTCCCTTTTTCGAAGGTGAGGTCTTTTTTGGGTACCAATGTTGATTGGATTTTGGATTTATGATGATGCCAGCAAGATAGACTTTTATTTTTCTAGTTGCAAATTTGGATTAGACTTTCGGGTTGGTGAAAGGATTTGACTTTCCGATACTGAGCATCTGACGATGCTATTATCGAAGGATAGATGTGAATGCTCTTGGAGCCCCAAGTTTGATCCTCTGCTGAAGCTACATGTTTGTTCTTGAGAGAACTTCAACTTCTTTGCCTGATATGCCATGACGACTTGCAAATGATTGTATGAGCGTAGCGACGTAATCAATGCATGATGATTGTGATTTCTCTCTTCCCTAAGGCTTCTTGTCAGAATAAGACATTGTATTAGCGCAATCCTTCGACACTTGCTGTGAACTCAACGATTACTAGTGTCTGGCACGGTCTGCTTGACTAACTTGAAAGCATTAAGGGAAACTCCCTTTGAACTTATCTGCTCAAGTTTATAAGAAATTCGAAGGAATTCCCCTTCAATGGAAACCTTGGGAGTGATTATACCATGATGTGGTATGAAATGCTTTGCCCTAGTGGCTGAATCTGCGGTGGTCTGCCCTTGCCTGAGCCTTTGAGAGAATATGCCCAGATTGACTAAGTATTGATGATTTGTCTCCCTGGTCGATTGATGCTTGGAGATTTTCTTTATACTACCCAACACTTAAGTCAACACAGTCATTGGATGTAGGAATGGCAATGAGTAGGGTTTGGGTAGGGTACTATAGTACTCGTCCCCATACCCGCAGTTGGAAAAAATCCCCGTACCCGAGTCAATATCCGCTTGGGTACCAACATTCACTACTAAAAAAACACATACAACAACGGTTAAAAAATATATATTATCACGCAGGACCGACCATTGTTATGTAGCGTGTGGTTGTATATGTTTTACTTACAATCAAGGTCGTATGAACGTTGTAGAAAACTGAAAAACGCGTTACTTATAATCACGATTGTTTTAAATACCCATTGTTAAAGGTCTGTCAGCATTTTTTTATTTTATTTTTGCCACATGTTTTGCCTGACTACATTTATAACTTTCATCACAATATACAATATTAAATATTTTAACACAACAACATCAAGAACAACAAAATTAACAAGAATAATAAGAACAATAACAAGAAGAACAAGAACAACAACAATAACAATAACAACAAGAACACAAAGAACAACAGAAACAACAACAAGAACGACAAGAACAACGAGAACAATAACAAGAACAACAAGAACAACAAGAACAACAACAACAAATATAAGAATAACAACAATAGCAAAAACAACAATAACAACAACAACAACAATAACAAGAACTACAAAAACAACAAGAACAATAACAATAACAATAACTTCAACAAAAACAAAAATAAGAATAACAACAAGAACAACAAGAGCAATAACAAGAACAACAAGAACAATAACAACAACAAGAACAAAAATAAGAATAACAACAAGAACAACAAGAGCAACAACAAGAACAACAACACGAACAACAATAAAAAAACAAATAAATAGAATCGTTAAACAATAACATTTTACCTATAGAATCGTTAAACTTGAACAAAATGTAACACGTTAATGGAAGCAATGTTTATGAGTTTCGTATGTGGAAGAAATGATGTTTTCGAGTTTGTTTTAGTGGATGAATAAAGTTTCGTAAATGGAAGAAGTTTGGAGGCAGAAGATGAAATTTGTCTAAGTACGTCTAGGGCAAAAGTGAATGAACTAAGAGCGTTATATATATCTTTGAAAAAAAGGCACCACCTATAACCACGGTTGATTTAAATACCCGTGGTGAAAGGTCTGTCATCTATAACCACGGTTGATTTAAATACCTGTGGTGAACGGTCTGCCAACATTTTTAAAAAATAAGTAAATAACCAAAAATGTTGGTGTTGGGATTTGAACCCATGACATGACCATGCGCCACTTTTCACCACGGGTATTCAATCAACCGTGATTATAGATGGTTAAATAAAATATAAAAAAATGCATGTGCCTAAATATCACATATTACAACGGTTGATTGAATATCCGTAGTAACGCAGACGTTATTATATGTGTTTTCCGTAGTAATGATTGACACCCGTACCCGTACCTATGGGTATGTAAGTGCCCATACTCGTACCGTTATCCGCATTTCTAGTAAAAATAAATATATCACATATAAAATATCATATTAATTTAATTTGTTTAAAAACATTAAAAAAATTAAAAGTTTAATGTTGAATTATGAAATAAACGATCACTTATATTAAATATGTAGTAGTTTAAAATTAATGTATTTTTAAAAATTGATATACATTTACTTTTATATAAAAATAAAAATAAAAATATAAAAATATATATTGTGCGGGTATGGGGCGGGGTGGGTACTAAGTTGCACATCCCCACACCCATCCCCGGTTATTTAAGTGGGTAATTACCCTAGCCTATGCCCGTACCCATTTTTGCGGGTTTTTACCCTACCCATTATGTGTATTTTTGTGGTTAACCACTGAGGATGGGCCAAATTGTCATCCCTAATTGGATGCCATGCCCATGATCCATAGGATTATGAGGTCGTCTTGATCTGGGTTAGCATCGACGAATGGTCAAATTCCACTTTGATTGCTCCTTGGAATTTCCTTGATGCCAAGTACTGACTTGCAATTAAACTTGTTCATTTAACAATGGTAATTTTAATGCAACCTTCATGCAGGTTTTGAAAAAACCATTTATTGGAATGATGTAGTAGTGCTGATTTAGCTAGTGTGAAAGATACATCAATAATATGATATCAATACGGAAGATTAGCAAATCTCTTGGAGTCAGTTTACGCAACCTTGTTATAGTATGCTTTAGAATAAACCATGCCTCAATTAAATATTTTAAGGGTTATAATGTGGCCTGGTTCACGGTTTCTGAAACAAATGATATAAGACTCAAATTTTGTTTGTACCCACCCCTTCTTCGTGAAGATCTTCAGTCATACGTTCAGTTAAATTGACACACTCATTCATCTTCCAAGAGAGTTCGACGGTGTGAGAGCGAAGATGATGATTCAATATTTTCTTGAAATGGCACTCACCCTTTTTGCTTTTGTCATGGATGTCAGTGACCTTTTGATTTTTGATATGGTTGTCACCGATTCTTATTTTTCCTTGCTTGAGGATTTAATGACCTATTTTTATTGGTTTTTTTTTATCCCTAACTTTTCCTGGATCGCTTTTCAAAGCTTTAAGTCCATCGACATTGCCATAATTTTTGCCTAAGTCGCCTATTTGGGTGTTGGACTTAGCGGGATTTTTTTCTTCTCTTTTTTTTTTTGCTGAAGGATTGTGACTGTCAAGTCATTGGTCATTGAAGAACAACCGCATAACCTTTGAATTTTGCACGATTCTTTCGACACTTCGGGATGTGTGCAAAGAATATTGTGTGATTGATCCCCGGATGGGATGTTTCATCTTGTAACTCGAATGCGTGGTTAGGTTAACTGGACATTACCCTGCCCCAGGTTAAGCGTAAGGGTTTTTGATCCGAAAGAAACACCTACTTCTAGGCTCGAAGTGGTTAACTAGGGATTAACTCCTTATCTCTCTAGTGTTTGGGGATTTGAAAACAATGCACGTACATCATCAACAGGATTTTATCCAAAAGCATACCTTTAGCAATTATGAGTATTTCGTTTTCGTCATCCTCCCTACGATATTTGCTAAAACAACGTTTGATAAAGGAAATGAAGTGGAGATTTTTTTTGTGATTTTTACAATCAGGATGAGTGAATACGAATTGATTTGTTCAAAACATGCATGCTCACTTTATTAACAATACCATTAATAAACAACAAGGTCTAACACCAAGTATCACTTAACATAAAAGAAACTACAAAAGCAAAGTAATGATGTGATCTAAAGATTGTCAGCATTGAGGAACTGGGCTTTCCTCTCTTGATTTGCAGCTGAGCTAGCCTTCGTTAGAGTTGTTCATCGAGATCAGTATGATAATCATCTTCACATCTATTCTCGACAATTTCTTCCATAACATGGAGTGATGGACCTATATGAAAGATTATTGTTGATTTGAATGCCTTGAGGCGTAAATGAGAACATCTTGGACTCAAGTAGAGTCCGAACCTTGATCTTGAGCACCTTACAGTCTTCAGTGGAATGCCCATGTGCCCCTGCATGGTAGTCACATCGGACATTGGTGTCAAATCCTGGTGGGTATAAAGAAATCACTGGATCCAGTTCGTTTGGCACTATCATTTCTCCTTTGATCAAATATGGTAGTGCTTAACTGTATGGCATTGGCAATAGAGTAATATGCCTTTCTAGCTTTCTAGATCTTTGTCGGGTGTGTTGACGCGACTGATGCGGAGCTTGCTGCCGTCGGTATGACCGTTGCTAATACAGAGTAGATCCTCGGTTTGTAGAAGGATATTGTCCCTGTGGTGTCTGACATGGAGGCCCAAAAGGTTGCTAACTTTGAACAGTTGAGATGTATGGGTACTGATAGTGAGACGCTGGAGGTGGAGCTTGTGGATCTTCCTAGATTGCATTAATTTCCTTCCCCCTTCCTCTTTGGAACTAACAAGAGATTCACTCTCACTAGCCTGGATGTTCAAGGCGTCTTGGATCTTTCCACTTTTGAGCATGTTCTTGATGTGTTCTCCGGTTGACACCAAATTAGAAAAGTCTGATGACGTACTGCATATTATCCTTTCGAAGTAGGGACCTTGCAAGGTATCGATGAACAAGTCAACCAATTCTCTCTCTAAGAGTAGTGGTTGAACGCGAGTCGCTAACTCTCTCCATCATTAGGCATATCCTCTGAAGAACTCATTACTCTCCTGAGATAAGCCTTGCAACTGCATGTGGTTAGGAGCCATGCCAAGATTGTATTTGTATTGCTTCAAAAAGGCGTTAGCTAGGTCTAATCATGACTGGATGTGGTTCCTTTCTAGCTGCATGTACCAACCCAACGATACCCCACTCAGACTTTCTTGGAAACAATGAATCATTAGCTTATCGTTGTGAGCATATGAGGTCATTTTTCTGCAAAACATCACCAAATGTTGCTTTGAATAGCCATCTCCTTTGTACTTCTCAAAATCCAGTGTTTTAAACTTTGGAGGTATTACTAGGCCAAGTACCAAACACATGTTTAAAGCATCCAGATCAAAAGCATCATGCCCCTTGTCATACCCTAATTTTGTTCTACCTTTTTTGGCATTACACTGTTTCTTTTTTAGTTCATTTTCATCTGCATCAACATGACCATTTCATCTGGTCATATATTGACATTAGTCCAAAGATCATTCATCTGCATAAGTTTGATTTGTTGACTTTGTTTAACTATTTCCATACTTTTCTACACTTGTTTAAAAATTTCATCTGCATCATTTGTGGATCGTTTAGCTTGCATATGAAGAAAAGTCAAGGTCAATGTTTGACCTTTGACTTTGTTTTCATTTAACTTTTATTTCACGTAAGTCCTTAAGATTTTTCATCTCATTCCATTTTTTTTAATATTTCATTTTCATTTTAATGGATACATCATCTTCATTTTAATTTCATTTATTTGGAGCTATTTCATCCTTATCTTAATTATTTCTTTCTTTTCATTTTTTAATAATAATTTGTTTTATCTCATCTCAATCTCTTTTCGTTTAAAAATATATATAATATGGTGAATTCTTATTTACCCAACTCACAAAGTTGGGTAAAGTTACCTTCAGTATAAAATGTTTTGAAAACAATAAACAATTGTACTATTTAATAAATAATTAAATATGTTAAACTTAGATGGTATCATCTGATTGGTTGAAGGTATATTGTCCACCTTTTGGTGATGGGTAGAGAAGTTGTCCCCATATAATATGAATTTTTTTTAATCTTTTTTAGTAGTAACTATGTTTATCTCATTTCAATTAATTTTTTTTAGTAATAACTCTTTTATCTCATTTTAATTTTATTTCTCATAATTGGTAATAACTCCCTTTATATCATTTCAATCTCAAGTTTTTTTAGTAATAACTCTTTTGTCTCATTTTAATAATACTTACACGCCCATTTCTTTTAAATAACCATTCCATTTTTATAACTCATGTATTTTGATAGCCAATTGGAATTAATTTTAAGTTCATATTTACTAACACATTGCATCTATAAAACCATTTATATTTTCATAAAAAAAAACATAATATAAATAATCACATTTTCATTGTATGAACTGAATAATTAACTGAGTTGGATGGCCTTACTAACCAAGAGTTATTTTAGTAGAAATAATCAAAAGCACATGTCCACAGAAAAAACAAAATTGACCACTCCTTCACAATTGATAAACTCACATCAGTAAAATAGAAAATTTGTACTAAGACTCCCCTCCACATCAGTAATTACAAGCAAATTCGTATCAGTAAAAAGAAGAAAGAAATTAGAGTGCATAAAAGGACAAAAGGTACAAAATATTTGAAAAAGAGCCAGTTTGTTTTGATTTTTTTAAAATAAATTTTATAATATAACATAGGCTTAAATGCACTTGTGATCCTCTTAGTTTGGCGTTTTTACACTTTTGATCCCCCTATTACAAAACATGTGTTTTTGGTCCCTTTAGTTTGGTGCGCTTTGCATTTACTTGATCCCCCTCCATTTTTTCATATGTGGCATTGATGATTGGGATTAAAAAAATATATTTTAATTAGGTGGAAATGATGATTAGGATATTTTTAATTAATTTAATATTTTTTATTAGAGAATTAATAGTTTAAATTATTATTTAATAATTTGAACTATTAAAATTAATAATTGAAACATGTGAGGATGACACATCACTCACTAACATTCTCTCACTCATTTACTTCATTTGTAAATTAATAGATCTCATGTACTATATAAACACTTGTACAATTTTATAGTAAACCGATGTGGGACTGTAGTGAACACAAATCATTTTTCTTTTCCTACTCAGCCATAAGACAATTTTTTAAGTCGCGAATTTCAGAACTATCTGTCATATGATTCATAGCTAAACTAGTAGAGAAGGCACAACCCAGGTGAAACTCAATCATAAGCTCATTGCTATATTTATGATACAATGTTTACTTTTCAATGCTTGATTTGTTGACACATAAACAAAACATATCTAATCATCTGATAGAAACTGGTTCATTCACAAACAAACATATTACAAAATCATACACCTAATAACTATATATTTGATTTACTGAAATCTTTTTAATTTACAATCATTCTATCAATTAATAGAAATCCAACTGCCACAATATTTAAGAGTGAAGAAGTCGAAGATTTGTTGTCCCCATATGTAGCTTCATTTTCATCACGAGGTCCAAATCCAATTACTCCAAATGTTCTCAAGGTAACACAAAATTAAGACTATATAGAAAGTAAATCATGTCAATGTTTTGATCTTCAACATTAAAATTACTTATTGGCTACATTTATTTCATGATGTTTTAGCCTGATATAGCTGCACCAGGAGTTAATGTTATAGATGCATGGACTTCACTCGACCCAATTTCAGAATTTGAAGATGACAAAAGAAGATTACAATATAATATTATGTCTGGGACATCAATGGCATGCCCTCATGCAGCTGCAGTAGCTGCCCATGTTAAATCATTTTATCCGAATTAGTCTCCCAATAATCACTCACTAAATCCCTGATAACCCATCATGCTTTGCTATCTTCCTATTTAATGAGCATAACAGCCTATAGAACTTATACACATTAAGTAATTAATAAAATGTAACTAATAGAAAGATAAAATAGTAACAGCTAATAAAATAACAGCATGGCAGAATAGAAATTTGAAAAGAAAAATAAAAGCATAAAGCAAATATGCTTAGTGTTTCCATAATTGTTTTGTAAATATAAAATAATGCATTTTGGATGAGTTTTATGTAATGTATTGGAGACATGTTATTGTATAAATAAAAATGCTGAAATTTTGTGCAGTGGATACTTCATGACTGGAGTGATGAGCAGTGCTTGAAGCTTTTGAAGAATTGCTATGGTGCTATTCCTGATTGAAGCTTTTGAAGAATTGCTATGGTGCTATTCCTGATGAGCAGTGGATACTTCATAACGTTTAACTTCATTTTTGAGTTGTTGTTCCTTCTCTCATGGAAATGGGTTCTTTGATACAATGAATGGTTAACAAGAAAATGATTTGAAAAGAGATGGGTTTTTTTTTATGGAAAGCAAGTCCCACATTGTTTTGCCTTGAAACAATATTGGTGTTTATATAACTCACACATGTATTGAAATTATAACTTATTCTAGACTGCAATTGGACTAAACTATATGGGCTTATGGCCCAACATATTGCTTTTAAACTTTGTATTATTTAATTTCTTAATAATTTGCTAAAATAACCTTAATTAATAAATATTTATTTAGTTTAAAATATATTAATTAATAAAATATCCTAGTCACCAATAACAATTCATTAAAAATAATTTTTTAATCCTAATCATCAATGCCACGTATGCAAAAGTGGAGGGGGACCAAGTAAATGCAAAGCGCACCAAACTAAATGGACCAAAAACACAGGTTTTGTAATAGGGGGATCAAAAGTGTAAAAATGCTAAACTAAGGGGACCAAAATGGCATTTAAGCCTATAACATAATTTTGTGAAAAAAAAATTTATAAATAAATTTTTTATAAAAATTTTAAATAAAAATTTGGTTTAAATAGTTATTCTTAAAATGTTATTTTAGATATTTCATCATTTTATCGAAATTTTTTTTGAATATCAAAACTTTAAAAAATCATTTAATTTTGAAGCTATTTCAAATAGCTTTTTATAAAAATCATTTTTGAAATACAACTTTTTAAAAAAATTGTGATTTTGACTATATTTTGATCTTCAATAATATATATTTATGTTATAGAATATCAAAATTAGTCTTTTAATTTATAAAAAACAAATTAAAAAAAACTCGTAATATTTTAAAAAACGTTTTTATAAAATCCATTTTAAAAAATCCATTTTTTAAAAGCTAAACCAAACTGGCCCAAACACCTTCAACCTTTTCTCACGCGATGCTCCTCCGAATCCCACAAAATCAGGGTGCGTTCTTCACATTTCTAACGAGTTTCTCTCCTTCTTATCCTTCACACGAGTTGCATCACAACATCACACAAATTTTCTTCATTCACACACTTGATATTTTGATTCACGCCTGCATCAACAAGAGGATATAAAAAGCCTACACTAATCTTTCACAAAAAAAAAACAATCAGCACAAGCTCTGACAAAAAACTACAAAGAAATTCTTCAAACAACTTGAACCAAAATACAAAAGCTCTCATCTAAGAAAGCCCTCAGGTTCACCGTTAGAACCTGAGCTTGCTTTAGAGCTCAATCCCCTCAATAAACAGGCTTGTTGGAAAACGATCGGAACAGAGGTAGAATTGGAGTAGAAGTAAGAATTAGAGGACGAAAATAATCTAGCAGAAAAGAAAAGATAAAGTCAAAATAAGAAACGCTCACCCGAGGCACGAAAACTGCCACCAGAATACTTGCCGAAGTTGTAAACTCCGGCGAGGCTATTCTTACCTTATGTTTGTGTGATAAGCCCATACGAGTGATTAAGAAGCCCAGTTAGCAAAAGGATTATATTATAAATTAATTTTTGTATTTTTTTTCTTTTGGTTCAATTTTCTTTATTTTCCTCCAAGTGGGCCTGGCCCAGAGTGCATTAGTTTCTTAGTCCAGTGGTATCCTGTATTTATAGGAGTTGTGTGAATCTCTTAATTTTTATGCAGAATATTAAACTTATGTTATTTTGCTCAATTTTATCTTTTCCCAATTCTGGTAGTAACCTTAGTTTATGGTAGTAGCATAACTCATCTTATCATTTGGTGCTTTCATCTTCTTCCTCAATGCCTCCAAAACTCACAAACCCCACACCTAAAGACCTAGATGATACTCTTCAAGCTACCAACCAGCGTATTGAAGATCTCATCTCAACCCATGAAAATCTTGAATCTACCATGGAAGCTAATAACCAAGTTGTTGCATTACAACTTGGTCAAATCAATACAAACCACAACAATTTAGAGACAACAATGAATAACAACTTTGCAGCTCTAACAGCCTTGATGACGCAACAGTTTGCAGCTATGACAGCCAGATCTGGACCTACTTCAACAACCATCTCTACACCTACATCTACACCCAGATCTACACCTACAGCAACATCCAGATCCACATCAGGTATACCTACGTTACCCCTAACTACGTCTACACCTCACATAAGCTCCACACTCACTAGTAACCAACTAAATACACCACCACCACCACCACCTACCTTCACACGCCCCATTTCCAGCTTACACTCAGCTAACTCTTCATTTCAACAATATATACCAACTTTCACAAACCCCTTTCCACCACAATATACACAACCTCCACACATCCTCACCCAACCACAACCTCTTTATTCCTCACTTTTACACAACAGCACCATCCCACAACAGCAACACCACCCTTTTTTTCAATACAACAACCCTTTCCCACAACCCTTCCCTTTCTCTCAGCTAAACCCCCACACTAATGCCCAACCACCAGTTTTTCGTACTCCGAAAATCGAACTAAACACTTTTGATGGTAATGACGTCTTGGAATGGCTATTTCAAGATGACCAGTTTTTTGCTTTTTATAACATTCCCATGGAAAATCGATTACCTATGGCTGCTTTTTACATGAAAGGCGACGCCCTTGGCTGGTATAAGTGGATGTTTCAAAGTAACGAACTTACAACTTGGGAAGCATTCTCTAGAGCTGTCGAATTATGTTTTGGTCCCTCGACATATGAGAATCACCAAGCTCAATTATTTAAACTTAGACAGCATGGCAGTGTTTCAGAATATTAGGAACAGGGTAATTGGATTACCACCAGAAGCTATTTTGAATTGTTTTATTTTTGGTTTACTTCCAGAAATTCGTAATGAACTAGCAGTTCAGCGGCCCCAATCTATTTCCCATGCCATTGGTTTGGCTAAACTCATTGTAGCCAAGATTAAGGATTCTAAACCCAAACTCAAAAACCCTTGCATGCCCAACTCAAACACTATTACCCACCCCACCTACCCTAAACAACCATCAAATCAACCGCCCATTACTTCCGCTACTAAACCACTAACTACACCCAACCCCTCCCATAATACAAGTCGATTTCCAATTCGACGGATCACTCCAGCACAACAAGTAGAACGTCGCGGACAGGGTTTATATTTCAATTGCGACGAAAAGTTCATACCAGGTCACAAATGTGCATCAGGAAATTTTTTACTACTTATGGTTGATGAGGATTCATCCCTAGTTGTCGGGGAAGAGACTAGTGACTATCTACCTTCCATGGAAGATGCAACCACCAATATTGAAAACGCAGAAACATATTTCCAGCTGTCACCACAGGCTGTTAACGGTCATTTTTCTCCTCAAACATTAAAGTTCAAGGGGAAACTAGACGGATTGATTGTAACAATTCTCATTGACACCGGTAGCACTCACAACATTCTTCAGCCTCGAATCGCAAGCCACCTCAAAATCCCTATCACTCTTATCTCTAATTTTTCTGTTATGGTTGCCAATGGTTCCAAATTAACTTGTTCAGGCCTATGCTCTCAAGTTCCAATCACCCTACAAGACCATCTCTTCTTTATACCATTCTATCTAATTCCCATAGAGGGAGTTGATGTCGTGTTAGGGATGGAATGGCTGCGCACACTCGGACCACTTACTGCTGATTTCTCAATACCACAAATTTCTTTCACCTATGAAGACAAGAAAATTTGCATTAAAGGTGACTCAAATGACACCCCAATTCCATCCACTTTCACCCAAATTTGTCACCTTTTACACACAGACTCTGTAGCTTCCATGCACCTTCTACTATATCAACCTACAACTCATCCCACACCACCTTTTTCCTCCTCAAACTTTAATAACCACCCCACCAACACTCCAACAGAGATTGTCGCCCTCATTAAATCCTACCCATCCGTTTTTCACCCACCACATGGCCTACCTCCAAGTAGACTGCACGACCATTAAATCCCTCTCACTCCAAACACCCCACCCATCAATGTGAAACCATACCGCTATCCTCATTCTCAAAAGGAAGCAATGACCACTATTATCCATGAAATGCTATCAGAGGGCATTATCAAACCTAGCACTAGTCCTTACTCATCACCCGTTTTACTAGTCCGAAAAAAAGACGGCTCATGGAGAATTTGTGTCAATTACCGAGCCTTAAATGCTGTCACCATTCGTGACCGTTTCCCTATACCTACCATTGATGAGCTCTTTGATGAGTTGGGTTCTGCTTCTTTGTTTACAAAGATTGACCTAAGGTCAGGCTACCATCAAATCAGGGTTGTACCAGAGGACACACACAAAACAGCATTTAGAACTTTTGATGGGCACTACGAGTTTTTAGTAATGCCTTTTGGTTTAACTAATGCTCCCAGTACTTTTCAATCGGCAATGACTGACTTATTACAACCTTATTTACGCCAGTTTGTTCTTGTTTTTTTTTACGATATTTTGATATATAGCACTTCTTATTCTGACCATTTACTTCACTTAACTTTGATTTTAGATTTACTTGCTTCAAATCACTTTGTTGCAAAACTGTCTAAGTGTGTTTTTGCAGTTCCTAAAGTGGATTATCTAGGTCATGTTATCTCTTTTAATGGCGTCACCCCTGATCCAACAAAAATTGAAGCAATCATTGATTGACCGAAGCCACGTTCACTCACGCAGCTCAGGGGATTTTTGGGCCTCGCCGGTTTTTATAGACGGTTTGTCCGCCACTACGCCACACTCGCCGCTCCGCTCACCGAGTTATTGCGTTTCACTAGATTTACATGGAATACAGAAGTTGAGACAACATTTACAAATCTAAAACAAATTATGACGAGAACTCCAGTTCTAGAACTTCCAAACTTCAGCAAGCCCTTTGTTGTTGAGACCGATGCTTCCGCTGTTGCTGTTGGAGCAGTTCTTTCACAAGATGGTCATCCCTTAGCATTCTTCAGTAAGAAATTGTGCCCTCGCCTCCAAGCTGCATCCGCCTATGTGCGTGAAATGTACGCCATCACCAAAGCTGTAAAAAAAAATGGTGTCAGTACCTCATTGGTCAGTATTTTCACATTTTTACAGATCAGAAAAGTCTTAAAAATCTCTTGACACAAACAATACAGACTTCAGAACAACAGAAATGGGCTGCAAAATTGCAAGGGTTCAGTTTTGAGATTTCTTACAAACCTGGTAAATTAAACAATGTAGCAGATGCGTTGAGCCGAAGACACACAGAGGACAGCTCACTGATGCTTGCCATTTCATCTCCAATTCCAAATTTTCTCACTCAGCTTCAATAATACTACACAAAACATAAAAACGGTCAAGATCTCATCACTAAGTATGACAACGACCCAAAGATGCAACTTGTTTTTAACTTTAGACAAGGTCTTCTTTATTTCAAAGATAGAATTTTTGTACCTGATGACCTAGACTTTCAAGTTACTCTCCTCAAAGAATATCATTGTACGCCATCTGCAGGCCATTCAGGGTTGCGTCCAACTTTAGCCCGCATAGCTACAACTTTTCATTGGCCTGGCTTGCACAACGACACAAAAAATTTCATCCAATGCTGCTCTTCTTGTCAACATAACAAGTACCTGCCAACAAAAAGACAGGGCTTATTACAACCATTAGAAATACCTAACCAAGTTTGGGAAGACCTATCCATGGATTTCATTACTCATCTACCAAAATCATTTGGACATACCGTCATTTGGGTCGTTTGCGATAGACTGTCAAAGTTTTCGCACTTCATTGCGCTTCCATCCAAGTTTTCTGCCTCAGATCTGGCGATGCGATTCTCAGTCGAAATCTGTCGACTCCATGGAATCCCAAAGACTATAGTTTCTGATCGTGATCTTATCTTTTTAAGCACTTTTTGGAAAGAGCTTTTTCGAGTGCAAGGCACAACCCTGAAATACATCACCGCTTATCACCCAGAAACAGATGGCCAAACTGAAGTTATGAACTGATGTTTAGAGACGTACCTACGTTGCTTCACCAGTGACAATCCGAGACTTTGGTATAAGTACCTCCATTTGGCCGAGTTCTGGCATAACTCAAGCTGGCACTCCTCTATTCAGATGACTCCTTTCGAAGCTCTCTACGGTCGACAACCTCCGGCAGTAAAAGACTATGTCAAAGGATTCACCACACTTCCTTCGTTGGATGACACACTGCAACAACGACAAGAAATCCTTAACAAGTTAAAAACCAACCTCATTAGAAGCCAAAAGATCATGAAGGAACAAGCTAATAAGAAACGTAAACACTGTACCTTCGATGTCGGAGATCTCGTGTTGCTAAGACTGTAACCGTATCGACAAACGTCCGTCCACAGAAGGACATCTCAGAAGCTTTCAAAACGTTACTTTGGCCCTTTTCAGGTTTTGCGTCGTGTGGGTGTTGTCGAGTACGAACTGAAACTGCTGCCTTCATCTCGCATCCACCTAGTCTTTCACGTTTCCCAACTTCGAGCTTATCATGGTCAAGATCCTCAAGCTGATCTGGTTCCTATACCCGCAAGTATTTCGGCGGAGGAGTCAACTGAACATGAACCAACAACCAAAACGAGCCTAGACGTTGATGAACAATATGTGTGTTCGTTTAAAGAGAAACAGAAGAAGGACGATGACAACACATCTTATGGTTTGGACTCAGATCTGAAGGACTTAGAAAATATTGCTTTGAGAAAGAAAACTTTTAATGTGAACTCAACACCAAAGGCTTTGACACAAAACAACAACGAACAAATGGTTTATGACACAGAAACTCCTCTTGCTTTTGAAGAGATAACGCATGCAAAGTCTGTTCTCGAGTACAAGAAGGGTTTTGAAAGTGGTTAGACACTTCTAGATCCTACGAAGCCATCCCAGCCGTTGAAAATGGGCTCCATGAAATCTGGACCACCCACCTCAAGTACTTATCCCATGTCCATTACTGCTCCAAACCGCGTGGCCCCCACCAACTTGTCTGACCCACCGCCCAATTTCTCTACAAAACCATGTGCAATTTTAAAAAACACACTGCCCAAGGCATCCCTCCAACCTAATCCCACTATCTCACATGCCACCCAACCTCACTCTTAGTCGTTGGATTTCCAACGTATACCTGCAGCTCTCCCTCCACCAGCCACATATTCCCCACTTGTTTCCCCTAGCCTGCAATCTTCAGATTCCCTATCCTAAAAGGGTCACGTATTCCAACCACAGACTTTTCCCTCCTCCCAATTTGAGAACCCAAAACCAGCTTATCCGCCTGGACCACCTTTTGAACCAAGCCCATTAACTAATTACTCCAACCTTGAGAACAAGGTTACTTTTGGGCAGGATAGTAGTGATAGGCTCATACGAGTGATTAAGAAGCCCAATTGGCAAAAGGATTATATTATAAATTAATTTTTGTATTTTTTTCTTTTGGTTCAGTTTTCTTTATTTTCCTCCAATTGGGCCTGGCCCAGAGTGCATTAGTTTCTTAGTCCAGTGGTATCCTGTATTTATAGGAGTTGTGTGAAACTCTTAATTTTTATGCAGAATATTAAACTTATGTTATTTTGCTCAATTTTATCTTTTCCCAATTCTGGTAGTAACCCTAGTTTATGGTAGTAGCAGAACTCATCTTATCATTGTGTCATTTCTTGCAGTAATGTTGATGTTTTTTATCTTCTCAGTGATTAATTTGTTGAATCTCTGTAACAATTGTTTAAGCTAAGGTTAAGAACTTAGGGATTTAGGTTTATTTCTGATTCGTTTCTTTGATCTGTATGCAAAAAAATCATACTTAAAATTCGAGTTTAGAGAGAAAGTGTGGTTGGGCTTTTCGTTAACGCGTTTGAGAAAAGAGGAAGGGTTTCAGTTCGCACGGATGAACACCATAAGATATTCATGGCTTCTCGTTCACTTTGATTCCCATTTTGTAGAAATTGATGAGTGTTAATAGAAGGGTGTTTAGGTTTGTTATGGATTAATGGATGAAGAGAATTATTTGATTGAAATTGGGTTTTCATTTCTTGGATTTTTTTTTGTCTGTGTTTGCCTTTTGGAGAGAGAAAAAGTGAATTGACTTGGAATGAGAAGGAAAGTGTTCTAGATTGAGATGTATTGTGTTTGTGCTTTTGAGGAATGGTCCTTTTGTTTTCATTATTATTCATCATTTTCTTTAATTAATGTTATAATTACTAGGCATTTAACCATTTAATCTATTTATAGCCATTTAGTTTATTCACATTTTCCTATTAAAGAGGAATGATGATGGAGATTTGAAAGGGCAGAGGGGAAGCTGATCATATGTGCCTACCTCCATAAGTTAGCTCCCCCACACTTAATTTAGATTAGGGTTTAGAGATTAATAGCGAAATTTCTTTTATACCTCTTACTTTCGGAGATACATATTCGGACGCGCATTTTTTTCTTTATGTTGGATGTTTTCGGAGACACATCTACGGAAAAAGTTCCGTAGATGCATCTCCGAAATTTTATCAGAACAGGTTTTTTTTAAAAGTAATATGATGAATAATAATGAAAACAAAAGGACCATTCCTCAAAAATGAAATCTCCGGAAGAAGTAATATGTCATAATCTCCGAAAGAAGTAATATGGCATAATGAAAACAATCTTATAATAATGAAATCTCTGGAATACGTAATATGTCATAATCATCATCAAAAAATAGTACATCAATGTCATCAAAATATATTACATCAAAAAACACATCACAATCATTACTGTGTGTGCCGGACAACATCTGCATCCCCTCCTCTGCCTATGCCTCTGTCGCCTCGTATGCCTCTACCGCCTCCTCGACCGCCCGGTATGCGTCCTCGGCCATAGATCCCACCCATCCTGGCGCGATTCCTACGGTACATAAGTGCCCCCTCCGCCACCGCAATCATCTCATCCAATACACGCCTGTGGCCATAACCCCCAGGGAAGAAACCGGCGGCAATGCCTGCCCGACCCATCTCCACTATCTCACGACAGCGAGGCAGGACATCCTGAGTGTGGTTCAACTGAGACTGATGCTACTTTAAGATCTCCTGATGAGCTGGTCTGGGTGGTGATCCTTCTGCAGTGGGCACCATGTAGGGGTGTGAGACGGTGAAGAACCACATGATGTAGCCATCAACGCAGCTCCATTCTCTCGGCGCTTTAGTCACCCAAGCCTCGTTCGTTACCATGTGCCTCTGGTAGTCAGCAAAGATCTCGTTTATCTGCCTATGGGTCAAGCCAAGAGGAGTAGAGGCAATTGGGTGTTTGGGTATCATATGTGTGTACCCGAACTGCCGCATGACGCGCTCGGAAAAATATGGAACAATGATGGTCGAACTGCATGTCAACCACCATAAGAATAGTGATATGTCGTCAAACGGGTACGTCACACGGTGATCAGCATAGACATCGTAGTGGATGTCCTCAGCAGCCAGGCGACCGAGATAGACTCTGTAAGGGTCGACTGTCTGGTTCCCCCTGAGCGGGATAAAGGCACGGGCACGCGACATCTGCTCTGTGTAATCAGGCACAATCCCCCACCCGGCAATCATGGGAAAGTGTTGGAATATCCAAGCCTGAAATGAAAATAAAAAAAAATTAGGATCAAGCCTTATCACGAATATAGAATGAAAAGAAATGAAAAAAATTCGAAGGATATAAGATTGTTACCACAAGTAGTGCCACGCTCTCTACCACAGTCCTGGTCTTCCACAGGCATCCCTCTCCCAGCCGCGAATACGTGTAAGCCAGGGTAACCGCCCCCAGTTGTACTCATGGATCCATGATGAATCCAAAAAGTACCTCAGGTAAGCGACATCCGTATATGTAGAGGAAATGTCTACAAACAGCTGTGTGCCGACTAAAAATAGGAAATAACACCTCAGCACACGCTGCTTGTGCATCTCAACCTCTGCTAGATCACCATCTTCCTGGCGTGCAGCAGTGAGCGCCTCCCCAAATCTACGCGTGAGAAAGGAGAACCTCACATGAGCCCCTATGGTCTTATCCACCTCCTCAAGTGCATCTAGTGAATCAGACCCAAGCTCCTCGATCAACATCTCTCCCGCCTCCTCCTTCATCATCCTACCATGACGGAGGAGGGTACCCCTGATCGGTATATGTAACAGATAAGAGATGTTGTCTAGTGTAATAGTGAGCTCGTCGTGCGGTAGATTGAAGGAGGACGTCTCAGGGTGCCATCTCTCCACAAAGCCCATCAGCATTCCGTTGTGGATCAGGCTGTAACCGATCTCACAAAGGTCCTTCAAACTAGAGGCGGCAAGGACATCTTGGAACCAAGCCTCATGTGGTTGCTCCAAAGATAATATCTTTCGCCCATGGTTATAGAACTTCTGCGGCTGACGAGTCTGAAAAATTTCCATAAATAAGAAACAATGTTAATAAGAAACAATGGTACAAATTATAAATTTCCAGTGGAAAAAAAGAAACAATTTGATTAATGTTACATCTCCATCCCAGACATGTCTGGCAGTATGGTCAGTGTACCCTGTCAACAGGGACATATCTGAGGGACCCCTTGGGAAACCCTCAAGCTCATCATCATCGTCGTCACCAGCATCCTCTGCTGGTGATTCATCACCCTCTAGAGGTGGCACCAAAGCAACATCATCGGTAGGAGGAGGAACAGGAGTATCCCGACGAGGCCCGCGGGAGGACGGGGCCTGTGATGAATACTCAACTGAATCTTGAAGCCTCTGGGTTAAAGAAGTGGATGATGGGGTGGAATACGAGGTCGAGGGAGTATCCTGGACATGTGATGAAGAAGGTTGTGCAGTAGGTTGTGCCTCAGCTGTATCTACCTCGGTAACGGTGGTCTGTCACAGATGCATGCTGCAAAACCCGTCCAAGTCGCAATCTATCGTCTCTGTCTGCCATAATGTGTGCAAGGTATAACTAATAAAAAACAATTAGATACAAATAAATTAAAAGACAAAAAAGAAAAACAAAATTAACATTTTATACTTTCGGATATGCACACACGGAAAACTTCCGTAGATACATATCTGGAAATACTCAGAATTCAAAAAGTTTGATTTGTTCCAGAGCTGCATCTACGGAATAGCCCTAACGTTAATTTGTTCCGTAGATGTAGCTCTGGAACTTCCTGCAACTCCAACAGCCACAACAATGGCATCCCCTACCCATGGAAATCGGTTTTTTGAAGCCCTGGTCGTCCGTTTCAGCCAACAAACAATACCTACATTGTCTATAAACTATGTTTCTAAAACTATCTAAGGATTTCTACCCCTAAAACTATATTCTAACTCGTTTATGGGAAATACTCGAAAATACCTCGGAAGCTCGAAAACTTATCGATTATATCGAGCTTTGAATGAGTTGGAGTGTCTTGATCGTTGAAATGAATGCTCTTTGTCGAACTTGATTGAAAAAAATTAAGTTTGGTGGAAAAATATTTTGGAGAGTTTGGAGAGTTTGAGAAAGTTTGAGAGTGAAGAAGATGAAAAATGAAGAATGAGGGAGGAGAAGGGAGTATGTCGCGAATGTATTCTAATTTGTTCCAGAGCTATATAAATGGAAGCATTCCGTAGATGTGGCTCCGGAAAAAACCAACGTTGAGTAAAATAAAGTGTGTCCGGAGATACATCTCCGAAAACAGGAGGGCATTTTTGGAAGTGCACATAGTGCCTAATGTAACACCTTTCTAATCCCCGCAAAAAATATAAATAAATCAGAGTAAATAATAATGTCTTTCACAAAAGGGTGTCACACATAATTATAAAACATCATACAACACCTTTCATGCTCATTATCACTTAAGTAATTTCATGCTTTTCAAAAACTATCACATTAGCATATAGCAGCGGATTCAAGTTAACCATTCCATTCACAATTTTTGCCAACTCAACAAGTCACGTACATACACATACTTTCATATAACAAATATATATGCTATGTGACTCGATGCAAGACTCAATGCAACTCATGCCATGTGGTACCAACACTTGTTATTATTTTTCGGTTTTTACACTTAAACCGGGTCCTTCCCCTAGACCAATAACAAACAAAAGCCCGTGTAACACCCCAAATTTATTAGAATATTTATTTAATTTATTTAAAAATAATATTTGTGAATTTTCGGTGAATTTGGTGGTTTGTGTTGATGTTGGCGTTTTCGTGGAGTTTCGGTTATTTAATTAAATAATAGTATATAATATGAATATATTAGTATTATTATTAATTTAAATAATATTAGAAGAATTAAGGGTAAGAAGGACTTTTGAGGAGGATTAGTGAGGGGTATTATGGGGAAAACCCATTTTGGAAGCCCAAGGGTTTAACAAAAAGGAATTGAAAAGGAATAGGATTCATTTTGGTTGGAACTTGAAAATAAGGAGAAAGTGCAGAGCTCTGAGGAAAAGGGCGAGGATTCGTGAAGGCTTCCAAAGAATCAGTAGAGAAAACTCCGGAACGAAATCTAAGGTATGGGGAGTATTGCCTTTCATTATTTTCAATATAGGAAGTGATGTGTTTAAAGTGGATTTTTGAGGTTTTTGGGGTTTTTGAAGGATTTATGAGTTTTTGATGATTTAGGGGTATTTCTGAGGATCGATGATGGCTTATTGAGGGTTGAATTGATTTGGGTAAAAATAAGCCTTCGAGGCTAAACCTTTTGATGATATGTGGGATCTTGTATGGGAAAGGGATTTATGGGGTTTATAGGAATCTTAAGAATTTGTGAAGGTTTAGGTATTTTGAGTTAGGATAGTGGAATTAATCGACCTAAATGTCGTAGGTTTTATGCCTTTGATGCCATGATGCTTTAGGACTATTTTGGAGATGTTTCGGGGAGAATCGAGGATGAACCCGTAGGGATTTGGTGGACTGAAGTGCTACTGATGCGTAGCAGCGATTGCAGAAATCGCTAGTTCGCAAGGCGAACAACTCATTCGCAAGGCGGATGTTCGCCCAGGCTCGCAAAGCGAGCAGCGCAGCGAATGCGCGATCAGTGTGTGGTGGTACTGAGATGACTCTGAGAGGTGACTTTTAGGGTTTCGCTTAGCAAATAGAGGCAACGAGGAGAGGCAGAAGGGGGAACTCTCTGGTTTTGTGTGGGATTTGGGGGATTCACTGGAGCTCGCAAAGCGAACATCCCAGCGAATGTGTTCGCACTACGAACTCTGCAGCAAACTGCTGCTGTTCACGAAATTTTGTTTATGATGCTGTGATGTTCTGAGGTTTTGGTGCTGTGATATTTCTGATTATTTTACCATGATGTTCTTGATGATATTGAGATGATGATTTGTGATGTTTTGATGAATATATGATGACATGATTAACATGAGGTTTTGATGAATGATGATGCACATAATGATATTTTGATGATGATGATGATTATTGATGTTGTGTGTCATGCATTCATAGCATATTCTGGTGATGATGTTAGGACTTTGGTCCAGTGATGATGATGATGTTAGACTTCGGTCTATTTGTGGCTTCCATCCCATTGTGTGGATGTGAAGTGGTTTATGACGTGCTCCGGTTCTTGCGTGGAACCGATCCTATTGAAGGGGATATTTGGAGGGTGATGGCCTAAGTGTCCATCGATTGTGATGATTGGTACCACATGCATGAGTCCTGTTGCGCATTGCATTTATGTGGCATTTGTTGTGATTTCTGATGACGTGTTTTGATGTTTGCATTGTGATGACTCTGATGATGTTGTATTTGATGATGACGCTATTTTTATGCATATCTTATTTTATATTGATTATAATGAATTGTATTACTCACCCTGCCTGTTTGAATGTTGCCTCCACGTGGGTAACGTGCATGTGATCAGGATTAGCTGTGGATGCTTTTGAGGACTTTTGAAGTTATTTTTATTTTGGTCGATGTAGAGGGTCTTGCCCTGATAGTGTAACATCGGGTTGGGTCGTTGAGTCGAACCATCTTGAGTTTTATTTGGCAGTTATTTGATTGATTATTTGATGACTATGGTTTATTTTAACAAACCCTTTTTTGTGGGATTTTTGTGGTTATGGTGGTTCTGCTGCCCTTTGAAGGCATTTTGAGTTATTTTGAGGAAAACCTGTTGTTTACGGAGCAATTTTGCTGATTTGAATTTATTGAGAAATGTACACCCTTTGAGGTGATTTTGATTTTACTATGATTTTATGTTTATTCTGCTGCGATAATTGTGGGGTAGAAAAGGGTGTTACATTAGTGGTATCAAAGCAGGTCGGTTCGTCCGGCCAGGTTTTTACGAGATACCAATCCCCTGTTGGCCGACAAGTGTTCTAACCTTATTGGTGGTGTGCAGGATGGCTGAAAGAAATGATCGTCCTATTGCTGATGCTTTGAAATCAGTTGCTAATGTGGTGGTGCAACTCAATCTGAATGGTGGAGTCCCAGATGAGTTTCGTGCTTTGGGGGAGTTCAAGAGGAACAATCCGCCGGAGTTTGAGGGTACTCACGATCCAGCAAGTGCACACAAGTGGCTGAAGGCGACCGAGAAGATTTTCAGAGGAATGGGATGTACTGATGCGTAACAAGTTCAGTTTGGAACTCATATGTTGTCGGAAGAGGCTGAGGATTGGTGGGATAACACTCGTTAGAGACTGGAAGATGTTGGCACTGTGATAACTTGGACTATGTTCAAGCAGGAATTTTGGGAAAGTATTATCCTGAGGATGCTCATGGTAAGAGAGATGTGGAATTCCTTGAGCTGAAGCAAGGAGACATAACTGTTGCAGAGTATGTTGTGAAGTTCGAGAAGTTGGTGAAGTTCTATCCTCACTACAACCGTGTTGATGCTGAGATGTCCAAATGCCTCAAGTTCGAGAATGGGCTAAGACCATAAATTAAGCAGGGTATTGGGTATCAACAGATCTGTAGGTATACTGAGTTGGTGGACAAGAGCAGAATTTATGATGAGGATAGCCGAGCTCGATCTGCTCACTACAAGTAGTTGAGTGAGAAGAAAGGGCAGTATAAAGGTAAACCTTATACAACTTCAGCTGACAAAGGGAAGTAGAAGGCTTCAGAGGGGAAAAGGACAAGTGGTGGAGCAGCTCCCGCTTCTGGGAAGTGTTACAGGTGTGGCGAGCAAGGTCACTGTGTTGATGTTTGTACTAATAATGTGTTGAGGTGCTACAGGTGTGGTAAGAAGGGTCATATATCTACTGAGTGCAAGGACGATGGTCCAACTTATTTTAATTATGGTGAGAAGGGTCACATTTGTACCAAGTGTCAGAAACCGAAGAAGACGGCTACTGCTACTCAAACCAGTGGCAGAGTGTTTGTTTTGAGTGGTGCAGAAGTGTCAGAGAAGGACAACCTGATTCGAGGTACTTGTTTTATTAATGATGTTGAGTTGGTTGCTATGATTGATACTGGTGCTACTGTTGAGACAGTATATGTGGGGGTGTTTCTATCGTATCCATAGAGATTGTGTATATTACCGTCGTTCACTAGTCAAGAGCGTTTCAAACTTTAATGTAACAAAAGTTTTTTGTTTCGTTTCAAATCGTTTGCATATAATTTAGAAATTAACGGTAAAAATATTGGTTTTAGTTTTTTTTGTTGAGAAAAACATGTTAAGATTAGATTTTATTAATCTGTTTCATACATATCTGATTAATCAAGCATATGAACTTAGTTTCGACCAATACACCCGCGTATCCTCGCGAATAAGTTTATGTCTAAAGTAAATTCGTGAGTATCGTTGTTTAAATCATTAGATGATGTCTCATGCTAACAATCGAAACAACCATCGTTAAGATCAATACAAAGCGAATAATGAATCCCAAATCTATGTCTAGAGTTTGGTTTTTAAGAGATGAGAATATTAGGTTATGATTTGTAAAATCTATGTCTAGAGTGATACAGACCACACATACATCATTAAGAATAAATAACTTCATCTATATTGATCATAAACCTTGTTCATATACAAAAGATCAAAAGAAATACATATGATCAAGATCAACTACATCTAACCTTAACACAAGAGGTGCTTAGCTACTCATTTTCATGGTAGCTTGGATGACAAGTTTCAAGAGGAGATGAAAGAATGTAACGCCCGGTCAGTTCTGTCAGTTTTGTCTTTTTAATTAATTGAGTTGTTTTGAGTATTTTATTATTATATAACTTTACTTTTGACTTTTATGTGAAAATATGTTATTTTTCGTCGTGAATATATTTTGTCGCGTTTTGGGAACATTTGTGAGATATTTGAGTGTAGGGGTATTTTGGGCATTTTGATTTATTTTGTTAAGTTAGAATATAATAGAATAGAAAGAGAGAAAAATAGGAAGAGAAAGAAAAAGAAGAGAAGAAGAAAAGAAAAGGAGAAGAGAAGAAAAAGAGAGAATTTGGGAAAACTTGGAAATCAATCAACCGACTTTCTAGAACACGATTAAATTGGGTAAGGGTGCGAAACTCGATTATACTATGTTTGTGTATGATTATGTATGTGTTTGCTTGGATGTTTCTTGTCTTTCCATGGCTTTTGAGTTTTAGGTCGAAAATGATAAAATGATTAGGAATCGATGTTTTTACGGTTGGAAATCGATATAATTTGCATTGTATGATCACCATGTGTTTATGAATCATTGCTGATAATTGTTTTGCTGTTGGAAGTGATTTGGAATGAAAAATGAGGTTTTTGGGGGGTTTTGGATTGTGTAACCCGTAACAGAATTTTTCTGGTTCTGGTGTGATTCGCCAGGCGAATTTGGGATTCGCCAGGCGAATTGAGTCTCGCCACTAGTTCGCCAGGCGAAGTGCTGGCGAAGGGAGATTCGCCAGGCGAAATCGGAATTACAGAAAGGGGGTAGCTTATGTAACTCTTGGGGTTTTTCTAAATTGGTGATTCGCCACTAGTTCACCAGGCGAAGTGCTGGCGAATGGGATTCGCTAGGCAAAATCCTTGGCGAAGGGCTGGCGAATGGGGATCCGCCAGGCGAATTCCTAAGTCGCCAGGCGAATTTGGCTGTATCTCAATAAATTCTTTTCTTTGAAAATTCATAACTTTTGATCTGTGGTTCGGTTTGAGGCGTGGTTTGATGCGTTAGAAAGCTTATAAAATGTACTTTATTATGATGATGGTTTTGAGAATTGTTGGCCGATTAAATTATGTCAGGAATTAGAAAATGTGTTGTTTTGTTGTCGACTTTTGCCGTTTGATTGTGCGAACTTGAAGTGTATGTGCAATATGTTGTTGGTGTGAATATTGTATGACTTGTATACTGTTGAGTGATGAAATTGCATGAAATCATATTGTGATGATGATTGGTGGCCTTATGGCAAGAAAATGCGATGTATGGTAATTGTTGATATATGCATGATTATGGATGTGTATATGTGTGCATATTAAATGTCATGAGTCATTGTATGTCAAGCATCATGATATGTATTGTTGTGATGTCCTGAGTGACGGATTTATTCCAGAGGGAATCTGCTATAACATCGTGCACCTTAAAAATAAGAGGACCTAAAGCGATTTGATATACCGTGCGCCTTAAAAATAAGAGGACCTAAAGCAATGGTTATAGATGATCGTGTGCCCATGTGGGGTGTGAGCGATCGGATTGTGCGCCTTATACCGAGAGGACCTAAAGCAATCCATAAACGTCGTGCGCCTTATACTAAGAGGACCTAAAGCGACGGGGAACATCGTAGGCCCGACGGGGTGTTACTTGAGTGATCCTCAGTAACGAGCGATGATTCCAGCAGAGTTCCTGAGTGAGCTAGTGATGAGGAATATTGGAAGTCGGTACCGCATGGCATGTGCATAGAGTCGTTGTGTCGGTCTCTGTGCATTTGCATAAATTATGGATTAATTGTGTATGGAATTGTGAATGTGATTGATGAGATGGAATATGCGTAATTGTATTGATGATGAGTGTATTGTGTATGATTGATGTGTAGTGGTATTTGATACTTGAGAATTGTACTGTGTTGTGTTGTATTTGATTGTGGTGCATTTATGGTGAGAATATTTTACTTGTGCATTTCTGTGTTAATATATAATTATATGCAATTGTATTATGATTGTTTTTCTCACCCTTCTGCTGTTTTATAATGCTCTATGAGGCATTGCAGATTAGAGTTGCTGGAGGTCTTTTTGTGAAGCTTTGCGTCTTCATTCTTTTGTCGGTCGGCTCTGATATGTGACACCGGGTAGTTAGGGTGGCCGTTTGTGATTATTTGTATTATGTATATGTATCTTTTGGATTGTACGTGTATGATGTTGTATATGACAAACAAACTTTCATGATATATATATATATATATATATATATATATATATATATATATATATATATATATGTTGATATTCACTTATGGATTTTCCGCTTTCATTCTGTAATTAGATTGTGGGTGTATTACTGCCTGAGTTGTTGCATATCTGTATGAGCAGGTGTTGTATGTTTTGTTTCAAATTGATGTGACCCCTCGGTCTATGCCGTGCATGTTTAAATATACTCTGATGAAATTTTGTATTTTCTTTTACTGCTATAATAGCTTGGGGGTATAGATTGGGGGTGTCACAAAGAACATCCGAGTCGAATAATCGAGATTGGATGTGACTTCAACTTCTCTATGTGAAAATTCACTCTTGGATGATCAAAGTTCAGAAAAATATGTTTTGGTGTGAAAATATCAAGTTCTGATCCCAAGAAAAAGTAAAAATCTATTTATAATACATTTGGGATCTGCTACATTCGCACTGCAAATGAATCATTCGCCTAGCAAATGAAAGAAAATGGCACCTTAAGTGCCTCTGAGAGTTAAACCGCCCCGGGCTGTCTTCGCGGGCTCGCACTGCGAACCATTCATTCACAAAGCGAACCATTCGCCAACACATTCGCAAAGCGAATTTTGGGTCCTTTTTCCACTGCCTCCATTCGCCAGGTCCTTCGCAAAGCGAGCTAACCAGCGAACATTCACTGGGAGTTTGCAAAGCGAACTTTAGGTTCTTTTCCCTCTGCCACATTCTGGAGCTATTCGCTGGGAGACTCGCTGCTGTTCGTAAAGTGAACCTTCGCTGGCACCTTCGCCAGAGTTCGCAAAGCAAACACTCTGTTGTTTTCCTCTTTCTTTGGCAGCTTGTATCATCTCTTTGTGTCTCAATTATTTGATCAATTAGTGCACTTTTCTGCACAATAACACACACATTACAAGCACCAAAGGTATAAATACAATGCATGAAGAACAACAACAATTCACTCCTAAAATCCATAATTAAACATAGAAAAGTGTTGAAAAATGCCAAGTATCATATACAAATATATAGCATGTTTGACATCTAACAAACTCTCCCCAACTAACTCTTTGTTTATCCTCAAGTAAAGTATGCCTCTCATTGACACAAGAGGATTTGCTCGAGCATTTGATTTAATCCAAGAAAGGATAAATGGCTCAAATAAACAATAATTCTAGCAAAGCACAATTACACAATCCTAGAATCGACAATACAAAAGAACTTGACTCTTACAATAAATCTCAGACAATGTTTCAAGAGACAACTAAATCATCATGCTCATGTCACTCTAACACTCATCTTAGAAAAAGAATTGAAGGAAATTAACGCGTTTGCAACCGCGGGGAAATTTCACTCAAATGACAAATGAAGCAAATACTAAGCAATTCATACAATATCTAATCAATCATAAGAAATCATGGAAGCAACAGATCACTAAGGGCTTTCATCGGTTGTAACTTGGGGGTTAAAAACAAGGGACATATATACACGGCCATTGAAACAAGAAAGGTTAAAGATAATGAAGAGCATTTCTCATTCAAAATTTTCTATCTTGTTCAATCTTTATTTCTTTCTTTCACAATGCATTCTCTTCTTTTGATTTTCTTTTCTTTTTGTTCTTTTTTTTTTCTTTCTACACATTTTTTTTTCAATTTCTTTGTCTTAGAATGCATTGTATCACCAAATCCCTTTTCTCTTTTCAAAATAAACCATTCTCCCCAACTTCAACATTGCCATAATCTTAGCTAAATGCTCTTCAAAACGGGTCAAAATTGGGTTCATGATTCAATCAAAAATCTCAGCTCAAAAGAGGTTTCAAATACGCGCACACTCACAAGGTGAATTTAAGTGTTTTTGGAATGGTGGTTATACTCAAAGTGCAAAAACATTGCCTTGATCATTTCTATGCTTCCACAAATTCAAAACAACAAGCAAGATAAAGCATGAATTATAAGTATCAAACAACATTCATCATCAATCCAAAGCATTTAGTATACATGGAGGTTTCTCACTTTTGTGATTTTTGGACCTAAATGACACAAGCAATCAAATGGAGTTGTAACAGGTAACAAAATTTTCATTTGTACAAAGACAACAAAGTTCCAATTCATTCTAAATTCTAGAACTAGGTAACTATGCACCTTGCCACAACATCGTGCTTAAAGTACTATCATCGCCATCCAACTTGGAAGAATCTTCTTTGATGATCACTCAACACCAACCTAAATTTCTTCCACAAAACATCCAAAAGTTGGAAATATTAAATTTCCACAAGCATACCAACATAAAGCAATAAAAAGCATATCAACAACTTAAGAGTTAAACATTCGTAAACTGAAGAATTCAACTCTTAATAACAATTAACACAAAGCATACCAACAATTTAAGTGTTGAGCATTCGTAAACTGAAGAACTCAACACTTAATAACAATATTTAAAACTGAAATATTAGTAAAATTAAAAACATAAATTTTTTTACTGGAAAACAACATGCATTACTAATAATAATAAAAATGTACTGTTGTGAAAACACCTACAAAGTCAAAAGTACCACAGCGGTACAAGTACATTAATATCCAAAATAATCCACAAAGTGGATAAAGTACATCAATAACAACTGAAATAAAAACTGAATACAAGAAAACTTCACTTTGATTCTCAAAGGAAGTACAAAATCATCATCACAAAAAAATCAGTCCTCCTCGGACTCTGTAGCATACACCTCGATCTCCTCTCCTTCCTCTGAGCCAGATACGTCAACATCTTCACCATCACCCTCCTCATCAGCATCATCATCAGCAGGACCAGCCGCATCCTCTCCCCCTCCGAATACTGGCCTGGCTGTAGCGAGCGATTTTGGACGCGGTTCTTAAGCGCTGGTCGCTCTCTGCTGTTGAGCTTAAAACTACAGGTCGATTCATTTTTTATCCTATTGTGAGTTGAATAAGGAAGGGAAATAGATGTCTCCAATTAACCCTGCTTGCATACTGAGTTTAAACAGCGGTCTGTTAGGTTACGGATGCTATCAATGTGGGGGGCCTTTGTACTGGTTATTTGTATTTTCGCCAATACTGTTCTCTTTCTTTTTACCTGGGCAGAAGGTTTCTGGCGGGGAATAAGGATTAGGATGTTAGGACTGATGTTTTTGAAATACTGCTTTTGATTGACGAAGATATGGGATTTGGGTTTTTTGTTGATTGCGCTCGCTAAGATCTTTTCTTTCGATCTTATGCCTACGTATTCCCGTTTACCGAAACAGGGAAATCAGAGCGTTCGTAGTTCCTCCTATTCTATGGGAGGAAAGGGGTGTTTTGGTGTCTTGTTCAAAGCCCAAGACATGAAGCGAAAGGTAGTTTGTATCTTGTTCAAAGCCCAAGATGTGAAGCTAAAAGGTCTATTTGTGTCTTGTTCAAAGCCCAAGACGTGAAGCTGAAAGACCTCGACTTTAGAGAGAATTTGTCATCTCTAAAGGGGGGAGAAGGAGAATTACTTTAACTGGGATACTTGGATCCGAGCAATGCCATAATTTCCGAAGAAAGGGTTTTAACCTGAAGGAGAAGACTTTAACTCAGTGTAGAGCAATGCCATCTTTCCTTAGGAATTTCTCATGCTAAAAGAGGGACAGTGGCGTGGATATAGATGATCCAGAGGCTTGCCGCTTACAGCGATTAGATAAAGGAGTTGCTGATGTTTGTGTACTGTGAACGAGGCACAGCTTCGATGCTAAAAGGTCAATTGGATCAACCAGTGGTTTTCTTATACAAAGCCTAAGAGGAGGCTAATTTCCGCTAGGAAAATCATTATACAAAGCCTAAGAGGAGGCTAATTTCCGCTAGGAAAATCATTATACAAAGCCTAAGAGGAGGCTATTTTGTGTCTCGTACAAAGCCCGAGAGAGAGGCTAAAAGTTTTTGACCCAGTGGGGCATATCGTTATACAAAGCCTAAGAGGAGGCTAGCAAAGAGTTGACTCAGTCGGAGAATCTTTTATACTCAGTAAGAGAGTGTTTTTGTATCTCGTACAAAGCCCGAGAGAGAGGCGAAAAGGTTGTTTTGACTCCACTGGGGAGAATTTTGGTATCTCGTACGAAGCCCGAGATGGAGGCTATTGTAACTGTTTCAGTTGAGTGACAGATCCAATATACTGATTTAAAAGAGAAAATCAGTTCTTATATGAGTAACACTGTACTCAGGGATTAGATTTGAGGATCAGGGATATTTCCTTCTCTTTGAGGAAACGGGAAATCCAAAGGGTATTGAGACTATCCGAGTCTGCGGGTTTCCTTCCTATTTGACGAAGGGTGCTTGAGAATGTCTTTGAGACTCAAGGAAGTTAGACTGTCCATGTCTAGAGTTTTATCTTTCGTACTATGCTTCGAGAAACAGTAGTAGACTCTATGAAAGGACTGTTCTATGAGGATGACTAAGTTCTGTTCCTATACCTCTAGGAGGTCGTCGGGACAATTTATACGAAGCCCAAGAGGAGGCTGGAATCTTTTAAGAAGCCGACGGGTCCTTGTACGAAGCCCAAGAGGAGGCTATCATTCCCGGAGGAAGAGATCATTATACAAAGCCTAAGAGGAGGCTGTGAATACTTCTAAGAAGTCGTAGGGTCCTTGAATAATGCCCAAGAGGAGGCCGATGCTTTTAAGAAGCCCGTGGGTCTATCATCTCCTTTCCATTAGGAGAGATAACTCTTTTAAAGATGAAAACCACTGGTAAACGTGCGAGGTTTACTATCCAGCGACTTTTAGCTTTTGAAGAGGGTTCCTTAGTTAAGGTCCAAGATTATGACCGTAGTGGGTACCCAAATCCCGAGACATTCAAGGCAAGCTATCCGCAAGGAATAGATCAAGTCAGTAAAGTTAGAGAATTGGGAAGAAACTCAAAGATTCCATTCACGGAGAATACATTCATCTTGGGGAGTAGAGCTTCTTGACGATTCCTAAGGAGGACGGCCGAAGAGAAGACTGTATCTGGTGCTCCTATTGGGGATCTAGGCGTCTATTTCTACGAATAAGTGGAACGGCGTCACCTAGTTCTAGACGTAGTTGCCGGGGAAACTCTAAATATCTATACTATTATTACACAGTAGATATGAGTTTATGAAAGGAGACTTACAGTGAGCAGCCCCACAATACAGTTTATAATATGAAAGTAGTAAATGAAAGCGATAACCACTTACTCGGTTGGAGTGCTTCCATGCTGTTTGGTTAGTTGTTCAACAAAGAAAGATTGAAAACAACAGTATATTCACAATCAAAGGAGAAAGTGCTTTGAAAAAGAAAGATTTGGGGCTTACAGCTCAAGGAGAGGCCCAGGGTTTTATCAGTGAGCGCACTGTTTGAATTTGTACAGAGGGACTTATACAAGTGACTGGGGCCCATAATGGTTTTCTGTACAAAGGGATGGGTCTTACACTCTCTCAAGAGGCCCAAAAAGGTTTAAAGAAAAGAGTGGGGCTTATAACACGAGGGTAGGCCCAAATGATTTTTCGTTTAAAAATGGCAATCGCGCCGAGGTTTTCTTTTAACGCAGAGGGACTTATACAATAAGTGAGGCCCAAAATTGTTTTGGCTAAAAGGGGGATTGGGTCTTACACTCTAATAGAGGCCCAAAGTGTTTTAAAGAAAAACAAATGGGTCTTACTACTCGAGGGTAGGCCCAGATGGTTTTTATTTTTAAACGGGCGACGATCGCGCCGTTTACTTGTACAGAGGGACTTATACAATGAGTGAGGCCCAAAAAGTTTTTGTACAAGGGGGGATGGGTCTTACACTCTCTCAAGAGGCCCAAAGAGTTTCGAAGAAAAATAAATGGGTCTTACTACTCGAGGGTAGGCCCAGATGATTTTTGAAAAGGCGACGATCGCGCCGTTTGTTTTTTTACGGTATCGGGACTTATACAATAAGTGAGGCCCAAAGATGATTTGTTCAAAAAAAGGATTGGGTCTTACACTCTAATAGAGGCCCAAAGTGTTTTGAAAATGATTTATGAGGGTTGAATTAATCCAAAACCCTAATTTGTTTTCAAAATGTATTTAATTGAATAAAAATTCAATTAAAATGATCAAAAATTGTTTAACACATGGAAAACAAATTGTGATCTTGGATTAATGCTTCAAAAATTAAGTATTGACCTACAAAATAATTAGAAAGCATTAAAAGTTGCAAAATCAATGTAGAAAAAATATTTAAAATGCCAAAAACAATCAAAATATTAATTCTTTACAAAAATATCAATTATATGAAATAAATAATATTTTTGGGATTTTTTGATAAAATAAAATATTTTAACATTTTTGTGAATTATTAAAAAAAGAATCAACTCAAAATCATTAAAACTCAGAGAAAAATTAATTTTTGAATCAATTAAACAAAATCACAAAATTCAAATATTTGAATTTGAAAAAAAAGGCGCCAAGAACAAGCTGAAGAACACGCGCGTGTTCTTGGTTTCTTAGATTTGCGTTTTCTATCCAATCTCCATGAATACGTAATCATATCATGCAATCCACATATCATTATGCTCGTCTCAACCTCACGATCAAGTCTATGTACTTTAATTTCATTTAAATTAAACATACAACAAGAAATCACGAAGAGACCTCAAGAACCCTAATTTCTGCATGGAGGCTAGGATTTTTGATACACGATTCAAACAATGCAATTAATTGAGGGAAAACATTCCATGCATGATTATGAACATATGGCCAAATTATTGTGCGAGGAAATATGCATAGATTGAGAGATGACCAAGTATGTGCTTACCTCCAAGTCGTGACAGCAAGAGCAGATGTGATTTTGAGTTGGAGGTGTTACAGACAAGTTGTGATGATCTGGACAGCTTCCCTACACCATATGGAGTGTGTTTGAACACTTTGATTGAATTGAAATGGACTGGATCAGTTTATGGCATCTCAGCTGCACCTTGTTTGAAAATTTGAGCAACCAGCTGGTGATTTCATGAAATAGATGTTTCAGAAGTTATGTGAGTGTTTGATCAGCTCATATGTGATGTATGTGAGGTGTGTGAGTGATTGGTTTGTGCAGAATTGCTCTCAAACTCAAAACCCGATAGCTACCTTGCTAAGAAAGGCATTTTTGCCAAGAGAAAGAGATTTTGAGGAAAGCATCTGTTAGATGGCTTTGGTGTACTTAAACTAACCATAATTGACCTCTATTTATAGTAGAGCAAGTTTGTTTTGCAAGGAATAGTGCATGGCAGCTGGTAAGTAGGTTTGGCCAATGTTGGCAAATGAAAATCCAAGTCTCCTCTAGCCATTGACTAGAGGTTAGGGCACAGAGCTTTAGTCCCCTTGGTCTTGGATAAGTCTTGACTGATTTTAGATGAGAATGGCTCATTCCATGCCACCTTGATGGTTCCATTGAATGCCTCATTCCAAATTTGAAGTCTTGTCCCTATTTTGGCCATTCTAGGTCCAACATGATATTTCTTGTTCCTTGGACCTTGGAGGCTTGGCTCAGTGATTGTCCCCTTTGGATTCAATCCTCTGAGGTGTCCAAGTGGATTGGACCAATTGCAATTGGCTGATTTTGGCAAATCGAGCCAAAATGCAAATTCTGCCTTGCCTTGACAGATTTCAGCAAGGCAACTTGCCAATGTTGTATCTCATGATGTAGGTTGAATTTGGCAATGTTCTTGGCCATTTTGGAAAGCTCTTACATGATACAACAACTGTTTGAACAAGTTTGGTTTTGATCTCTTTTGATTCCAAGTGAAAAATCCCCCTACATTTGGCAAAAAGTGAAGGCAAATTCTGACTTAGTGAAAATTTCACTAAGTGTTGGAAAAAGTGACATTTTCACTTTTCAGCCACTTTGATCACTCCATAACTCAAAATCCTTAATGAATTGGAATGACTTGTAGTTGAAGTTTTTGTAGGTGATAATGAGGGCTACAAATCCATCTTTGGATGAGAAAAAATGGCCTTGTGGTTTAGGAGTTATGGTCCTCCAAAGTTGGTACCTTTGCCACTTTATTTTTAACTTAGAAAATTTTCTAAGTTTTATGGTTACCCCTTTTACAAGTTATCTCACTTTTATTGATTTTTCTTGATGAATGATGATTCAAATCATACATTAACATCATTTTAGGGTTAAAAATCCATTTTGGTGAAAAATCTCAAAAAGTCAAAGTTGACTTTTGTGCACAGTTGACTTTTTATCAGATGAATTCCAAACTGTGCAATTCTTCAGGAAATCATGTCATTGACCTAAATCAAACTTGATGGACATGTTCCATGGGTGTCATAGGGTATATTCAATCATGTATTAGGGTTTGGGAGCATGTCTTGGTCAAAAGTCAAAGTTACAGTTGACTTTTCCCTTAAAACCCTAATTGTGGTGCAGATGAAAATGAGACTTGTTGCTCAAGCTTCTTGGATCAATCCATTGTTCCAAATGGATCAATATGGTGTATTAGAGACCCTCAAATCATCTCTTGAGGTCTTGGCTCATGGTTTGTCCCAAAAGTCAACTTAGGGGTGAATTAGGTCAAGAAACCCTAATTCCTGATTTTTTATGAATGCATCCCCTGAGGCAAAATTGACTTGATGCATGGGTTTATGAGGTTCCATGAAGCATATTAAGTTATGTTTTGGATCATTGCCTTGTGCCCAGATGAAAATTTCCATCTGGAGACCCTGGTCGACCAAAACCCTAATTTGGTGACACTGTCGATCTTGAGACTTGATCCACCTAGAAGGGAGCATCCTTGTGCTTAATCCTTGAAGTGGGAGTCCTTTTTGATCCATTGTGGATGTTTGAGAGATTAGACAAGTTGAAGATCATGTCATTTCTTGATTGATCCTTTGTCTAAGCACTCAGAGAGGGCTTGAAACCCTAATTTTGATTGTATTGGATGCTCACCAATCTTTGGGGAGGCTGATGAAGCATGATGGTTCATCCATATTGTGATGATGATTTTCACAATGATGGGAAATCTAAGTGGTCAAAATTTGGGGTATTACAGATGCCCCTATTTAATCTTCTTGGACCCGAAGGTATGAATGACGAAGGGATTCGGGCATTCGGGGTGCAAGAGGATTAAATATCGGAATATCTGAAATTTTGATGGTGGTTATGAATGGTAGCTTACGCATTCATATTCTTTAGCTAAGCGATGATGCTTAGAAAAGGTAAACTTCCCCTCGATCCTGGTTTCCTACCAAGGAACTGGTCTCAGTCTCTGATTTAAACTTCCCCTCGATCCTGGTTTCCTACCAAGAACTGGTCTTAGTTTCTGATTTAAACTTCCCCTCGATCCTGGTTTCCTACCAAGAACTGGTCTTAGTTTCTGATTTAAACTTCCCCTCGATCCTGGTTTCCTACCAAGAACTGGTCTTAGTTTCTGATTTAAACTTCCCCTCGATCCTGGTTTCCTACCAAGAACTGGTCTTAGTTTCTTTTGTCAATAAACTTTCTTGATAAGGGACGCTATTCATAGCGGCTTTCCTCAAACTTCTCGCCGAATTTTCCTGGGGAGATGCCATTTGAGTGGAAAAAGTTTTGATGTCAGACCTGCTGGGGAACCCAGTCGTCTGAGTTGTAGAGTTGTACAAACTTCTCTGTTGGAGACGCCATTTGTTTCTACTGGGGAAAACGAGTTTCTTGAGAGACTGTTTTCATTTGGGATCTTTCATCATACTTTTCTCGGGATCTTCCCGGAGAAACGCCATATGATGGGGTCCAATTTTGAGGGGCCGATGACCTTTTCATCAGCGGTCCTTTCGGAGCAAAACTGGCATGCTGCCGAATCTCTGATCACGAGGCTTTCTCTGTGGATTTTCCTTAATCCGGGAAAGCAAGGATATCATCTTCAATGGCGAAGAGTGATGTTTATTGAGAGTTTTCTCTGGCTTTTCAGAGATTCAAGTTATCAAAGTGGCCAAGTGCCGACTCTGATCTAAAGATACACTGGTGGCGAGATTGTGCAGACGCAACACTTCCTGACGAGGAAAGAACTGACAAACTCGATTGAGAAAACTGTTTATCACTAGGGGACAAGACCGACTCAAGCGATAGTGATGCAATACGAAATGCGAACGCAAATAAAATGCATGAAGTATGTATGTATATGCTGACAAAACAGACGCGACATACAGACTAATGGATGAACACAATTGGATACTCGGCCATCGCGGGGCGAAGAAGTACCGTTGATTCAAAATAGCAATTCCACCTTGCTTAGGAGAGATAGTCCCATTGGGAGCTATGTTAATCGGGCTTAGGAGATGAGAACTCGGCCGAGGATGTCAGACGAAACAAGGTCTCTGACACAGTTGATCCCTTCATTCAGGAGTACTGGCTTAGAAGGAGTACTTTGATTCTGCACTTTGAAGTTCGCTTACTTCGGGAGAAGCGATCGATGTTCTTCTGATGTTCAACAGTCAAAAGAAATGCCATCTTTAATTTAAAAGCAGAAAAAGTTTAACAAGTAAATTTATTTTTGTTTTATTTCAAGAATCGCTGATTAAGTTTAAACAACGTCGTTCTGTAAAGCTAAAACAAGTTAAGAATTACAAACAAAAGCACAAGGGCTCAAATTTTATTGATAAGATGGAGATCATCCAAACGCGTGATTCCAAAGAGTATATACAAAGTTAGAAAATGGTAATTTACAGGGAAAAGGGCTACGTTGAAACATAACGACCACTATCCTTCTACCAACTTTGAATTCAGGACATCCTGAGCTTCTGTCGAAGATGACCTTTGACTGGAGATTTCCTCCGATAGATGATGCTACTGCTGCTGAGGGACTTGCCTCTGTTGAACATAGTTACTTGCCATTATCCCTAATTTTTGCCTGGATTGTACTATAAGATTTCCAATCCATCAGGATGATTTTTTTTCATGTCTCTAACTTTTGCCTGGACCGCCCTTTCGGGTTTTCAATCCACCGAGACGTTTTTTTTTTTTTTTTTTTAGTTTTAGGCGAAGTATTTCTTGACTACATCAACATTTGTGGGGTAGGCAAATTCCTCTCCGTCCATGGCTGCAAGTCTCAAGGCACCACCTGAGAAAGCTTTCGTGACCACATAGGGGCCATCATAATTCGGGGTCCATTTGCTCCGGGAATCAGTGAGAAATGATTGTATCTTCTTGAGCACGAGGTTTCCTTTCCTGAAGACACGAGGTCGGACCTTTTTGTCGAACGCCCTCTTCATTCTTTGTTGATACAACTGACCGTGGCATAGTGCCGTGATTCGCTTCTCTTCGATCAGGTTCAGTTCGTCGTGTCGACTTTGACACCATTCAGCTTCGGTGAGCTTAACTTCCATTAATACCCTGATTGACGGGATCTCTACTTCTATGGGAAGCACTGCCTCCATGCCATATACTAGAGAGAAAGGGGTAGCCCATGTTGAAGTGCGGACAGATGTGCGATAACCATGAAGAGCAAAGGGTAGCATCTCGTGCCAATCTTTATAGGTTACAACCATTTTTTGAACGATCTTCTTGATGTTCTTGTTAGCCGCTTCTACCGCTCCGTTCATCTTGGGTCGGTAGGGAGATGAGTTATGGTGTTCGATCTTGAACTCTGCGCATAACTCTTTCATCATCTTATTGTTCAAGTTAGATCCATTATCAGTAATGATCTCGCTTGGAACACCATAACGGCAGATGATATTGTTTTTGATAAATCGGACCACCACTTGTCGGGTTACATTGGCGAATGACGCTGCTTCGACCCACTTGGTGAAATAATCAATGGCTACCAGGATGAACCGATGTCCGTTTGAAGCCTTGGGCTCAATCAAGCCAATCATGTCGATTCCCCATATGGAAAATGGCCATGGGGAAGAAAGAACTTTGAGATGTGATGGCGGTACATGAATTTTGTCGGAGTATATTTGACACTTGTGACACCTTCTCATGTACTTGTAGCAGTCGGATTCCATGGTCAACCAATAATACCCGGCCCTGAGAATTTTTCTCGCCATTGTGTGTCCGTTGGCATGAGTGCCAAAGGATCCTTCATGAATTTCTTTTATGAGCATGTCTGCTTCTGGTCTGTCGACGCATCGGAGCAAAACCATGTCAAAATTTCTCTTATAAAGAGTGTCACCGCCCAAGAAGAAGTTTCCAGCCAATCTTCTGAGGGTTTTCCTGTCTTTTCTGAGTGCCCCAGATGGGTACTCTTGTTTCTGGAGGAAGCATTTGATATCGTGATACCAAGGTCTGTCGTCTATGACCGCTTCAATCGCGAAGATGTAAGCGGGCCATTCAAGGCGCATTATGTCGATCTTAGGTATGTCATTCCATCGACCTACACTAATCATGGAAGAGAGAGTGGCTAACACATCAGCCATGTGATTCTCATCACGAGGGATGTGATGAAAGTCGACTCTGTTGAAGAATGGTAACAACCTCCTTGCATAGTCTTTGTAAGGAATCAATCCTGATTGGTATGTGTTCCAATCTCCTTTTATCTGATTGATAACCAGGGCTGAATCGCTGTATACGTCCAAGTTTTTGATCCTTAAATCAATCGCTTCTTCGAGACCCATAATACATGCTTCGTATTCGGCCTCGTTGTTCGTACATTCGAACGTAAGTCTGGCAGTGAAAGGAATGTGGGAACCCTGAGGGGTAACAATGATTGCCCCAATTCCGTTTCCATAATGATTAACTGCTCCGTCAAAGATGAGTCCCCACTGGGAACCTGGTTCTGGCCCTTCACTGGGTAGTGGTTCATCGCAATCTTTCATTTTTAGATACATGACATCTTCGTCTGGGAAGTCAAACCCGATTGATTCTTGATTGTCAATCGGTTGATGAGCCAAATGATCGGCTAAAATACTTCCCTTAACGGCTTTCTGAGCGTGGTACTCTATGTCATATTCTGATAGTAACATCTGCCAACGGGCAATCCTTCCCGTGAGAGCAGGTTTTTCGAAAACGTACTTGATTGGATCCATTTCGGAGACCAACCAAGTAGTATGACGAATCATGTACTGGCGAAGACGTTTGGCTGCCCAAGCCAAAACGCAACAAGTTTTCTCGAGCATCGTGTATCGAGTTTCACAGTCGGTGAATTTCTTGCTTAGATAGTAAATGGCAGACTCTTTCCTTTTAGTTTCGTCTTGTTGGCCAAGTACACATCCCATTGAGTCCTCTAGGACTGTGAGGTAAATGATTAGTGGTCTTCCTTCCACTGGAGGTGATAGAATCGGAGGATTCAACAGGTATTCCTTAATACTGTCGAAGGCAGTTTGGCAGTCTTCTGACTAAACACAATCCTGGTTCTTTTTCAATAACTTGAAAATCGGCGCACAAGTCGCGGTCATAAGGAATATGAATCTGGAGATGTAGTTCAAACGTCCCAGGAATCCTCTGACTTGTTTTTCAGTTTTCGGAGAAGGCATTTCTTGAATGGCCTTGACCTTGTCAGGATCAACCTCAATCCCTTTCTGGCTGACGATGAACCCTAGTAGTTTCCCTGAACGGACACCGAAGGTGCGCTTGTTGGGATTCAAGCGGAGCTTGAATTTTCTTAGACGTTTGAACAATTTTGATAGATGTTCAACGTGCTCATCCTCTGTTCTTGATTTTGCAATCAAATCATCGACATATACCTCGATTTCTCTGTGTATCATGTCATGAAACAGAGTAGTCATGGCCCTTTGATAGGTTGCCCCGGCATTCTTCAAACCGAACGGCATTACCTTGTAACAAAAGGTACCCCATGGGGTAATGAACGAAGTTTTCTCCATGTCTTTCGGCGCCATTTTGATCTGGTTATAGCCCGAGAATCCATCCATGAAGGAGAATACTTTGAACTTTGCTGTGCTGTCAACCAGCATGTCAATGTGTGGTAAAGGAAAGTCGTCCTTTGGACTTGCCTTATTCAGATCTCTATAATCAACACACATTCTGACCCTTCCGTCCTTTTTGGAAACGGGTACGATGTTGGCTAACCATTGAGGATATTCAGATGTAGTGAGGAAACCCGCGTCGATCTGTTTCTGTACCTCCTCTTTGATTTTGATGGCCATGTCCGGGTGAGTGCGTCTCAACCTTTGTTTTACTGGCGGACATTCCGATCTCAACGGTAAGTGATGTTCCACGATGCTGGTATCCAACCCTGGCATATCCTGATAGGACCAAGCGAACACATCGGGGAATCCTTTGAGAAGCTTTATCAAACCCTCTCTGGCAGTTGGACTGAGCAATGCTCCGATCCTGATTTCTTTTCTCTCTTTTTCTGAACCCAAGTTTACTGTTTCCAACGGTTCTTTGTGAGGTTCAATGGACCTTTCCTCTTGTCTGAGTAGTCGGGAGATCTCTTCTGGAATTTCGTTGTCATTTTCTTCTTCAGCCTCGAATACCGGGAACTCAAAGTTGGAAGAAGGCATCGGATCGTATGTTTCAACGGGGTATAAAACAAGCAATCTGCATGACGTGATGATTCGTGTTTAGAAGAGATAGAGAAAATGCAAGTGTGTGCAGTGTTTTGATTTTACTGCTTGTTTTTATGATTGAATTGTTTTTTAGGATTACCATTTTCTGAAAAAGCAAAAAGAGAAAACAGCAATTAATGCGGAAATTACAGAACGACGTTATTTTATTAATGAACAAGTCGACTCTTGAAACTACAGCCCTATAAAACAAAACTCTGTCGCTTTGGGCAAAGCGAATAGGGAAGTTTACAGAAAACGAGCCCTATCAAAATATCCGTTTCACCTGGGCAGGGTGAAAGGTTAAAGATGGCAATTATTTTGACTGATGAACGACCTTCGGAACCTCGACAGCAACCCATTGGCGGCGAACTCCTCGGTGAATCACAAAGTCTGGCACCTTTCTTGATTTGTCTTCAGAAATGACGCTGATTTATGGTGGAGCAGGATCATTGGAATCTGTCTCCCAAGCAGAATTGTCGTAGGAGGATTCCTCTGTTGCATTTTGCATAGCATTGGTGCTCTCAGCTGTATCTCCCCATCCAGTTGGCTGTATATCTTCGAGCCTGATACGAGAGCTTTCGGGAGCGGTGTACTTGACCATGAAGTCGTACTTTCCACTTGGTTGTCCCAGGGTGTCCCAAACTTCTTTGGAACTGGAGAAGTCATCCCTCTCGATGACGTTGACCTCAGGAAAAGCATAGTTGATGAATTCTAGTCCTGCAAACGTTGCGAATTCATCTTCATGTTGAGTAATTTCTGAATGACCTGAGTGTTGATCCCATGACATGGTGGGGACACAGGTATTCTGTTCAATGATGCTCAGCTGAGTTTCATTACTCGGCTGACTTCCTGAGACATATAGCCGTCCTTGTTAAGGTAGGACTTCCATTCTTCATCTGTGTCAGAGGGATCTTCCTCATTGATAACATGAACTGTCTGAGACACTGGGTGAAGAAAACCTCCACTGTGGAAGAAGTTTTGAAGGGGATGAAGACTTTCATCGTTGGCGGCTGTCTGGGTACAGGTTGCAGAAAAACCAAGACCTTTCTTTGTTTTATTGTCAATAGGAATGACAAGCCGTCCCCATCCTGTCGTATCGGTACTCTCGACCGCTTTGATAGCATCTTTGTATGAAGAAATTGAAGTTCCTTCTTTGTACTGATCGTTCTTGTTCACCGATAGTGCTTGGAACTGAGTTCCAATAACCACCTCGGGTTCCACACAAGTAGATGATGATAGGTTACTCACAAGCAAAGCTTGTTCCTCACAAACCGTGACAAGTTGATCGTTCTTGACGAACTTTAGCTTTTGGTGGAGGGTTGAAGTAACCGCTCCAGCCTGATGTATCCAAGGTCTTCCTAATAAAAAACTGTATGTTGCCCGGATGTCCATGACTTGGAAAGTGATTTGGAAAGTGTGAGGACCAATAGTTATGGGAAGATCCACTTCGCCGATAACTGTTTTTCTGGATTCGTCGAATGCTTTGACGACGACCTCGCTGACTCTCATCGGAGGGCCCTTGAATGATAATTGCGTCAAAGTGTACTTCGGCATAACATTCAGGGCTGACCCTGTGTCTACCAGTACGTTGGCTAAAGCATCGCCCTGGCAGTTAACTGTAATGTTGAGTGCCATGTTATGACGACGACCCTCTTTGGGTAATTCCTCATCACTAAATCCCAAATTATTGCAGGAAGTGATGTTAGAGACAATGCTATCGAATTGTCTGATTGTTACATCCTGTTCCACAAAGGCTTGCTCCAAGACTTTCTGTAGAGCCTCTCTGTGTGCTTCTGAACTGAGTAACAGTGATAATACTGAGATCTTTGAAGGAGTCTGTAACAGTTGATCAACGATGTTATATTCACTCCTTTGGATGAGCTTTAGCATCTCATCTTTGTCTTTTGAAAAGTCGGGATTACCAGATTGACTGACTGGCGGATCAGGAATTTCTGCCTGAAGTTCCTTTTCTTTGTTGGATTCTCCAACCCCTCGGTTGAAGATTCGACCGCTCCGTGTTACACGACTGACGTCTGCAATATTCACGACGGAGAGTAATGGAATTTCCTTTCCATTCTCGATTATTGTTGCACCGTATTTGTAAGGGATCGCCTTAGCTGATTCATACGGTAATGGCCCCGGTAGATAGATGACTATGGGAACCTTCTGATTTTTCTGACCATCATAAGTAACCTTGATCCATTCCCGGTTGGGAACTCTAGATTCGTCAAGTAGAGGGACGATGGCAAAAACATCCCTGATCTGGTGATGACCAGAGATCGTGACAACATCCTTAACTTGATCGGCAAGGTAGTTCGGCGACCAAATGATGGGTCCTGGACCTGGATATGGATGAATTTCTCCATGATCGATCTGACCCTAAAGAGCTGCTCTCACAAGGTAACACCCTTGGTTACTTTCCGAACAGACGCTACAACTGTCATAGTTGTGTGGTGGCACCTGGCCACGCCCACTTTGAATACAATGTAACCTCACTAGGTTACCTTCCATTGATCGGACATCCTGACTTTGACAACAAGTAGGATTCCTGTTATTGATACTAATCTGCTGAGTATCTTTGTCCATATAGATTGGCATCCACCAGTGATTTAACAAGTGCTGAAGTGCCTCCTGGACAAGGGTACAACCTCGATCGTTTTCGCAACCTGCTTTACAGTTTTGATAATCGTGTGATATTAAGAATTCGAGTCGGACCTGCTCAGCATGTAACTCTACCAGATTGGTATTCATCACGCAAATGTCAAAGATCTGAACCATGTTGATTTGATAGGAGTTCCTATCATGGTAGTCTTGGATCCATCCAAGATCCATCTGACGCTGGAGAGCCTCTTGTATGAAAGAGCACCCCTGTTTGTTTACCGAGCAAATCAGATAGGAACTGTAATCGTGCCGCGGCAGATTATGATACTGACTTTGCCTTGAGTGCATCGCCACCAAGTTAACATTCATCGCACGGATGTCGTGGTTTTGAATGACGTTAGAATTCGTAGAGACCATGTTAACTCCACGAACTCGGTGCTCTTGGATCCATCCAAGATCCATTTGTTCCTGTAGAGCTGCTTGCACTACAGAACATCCTTGGTTATCTTTAGAGCAGATATCACACTGGTGATAGTTATGAGGTGGCACATGGCCATATCCACTCTGTCTACAATGCATCTTGACCAGATTGGTCCCCAATAAGAGTACATCGTGAATTTGATAGACATTGTTAGTCTCTTTCTCAATCAGATTGATTGCAGCTTTCTCGTGTTGAGGCAGCGGGTTCGTAAGAACATTAGGATTCGTATCTTTGAAAGATAAGAGCCCGCTCCTAACAAGCTTTTGCACGTCGGATTTGAAATTAAGACAAGTCTCAATGTTATGCCCTGAACCTCCTTGATGATAAGGGCATGTTTGATCCACCTTAAACCAGAAAGGCGGATTTTCCGGAACTGAAAGGGGAGACTTAGTCTGGATGTGCCCCTTGGCTAGCAGTAACGGAAACAGTTCTGCGTACGTTACAGGTATAGGATCAAATCCTGGTGGCCGTGTTGTACGGTTGTTGTTATATGGAGGACGAGCCTGCTGAAGAGGCTGTTGTGTCCTTTGTTGGTCAGGTTGGCTCTGCGCAACCTGAGGTTGATACATAGGAACAGGCGCATGGCCGATAGCAGGAGTAACAGCTGCTACTGGCTGATAACGTCGCCTTTGCTTTCCGATAGAGATATTCCCAATATCTTGCTCTTTTTTCTTAGGGAGAGCACCACCGTATTTTTTAGTACCGCTCGTTGATCCAGTGTCTTTTACCAAACGTCCTTCTCGGACGGCTTCCTCAAGACGTACACCCATGCCGACCATTTCGGTGAAATCACTGGGTGCACTGGCGATCATTCGGTCATAGTAAAATGAGCTTAAGGTCTTTAAGAAGATCTTTGTCATCTCTTTTTCCTCAAGAGGTGGACAAATTTGAGCGGCAATTTCACGCCACCTTTGAGCATACTCCTTAAAGGTTTCCTTGTCCTTTTGCGACATTGATCTGAGTTGATCTCTGTCGGGTGCCATGTCCAAATTGTACTTGTATTGTTGGACAAAGGCGGTACCAAGATCTCTGAAAGTGCTGATCGTAGTACGGTTTAAACCCATGTACCATTTGAGTGCGGCACTGGTTAAACTATCCTGGAAGTAGTGAATCAGCAGGTCCTGATTCTCCGTCTGGGCTGACATCCGCCTAGCGTACAACACCAGATGGCTCTGAGGGCAAGAGTTACCCTTGTATTTTTCAAAGTCGGACACTTGGAACTTGTGCGAGACTTTCACATTTGGGACCAAGCAGAGGTCTGCGGCGTCCTTTCCAAATAGATCCTGACCGCGAATGGCTTGCAGCTCTTTCTGCATTTCCAAGAACTGCTCCTGGAATTCATCCATTCTGTCAAACATAGTTTCCTTCTTATCAGAAGGTGTCCGTGGAATCTGTCCTTCCGGGACAGTGTGCACCATAGGGGGTGGTACCGTGACTACGGCAGTAAGTCTTGGCGCCTCCCGAAGTTTGTAACCTTCAGGAGTCTTGAGTATGCCCCTGGCATCTTCGCTTTCCCGAAGTTTGTAACCTTCAGGCCCAGCGGCTTCTGTTGCGATTCCCTGATCTTCAGTGATCGGCGGAACATATCCTTTCGGGATATAGTTAACAGGCATGCCCCAAGGATGATCTTTCGGCATCTGATACCTAGGATCATACTTTTCTATGATGGGCGTTGAGGTGATCTCTGAGATCACAGTTCTTTGTAGCTGAGCTTCTGCCATGGCTTGCATGTCGTTACGAAGCTTTCTCATATCCTCTCTTAGAATGTCGATTTCTTCTTTCAACTCTCTATTTTCTTCCTCAAGATCATCCATCTTTTTCTGACGATTGGCCCGAGTATTATACGAATGAGACAGTTTGACTCTAGAATCGAGACACAAACGTGAGATTCGTAGGTAAGGAGAATACGCGATGTGAGAATGATGAATGCAATGATTATATTAATTGTTTTTAGGTTTAATTAAAATAAACTTCGATAATTAGATTGCAAATATCAAACAGTGGGGAAACCCCTTTTTATTGAATTCCAAAGGATTACAGAAATGGAAATACAGTAGATTACAAAGTGCAGAAACAGAAACCTAAACTAATGGGTCCCGAGTCCTCTTCTTTGACCGGGGCGCTTGGGCCGTTGTCGGGTTGTCATTCCTTTGCCAGGTGAAAGGAGCGAGCAAATTCCTTTGGTCATCTTGATTCTCTACAGCATGCTGCTCCAAAATTTCAATCAGAGCATCTTTCTCTTTCAGTAATTGTTGTATTTGGATACACTCTACGTCGAGGGTGCGGTATTTGTTCTTCCAAGATCTTCTTTCCTTTTGAACTTTGTTGAGAGTAACCTGAAGCCTTTCAGTTTCCGTCATGAAGTACATGACAATTTCCCTCGGCGGAAGAATTCCGTAACGAGGATAAGGCATCTTTAGCTTGAGAGCTCTAGTTTGTACCCAATGGAGATAAGGCTCCACCGAGACACAATCCGGTTTTCCCAGAGACTCTCGTCCTTTCTTATGAACATGTTTCCAAGCTTGCACTATTTCCATCTTTAGTGCTCTGTCACTTTCTCCTTCTTTGAAGAAAAGACCTTCCAGATGAACACCCAGTGGGATGTGTCTCATCGGGTATCCAAATTGACGAAGAACTAATATCGGATGATAGTTGATTCCTCCTTTAGTTCCTATGAGGGGTACGCTGGGGAAGTTTCCACAACGGTCAATGATTCTGATTCCCTCATAAATCCTATTACACCAATCTATATCAGAGTTGGTGAGAGACATGATCTTCTGTGACCAACGTAAGACACTCTTGCAATCCCAAAAAGCAGCAGACTTGGGCAAGTGAGAGATAAACCATTTGTAGAGCAAAGGTACACAGCATGTGATCTCGCCTCTGCTGTACAAATTTCCCAAGTGTACAGAATGATACGCATCTGCGAGCAAAGTCAGCACAGGGTTTCCAATGAGAAAAACCTTAATAGCGTTGATATCGACGAAGTTATTGATGTTGGGAAACAAAAATAACCCGTAGGTGAGCAAGACAAAGATGCTTTCAAAAGCAGTCCCGTTCCCTATACTAGCGAAGTACAGAGCTTTCTTTGTCAAGAACTGGGCTGGCAAACCTTGGATGCCACCCTTAGTGGTCATGTGAGTCCGGACCTCAGACTCGTCCAAATGAATTGCTATTGCAATAGTCTGGTTCTTTGGAATTTCTTCCAGTCCAGAAAATGGAGCTCGATCAGTGATATGTAAATCAGTCAGATGAGAATATTCCTCCAGCGTTGGTGATTGCTGGTAATCCGGGAATGTGAAACAATGATAAACTGGATCGTAGAATTGAATGAGTGCGTCCATGATCCCCTTAATCACATGGACTCTTAACAGTGGTAGCAAACCACCGTGCTTGGCTCTGAAAGCCTCTGGGTTAACGATCATCCTTGCTAACCTTCTCAAATCCCCTAGTTTTGGAACCTTGAAGGTATACTGGTGAGTTCTCCTTCTACCGAAATCCATTAGCGTAATCCTCTTCTCTGATATTTGCAATCACAGTCTTAGTTTAATTTGGAAAACAGAGAGACTAGAAGAGAAGTTTTTTTTTTTGAATGTTTTAATGTTTTATTAAATGAATGCATGAATGCAACACACAAAAACATAGAAAAAACATGGGGTCAGAGGGTCGTTGTCATGAAGTCAAGGCTCTACCCATCCCCAAAGGTTTATACTAGGGTGATTTTTGTACCTGTACTCATTATCATCAGCTCCTCCCAGGAAGGCAGACAACAAGCGGATCGCCAGCGAGTTGTGTGCAATCTTAGAGTAAGTGCTATTCACCGAGAATAGATCACCAGCCTCAAATGAGGGTAGTATCGCGTAACAGCTATTTCCGATAGCTTCCGCACTACGAAAAAGGTTGGCTTTTCTTAAGTGTATACTCAATCTCACCACATGCGGCATCACACGCATTCCCAGTAGCAGAAAAATAAACACGTAAAGCAATTAGGAAAAGCAGTATATATATTTGTCCTAATCATCCTAGACTTATAAAGCTACGATTCTTAAGTTCCTGACAGAAATGGGTTCCCCGGCGGAAGCCCCAATCTGTGGTTCCCTGCCTAAGAGATGGACCAGCATAGGTCAATCTTTCTCTTCGGTAGAGTTCCCATTTTCCGTGGAAAACGGGGATGATGCCCTAAGGCAAAAAGATCTTGGCAAAGACTCCCCAGCAGAGTTGCCATTTTACAAGGAAAATAGAAAGAAAGAAAAATAAGGGCCCCACGGTGGGCGCCACTTTTCTGTAGCGAGCGATTTTGGACGCGGTTCTTAAGCGCTGGTCCCTCTCTGCGATTGAGCTTAAAACTACAGATCGATTCATTTTTTATCCTATTGTGAGCTGAATAAGGAAGGGAAATAGATGTCTCCAATTAACCCTGCTTGCATACTGAGTTTAAACAGCTGTCTGTTAGGTTACGGATGCTATCAATGTGGGGGGCCTTTGTACTGGTTATTTGTATTTTTGCCAATACTGTTTTCTTTCTTTTTACCTGGGCAGAAGGTTTCTGGCGGGGAATAAGGATTAGGATGTTAGGACTGATGTTTTTGAAATACTGCTTTTGATTGACGAAGATATGGGATTTGGGTTTTTTGTTGATTGCGCTCGCTAAGATCTTTTCTTTCGATCTTATGCCTACGTATTCCTGTTTACCGAAACAGGGAAATCAGAGCGTTCTTAGTTCCTCCTATTCTATGGGAGGAAAGGGGTGTTTTGGTGTCTTGTTCAAAGCCCAAGACATGAAGCGAAAGGTAGTTTATATCTTGTTCAAAGCCCAAGATGTGAAGCTAAAAGGTCTATTTGTGTCTTGTTCAAAGCCCAAGACGTGAAGCTGAAAGACCTCGACTTTAGAGAGAATTTGTCATCTCTAAAGGGGGGAGAAGGAGAATTACTTTAACTGGGATACGTGGATCCGAGCAATGCCATAATTTCCGAAGAAAGGGTTTTAACCTGAAGGAGAAGACTTTAACTCAGTGTAGAGCAATGCCATCTTTCCTTAGGAATTTCTCATGCTAAAAGAGGGACAGTGGCGTGGATATAGATGATCCAGAGGCTTGCCGGTTACAGCGATTAGATGAAGGAGTTGTTGATGTTTGTGTACTGTGAACGAGGCACAACTTCGATGCTAAAAGGTCGATTGGATTAACCAGTGGTTTTCTTATACAAAGCCTAAGAGGAGGCTAATTTCTGCTAGGAAAATCATTATACAAAGCCTAAGAGGAGGCTAATTTCCGCTAGGAAAATCATTATACAAAGCCTAAGAGAAGGCTATTTTGTGTCTCGTACAAAGCCCGAGAGAGAGGCTAAAAGTTTTTGACCCAGTGGGGCATATCGTTATACAAAGCCTAAGAGGAGGCTAGCAAAGAGTTGACTCAGTTGGAGAATCTTTTATACTCAGTAAGAGAGTGTTTTTGTATCTCGTACAAAGCCCGAGAGAGAGGCGAAAAGATTGTTTTGACTCCACTGGGGAGAATTTTGGTATCTCGTACGAAGCCCGAGATGGAGGGTATTGTAACTGTTTCAGTTGAGTGACAGATCCAATATACTGATTTAAAAGAGAAAATCAGTTCTTATATGAGTAACACTGTACTCAGGGATTAGATTTGAGGATCAGGGATATTTCCTTCTCTTTGAGGAAACGGGAAATCCAAAGGGTATTGAGACTATCCGAGTCTGTGGGTTTCCTTCCTATTTGACGAAGGGTGCTTGAGAATGTCTTTGAGACTCAAGGAAGTTAGATTGTCCATGTCTAGAGTTTTATCTTTCGTACTATGCTTCGAGAAACAGTAGTAGACTCTATGAAAGGACTGTTCTATGAGGATGACTATGTTCTGTTCCTATACCTCTAGGAGGTCGTCGGGACAATTTGTACGAAGCCCAAGAGGAGGCTGGAATCTTTTAAGAAGCCGACGGGTCCTTGTACAAAGCCAAAGAGGAGGCTATCATTCCCGGAGGAAGAGATCATTATACGAAGCCTAAGAGGAGGCTGTGAATACTTCTAAGAAGCCGTAGGGTCCTTGAATAATGCCCAAGAGGAGGCCGATGCTTTTAAGAAGCCTGTGGGTCTATCATCTCCTTTCCATTAGGAGAGATAACTCTTTTAAAGATGAAAACCACTGGTAAACGTGCGAGGTTTACTATCCAGCGACTTTTAGCTTTTGAAGAGGGTTCCTTAGTTAAGGTCCAAGATTATGACCGTAGTGGGTACCCAAATCCCGAGACATTCAAGGCAAGCTATCCGCAAGGAATAGATCAAGTCAGGAAAGTTCGAGAATTGGGAAGAAACTCAAAGATGCCATTCACGGAGAATACATTCATCTTGGGGAGTAGAGCTTCTTGACGATTCCTAAGGAGGACAGCCGAAGAGAAGACTGTATTTGGTGCTCCTATTGGGGATCTAGGCGTCTATTTCTATGAATAAGTGGAACGGCGTCACCTAGTTCTAGACGTAGTTGCCGGGGAAACTCGAAATATCTATACTATTATTACACAGTAGATATGAGTTTATGAAAGGAGACTTACAGTGAGCAGCCCCACAATACAGTTTATAATATGAAAGCAGTAAATGAAAGCGATAACCACTTACTCGGTTGGAGTGCTTCCATGCTGTTTGGTTAGTTGTTCAACAAAGAAAGATTGAAAACAACAGTATATTCACAATCAAAGGAGAAAGTGCTTTGAAAAAGAAAGATTTGGGGCTTACAGCTCAAGGAGAGGCCCAGGGTTTTATCAGTGAGCGCACTATTTGAATTTGTACAGAGGGACTTATACAAGTGACTGGGGCCCAAAATGGTTTTCTGTACAAAGGGATGGGTCTTACACTCTCTCAAGAGGCCCAAAAAGGTTTAAATAAAAGAGTGGGGCTTATAACACGAGGGTAGGCCCAAATGATTTTTCGTTTAAAAATGGCGATCGCGCCGAGGTTTTCTTTTAACGCGGAGGGACTTATACAATAAGTGAGGCCCAAAATTGTTTTGGTTAAAAGGGGGATTGGGTCTTACACTCTAATAGAGGCCCAAAGTGTTTTAAAGAAAAAGAAATGGGTCTTACTACTCGAGGGAAGGCCCAGATGGTTTTTATTTTTAAACGGGCGACGATCGCGCCGTTTACTTGTACAGAGGGACTTATACAATGAGTGAGGCCCAAAAAGTTTTTGTACAAGGGGGGATGGGTCTTACACTCTCTCAAGAGGCCCAAAGAGTTTTGAAGAAAAGTAAATGGGTCTTACTACTCGAGGGTAGGCCCAGATGATTTTTGAAAAGGCGACGATCGCGCCGTTTGTTTTTTGACGGTATCGGGACTTATACAATAAGTGAGGCCCAAAGATGATTTGGTCAAAAAAAGGATTGGGTCTTACACTCTAATAGAGGCCCAAAGTGTTTTGAAAATGATTTATGAGGGTTGAATTAATCCAAAACCCTAATTTGTTTTCAAAATGTATTTAATTGAATAAAAATTCAATTAAAATGATCAAAAATTGTTTAACACATGGAAAACAAATTGTGATCTTGGATTAATGCTTCAAAAATTAAGTATTGACCTACAAAATAATTAGAAAGCATTAAAAGTTGCAAAATCAATGTAGAAAAAATATTTAAAATGCCAAAAACAATCAAAATATTAATTCTTTACAAAAATATCAATTATATGAAATAAATAATATTTTTGGGATTTTTTGATAAAATAAAATATTTTAACATTTTTGTGAATTATTAAAAAAATAATCAACTCAAAATCATTAAAACTCATAGAGAAATTAATTTTTGAATCAATTAAACAAAATCACAAAATTCAAATATTTGAATTTGAAAAAAAAGGCGCCAAGAACAAGCTGAAGAATACGCGCGTGTTCTTGGTTTCTCAGATTTGCGTTTTCTATCCAATCTCCATGAATACGTAATCATATCATGCAATCCACATATCATTATGCTCGTCTCAACCTCACGATCATGTCTATGTACTTTAATTTCATTTAAATTAAACATACAACAAGAAATCACGAAGAGACCTCAAGAACCCTAATTTCTGCATGAAGGCTAGGATTTTTGATACACGATTCAAACAATGCAATTAATTGAGGGAAAACATTCCATGCATGATTATGAACATATGGCCAAATTATTGTGCGAGGAAATATGCATAGATTGAGAGATGACCAAGTATGTGCTTACCTCCAAGTCGTGACAGCAAGAGCAGATGTGATTTTGAGTTGGAGGTGTTACAGACAAGTTGTGATGATCTGGACAGCTTCCCTACACCATATGGAGTGTGTTTGAACACTTGGATTGAATTGAAATGGACTGGATCAGTTTATGGCATCTCAGCTACACCTTGTTTGAAAATTTGAGCAACCAGCTGGTGATTTCATGAAATTGATGTTTCAGAGGTTATGTGAGTGTTTGATCAGCTCATATGTGATGTATGTGAGGTGTGTGAGTGATTGGTTTATGCAGAATTGCTCTCAAACTCAAAACCCGATAGCTACCTTGCTAAGAAAGGCATTTTTGCCAAGAGAAAGAGATTTTGAGGAAAGCATCTGTTAGATGGCTTTGGTGTACTTAAACTAACCATAATTGACCTCTATTTATAGTAGAGCAAGTTTGTTTTGCAAGGAATAGTGCATGGCAGCTGGTAAGTAGGTTTGGCCAATGTTGGCAAATGAAAATCCAAGTCTCCTCTAGCCATTGACTAGAGGTTAGGGCACAGAGCTTTAGTCCCCTTGGTCTTGGATAAGTCTTAACTGATTTTAGATGAGAATGGCTCAGTCCATGCCACCTTGATGGTTCCATTGAATGCCTCATTCCAAATTTGAAGTCTTGTCCCTATTTTGGCCATTCTAGGTCCAACATGCTATTTCTTGTTCCTTGGACCTTGGAGGCTTGGCTCAGTGATTGTCCCCTTTGGATTCAATCCTCTGAGGTATCCAAGTGGATTGGACCAATTGCAATTGGCTGATTTTGGCAAATCGAGCCAAAATGCAAATTCTGCCCTGCCTTGACAGATTTCAGCAAGGCAACTTGCCAATGTTATATCTCATGATGTAGGTTGAATTTGGCAATGTTCTTGGCCATTTTAGAAAGCTCTTACATGATACAACAACTGTTTGAACAAGTTTGGTTTTGATCTCTTTTGATTCCAAGTGAAAAATCCCCCTACATTTGGCAAAAAGTGAAGGCAAATTCTGACTTAGTGAAAATTTCACTAAGTGTTGGAAAAAGTGACATTTTCACTTTTCAGCCACTTTGATCACTCCATAACTCAAAATCCTTAATGAATTGGAATGACTTGTAGTTGAAGTTTTTGTAGGTGATAATGAGGGCTACAAATCCATCTTTGGATGAGAAAAAATGGCCTTGTGGTTTAGGAGTTATGGTCCTCCAAAGTTGGTACCTTTGCCACTTTATTTTTAACTTAGAAAAATTTCTAAGTTTTATGGTTACCCCTTTTACAAGTTATCTCACTTTTCTTGATTTTTCTTGATGAATGATGATTCAAATCATACATTAACATCATTTTAGGGTTAAAAATCCATTTTGGTGAAAAATCTCAAAAAGTCAAAGTTGACTTTTGTGCACAGTTGACTTTTTATCAGATGAATTCCAAACTGTGCAATTCTTCAGGAAATCATGTCCTTGACCTAAATCAAACTTAATGGACATGTTCCATGGGTGTCATAGGGTATATTCAATCATGTATTAGGGTTTGGGAGCATGTCTTGGTCAAAAGTCAAAGTTACAGTTGACTTTTCCCTTAAAACCCTAATTGTGGTGCATATGAAAATGAGACTTGTTGCTCAAGCTTCTTGGATCAATCCATTGTTCCAAATGGATCAATATGGTGTATTAGAGACCCTCAAATCATCTCTTGAGGTCTTGGCTCATGGTTTGTCCCAAAAGTCAACTTAGGGGTGAATTAGGTCAAGAAACCCTAATTCCTGATTTTTGATGAATGCATCCCCTGAGGCAAAATTGACTTGATGCATGGGTTCATGAGGTTCCATGAAGCATATTAGGTTATGTTTTGGATCATTTCCTTGTGCCCAGATGAAAATTTCCATCTGGAGACCCTGGTCGACCAAAACCCTAATTTGGTGACACTGTCGATCTTGACACTTGATCCACCTAGAAGGGAGCATCCTTGTGCTTAATCCTTGAAGTGGGAGTACTTTTTGATCCATTGTGGATGTTTAAGAGATTAGACAAGTTGAAGATCATGTCATTTCTTGATTGATCCTTTGTCTAAGCACTCAGAGAGGGCTTGAAACCCTAATTTTGATTGTATTGGATGCTCACCCATCTTTGGGGAGGCTGATGAAGGATGATGGTTCATCCATATTGTGATGATGATTTTCACAATGATGGGAAATCTAAGTGGTCAAAATTTGGGGTATTACACTGGCCTTAGGCCAACCAGCGTCTGCAAGGAACTTCTCCCTCGACATCATAGAATGCTCAGCGGCGGGATCGCGAATCTGAAGTTGGAGTACTTGTTTCGAGTCATGTAAGTCTAACATGGAGCGCTGAGAAGCCGTCATCTAGTCCTAGTTGTACTGGCAGATCTCTTGTTGATAAGGATAAAAATTTTGTGACCCAGAAGCATCTCCACCACTTGTGCCGGCCTCAGCACCAGCACCAGATGACTCACCCCTAGTCCCCGTAGGCTTGCAGAATTTGTCGACATATCAATCATCAATAGCCGACGGGATCGTGACTTGGCGGCGTGTAGGAATATCAACCCCAGCTTTCGCACACAATGACATGATAAGACAAGGGAATGCGAGAGAGGCATTTTTCTGAGAAGCGTTACCCCCAAGGCCACTCTCCATAATTGCCCTTATCTCCCCAACAATGGCGCCAATTTGTTGAGACAGTATATGTGGGGGTGTTTCTATCGTATCCACAGAGATTGTGTATATTACCGCCGTACACTAGTCAAGAGCGTTTCAAACTTTAATGTAACAAAAGTTTTTTGTTTCGTTTCGAATCGTTTGCATGTAATTTAGAAATTAATGGTAAAAATATTAGTTTTAGGTTTTTTTTTGTTGAGAAAAACATGTTAAGATTAGATTTCATTAATCCGTTTCATACATATCCGATTAATCAAGCATATGAACTTAGTTTCGACCAATACACCCGCGTATCATCGCAAATAAGTTTATGTCTAAAGAAAATTCGTGAGTATCGTTGTTTAAATCGTTAGATGATGTCTCACGCTAACAATCAAAATAACCATCGTTAAGATCAATACAAAGCGAATAATGAATCCCAAATCTATGTCTAGAGTTTGGTTTTTAAGAGATGAGAATATTAGGTCATGATTTGTAAAATCTATGTCTAGAGTGATACAAACCACACATGCATCATTAAGAACAAATAACTTCATCTATATTGATCATAAACCTTGTTCATATACAAAAGATCAAAAGAAATACATATGATCAAGATCAACTACATCTAACCTTAACACAAGAGGTGCTTAGCTACTCATTTTCATGGTAGCTTGGATGACAAGTTTAAAGAGGATATGAAAGAACATCCGAGTCGAATACAATGCATGAAGAACAACAACAATTCACTCCTAAAATCCACAATTAAACATAGAAAAATGTTGAAAAATGCTAAGTATCATATACAAATATATAGCATGTTTGACATCTAACAGCTACTCATTCTTTTGTCTCGCTTGAATGTGCTAATAGATTGGGTTTGAAGTTGTCTAATATGAACGGTAGTATGCTAATAGAGACTCCTGCTAATGGTTCTATTACTACTACTTTTGTTTGTTTGAGATGTCCTTTGACGATTTTTGGGAAGAGTTTTGTGATGGATTTTGTGTGTTTACCCTTGCACCAAATCGATGTAATCCTGGGAATGAACTGGTTGGATTTCAACCATGTTCATATAAATTGTTATACTAAGACTGTGGAGTTTAATTTCCTGAGTTTGGTGATAGTGGAGAGTTGATGTTCCTGTCTGCTAGGAAAGTAGACGAGCTTATGGAAGATGAAGCCTTGGTGTTTGCAATGTTTGCATCGTTGCAGATTGATCATGAAGCTGCAAGTGTCGGCTTACCCGTTGTATGTGAATTTCCATATGTGTTTCTAGATGACATCAATGATTTGCCTCCAGAATGGGAAGTAGAGTTTGCGGTGGACTTAATACCAGGTACGAGTCCAGTGTCGATGGATCCTTATCGGATGTCAGCTTCTGAGTTAAGTGAATTGAAGAAACAACTGGAAGAATTGCTTGAGAAGAGGTTTGTCTGACCAAGTGTTTCTCCGTGGGGTGCTCTTGTGCTGTTAGTGAAGAAGAAAGACGGAAGTATGAGATTGTGTGTTGATTATCGGCAGTTGAATAAAGTTACTATCAAGAATAAGTATCCACTTCCGAGAATCGACGACTTGATGGATCAGTTAGTAGGTGCTTGTGTGTTTAGTAAGATTGATTTGAGGTCTGGTTATCATCAGATTCGTGTTAAGCCTGATGACATTCCGAAGACAGCTTTCAGAACGAGGTATGGTCACTATGAATACACTGTGATGCCGTTTGGTGTGTCCAATGCACCTGGTGTGTTCATGGAGTATATGAATCATATTTTTCATGAGTATTTGGATTAGTTCGTGGTGGTTTTCATTGATGATATTATGATATATTCTAAGTCTGAAGAAGAGCATGTTGAGCATTTGAGAACCGTGTTGCAAGTGTTGAAAGAGAAGAAGTTGTATGCGAAGTTGTCAAAGTGTGAATTCTGGTTGAAGGAGGTGAGTTTCCTTGGCCATGTGATTTCTAGTGGTGGAATTGCTGTAGATCCTTCTAAGATTGATGTTGTGTTACAGTGGGAGACTCTGAAGTCTGCTACTGAGATACAAAGTTTTCTGGGGTTGGCGGGTTATTACCGCAAGTTTATCGAGGGCTTTTCTAAGTTGGTGTTACCTTTGACTCAGTTGACTCGAAAGGGCCAATCTTTTGTGTGGGATGTAGCTTGCGAAGAGAGTTTTGTGGAATTGAAGAAGAAGTTGACGACCGCTCCAGTGTTGATTTTGCCTAATCCGAGCGAATCTTTTCTGGTGTATTGTGATGCGTCGAAGATGGGTCTTGGTGGAGTATTGATGCAGAATGGACAAGTTGTTTCCTATGCTTCGAGACAATTGCGAGTTCATGAGATGAATTATCCTACCCATGACTTGGAATTGGCTACCGTGGTGTTTGTGTTGAAAATTTGGAGACATTATCTGTTTGGCTCTAAGTTTGAGGTGTTCAGTGATCATAAAAGTCTGAAGTACTTATTTGATCAGAAAGAATTGAATATGAGGTAGAGAAGGTGGTTAGAGTTGTTGAAGGATTTCAATTTTGACTTGAGTTATCATCCAGGCAAAGCAAATGTAGTGGCTGATGCATTAAGCAGGAAGTCACTGCATATGTCGATACTTATGGTGAAAGAATTGGAATTAATTGAGCAATTCAGAGATTTGAGTTTGGTATGTGAAGAGACTCCTGACAATGTGAAGTTGGGAATTTTGAAGTTGACTAGTGTCATTTTGGAAGAGATCAGAGTGGGACAACAATATAACTTGAAGTTAGTGGACCGGTTGACTTTGATCAACCAAGGTAACAGAGGAGAATTCCAAATTGACGAGAATGGTGTGATGATGTTCAGAGGCAGGGTATGTGTTCCAGATGTCCCAGATATTAAGAAGAGCATACTTGAAGAAGGACACCGAAGTAGGTTGAGTATTCATCCCGGTGCTACGAAGATGTACCAGGATTTGAAAAGGTTATTTTGGTGGCCAGGTATGAAGAAGGATTTTGCGGAGTTTGTTTATGCGTGTTTGACTTGTCAAAAATTGAAGATTGAGCATTAGAAGCCTTTAGGTATGATGCAGCCGTTGAGAAATCCAGAATGGAAGTGAGATAATATTTCCATGGATTTTGTGGTGGGATTGCCGAAGACTGCTAAGGGAAATGATTCCATTTGGGTGATTGTGGATAGATTAACTAAATCGGCTCATTTCTTGGGGATGAAGATTAATCATTCTATGAAGAAGTTAGCCGAGATGTACATTTAGGAGATTGTGAAGTTGCATGGGATACCTTCGAGTATTGTGTCAGATAGAGATCCGAGATTTACATCGAGGTTCTGAAAGAGTTTGCAAGATGCTTTGGGTACTAAGCTGAGGATGAGTTCTGCCTATCATCCACAGACGGACGGTCAGACAGAAAGGACTATCCAATCTTTAGAGGATTTGCCTAAGACTTGTGTGTTGGATCATGGAGGATCTTGGAGTCATACCCCAAATTTTGACCACTAAGATTTCCCATCATTGTGCAAATCATCATCACAATATAGAGGAACCATCATACTTCATCAGTCTCCCCAAAGATGGGTGAGCATTCACTACAATCAAAATTAGGGTTTCAAGCCCTCTCAGAGCCTTAGACAAAGGATCAATCAAGGAATGACATAATCTTCAACTTGTCTAACCTCTCAAAATATCCACAATGGATCAAAAGGACTCCCACTTCAAGGATTAAGCACAAGGCTGCTCCCTTCTAGGTGGATTAAGTCTCAAGATCGACAGTGTCACCAAATTAGGGTTTTGGTCGACCAGGGCCTCCAAATGGAAATTTTTCATCTGGGCACAAGCCAATGATCCAAAACATAACCTAATATACTTCATGGGACCTCATGGACCCAATCATCAAGTCAATTTTGCCTCAGGGGATGCATTCATCAAAAGTCAGGAATTAGGGTTTCTTGACCTAATTCACCCCTAAGTTGACTTTTGGGACAAAACATGAGCCAAGACCTCAAAGGAGGATTTGAGGGTCTCTAATATACCATATTGATCCATTTGTAACAATGGATTAATCCAAGAAGCTTGAGCAACAAGTCTCAATTTCATCTACACCACATTTAGGGTTTCGCGGGAAAAGTCAACTGTAACTTTGACTTTTGACCAGGACATGCTCCCAAGCCCTAGGACATGAATCAATATACCCTATGACACCCATGGAACATGTCCATCAAGTTTGATTTAGGTCAAGGACATGATTTCATGAAGAATTGCACAGTTTGGAATTCATCTGATAAAAAGTCAACTGTGCACAAAAGTCAACTTTGACTTTTTGAGATTTTTCACCAAAATGGATTTTTAACCCTAAAATGATGTTAATGTATAATTTGAATCACCATTCATCAATAAAAATCAAAGAAAGTGGGATAACTTGTAAAAGGGGTAACCATAAAAACTTAGAAAAATTTCTAAGTTATGGAAAAAGTGACACTAATGTGCCAACTTTTGAGGACCATAACTCCTAAACCACAAGGCCATTGTTCCCCATTAAAAGCTTGATTTGTAGATCTCATTGCCTTCTACAAAAGCTTCATACTGACCTATGTCCAAATTCCTCATGGATTTTGAGTTATGGAGTGATCAAAATCAAGAAAAGTCACTTTGTTCCAACACTTAGTGAAAATTTCACTAAGTCAGATTTTACCCTACTTTTTGCCAAATGTAGGGGGATTTTTCACTTGCATTCAAAAGAGATCAAAACCAAACATGTTCAAACAGTTGTTGTATCATGTATGAGCTTTCCAAAATGACCAAGAACAATACCAAATTCAACTTGAGCCATGAGATATGACATTGGCAAGTTGCCTTGCTGAAATCTGCCAAGGCAAGGCAGATTTTTACACTTTTGGTCGATTTGCCAAAATCAGCCAAATCCAAATGCTCCTATCCACTTGGACACCTCTGAGGATTGAATCTAAAAGGGACAATCACTGAGCCAAGCCTCCAAAGTCTTTGGAACAAGAAATAGCATGTTGAACCTAGAATTGCCAAAATAGGGACAAGACTCCAATTTTGGATTGGAGCATTCAATGGAAGCATCAAGGTGGCATGGACTGAGCCGTTCTCAACTGAATTCAGTCAAGACTTATCCAAGACCAAGGGAACCACAGCCCTGTGCCCTAACCTCTAGTCAATGGCTAGAGGAGACTTGGATCTCCATTGGACAACATTGGCCAAACCTCTGCTGCAGTTGTCATTCACTGTGGATCCCAAAAAAAACTTGCTCTACTATGAATAGAGCTCAATTGTGATCAGTTTGAGTACACCAAAGCCATCAAACAGATGCTTTCCTCAAAATCTCTTCTTTCACTCCAATTTTGCCTTCTAAGGCAAGTCACTATCGGGTTTTGAGTTTGGGAGCTTTTCCAATCAAACCAATCACTCACACACCTCACATACATCATATAGAAGTGATCCAAACACTCACATAACATCTGGAACACAGATTTCACAAAATCACCAGCCAGTTGCTTAAGTTCTTGACAGTTTTGCGGTTGAGGTACCATCTTCAGCTCCAAACCATTTCAATTCATTCCAAGCATTCATACACACTTCATGGCACCTAGGGAAGCTATCCAGATCATTGGAACCTAGCTGTAACACCTCCAACACAAATCACGATCACCAGCTGCAAGTGGTAAGCATGAGCTCTTCTAACTCTATGATCCATGCAATTTTTCCTGCACAATAATTTGGCCATATGTTCATAATCATGCATGGAATGTTTCCCCTCAATTAATTGCATTGTTTGAATCGTGTATCAAAAATCCTAGCCTTCATGCAGAAATTAGGGTTCTTGAGGATTTTTCATGATTTCTTGTTATATGTTTAATTTAAATGAAGTTAATTGTCATAGACATAATCGTGAGGTTGAAACGAGTTGATTGGTATGTGGATTACATGATATAATCAAGTATTCAGTGAGATTGGAGAGAAAATGCAAATCTGGGCAAGCCCAAAACACGCGCGTGTTCTTGGGTGTTCTTGGCGCCATTTTTTCAAAATTTGAATATTTGAATTTTGTGATTTTATTTAATTGTTTCAAAAATTAATTTCTCTCTGAGTTTTAATGATTTTGAGTTGATTCTTTTTTTAATAATTCACAAAAATGTTAAAATATTTCATTTTCCCAAAAAATCCCAAAAATATTATTTATTTTGTATAATTGATATTTTTGCAAAGAATTAATATTTTAATTGTTTTTAACATTTAAAATATTTTTTCCACCTTGATTTTGCAACTTTTAATGCTTTCTAATTATTTTGTAGGTCAATACTTAATTTTTGAAGCATTAATCCAAGATCACAATTTGTTTTTCATATGTTAAACAATTTTGATCATTTTAATTGAATTTTTATTCAATTAAATACATTTTTGAAAACAAATTAGGGTTTTTTGATTAATTCAACCCTCATAAATCATTTTCAAAACACTTTGGACCTCTAATAGAGTGTAAGACCTAATCCTTTTTTTGACCAAATCATTTTTGGGCCTCAGTGTAGTGTATAAGTCCCGATACCGTCAAAAACAAACGGCGCGATCGTCGCCTTTTCAAAACAAACTTGGGCCTACCCTCGAGTAGTAAGACCCATTTCTTTTCTTAAAACTCTTTGGGCCTCTATTAGAGTGTAAGACCCAACCCACTTCTACAGAAAATTTTTTGGGCCTCATTCGTTGTATAAGTCCCTTTGTACATTTTCAAATAAACGACGCGATCGTCGCTAGTTTAAAATTAACCAACTGGGCCTCTCCTTGAGCTATAAGACTCATTCAAAACTTTTGAGCCTCTAATAGATTGTAAGACCCAACCACCTTTTAACCAAAATCATTTGGGCCTCAGATATTGTATAAGCCCCTCTGCGTTAAAAGAAAACCTCGGCGCGATCGCCATTTTTAAACGAAAAGTCAAACTGGGCCTACCCTCGTGTTATAAGCCCCACTCTTTTTTCTTTAAACCTTTTGGGCCTTTTGAGAGAGTGTAAGACCCATCCCTTTGTACAGAAAACAATTTTTGGGCCTCAGTCACTTGTATAAGTCCCTCTGTACAAATTCAAACAGTGCGCTCACTGATAAAACCCTGGGCCTCTCCTTGAGCTGTAAGCCCCAAATCTTTCTTTTTCAAAGCACTTTCTCCTTTGATTTTGAATATACCGTTGTTTTCAATCTTTCTTTATTGAACAACTAACCAAACAGCATGGAAGCTCTACAACTGAGTAAGTGTTTATATGCTTTCATTTACCGCTTTCATATACATATAACTGTATTGTGGGGCTGTTTCACTGTAAGTCTTCTTTCATAAACTCATATCAACTGTGTAATAATAGTATAGATATTTCGAGTTTCCCCGGCAACTACGTCTAGAACTAGGTGACGCCGTTTCGCTTATTCATAGAAATAGACAACTAGATCCCCAATAGGATCACCAGATACAGTCTTCTCTTCGGCTGTCCTCATTAGGAATTGTCAAGAAACTCTACTCCCAGAGATGAATGTATTCTCCGTGAATGGCATCTTTGAGTTTCTTCCAAATTCTCTAACTTTACTGACTTGATTTATTCCTTGTGAATAGCTTGCCTTGAATTTCTCGGGGTTTGGGGACCCACGGGCTTCTTAAAAGCACCAGCCTCCTCTTGGGCATCATACAAGGACCCACAGGCTTCCTAAAAGCAACCCCGCCTCCTCTTGGGCTTAGTACAAGGACCCGTCGGCTTCTTAGAAGTATTCACAGCCTCCTCTTAGGCTTCGTATAATGATCTCTTCCTCCGGGAATGATAGCCTCCTCTTGGGCTTTGTGCAAGGACCGATCGGCTTCTTAAAAGTTTCCAGCCTCCTCTTGGGCTTCGTACAAATTGTCCCGACGACCTCCTAGAGGTATAGGAACAGAACTTAATCATCTGCATAGAACAGTTCTTTCAAAGAGTCTACTACTGTTTCTCAAAGCATAGTACAAAAGATGAAACTCTAGACATGGACAGTCTAATTTCCTTGAGTCTCAAAGACATTCTCAAGTGACCCCTTCAGAAATAGGAAGAAAACTCGTGGACTCGGACAGTCTCAATACCCTTCGGATTTCCCAATTCCTTAAAGAACAGGAATAACCCAGATCCTCGAATCAAAATCCTTGAGTACCGTGTTGCTCATATAAGAACTGATTTTCTCTTTCAAAATCAGTATAATGGATCTGTCACTTAACTGAAACAGCAACCCATCCTCCTCTTAGGCTTTGTATAATGATCCTTCTCCAGTTACAATAGCCTCTCTCTTGGGCTTTATACAATGATTCTCCCCAGCGGAGTCAAACAACGTTTAGCCTCTCTCTCGGGCTTTGTACGAGACACATAAAGAGACTCCCTCGTGGAGTCAATCACCCTTTCGCCTCCATCTCGGGCTTTATACGAGATACAAAAAGGTTCTTATTGAGCCAAACAAATTTTAGCCTCCATCTCGGGCTTCGTACGAGATACAAAAAACTCTCTTGTTAAGTCAAGTAGCCTTCATCTCGGGCTTCGTACGAGATACCAAAAGACTCCATCGTCGAGTAAAAACCTTTTAGCCTCTCTCTCGGGCTCTGTACGAGACACATATTAGCCTCCTCTTAGGCTTTGTATAAGAAAACCACTGGTTAGTCCAATCAACCTTTTAGCATCAAAGCTGTGCCTCGTTCACAGTACACAAACTTCAGCAACTCTTTCCCCTTCATCTAATTGCTGTAAGCGGCAAGCCTCTGGATCATCTACATCCATGCCAATGTCCCTCTTTTAGTATGAGAAATTCCTAAGGAAAGATGACATTGCTCTAAACTGAGTTAAAGTCTTCTCCTTCAGGTTAAAATCCCCTATAAAGGAAATTATGGCATTGTCGGATTCACAAATCCCGGTTAAAGTAATCCTCCTTTACAGTCAGTCACCCAACAGTTGTGACAAACAGACCCCTTTAGAGATGACAAATTCTCTCTAAAGTCAACACCTTTTAGCTTCACATCTTGGGCTTTGAACAAGATACAAACTACCTTTCGCTTCACGTCTTGGGCTTTGAACAAGACACCAAAACAACCATTTCCTCCCATAGAATAGGAGGAACTACGATCGCTCTGATTTCCCTGTTTCGGTAAACGGGAATACGTAGGCATAAGATTGAAAGAAAAATCTTAGCGAGCACACTAAACAAAAACCCAAAATCCCATACTCTCATACATTCGTCCTAACATCCTAACCGATAGCCTAAAGCACCCGTCGTCAACAAAATAATCTAGGAGAAACCCCGAATCTTTGTAGCATCTGTAAACCAACAGTTTTGACTGTTTAATCTCAATATGCAAGCAGGGTTAATTGGAGACATCTATTTCCCTTCCTTCATCAGCTTTAATAGGATAAAAAATGAATCGAGCTGTAGTACCAGAGCGATCGTGCTTCGCAACCATATCCAAAAATCTCTCGCTACAGAAAAATGGCGACTCTGCTGGGGAGAATTACAGGTCTCTTTAGGGATCTTGTTCTTTTTTTGTCCCCTAGATAGAAACCTTGACGTCATTAGGATCTTAGGTCAAAACGCCGTTAATTTTGAATGAAACCACAGGATGGTAATTCCGCCGGGGAACCCATTTTCTATCAGGAACTTAGGATTCATAGCTTTAAAGGTCTAGGATGATTAGGACAAATATATTTACTGCTTTCCTAATTGCTATACGTGTTTATTTTTCTGCTAATGGGAATGTGTATGATGCCGCATGTGGAAAGATTAAGTATACACTTAAGATAAGTGATGGCAACGAGGTCGACCATCAACCTCAGTGGAGGCTGACTAATGCAACCCATTCTCTCACCTAAACAATGGGCCGATTGTGATGTCTGAGAAGCTGAGGAGCCAAACCCTTTTGTAGTGCGGAAACTATCGGAAATAGTTGTTACACGATACTACCCTCATTTGAGGCTGGTGATCTATTCTCGGTGAATGGCACTTACTCTAAGATTGCTCTACAACTCGCTGGCGATCCGCTTGTTGTTTTGCTTTCCTGGGAGGAGCGGATGATAATGAGTACAGGTACAAAAATCACCCTAGTATAAACCTTTGGGGATGGGTAGAGCCTTGAATTCATGACAACGACCCTTTGACCCCATGTTTTTTCTATGTTTTTGTGTGCTGCATTCATACATTCATTTAAAAAACATTAAAACAAGAAAAAATTTCTCTTATAGTCTCTCTGTTTTTCAAATTAAACTAAGACTGTGATTGCAAATATCAGAGAAAAGGATTGCGCTAATGGATTTCGGTAGAAGGAGAACCCATAGGTATACCTTCAAGGTTCCAAAGCTAGAGGATTTGAGAAGGTTAGCGAGGATGATCACTAACCCTGAGGCTTTCAGAGCCAAACACGGAGGTCTGCTACCACTGTTAAGAGTCTATGTGATTGAGGGAATCATGGACGCACTCGTTCAATTCTACGATCCGGTTTATCACTGTTTCACATTCCCGGATTACCAGCTCGCACCAACGCTGGAGGAGTATTCTCATCTGATTGATCTACACATTACAGATCGAGCTCCATTTTCTAGACTGGAAGAAATTCCAAAGAATCAGACCATTGTAAGAGCAATTCATTTGGACGAGTCTGAGGTCAAGACTCACATAACCACTAAGGGTGGCATCCAAGGTTTGCCAGCCCAGTTCTTGACAAAGAAAGCCTTGTATTTTGCCAGTATAGGAAACGTGACTGCTTTTGAAAGCATCTTTTTCTTGCTCACCTACGGGTTATTTTTGTTTCCCAACATCAATAACTTTGTAGATATCAACTCCATTAAGGTTTTTCTCATTGGAAACCCTGTGCCGACTTTGCTCGCAGATGCGTATCATTCTGTACACTTAGGGAATTTGTACAGCGGAGGGGAAATCACATGTTGTGTACCTTTGCTTTATAAATGGTTTATCTCCCACTTGCCCAGGTCTGCTGCTTTTTGGGATTGCAAGAGTGCCTTGCGCTGGTCGCAGAAGATCATGTCTCTTACCAACTCTGATATAGATTGGTGTAATAGGATCTATGATGGAATCAGAATCATTGATCGTTGTGGAAACTTCCCCAACGTACCCCTCATAGGAACTAAAGGAGGAATCAACTATCATCCGGTGTTAGTTCGCCGTCAGTTTGGATACCCAATGAGACACGTCCCACGGGGTGTTCATCTGGAAGGTCTTTTATTCAAGGAAGGAGAAAACGACAGAGCACTAAAGACGGAAATAGTGCACGCTTGGAAACACGTTCATAAGAAAAGACGGGAGTCTCTAGGAAAACTGGATTGTGTCTCGATGGAGCCTTATCTCCACTGGGTACAAACTAGAGCTCTCAAGCTAAAGATGCCTTATCCTCGTTACGGAATTCTTCCGCCGAGGGAATCTGTCATGTACTTCATGACGGAAACTGAAAAGCTTCAGGTTACTCTCAACAAAGTTCAAAGGGAGAGGAGGTCTTGGAAGAACAAGTACCGCACCCTCAACGTAGAGTGCATCAAAATACAGCAATTACTAAAAGAAAAGGATGCTCTAATTGAAATTCTGGAGCAACATGCTGTAGAGAATCAAGATGACCAAAGGAATTTGCTCACTCCTTTCACCTGGCAAAGGAATGACAACCCGACAACGGCCCAAGAGCCCCGGTCAAATAAAAGGAAAGTACAGGAGTCAGCACCCGAGTTCTCTCGGGACCCATTAGCTTAGGTTTCTGTTTCTGCACTTTGTAATCTACTGTATTTTCGTTTCCGCAATCCTTTGAATTTCAATAAAAAGGGGTTTCCCCACTGTTTGATATTTGCAATCTAATTGTCGAAGTTTATTTTGATTAAACCAAAAAACAATTAATATAATCATTGCATTCATCATTCTCACATCACGTATTCTTCTTCCCTACGAATCTCACGTTTGTGTCTCGATTCTAGAGTTAAACTATCTCATTCGTACAATACTCGGGCCAATCGTCAGAAAAATATGGATGATCTTGAGGAAGAAACGAAGAGTTGAAAGAAGAGATCGACGCTCTGAGAGAGGATATGAGAAAGCTTCGTAACGACATGCAAGCCATGGAAGAAGCTCAGCTACAAAGGACTGTGATCTCAGAGATCACCTCAGCGCCCATAGTGGAGAAGTATGATCCTAGGTATCAAATACCGAAAGATCGTCCTTGGGGCATGCCTGTTAACTATATCCCGAAAGGATATGTTCCGCCGATCACTGAAGATCAGGGAATCATAACTGAAGCCGCTGAGCCTGAAGGTTACAAACTTCGGGAAAGCGAAGATGCCAGAGGCATACTGAAGACTCCTGAAGGTTACAAACTTTGGGAAACGCCAAGACTCACTGCCGTAGTCACGGTACCGCCCCCTGTGGTGCACACTGTCCCGGAAGGACAGATTCCACTGATACCTTCTGGTAAGAAGGAAACCATGTTCGACAGAATGGATGAATTCCAGGAGCAGTTTTTGGAAATGCAGAAGAAGCTGCAAGCCATTCGCGGTCAGGATTGATTTGGAAAGGACGCCGCTGACCTCTGCTTGGTCCCCAATGTGAAAGTTCCGCACAAATTTCAAGTGCCCGACTTTGAAAAATACAAGGGTAACTCTTGCCCTCAAAGCCATCTGGTGATGTACGCTCGGCGGATGTCAGCTCAGACGGAGAATCAGGACCTACTGATTCACTACTTCCAGGATAGTTTAACCGGTGCCGCACTCAAATGGTACATGGGTTTAAACCGTGCCACGATCAGCACATTCAGAGATCTTGGCACAGCCTTCGTCCAATAATACAAATACAATTTGGACATGGCACCCGACAGAGATAAACTCAGATCGATGTCGCAAAAGGACAAGGAAACTTTTAAGGAGTATGCTCAAAGGTGGCGTGAAATTGCCGCTCAAATTTGTCCACCTCTTGAGAAAAAAGAGATGACAAAGATCTTCTTAAAAACCTTAAGCTCATTTTACTATGACCGAATGGTTGCCAGTGCACCTAGTGATTTCACCGAGATGGTGGGCATGGGCGTACGTCTTGAGGAAGCCGTCTGAGAAGGACGTTTGGTAAAAGACACTGGATCGACGAGCGGTATTAAAAAATACGGTAGTGCTCTCCCTAAGAAAAAAGAGCAAGATATTGGGAATATCTCTCTCGGAAAGTAAAGGCGACGTTATCAACCAGTAGCAGCTGTAACTCCTGCTATCAGCACTGCGCCTACGTATTAACCTCAGGTTGCACAGAGCCAACCTAATCAGCAAAGGACACAACAGCCTCTTCAGCAGGCTCGTCCTCCATACAACAACAACCGCACAACACGACCACCAGGATTTGATCCTATACCCATGTTGTACGCAGAGCTGTTTCCATTACTACTGGCCAAGGGGCACATCCAGACTAAATCTCCTCTTACAGTACCGGAAAATCCGCCTTTTTGGTTTAAGGTGGATCAAACTTGCCCTTACCACCAAGGAGGATCAGGGCATAACATCGAGACTTGTCTCAATTTCAAGTCCGACGTGCAAAAACTTGTTAGGAGCGAGGTCTTATCCTTCAAGGATACAAATCCTAATGTTCTCACGAACCTGCTGCCTCAACATGAGAAGGCTGCAGTCAATTTGATAGAAGGAGAGACGAACGATGTCTATCAAATTCACGATGTACTCTTGTTGAAAACCAATCTGGTCAAGATACATTGTAGACAGAGTGGATATGGCCATGTGCCACCTCATAATTATCACCAGTGTGATATCTGCTCCAAAGACAATCAAGGATGTTATGTGGTGCAAGCAGCCCTACAGGAACAAATGGATCTCGGATGGATCCAGGAGCGCCGAGTTCGTGGAGTTAACATGGTCTACATGAATTCTAACGTCATTCAAAACCACGACATCCGTGCGATGAATGTCAACCTGGTGGCGATGCACTCAAGGCAAAGCCAGTATCATAATCTGCTGCGGCACGATTACAGTTCCTGTCTGACTTGCTCGGTAAACAAACAGGGATGATCTTTCATACAAGAAGCCCTCCAGCGTCAGATGGATCTTGGATGGATCCAAGACTACCATGATAGGAACCCTTGTCAGATCAACATGGTTCAGATCTTTGATATTCGCATGATGAATACCAACCTGGTAGAGTTACATGCTGAACAGGTCCGACTCGGATTCCTGATATCACATGACTATCAAAGCTGTAAAGCGGGTTGCGAAAATGATCGAGGTTGTACCCTTGTCCAGGAGGCACTTCAGCACTTGTTAAATCACTGGTGGATGCCAATTTATATGGATGAAGATACTCAGCAAATTAGTATCAGCAACAGGAATCCTACTCAGCGTCAGAGTCAGGATGTCCGATCTGTGGAAGCTAACCTAGTGAGGTTACATTGTATTCAAAGTGGGCGTGGCCAGGTGCCACCACACAATTATGACCGTTGTAGCGTCTGTTCGGAAAGTAACCAAGGGTGTTACCTTGTGAGAGCATCTCTTCAGGGTCAGGTGGATCGTGGAGAGATTCGTCCATATCCGAGTTCTGGACCCATCAACTGGACGCCGAACTACCTTGCCAATCAAGTTGAGGATGTTGTCACAATCTCTGATCATCATAGGACCAGGGATGTTTTTGACATTATCCCTCTACTTGATGAATCTAAAGTTCCCAACCGGGAACGGATCGAGATTACTTATGATGGTCAGAAAAATCAGAGGACTCCCGTAGTCATTTATCTGCCGGGACCATTACCGTATGAATCAGCTAAGGCAATCCCTTACAAATACGGTGCAACGATAATTGAAAATGGAAAGGAAATTCCATTACCCTCCGTTGTGAATATTGCAGACATCAGTCGAGTAACACAGAGTGGTAGAATCTTCAACCGAGGGGTTGGGGAAGCTAACAAAGAAAAGGAACTTCAGATGGAAACTCCTGATCTACCAGTCGGTCAATCCAGTAATCCCGACCTTTCGAAAAATAATGATGAGATGCTGAAGCTCATCCAAAGGAGTGAATACAACATTGTCGATCAACTGTTACAAACTCCTTCAAAGATCTCAGTATTATCATTATTACTCAGTTCAGAAGCCCACAGGGAGGCTCTACAGAAAGTCTTGGAGCAAGCTTTTATGGAACAGGATGTAACGATTAGACAGTTCGATAGTATTGTCTCTAACATCACTTCCTGCAACAATTTGGGATTTAGTGATGAGGAATTACCTGAAGAGGGTCGTCGTCATAACATGGCGCTCAATATCACAGTTAACTGTCAGGACGATGCTTTAGCCAGCGTACTGGTAGACACAGGGTCAGCCCTGAATGTTATGCCGAAGTCCACTTTGATGCAATTATCATTCAAAGGCCCTCCGATGAGAATCAGCGAGGTCGTCGTCAAAGCGTTCGACGGATCCAGAAAAATAGTTATCGGCGAAGTTGATCTTCCTATAACTATCGGTCCTCATACTTTCCAAGTCACTTTCCACGTCATGGACATCCGGGCATCGTACAATTGTTTATTAGGAAGACCTTGGATACATCAGGCTGGGGCGGTTACTTCCACCCTCCACCAAAAGCTAAAGTTCGTCCAGAACGGCCAACTCATCACAGTCTGTGGGGAGCAGGCCTTGCTGGTGAGTAACTTGTCATCATCTGCTGGTATAGAACCCGAGGAGGTTATTAGAACTCAGTTCCAAGCACTGTCGGTGAGCAAGAACAATCAGTTCAAAGAAGGAACTTCCATTTCTTCATACAACGATGCTATCAAAGCGGTCGAGAGTACCGATACGACAGGATGGGGACAACTTGTCATTCCTACTGGCAATACAACAAAGAAGGGTCTTGGTTTTTCTACAACCTGTACCCAGACAGCTGCCAACGATGAAAGTCTTCATCCCCTTCCAAACTTCTTCCACAGTGGAGGTTTCCTTCACCCAGTGTCTCAAGCAGTGCATGCTATCAATAAGGAAGATCCCTCTGACACAAATGAAGAATGGAAGTCCTACCTTAACGGGGACGGTTATATGTCTCAGGAAGAGGTGCCTATACCATTTTGCTATCCCGCACAGAGTCCGAGATTTATACCACGATCAGATGTCGAAATGATATATGGAAATTCTGATCCGGAAGGATGTCGTGCTCCGCCAAACTCATTAGAGGAGGACACTCTGATGAAAGACAATTTTGACTACACCTACTATGGCCCAATGGATGGTCTGCCAATGTGGCAGCCCTACCCAGGAAACTTGGGGCAAGAGAGTCAGCCGAACAATGAAAATCATCTGACCATCATTGAACAGAATACCTGTGTCCCCACCATGTCATGGGATCAACACTCAGGTCATTTAGAAACTACTCAACATGAAGATGAATTCGCAACGTTTGCAGGACTTGAATTCATCAACTATGCTTTTCCCGAGGTCAACGTCATCGAGAGAGATGACTCATCCGGTTCCAAAGAAGTTTGGGACACCTTGGGACAACTGAGTGGAAAATACGACTATATGGTCAGGTACACCGCTCCCGAAAGCTCTCGTATCAGGCTCGAAGATATCCAGCCTACTGGATGGGAGATACAGTTGAGAGCACAAATACTATGCAAAATACAACTGAGGAATTCTCCTACGACAATTCTGCCTGGGAGACAGATTCCAATGATCCTGCTCCACCAGAAATTAGCGTCATTTCTGAAGACAAATCAAGGAAGGTACCAGACTTTGTGATTCACCGAGGAGTTCACCGCCAATGGGTTGCTGTTGATGCTCCGAAGGTCGTTTGTCAGTCAAAGTAATTGCCATCTTTAACCTTTCACCCTGCCCAGGTGAAACGGATGTTTTGATAGGGCTCACTTTCTGTAAATTTCCTTCTTCGCTTAGCCCAAAGCGACAGAGTTTTGTTTTATAGGGCTGTAGTTTCAAGAATCTACTTGTTCATTAATAAAATAACGTCGTTCTGTAATTTCCGCATTAATTGTTGTTTTCTCTTTTCGTTTTTCAGAAAATGGTAATCCTAAAAAACAATTCAATAATAAAAACAAGCAGTAATAAAAAAAATAATACACGGCACACACTTGTATTTTCTCTATCTCTTCTAAACACGAATCATCACGTCATGCAGATTGCTTGTTTTAAACCCTGTTGAAACATACGATCCGGTGCCTTCTCCCGACTTTGAATTCCCGGTATTCGAGGCTGAAGAAGAAGATGACGACGAAATTCCAGAAGAGATCTCCCGACTACTCAGACAAGAGGAAAGGTCCATTGAACCTCATAAAGAACCATTGGAAACGGTAAACTTGGGTTCAGAACAAGAGAGAAAAGAAATCAGGATTGGGGCACTTCTCAGTCCAACTGCCAAAGAGAGTTTGATAAAGCTTCTCAAAGAATTCCCCGATGTATTCGCTTGGTCCTATCAGGATATGCCAGGGTTGGATACCAGCATCGTGGAACATCACTTATCGTTGAGATCGGAATGTCCCCCAGTAAAGCAAAGGTTGAGACGGACTCACCCAGACATGGCCATCAAAATCAAAGAGGAGGTACAAAAACAGATCGACGTAGGTTTCCTCGCTACATCTGAATATCCTCAATGGTTAGCCAACATCGTACCCGTTCCCAAAAAGGACGGAAAGGTCAGAATGTGTGTTGATTACAGGGATCTGAACAAGGCAAGTCCAAAGGACGACTTTCCTTTACCACACATTGACATGCTGGTAGACAGTACAACAAAGTTCAAAGTCTTCTCCTTCATGGATGGATTCTCGGGCTATAATCAGATCAAAATGGCGCTGAAAGACATGGAGAAAACTTTGTTCATTACCCCATGGGGTACCTTTTGTTACAAGGTGATGTCCTTCAGTTTAAAGAACGTCGGGGCAACCTATCAAAGGGTTATGACTACTCTGTTTCATGACATGATACACAAAGAGATCGAGGTATATGTCGATGATATGATTGCAAAATCTAAGACAGAAGAGGAGCATGTGACCCACCTGTCAAAACTATTCGAGCGTTTGCGAAAGTACAAACTCCGCTTGAATCCCAACAAGTGCACCTTCGGTGTCCGTTTAGGGAAATTACTAGGGTTCATCGTCAGCCAGAAAGGAATTGAGGTTGATCTTGACAAGGTCAAGGCCATTCAAGAAATGCCTTCTCCGAAAACTGAAAAACAAGTCAGAGGATTCCTGGGACGTTTGAACTATATCTCCAGATTCATATTCCTTATGACCGCGACCTGTGCGCCGATTTTCAAATTACTCAAAAAGAACCAGGATTGCGTTTGGTCAAAAGATTGCCAAATCGCCTTCGACAGTATCAAGGAATATCTGTTAAATCCTTCGATTCTATCACCTCCAGTGGAAGGAAGACCACTGATCATCTACCTCACAGTTCTAGAGGACTCAATGGGATGTGTACTTGGCCAACAAGACGAAACCAAACGGAAAGAGTCTGCCATTTACTATCTAAGCAAGAAATTCACCGACTGCGAAACTCGGTACACGATGCTTGAGAAAACTTGTTGCGCTTTGGATTGGGCAGCCAAACGTCTTCGCCAATACTTAATCCATATACTACTTGGTTGGTCTCCGAAATGGATCCAATCAAGTACGTTTTCAAAAAACCTGCTCTCACGGGAAGAATCGCCCGTTGGCAGATGCTGTTATCAGAATATGACATAGAGTACCACGCTCAGAAAGCCGTTGAGGGAAGTATTTTAGCCGATCATTTGGCTCATCAACCGATTGACGATCAAGAATCAATCGGGTTTGACTTCCCAGACGAAGATGTCATGTATCTAAAAATGAAAAATTACGATGAACCGTTACCCAGTGAAGGGCCAGAACCAGGTTCCCAATGGGGACTTGTCTTTGACGGAGCAGTTAATCATTATGGAAACGGAATTGGGGCAATCATTGTTACCCCTCAGGGTACCCACATTCCTTTCACTGCCAGACTTACGTTCAAATGTACGAACAACGAGGCCGAATACGAAGCTTGTATTATGGGTCTCGAAGAAGCAATTGATTTAAGGATAAAAAACTTGGACGTATACGGCGATTCAGCCTTGGTTATCAATCAGATAAAAGGAGATTGGAACACATACCAATCAGGATTGATTCCTTACAAAGACTACGCAAGAAGGTTGCTACCTTTCTTTAACAGAGTTGAGTTTCATCATATCCCTTGTGAGGAGAATCACATGGCTGATGCATTAGCCACGCTCTCTTCCATGATTAGTGTAGGTCAATGGAATGACATACCCAAGATCGACATAACGCGCCTTGAAAGGCCCGCTTACATCTTCACAATTGAAGCAGTCATAGAGGATAGACCTTGGTATCACGATATCAAATGCTTCCTTCAGAAACAAGAGTACCCACCTGGGGCACTAAGAAAAGACAGGAAAACCCTCAGAAGATTGGCTGGAAGCTTCTTCCTGAGCGGTGACACTCTCTATAAGAGAAACTTCGACATGGTTTTGCTTCGATGCATCGACAGACCAGAAGCAGACATGCTTATGAAAGAAATTTACGAAGGATCCTTTGGCACTCATGCCAACAGACACACAATGGCGAGAAAAATTCTAAGGGCAGGGTACTACTGGTTGACCATGGAATCCGACTACTACAAGTACATGAGGAGGTGTCACAAGTGTCAGATATACTCCGACAAAATTCATGTACCGCCATCACATCTCAAAGTTCTTTCTTCCCCGTGGCCTTTTTCCATATAGGGAATCGACATGATTGGCTTGATCGAACCTAAGGCTTCAAACGGACATCGGTTCATCCTGGTAGCCATTGACTATTTCACCAAGTGGGTCGAAGCAACGTCGTACGCTAATGTAACCCGACAAGTGGTGGTCCGATTTATCAAAAACAATATCATCTGCCGTTATGGTGTTCCAAGCGAGATCATTACTGACAATGGATCTAACTTGAACAACAAGATGATGAAGGAGTTGTGCGCAGAGTTCAAGATTGAACATCATAACTCATCTCCCTACCGACCCAAGATGAACGAAGCGGTAGAAGCGGCCAATAAGAACATCAAGAAGATCGTTCAAAAGATGGTTGTAACCTACAAAGACTGGCACGAGATGCTACCCTTTGCTCTTCACGGTTATCGTACATCTGTCCGCACTTCAACAGGGGCAACCCCTTTCTCTCTAGTGTATGGCATGGAAGCAGTGCTCCCCATAGAAGTAGAGATCCCGTCAATCCGAGTATTGATGGAAGCTAAGCTCACCGAAGCTGAATGGTGTCAAAGTCGACACGACGAACTGAATCTGATCGAGGAGAAGTGAATCACGGCACTATGCCATGGTCAGTTGTATCAGCAGAGAATGAAAAGGGCGTTTGACAAAAAGGTCCGACCTCGCATCTTCAGGAAAGGAGGCCTTGTGCTCAAGAAGATACAATCATTTCTCACTGATTCTCGGGGCAAGTGGACTCTGAATTATGATGGCCCCTATGTGGTCACGAAAGCTTTCTCAGGCGGCGCCTTGAGACTTGCAACCATGGACGGAGAGGAATTTGCCTACCCCACGAATGTTGATGTAGTCAAGAAATACTTCGCCTAAACTAAAAAAAACATCTCGGTGGATTGAAAACCCGAAAGGGCGGTCCATGCAAAAGTTAGAGACATAAAAAAAAATCATCCCGATGGATTGGAAATCTCATAGTACAATCCAGGAAAAAATTAGGGATAATGGCAAGTAACTATGTTCAACAGAGGCGAATCCCTCAGCAGCAGTTACACCGTCCATCGGAGGAAAACTCCAGTCAAGGTCATCTTCGACAGAAGCTCAGGATGTTCCGAATTCAAAGTTGGTGGAAGGATAGTGGTCGTTATGTTTCAACGTAGCCCTTTTCCTTGTAAATTACCATTTTCTAACTTTGTAAATACTCAATGGAATCACACGTTTGGCTGATCTCCATTTTATCAATAAAATTTGAGCCCTTGTGCTTTTGTTTGTAATTCTTATTTGTTTAGCTTTACAGAGCGACGTTGTTAACATGATTAACGATTCTTGAAATAAAACAAAAATGAATTTACTTGTTAAAACTTTTTCTGCTTTTTAATAAAGACGACAATTTCTTTTGACTGCTGAACATCAGAAGAACATCGGTCGCTTCTCCAGAAGTAATCGAACCTCAAAGTACGGAATCAAAGTACTCCTTCTACGCCAGTACACCAGAATGAAGGGACAAACTGTGTCAGAGACCTTGTTTCGTCTGACACGCTTCGGTCGAGTTCTCATCTCCTAAGCCCGATCAACATAGCTCCCAACAGGGACTATCTCTCCTAAGAAAGGCAGAATTGATATCTTGAACCAGCGGTACTTCTTCGCCCTGCAATGGCCGAGTATCCAGTCGTGTTCACCTGTCAGTTTGTATGTCGCGTCAGTTTTGTCAGCATAAACATACATACATCATGCATTTGATTTGCATTCATATTCATATTGCATCACTATCACTCTAGTCGGTCTTGTCCCCTAGTGATAAAAGTCCTCTCAATCGAGTTGTCAGCCCTTTCCTCGTCAGGAAGTGTTACGTCTGAACAATCTCTCTCCTCCAGTTTATTTCTAGATTGAAGTTGGGTCCTCGACCACTTTGATAACTTGAACCTCTGAAAGACCAGAGAGCCCTCAGTTAACATCACTCTTCGCCATTGAAGATGATATCCTTGTTTTCCCGGATTAAAGAAAATCTCGAGAGAAAGCCTCCTAAATCAGAGATTCGGCAGTACGACAGTTTTTCTCCGAAAAACCCACTGATGAAAAGGTCATCGGCACCTCAAAATTGGATCACATCATATGGCATTTCTCCGAGAAGATCTCCGAGAAAAGTATGATGTAAAGACCCCGAACGAAAGCAGTCTCTCAAGAGACTCGTTTTCCCCAGTAGATTCGACAAATGGCGTCTCCAAACAGAGAAGTTTGTGCACCTCTACAACTCAGACGACTGGGTTCCCCAACAAGTCTGACATCAAAACTTTTTCCACTCAAATGGCATCTCCCCAGGAAAATTCGGCGAGAAGTTTGAGGAAAACCGCTACGAATAGCGTCCCTTGTCAATAAAGCTTATTGACAAAAGAAACTGAGACCAGTTCCTTGGTAGGAAACCAGGATCGAGGGGAAGTTTACATTAGAAACTAAGACCAGTTCCTTGGTAGGAAACCAGGATCGAGGGGAAGTTAACAAGAGAAACTGAGACCAGTTCCTTGGTAGGAAACCAGGATCGAGGGGAGGTTTATCCCAAAAGGAAATTGAGACCAGCTCCTTGGTTGAAGACCAGGATCGAGGGGAAGTTTACCTTTTCTAAGCATCATTGCTTAGCGAAAGAAGATGAATGCGTGAATTACCATTCATAGACGCCGTCAAAATTTCGGGTATTCCGATATTTAATCCTCTTGCACCCCGAATGCCCGAATACCTTCATCATTCACACCTTCGGGTCCAAGAAAACTAAATAGGGGCATCTGTCATACCCCAAATTTTGACCACTAAGATTTCCCATCATTGTGCAAATCATCATCACAATATGGAGGAACCATCATACTTCATCAGTCTCCCCAAAGATGGGTGAGCATTCACTACAATCAAAATTAGGGTTTCAAGCCCTCTCAGAGCCTTAGACAAAGGATCAATCAAGGAATGACATGATCTTCAACTTGTCTAACCTCTCAAAATATCCACAATGGATCAAAAGGACTCCCACTTCAAGGATTAAGCACAAGGCTGCTCCCTTCTAGGTGGATTAAGTCTCAAGATCGACAGTGTCACCAAATTAGGGTTTTGGTCGACCAGGGCCTCCAAATGGAAATTTTTCATCTGGGCACAAGCCAATGATCCAAAACATAACCTAATATACTTCATGGGACCTCATTGACCCAATCATCAAGTCAATTTTGCCTCAGGGGATGCATTCATCAAAAATCAGGAATTAGGGTTTCTTGACCTAATTCACCCCTAAGTTGACTTTTGGGACAAAACATGAGCCAAGACCTCAAAGGAGAATTTGAGGGTCTCTAATATACCATATTGATCCATTTGGAACAATGGATTAATCCAAGAAGCTTGAGCAACAAGTCTCAATTTCATCTGCACCACAATTAGGGTTTCGCGGGAAAAGTCAACTGTAACTTTGACTTTTGACCAGGACATGCTCCCAAGCCCTAGGACATGAATCAATATACCCTATGACACCCATGGAACATGTCCATCAAGTTTGATTTAGGTCAATGACATGATTTCATGAAGAATTGCACAGTTTAGAATTCATTTGATAAAAAGTCAACTGTGCACAAAAGTCAACTTTGACTTTTTGAGATTTTTCACCAAAATGGATTTTTAACCCTAAAATGATGTTAATGTATGATTTGAATCATCATTCATCAAGAAAAATCAAAGAAAGTGGGATAACTTGTAAAAGGGGTAACCATAAAAACTTAGAAAAATTTCTAAGTTATGGAAAAAGTGACACTAATGTGCCAACTTTGGAGGACCATAACTCCTAAACCACAAGGCCATTGTTCCCCATTCAAAGCTTGATTTGTAGATCTCATTTCCCTCTACAAAAGCTTCATACTGACCTATGTCCAAATTCCTCATGGATTTTGAGTTATGGAGTGATCAAAATCAAGAAAAGTCACTTTGTTCCAACACTTAGTGAAAATTTCACTAAGTCAGATTTTACCCTACTTTTTGCCAAATGTAGGGGGATTTTTCACTTGGATTCAAAAAAGATCAAAACCAAACATGTTCAAACAGTTGTTGTATCATGTAAGGGCTTTCCAAAATGACCAAGAACAATACCAAATTCAACTTGAGCCATGAGATATGACATTGGCAAGTTGCCTTGCTGAAATCTACCAAGGCAAGGCAGATTTTTACACTTTTGGTCGATTTGCCAAAATCAGCCAAATCCAAATGCTCCTATCCACTTGGACACCTCTGAGGATTGAATCTAAAGGGGACAATCACTGAGCCAAACCTCCAAAGTCTTTGGAACAAGAAATAGCATGTTGAACCTAGAATTGCCAAAATAGGGACAAGACTCCAATTTTGGATTTGAGCATTCAATGGAAGCATCAAGGTGGCATGGACTGAGCCATTCTCAACTGAATTCAGTCAAGACTTATCCAAGACCAAGGGAACCACAGCCCTGTGCCCTAACCTCTAGTCAATGGCTAGAGGAGACTTGGATTTCCATTGGACAACATTGGCCAAACCTCTGCTGCAGTTGCCATTCACTGTGGATCCCAAAAAAAACTTGCTCTACTATAAATATAGCTCAATTGTGATCAGTTTGAGTACATCAAAGCTATCAAACAGATGCTTTCCTCAAAATCTCTTCTTTCACTCCAATTTTGCCTTCTAAGGCAAGTCACTATCGGGTTTTGAGTTTGGGAGCTTTTCCAATCAAACCAATCACTCACACACCTCACATACATCATATAGAAGTGATCCAAACACTCACATAACATCTGGAACACAGATTTCACAAAATCACCAGCCAGTTGCTCAAGTTCTTGACAGTTTTGCAATTGAGGTACCATCTTCAGCTCCAAACCATTTCAATCCATTCCAAGCATTCATACACACTCCATGGCACCTAGGGAAGCTATCTAGATCATTGGAACCTAGCTGTAACACCTCCAACACAAATCACGATCACCAGCTGCAAGTGGTAAGCATGAGCTCTTCTAACTCTATGATCCATGCAATTTTTGCTGCACAATAATTTGGCCATATGTTCATAATCATGCATGGAATGTTTCCCCTCAATTATTGCATTGTTTGAATCGTGTATCAAAAATCCTAGCCTTCATGCAGAAATTAGGGTTCTTGAGGATTTTTCATGATTTCTTGTTATATGTTTAATTTAAATGAAATTAATTGTCATAGACATGATCGTGGGGTTGAAACGAGTTGATTGGTATGTGGATTACATGATATAATCAAGTATTCAGTGAGATTGGAGAGAAAATGCAAATCTGGGCAAGCCCAGAACACACACGTGTTCTTGGGTGTTCTTGGCACCATTTTTCCAAAATTTGAATATTTGAATTTTGTGATTTTATTTAATTGATTCAAAAATTAATTTCTCTCCGAGTTTTAATGATTTTGAATTGATTCTTTTTTTAATAATTCACAAAAATGTTAAAATATTTTATTTTCCGAAAAAATACCAAAAATATTATTTATTTTGTATAATTGATATTTTTGCAAAGAATTAATGTTTTAATTGTTTTTAACATTTAAAATATATTTTTCCACCTTGATTTTGCAACTTTTAATGCTTTCTAATTATTTTGTAGGTCAATACTTAATTTTTGAAGCATTAATCCAAGATCACAATTTGTTTTTCATATGTTAAACAATTTTGATCATTTTAATTGAATTTTTATTCAATTAAATACATTTTTGAAAACAAATTAGGGTTTTTGGATTAATTCAACCCTCATAAATCATTTTTAAAACACTTTGGGCCTCTAATAGAGTGTAAGACCCAATCCTTTTTTTGACCAAATCATTTTTGGGCCTCAGTGTAGTGTATAAGTCTCGATACCGTAAAAAACAAACGGCGCGATCGTCGCCTTTTCAAAACAAACCTGGGCATACCCTCGAGTAGTAAGACCCATTTCTTTTCTTAAAACTCTTTGGGCCTCTATTAGAGTGTAAGACCCAACCCACTTGTACAGAAAACTTTTTGGGTCTCATTCGTTGTATAAGTCCCTCTATACATTTTCAAATAAACGACGCGATCGTCGCCAGTTTAAAATTAACCAACTGGGCCTCTCCTTGAGCTATAAGACCCATTCAAAACTTTTGGGCCTCTAATAGAGTCTAAGACCCAACCCCCTTTTAACCAAAATCATTTGGGCCTCAGATATTGTATAAGCCCCTCTGCGTTAAAAGAAAACCTCGGCGCGATCGCCATTTTTAAACGAAAAGTCAAACTGGGCCTACCCTCATGTTATAAGCCCCACTCTTTTTTCTTTAAACCTTTTGGCTTCTTGAGAGAGTGTAAGACTCATCCCTTTGTACATAAAACAATTTTTGGGCCTCAGTCACTTGTATAAGTCCCTCTGTACAAATTCAAACAGTGCGCTCACTGATAAAACCCTGGGCCTCTCCTTGAGCTGTAAGCCCCAAATCTTTCTTTTTCAAAGCACTTTCTCCTTTGATTTTGAATATACCGTTGTTTTCAATCTTTCTTTGTTGAACAACTAACCAAACAACATGGAAGCTCTACAACCGAGTAAGTTTTATATGCTTTCATTTACCGCTTTCATATACATATAACTGTATTGTGGGGTTGTTTCACTGTAAGTCTTCTTTCATAAACTCATATCAACTGTGTAATAATAGTATGGGTTAATACCCCTTTTGGACCCTGCCATATAGGCCAAATCCCAAAAACAACCCTGTAAAAAAAAAACACAGATTCCATCCCTGCCATTTGTAGATTCCCTCGTTTTGCCCTCTGAGTGGATTTGGTCAACCATATTGATGACATGGCGCTGCTTAGTTGGAATTTTATTTATTTTTTATTTATTTAATTACACGCGTGGCATTTTTATTAATATTTTAATATTTAATATTTTTTTATTTTTTTTTATTTTTTTTTTTTTAATTTTTTTTAATTTTTTTTTAATTTTTTTTTATTTTTTTTTTTATTTTTTTTTTATTTTTTTTAATTTTTTTTTTATTTTTTAAATTTTATTTTAATTTTTTGTTTTATTTTGTTTTATTTTTTTAATTTGTTTTTATTATAATTTTTTTAATTTTATTCTTTTTTTTTTATTTTTTTTCGTTTTTATTTATATATTTTATATATATATATATATATATATATATATATATATATATATATATATATATATTTTTTTTCGTTTTTGGACCTAATTTTTATTTTTAATTCTATTTTAAACAAATTGTTCTTTTAAAAATTAGTTTCATTATACTAATCCATTTATTTCAATTTATTACCATACTAATCCATTTATTCTCATACTAATTTCAATTCAACAATACTTATGAGTGATTTATTACCATTATAACTTCACTCATCAACCATCTTTATAACCTCTCTCCACTTCTTTTTTTTTTCGTTACAATATTGTTTCATTTCTTCTCCATTGTTTTCAATACTCATCAACCATCCAAAACTCAATACAAAGCATACTCACAACACAACAATACCACACACCCTAATAAACAAGAATCTCAAGCTCTCATCACTCTCCACATCCTCATGAAAATGGTAACTTGCTATTGCCATGTTCACACCATAAGTTGGTAACTTACTATATCATTATCCTTTGGTATGAACAATTTTTTGTACAAAGAACATATGAATGTGCATGTAAGGGGAGGATAAGGATGTTGTATCTCAAAACAGTTATATGATTGACAAGTAACATATATAAGTACATATGAATGTAATGTAAGGTAATAGCAGACTGTGTGTGTGTGCCCTATTATCTCGTCGGTAATAGCAGGCTGTGTGTGTGTGCCCTATTATCGCGTCGGTAATAGCAACCCTAACTGGGAAGTGACCTGGTGGTGCGCGCGTTCGATGGTTCTAAGAGGTCCGTTTTTGGAGAAATTGTATTGTCGATCAAAGTTGGTCCTGAAATTTTTGAAGCCACTTTCTATATCATGGACATTCAGCCTGCCTATAGTTGTTTATTGGATAGTCTGTGGATCCATGTTGCTGGGGCAGTGACGTCCACTCCAAGAGTGATCAGTCAGCCTGAGTTGGTTAATCAACCCGAGGTGGTAAATCAGCCAGAAGTTTCAATGTCTTCTTTCAAAGATGCACGCGCTGTAGTTGAAGTTGGTGATTCCCAGAAGTGGGGCCAAGTCATTAATGTTCAGGTGAAGCAGAATACTTATGGACTGGGATATAAGCCACCCCGACGAGCTCAAGAGCCTCTTAAGTTTTATGGTCCAGTCCAGTTCACAAGTGCTGGTGTCTTCTTTAATCGGGTTAATGCCATTGATGATGAGGGGGATAATGATTGCGACATGGATGAGTGGATCCGCCCCTGCACTCCCGGTAAAAGTCTATGCAATTGGTCGTCTGAGAAAGTCATCCAAGTGACCCATCAAGAGTAATTGCCTTTGTTTTCTGTTTGTGTAAAATCCTACGTTCTGCCCAAGACGTAGTGATGTTTGTCTGTAGGGCTTTGATGTTTTTGTTTGCTTACTTTATCATCAATAAATGACGTTTTCACATTCAAATGTTTGTCTGTAAGGATAATGATATAGTAAGTTACCAACTTATGGTGTGAACATGGCAGTAGCAAGTTACCATTTTCATAAGGATGTGGAGAGTGATGAGAGCTTGAGATTCTTGTTTATTAGGGTGCGTGGTATTGTTGTGTTGTGAGTATGCTTTGTATTGAGTTTTGGATGGTTGATGAGTATTGAAAACAATGGAGAAGAAATGAAACAATATTGTAACGGAAAAAAAAAGAAGTGGAGAGAGGTTATAAAGATGGTTGATGAGTGAAGTTATAATGGTAATAAATCACTCATAAGTATTGTTGAATTGAAATTAGTATGAGAATAAATGGATTAGTATGGTAATAAATTGAAATAAATGGATTAGTATAATGAAACTAATTTTTAAAAGAACAATTTGTTTAAAATAGAATTAAAAATAAAAATTAGGTCCAAAAACGAAAAAAAAAAAAAAAAATATATATATATATATATATATATATATATATATATATATATATATATATATATATATAAAATATATAAATAAAAACGAAAAAAAATAATAAAAAAAGAATAAAATTAAAAAAATTATAATAAAAACAAATTAAAAAAATAAAACAAAAAATTAAAATAAAATTAAAAAAAATTTAAAAAAAAATTAAAAAAAAATTAAAAAAAAATAAAAAAATTAAAAAATTAAAAATTAAAAAAAAAAATAAAAAAAATAAAAAAAATAAAAAAAAAAATAAAATAAAATAATATTAAATATTAAAATATTAATAAAAATGCCACGCGTGTAATTAAATAAATAAAAAATAAATAAAATTCCAACTAAGCAGCGCCATGTCATCAATATGGTTGACCAAATCCACTCAGGGGGCAAAACGAGGGAATCTACAAATGGCAGGGATGGAATCTGTGTTTTTTTTTACAGGGTTGTTTTTGGGATTTGGCCTATATGGCAGGGTCCAAAAGGGGTATTAACCCTAATAGTATAGATATTTCGAGTTTCCCCGGCAACTACGTCTAGAACTAGGTGACGTCGTTTCGCTTATTCATAGAAATAGACAACTAGATCCCCAATAGGATCACCAGATACAGTCTTCTCTTCGGTTGTCCTCATTAGGAATTGTCAAGAAACTCTACTCCCAGAGATGAATGTATTCTCCGTGAATGGCATCTTTGAGTTTCTTCCAAATTCTCGAACTTTCCTGACTTGATCTATTCCTTGTGAATAACTTGCCTTGAATTTCTCAGGGTTTGGGGACCCACGGGCTTCTTAAAAGCATCGGCCTCCTCTTGGGCATCATACAAGGACCCACAGGCTTCCTAAAAGCAACCCCGCCTCCTCTTGGGCTTAGTACAAGGACCCGTCGGCTTCTTAGAAGTATTCACAGCCTCCTCTTAGGCTTCGTATAATGATCTCTTCCTCCGGGAATGATAGCCTCCTCTTGGGCTTTATGCAAGGACTGATCGGCTTCTTAAAAGTTTCCAGCCTCCTATTGGGCTTCGTACAAATTGTCCCGACGACCTCCTAGAGGTATAGGAACAGAACTTAATCATCTGCATAGAACAGTCCTTTCAAAGAGTCTACTACTATTTCTCAAAGCATAGTACAAAAGATGAAACTCTAGACATGGACAGTCTAATTTCCTTGAGTCTCAAAGACATTCTCAAGTGACCCCTTCAAAAATAGGAAGAAAACCCGTGGACTCGGACAGTCTCAATACCCTTCGGATTTCCCAATTCCTTAAAGAACAGGAATAACCCGGATCCTCGAATCAAAATCCTTGAGTACCGTGTTGCTCATATAAGAACTGATTTTCTCTTTCAAAATCAGTATACTGGATCTGTCACTTAACTGAAACAGCAACTCAGCCTCCTCTTAGGCTTTGTATAATGATCCTTCTCCAGTTACAATAGCCTCTCTCTTGGGCTTTATACAATGATTCTCCCCAGCGGAGTCAAACAACGTTTAGCCTCTCTCTCGGGCTTTGAACGAGACATATAAAGAGACTCCCTCGTGGAGTCAATCACCCTTTCGCCTCCATCTCGGGCTTTATACGAGATACAAAAAGGTTCTTATTGAGCCAAACAAATTTTAGCCTCCATCTCGGGCTTCATACGAGATACAAAAAACTCTCTTGTTAAGTCAAGTAGCCTTCATCTCGGGCTTCGTACGAGATACCAAAAGACTCAATCGTCGAGTCAAAACCTTTTAGCCTCTCTCTCGGGCTTTGTACGAGACACATATTAGCCTCCTCTTAGGCTTTGTATAAGAAAACCACTGGTTGGTCCAATCAACCTTTTAGCATCAAAGTTGTGCCTCGTTCACTGTACACAAACTTCAACAACTCTTTCCCCTCATCTAATTGCTATAAGCGGCAAGCCTCTGGATCATCTACATCCATGCCAATGTCCCTCTTTTAGTATGGGAAATTCCTAAGGAAAGATGACATTGCTCTAAACTGAGTTAAAGTTTTCTCCTTCAGGTTAAAATCCCCTATAAAGGAAATTATGGCATTGTCGGATTCACAAATCCCGGTTAAAGTAATCCTCCTTTACAGTCAGTCACCCAACAGTTGTGACAAACAAACAGACCCCTTTAGAGGTGACAAATTCTCTCTAAAGTCAACACCTTTTAGCTTCACATCTTAGGCTTTGAACAAGATACAAACTACCTTTCGCTTCACGTCTTGGGCTTTGAACAAGACACCAAAACAACCATTTCCTCCCATAGAATAGGAGGAACTACGATCGCTTTGATTTCCCTGTTTCGGTAAACGGGAATACGTAGGCATAAGATTGAAAGAAAAATCTTAGCGAGCACACTAAACAAAAACCCAAAATCCCATACTCTCATACATTCGTCCTAACATCCTAACCGATAGCCTAAAGCACCCGTCGTCAACAAAATAATCTAGGAGAAACCCCGAATCTTTGTAGCATCTGTAAACCAACAGTTTTGACTGTTTAATCTCAGTATGCAAGCAGGGTTAATTGGAGACATCTATTTCCCTTCCTTCATCAGCTTTAATAGGATAAAAAATGAATCGAGCTGTAGTACCAGAGCGATCGTGCTTCACAACCACATCCAAAAATCACTCGCTACACTTGGGATAGCCATTTGTCGTTGATTGAGTTCATGTACAATAACAGTTTTCATGCTAGTATTGGAATGATGCCCTATGAAGCTTTGTATGGGAGGAGGTGTAGGACTCCTTTGTGTTAGTATGAGTCGGGCGAGAGTGCTGTACTCGGACCTGAGATTGTGCAAGAGACGACCGAAAAGATTAAGATGATCCAAGAAAGGATGAGAGCGTCACAGTGTCGTCAGAAGAGCTACCATGATAAGAGGAGGAAGACACTTGAATTCCAAGAGGGAGATCACGTGTTTTTTAGGGTGACGCTAGTGACTGGTGTGGGTCGAGCTTTGAAGTCTAGGAAGCTCACTCCACATTTTGTTGGTCCATACCAAATCTCGCAGAGGATAAGAGAGGTAGCCTATCGAATTGCTTTACCGCCGTCACTTGCGAATTTGCATGACGTGTTCCATGTGTCTCAGTTGAGGAAGTACATCCCGGATCTGTCGCATGTGATTCAGATGGATGATGTACAAGTGAGGGATAACCTGACAGTGGAAGCTTTACCGATGCGGATTGACGGTCGAGAGATGAAGCAACTGCGGGGTAAAGGCATAACTTTAGTGAAGGTGTTGCGGGACGGACCAGCTGGCGAAAGTTGGACTTGGGAACGCGAAGATCAGATGAGGGAGTTGTATCCGACTCTATTTCTTTGAGGTAATTTTTTAGGGAAAAAATTCTTTAAGTGGGAGAGAGTTGTAACACCCCAAATTTATTAGAATATTTATTTAATTTATTTAAATATAATATTTGTGAATTTTCGGTGAATTTTGGTGGTTTGTGTTGACGTTGGCGTTTTCGTGGAGTTTCGGTTATTTAATTAAATAATAGTATATAATATGAATATATTAGTATTATTATTAATTTAAATAATATTAGAAGAATTAAGGGTAAGATGGACTTTTGAGGAGGATTAGTGAGGGTATTATGGGGAAAACCCATTTTGGAAGCCTAAAGGTTTAACAAAAAGGAATTGGAAAGGAATATGATTCATTTTGGTTGGAACGTGAAAATAAGGAGAAAGTGCAGAGCTCTGAGGAAGAGGACGAGGATTCGTGAAGGCTTCCAAAGAATCAATAGAGAAAACTCCGGAACGATAATCTAAGGTATGGGGAGTATTGCCTTTCATTGTTTTCAATATAGGAAGTGATGTGTTTAAAGTGGATTTTTGAGGTTTTTGAAGGGTTTATGAGTTTTTGATGATTTAGGGGTATTTCTGAGGATCGATGATGGCTTATTGAGGGTTGAATTAATTTGGGTAAAAATAAGCTTTCGAGGCTAAACCTTTTGATGATATGTGGGATCTTGTATGGGAAAGGGATTTATGGGGTTTATGGGAATCTTGAGAATTTGTGAAGGTTTAGGTATTTTGAGTTAGGATAGTGGAATTAATCGACCTAAATATCGTAGGTTTTATGCCTTTGATGCCATGATGCTTTAGGACTGTTTTGGAGATGTTTGGGGAGAATCGAGGATCAACCCGTAGGGATTTGGCGGACTGAAGTGCTACTGATGCGTAGCTGCGATTGCAGAAATCGCTAGTTTGCAAGGCGAACAACTCATTTGCAAGGCGAATGTTCGCCCAGGCTCGCAAAGCGAGTAGCGCAGCGAATGTGCAATGAGTGTGTGATGGTACTGAGATGACTCTGGGAGGTGACTTTTAGGGCTTCGCCTAGCGAGTAGAGGCAGCGAGGAGAGGCAGAAGGGGGAACTCTCTGGTTTTGTGTGGGATTTAGGGGATTCGCTGGAGCTCGCAAAGCGAACATCCCAGCAAATGTGTTCGCACGGCGAACTCTGCAGTGAACTGCTGCTGTTCGCGAAATTTTGTTTATGATGCTGTGATGTTCTGAGGTTTTGGTGTTGTGATATTTCTGATGATTTTACCATGATGTTCTTGATGATATTGAGATGATGATTTGCGATGTTTTGATTAATATATGATGACATGATTAACATGAGGTTTTGATGAATGATGATGCACATAATCATATTTTGATGATGATGAATATTGATGTTGTGCATCATGCATTCATAGCATATTCTGGTGATGATGTTAGGACTTCGGTCCAGTGATGATGATGATGTTATACTTCGGTCTATTTGTGGCTTTCATCCCATTGTGTGGATGTGAAGTGGTTTATGACGTGCTCCGGTTCTTGTGTGGAACCAATCCTATTGACGGAGATCTTTGGAGGGTGATGACCTAAGTGTCCATCGATTGTGAAGATTGGTACCACGTGCATGAGTCATGTTGCGCATTGCATTTATGTGGCATTTGTTGTGATTTTTGATGACGTGTTTTGATGTTTACATTGTGATGACTCTGATGATGTTGTATATGATGATGACGCCATTTTTATGCATATCTTATTTTATATTGATTATAATGAATTGTATTACTCACCCTGCATGTTTGAATGTTGCCTCCACGTGGGTAACGTGCAGGTGATCAGGATTAGCTGTGGATGCTTTTGAGGACTTTTGAAGTTATTTGCATTTTGGTCGATGTAGAGGGTCTTGTTCTGATAGTGTAACATCGGGTTGGGTCGTTGAGTCGAACCATGTTGAGTTTTATCTGGCTGTTATTTTATTGATTATTTGATGTCTATGGTTTATTTTAATAAACCCTTTTTGTGGGATTTTTATGGTTATGGTGGTTCTGCTGCCCTTTGAAGGCATTTTGAGTTATTTTGAAGAAAATCCGTTGTTTACGGAGCAATTTTGCTGATTTGAATTTATTGAGAAATGTGCACCCTTTGAGGTGAATCTGATTTTACTATGATTTTATGTTTATTCCGCTGCGATAATTGTGGGGTAGAAAAGGGTGTTACAGCCCGTCCCCTAAGCTTTTAAACCTCACTCTAGGTTTGGGACAAGTCACTAGCTCCCACGGAACTAGTAAACATTGCATCTTGACACAAATGATGTGCATGCAATTCAACAACCATATGCAATTAAGACCATTCCCTAATCTTAATATCCATGCATATCTCAAATAATTCATCACACTTGAATTATCACATAATTGCACACACAAATACATTTTCAAAATCATAGCAAGCACTATTCAAACTATCAACACAATCCAATCTCAATTCGCAAACCACACATCACCGATTAATAGAGAACAATTTAATCTGTCACCAATAATTAAATTCGATATTCATAAATAGTCAATATTCAATAACTAATCCAATATTCAATAAACAATTCAATATTTAATAAGTAATCAATATTCTAACAAACAATCATTATTTTAATAAATAATCAACATTTTAATAAATAATTAATATTTAAATAAATAATTAATATTCAATAAATAATTCAATATTCTAAATAAATATTCAATAAGTAATAAATATTCAATAATTAATAAATATTCACTATTTAATAAAATTCCAATATTTTATAAGTTCAAATAATTAGTAGACATTCAATAATTAGCAAAGTTTCAATATTTAATAAATAACTCAATATTTAAAATCAATATTTCAATATTTAGTAAATATTCAATACTACTCAATATTAATAATTATTTAGTAATTATTAAACATTTTAATAATTATTCCATATCCAATAATTAATCAATATTCTAATAAATAGTCAATATTTAGGTAAATAATTAATATTATATAAATAATCAATATTTAAATAAATACTTAATATTTAAATTAAATAATTAATATTTTAATTAAATAATTAATATTTAACAAACATTAATTAATCCACCCATGTGAGACCTAAATTGATTAACATGGGAACTTATTTTGATCCAAATCTTATGCCACCACTAATGTAACATAATGTTAAATTAAATATGTATGCAAATATATAAACAAGATTTTGTCTTGCAAATTACTATTCAAGAGAGTGACGAAAAGAAATTTACCCTTCGCTTAAGCATTAGAAATATGAGAGCTATATATATATATATATAAGAGTTAGGTTAATGCACACCCATGTAGGTGTGCATTAACAACATACACTTAAGTGTATTTTTGTGTGGGATCTATTAATTTTGGGTGAGACCCATATTGGAAAGATGAAAAAAAATAGAAAATAATAAATATAGTGTATTTTTGTGTATGATCCACTAATTTTTGGTGTGTGTTAGCATTTCCTATATATATATATATATATATATATATATATATATATATATATATATATATAATGGTGAAGATGATAGGTAGCTTTTATTATTTAGGCTTAAATGCACTTTTAGTCCCCTAGTTTGGCGTTTTTACACTTTTGATCCCCTTATTACAAAACTTGTGTTTTGGTCCCTTTAGTTTGGTGCGCTTTGTATTTTTGTAGTCCACCTCCAATTTTGAATAAGTGGCAGTGATGATTAAGATAAAAAAATTAATTTTAATTATGTGGCAATGATGACTAGATATTTCACTGTTTAATAATATTTTTAATATTTTTTAAAGAATTAATTAATTAATTAATAACTGTTTACTTTTTATTTAATTTTCTGAATAAATTAATATTTTTAATATTTTTTTTTCAAAATTAATTTGTGTAACTTAATATTTTTTTTTCAAAATTAATTTGTGTAACATGTGAGTCTGACACATAACTCAATCACACACTATCTCATGTGCTTGATTTTGTTTGTTATATATTTATTGCAGTATATAAACACTATTACTTTTGTTGTATAGACCAATGTGGGACTTATCTTGCAGGTTTAGTCACTTTTAACTTGATGTACCAATACAACATGCTATCATGCTATCACTTTTAACTTAATGTACCAATACTAAAACAACTTAATGTATCATGCTATTACTTTCAATGAAATATACCAATATCAAAAACAAATAATGCTAACATGCTAAAACAATTTTCTCTCTGCATCTTCAGAGAGTAATAATGCTTGACACTTTGAAATAAAATAATTGAAAGGAATCAAAATAAAAGGAGTAATAATGAGATGTGCACTGGTCCATGCAACTGGAAGATAGATGAATAATGCTATACCTTTAATGTGTGAATTTGGTTCTATTGTCTTTCTAAAAGAAAGTTTACATCAATAAATTGCAGTGAAAAGAAACAAGATCTCTTAACAGCATTGGCTCAATGTTGATTAATGTTCTACTTATTGGCATTAAGAATGTTAATTCTGTGCAAGAAGTGGTGTGTACAAAGAGAAGTCTTCTATAAGGAAAATTCTGCAGGAATGTATTCTTCTCTGGCATATTATTCTTTACTTTTTATCTATATTAGTCTCAGATAAATACCTCTTCGGTGTCGATATTTTTTTAATCCACTCTCTTCATATTTTCTAATTTCTTTATCATTTGTAATCATGTGGTGGAATTATAAATTCCATTTGACATTTTTTTGTTGTTGCTTATATATATATATATATATATATATATATATATATATATATATATATATATATATATATATATATATATAGGGTTCATATCCTATGAGAATGACATTTTTATATAAGAATATGAGAATAAATCAGAATCATTATATTTTAAAATAAATGGTAGAGATTATGTGTGATTTTTGTTTTTCTCTCTCCTCCATTATTAAAATAAATGATGGAGAAGAGAGAAAAAAAACTGACACATAATCTCCACCATTTATTTTAAAATCTAATGGTTCAGATTCATTCTCATATTCTCACGTAAAAATGACATTCTCATATGATACGTTCCCTATATATATATATATATATATATATATATATATATATATATATATATATATATATATATATATATATATATAGTTAGATATCAATTCTCACAATTACATTCTCAGTATTCATCATATTCATTCAACACACACTTACTTTCTTTCTTCACTCACTCCCACATGATCAAGACTTCTCCACAAGGCAAGTGCTACTGAATCGTAATCATCTTTAGCAACTGAAGCATCTTTATCATGAAAAACTCGTATTCTTTTATTTCTTTACAAAGCCATCTTTTAGCCTGAGAATTGTGGGGGAGAAGAAGAAGCAAGAAACCAAATTCTCAATCTCACATTGAGCAAGGTTAGTGCTATTTCATAATATTATGAAATTGTTCTATTTCAAATTATATATCTTTTTTGTATAGAAAAGGAAATAATGATTTTCTTTCTATATTTGTAAAAGATCAACTGTGTAGAAAGATGGTCGGTATAATTGACCACAAAGGTAAACAAATAATATTATCTGATAGTGAAGATGATGATCTTCCAGCTACCCCTCAAAGAAGAATAAGAGCACTTGTTGTCGACACTGATGACTACCTTCGTGAGATTCATCAAGCTATGTTGAAAAGACTTGGTGTGGAAACTCGTTCAGTGAAAACTGGCCAAGAAGCTCTAGAAAGTCCCACATTCTTTTTTTTTCAAATAAAATGAGTGTTTATAAAACTTAGTAACACATGGGTTGTTGTCATCTTGTGTGTTGGACAAATACTAAATGAGATGGATGCAATTATGAATTGGGCTTAAGCCCAGTAATTCTTTTCAAAATTTTAAATAATTAATTTCTAAAAATATTAATTAAAACAATTAGTTATTAATTTAGTCAATAAAAAATATTAATTAATAAATTATTCTAGTCATCAATAACATATTATTAAAAATTATTTTTTTATTCCAATCACCATTGCCACGTATGTAAAATTAGAGGGGGACCATAAAAATACAAAACGCACCAAACCAAAGGGATCAAAATCGCAGATTTTGTAATAGAGAATCAAAAGTGTAAAATGTCCAAACTAAGGGGACCAAAAATGCATTTAAGCCTATTATTTATATAATAATTGCAATGAAAATATAAGAAATCATGTGGAAATCCCCATTGAATACTGCGCCTTCCTTGTAGTAATTAGCATGACACTTTTTGAATACTGCAACGCAAAATTATAGTATATATAATGGTAAGGAACTCTTAAAACATGACCTGTAAAAATAATTAATTCAAGGGTTAAATATACAAATCTCCTGCAATGTTAGCGAGTTCTCATTTTAACCCTTGGTAAATTTTCTCACTTAGGTCCCTGACTGCCACATTGCAGCAAAGATTCATTTTATTGCTTGCGTGGCAGTCCACGTGACATTTTTAATATTTTTTTTTTTTTTATTTTAATTTTTTAAATTTTTTTAATTTTTTAATTTTTTATTTTATTTTTTATTTTTTTTACGTTTTTTTTATAATTTTTATAATTTTTTTTCTTTTTTATTTAAATTTTTGTTTCGTTTTTATTTATATATTTTTTATTTTTTATTTTTTTTTATTTTTCGTTTTTGGACCTAATTTTTATTTTTAAAACACTTCATATATGTTAATAATTGAAAACACTTCAAACCGATGTGGGACATTGAAAACACTTCAAACCTGTTGAAACTTTACCAGCAAAAACACTTCATATATGTTAATAATTTGAGAGGAGAACACAAACACCTCATACTTCTTCCCTTATATTACAACACTCATCAACCATCTTTATAACCTCTCTCCACTTCTTCTTCTTTTTTCGCTACAGTATTGTTTCATTTCTTCTCCATTGTTTTCAATACTCATCAACCATCCAAAACTCAATACAAAGCATACTCACAACACAACAATATCACACACCCTAATAAACAAGAATCTCAAGCTCTCATCACTCTCCAAATCTCCATCACCATATTGTACCATTATATCTATACTATAACCATAACACAACCGTCCACATCCTCATGAAAATGGTAACTTGCTACTGTCATGTTCACACCATAAGTTATGTTCATACAATATAAAAAGTTATCAACTTCATTACAATCCACCACCTTCAAAAAAAATCTTTCTCTTATTAACCATTTTAAACCTCTTTAACACCATATATCACTCACACACATAATGTAGCAACACCACAACAACAACAACAAACCTGTACAAAGAATAAAATATATATTTAAAATACCATCATTTTGTATACATCAATAACACGTTATTTATTTACAAAGACAATAAATATTCTATCTTTAATAAAAAAAATTAAATATAGTATAAAATATTAGAAAATTTATCGGATTTCTTTTGAAAGAAAACTAATAAAGGGTTTAAAATAACAATTTGTTTAAAATATAATTAAAAATAAAAATTAGGTCCAAAAACGAAAAAATAAAAAAAAGTAAAAAAATAAAAAATATATATAAATAAAAACGAAACAAAAATAAATAAAAAAAGAAAAAAAATTATAAAAAAAACTTTAAAAAAAATTTAAAAAAATTTAAAAAAAATTAAAATAATTTAAAAAAAAATAAAATAAATTAAAATAAATAAAAATAAAATTTAAAAAAATAAAAAAAAATAAAAAAATAAAAAAAAATAAAAAAATAATATTAAAAATGCCACGTGGACTGCCACGCAAGCAATAGAAAGGAATTTTTGCTGCAATGTGACAGTCAGGGGCCTAAGTGAGGGAATCTGGATATTAAGAGGGGGTGTTTAAAAAAAAATTTTACAGGAGCTAAATTGAAAACTCGCTAACATTGCAGGGGGTTTGTATATTTAACCCTTAATTCAATAATGTTTTCCTATATCTACCTATACATTATAAAGCTACAGCGGCTATATATAGGTGTGCATTAGCAACATATACTTTAGTGTATTTTTGTGTGGGCCCCACCAATTTTGGGTGGGACCCATATTAGAAAAATTAAGAAAAAAAATATAAAGAAAATAGATGTAGTGTATTTTTGTGTGGGACTACTAATTTTGAGTGTATGTTAACATTTCCTATATATATATTTCAATTTCAAATTGGTACTCCAAAGATTAAATGGATCTCTAAAGTATTACCAAAAATCAACTCTAAACACACAAAAATTAATATTTTCAAAAATTAATCTCATAACTTAATAATTTCAATCTCAAATAAAATTTTGGGGATTGTACTCTAAATTTATTTCTACCTATTAATCATTACCAATAATTTCAATAATTGAGTAAAAACTCACCCTTACCTTAGTTTTTGGATGAATTTCTTGAACTTGGACTTGTGTTTCTCTTCTTCTGCACTCTTCTTTTTCTCTTCTACTATTTCTTCTCTTCTCTTCTATTTTTCTCTTTTGTTCTCAATTTCTCTTTTCTTACTAACTTTTGTTTCTCTAAAACCCTAACTTGTCTTACACAAAATAGACATAACCCAACTATTCACACTTAATATTAACACATCACCTTAAACTCAACCAATATCTAGTAAATCTATATTATTCTACCAAATAAAATAAATTAAATAAATTACTTAATTTAAATAATCTAAATAAATCAAGTAATTAGATAATTTAATTATTTCAAATAAATCTAAACAAACTCATTATTTCAAATAATTCAATAAATCACATATTTCAATTAAATCAATTAAATCAATTAATTCATATAAATCAAATAAATCAATTAATTTATATAAACCCAATAATTCATATAAATCAAACAATTCATATAAATTCACTAAATCAAATAATTCATTTAAATCAAATAATTTTAATAATTTTAATAAATGACATTAATCAATTAATTCATAAAATCACTCAATTACTTAATATAAATAAATAATTACTAAAATTGGGGTGTTACACCTAAGAACCCCAAGAGGTGAGGTAAGAAATTCTCTTATTCTTTTCACATCCCCCTAATTTATAGTTTGTATGTGGACTCAAATGTGGGCCTTAAACCAAACACTTTTGTTATCTATTGAACCCTGGCAAGATAATGCACCTCACCTTTTGTCCTTTTAACTTAATTAATTAAGCTTTATTTTAATTAGTTAATTTTGATAATTAAGTCGATTAACATTGTTAATGGTCAAATTAACCAATTAGTCATGATAATCATTCTTAGTTATTTTAAGGCTTAATACATTTTTTGGTTCCGTATCTTAACCTCGGTGTTCATTTTGGTCCCTTAACTTTAAAAAGGTACATATTGGTCTCTTAACTCTTTAAAACGTTCCATATTAGCCCTTTTTATCCTATTAGCGACGGAAAAAATTCAAAAATCAGTCGCTAATTAGACAAAAAGGACTAATTTGGAACATTTTGAAGAGTTAAAGGACCAATATGGACCTTTTTAAAGTTAAGGGACCAAAATGAAACCTGAGGTTAAAATACGGGACCAAAAAGGGTATTAAGCCTTATTTTAATTTGTTAATTTAATCAAATCTTAATTAAATTAAATTTATACTATTCATTTGATTGATTATTCACTTTATCTTATGAACCATATGTCTCTTTTTGTATCCCTTGTAAATCACACATTTCGATCATCTTGGTAATTAATTGTTAAATAATGAAACCTCTTTGCACCATGAGGATACGTAGGCACGAGGGCCTCAATCCTTTGCGAGCACACTAATAAAAAAACCTCTTTTTTCCCCCTTTTGAGGTTTCATTTCTTTTCTATTTTTAATTTTTTTACCACTTGAAGAAAGAAAATAAACATGAGCTAACACTCAATCGCAAATTTAACTAAGAGGTTCCTGTTGAGTACAACGGACGTGATGGGTGCTAATACATTCCCCTTGCGTAATCAACTCCCGAACCCGAATATGGTTGCAACGACCATTATTCTATTTTTAGAGATTTTATCGATATATTAATATTCCTTCACTGGGATAAATAAAGTCCGGTGGCGACTTTGTTTGAACAATTTTTTCCGCGTCCATCGCGAAGGATTGTATTTTTTGAGGTACGACACCCCTCAATGGATTTAATTCTTTCTTCTAAGACACGACATCTTTCCACAATCTCAACAGCTCGTGGGTCCTTGGTTTTCATCACAGGGACTCTCCCTTGGGAATTTGGCGTTGAGAATGCAAAATTATGATATTCTACACCATCAAGAGATGAGGATTGTCCATCTCGGACAATGGGATGCTCTTGTATAATGTGGTTCTTAACAGGGATCTGCACAGGATGAGGTTGAGCAAGACTATTTACTTGAGGTGGAATGACATTCGCATTGAGTGCAGTCCATTGAATGTTGTCCTCTCTCCTTGCTAAGGCTGTCATAGCTTCTATAAATTGGTCCAACTGGTTTTTCATCAAATCAACATCCACTCTTGATGCAAACTGGTTATGCTCTCCTGGGTTCATGATCCTTCTAGAACTGCTTCAAGTCAGATATGAGTGTCGGGAAATCAATTGCGGGTTATGGATAAATGATGGATGAGCTTTTTTTGGTTTTGCTTGATGATATGCAAAATGAAGCATGAATGCATGTGATTTTTTTAATTTGATGTATGAATGAATGAATGAATTTCAGGGATTCATGAGTCTGAGGTACGGATGGAGGATAAGATTGATTGCTTTCCAAATCAGGGATATCACCACGCATGATCTAGGGTTTAACAAGAACCCCGGAGTCATGGATTCATATGAATGTTTATCACGCACAGCAGAAGCATGTCGGTTGACAATTCCATCAAATGAATCTTCTCTGGGTGACGTTTATCTATAGGTTACTTGCTAAAGGAGAAAATGGAGGGTTTTTTTATTAGTGTAATAAGGAAATTAGAGCTATGTAGTTCGGGGTAGAAAATAAGTGTGTGTTGGTCATTTTACCTTGAAAAAGGGTTTTCGGGATGATGCCCTAAGACGCAAAAAAAGAGTTTGATGAGATGAGATTGACTTTAGGGTTTTGAAAAGAGATTATTTTTTATTTGAATTTCAATAAAGACTATAGGTTGAAGTGAATATTTCAAACTACCAAGCCATTCTCATTCCTTCTCCACCACTTAAGGCTTATGGCACGTAATTCTAATAGTATTTTAACATGTTGTGAGTTTATTTGGGAAAATGCAACTTGACGTTGGATCAAGGGTTTTATTAAGAAAATACCATTTTACGTCGGATCAAGGGTTTTAGAAAATGGTGAGGTCGAGCCTAGTCCCTAAGGATAGCTAGCAAGCAAAATCAAACCAAAAGAAAGCGAGAGATAAAGAAGGTACGTCAAAAGAGGAGAGGGGTACATGAAAAATACAAGGGATGTGTGCAAGAAATAAAGGGGTCTCATTGTAAGGTAGTCCAAGAGAAATCCATGTGTGTGCAAAGGTGTCCACTATGCCAAAAAAGACCTTTAGAAGCATTTTTTTTTTGCCTTTAGCCTAAGGTGGCGCTGCTGTAGGTAAAGGCAGCGCTTTTTTTCTTTGAAAAGCGCTGTCTTAGGTCCCCCTTAGGACCCCCTTTAGCAGCGATTTTAAAAGCGCTGTCGTAGGACCCTATTTAGCATCGCTTTTTCAAAGAAGAACGCTTTCGTAGGACCCCTTTAGCAGCGCTTTTCAAAGCGCTTTCGTATGACCCCCTTTAGGCATCGCTTTTTCAAGGAGAAGCGCTTTCGTAGGGCCCCCTTTAGCAGCGCTTTTAAAAGCGTTGTCTTATCTATACTTTAGGACCCCCTTTAGGCAGCATTTTTTTACAAAGCGCTGTCTTTTCTAAAAGCGCTTTTTAAAAGCATTTTTTTTAAAATCAATTTTTTTGGAGCGTTTTTTTTTTTTGCTAAAGCGCTGTCTATTGTGTATTTTTTCCATAAGTCCTATTTTTTAACACAAACCTGTATAATAAACCTGTATAATTTAACACAAGCCTTTATTTCAACACATAGGCCTTGTATACCATTATAATTCAACACATAGGCCTTGTATACCATTATAATTCAACACATAGGCCTTGTAATAACCATTATATATATTTCAACACAAACCTTATACACCAAAATAACCATTATATATATATCTGAATATAAACCTCATACATCCAAGTAGACATCCAAAAGTCTAATAACAACTTCCAAAACTAATTACACCAAACATCCTAAAGATGCACTAATTCTAAACCTTATACACCATTTCCATCACCTATACATCAACTTCCAAAACTATTCAACAATTTCCAAAACTATACAACACCTTCCATAAACTTAACACAAAAAAAACAATAATATACCTCATATAATTCTCATTTCAACCATGTATTGACACCATTCCTCCTTTATTTCTTCCAATTTATCTTTCGTGTAGGTGGCACACTTGAATTCATCAAAGTACTACATAATATAACATAATATGCATGATTTAGTTAAGAGTAATTAATTAGATGAAATATCCGATAATGAGTCTTAAAATAAATCATAACTTATAAATTCATACCATGATTGAAATCTCTATTTGTTCCAAATGAATAATTTCTTTCATGAATCTCAGTACAAAATAACCACAATCTATACCATTACGCTGCCGAGGACACTACACATAGAAAAAAGTATGAATATGTATTAGGATATATAGTTTAACTTGTGTTATCAAGTAGCATCACTATTATAATAACAAATGTGAAAATATACCTGCACTCTTATCCATGTAATGTTGTTTGCTTTGCTCTTTGGTACTCGAGCTTGTCGTTGTGATCGGAATATTTGTATGGCTCTATCATAATATAAACGAATATTTAGAACAATCTCACATAAATAAATAAATACACACGTGAATATTTAGAACAATCACATCACTTACGTATCAATCATCTTCTTCATCTCTGGGTATTTTGTTTGATCACCATCTAGTGAATCCAGATAATAGACTATTTCTTTTATCGGATTAATTGCAAGCAACAACCAGTGTCCATTGTAACATAAAACAAAAGTTTAGATGGAAATGTTATACACAACGTTGTCGCACCTCACAACACCAATACATCCTCCACTTCTGAAAACTCCTCCATCCGCCGTTTTCTTCAACATCAACACAACAACCTTCAGATCAACCAAACAAACCAAAATCCATATTCAGAATAGAAGAAGAGATTGAGACGAGGAAGATGAAACCGAAATAAATTCAAACCTGATTCAACGCTGTAGACAAGACCGGGTCGAAACGAAACTCGAGTCGAGATAGGGACGAAATCGAGATCGTATCAGTTGGAGATTGGAGACTCTTGGTCGGATGTTTTTTCCTCTCGATTTCATTTGCGAATGTTCTTATCATTCTGACCTTTATCCCTTTTTGACCATGGCCTATGATTCTTCTGAGTCATTTGAAGAGATGCGTGCCTCTTGTAGGATGGGGATGATAACACCTTGATGTGTTTGACCCTTATCTTTAATGTGTGTTTCTAGGTTGAACTCTACCATGTAGCATCTGGGCCTGATGACCCGTTTTTTTTCTATCCTCACTTTTCTTTTTATGTTAACTAGCTTTGTTGGAGGAGGCGATGGGCTTTGAGCCCATATGACCCTTTTCCTCATTTTCACACCCAGCTTCTTCTTTGCTACGCCCCCTCCCTTTTCTTTTCTTTTTTTTGAATATCTCTTATAATTTGTTCTCTTTTTTATTTTAACGTTTTTTTTTCTAGAAATGATTTTCATAACACTAATCTTTTATTTAATTATTTTTGTATTAGTCCTATTTCTATATTTTCTTTTCATTTTTGGGCCAATGATATCAAAAACATCTTGATATTGGGTGATTCTTTAAAATCGGTACCAAATCTTGAGTTATATGAGGCCTACTATTTACTATTTATTTATTTCGATTTATTTTGTCATTATTTTATTTTTATTCATTTTTTGGGTCAATGAAAACCAAATATCAACGATTTCTCGATTTCTCGATTAAATCTTGATAAAGGTGAGACCTTTATTTCTTTTTCCTATCTTTTTTTATTTTATTTCATTTTTATTATCTATTTCATTTATTTATTTATTTTGGGTCAATGAAAACCAAACATCGACGATTTGTCGATTTCTCGACTTAATCTCGATAAAGATGAGACCTTTATTATTTTTCTTATCATTTTCGATCTTATTTCATTTCCATTATTTTTCCTTTATTCTTTTATTCACTTTTGGTCAATGAAAGTCAAAAGTCGTCGATTATTAATTTATCGATTAGATCGTGATTAAGACGAGACCAACTTTAATTTTATGTCAATACTATCTCTTGTCCATATTATCTCGATTATATTATTCATACTCTTATCATATTGTTCATATCCATATTCATATTTATCTAACCATTTTTTTGTTCATACACTTAATCAAAAAACACTAAAAATATCGAAACCCTAAAACAATAATTGATGGACTGTTGGTTATGATCATCCACTTGCCCGACGCTTTCGATCAAGGCTAGCTTAGGACACCTTGCACACACACGGCTTTCTCTTGGGCTACCTTACAACGAGACCCTTTATTTCATGTCATCCCTTGTACTTTACATGTACCCCTCTCCCATTCCGATGTACGCATTTAGTTTTCTTTGATTGTGGTTTGTTTACTAGGAGCACCCCTAGGGACTAGCATAGACAACCCATTTTCAAACTAACTCTCGATTCGTCATCGAGCCATTTTCAAACAAGCCCATTTTCAACCAAATCCTCGATTCGTCGTCGAGCCATTTTCAAATCAACCTCTAACCAAACTCTTTTTCAAACCAAACTTTTTTCATACAATAAACCCTTGATCCAACGTCAAGCGGATTTTCATAATCAAACTTCAAAAACAATTAACAACTATCGCAACTCTTTTAAGGTGAAAAATAGGGGTTCAAGTCTTTGATCTCCCTTTGATTGTTTAGGTGCGAGTTTTCTTACTCGTGTGTGAGCAATTGACGCCTCTTTTTTTAAATCAAATCCTTTTCAAAATAACCAAGCGCATACAATAAACCCTTGATCCCACGTCAAGCGGATTTTCATAATCAAACCTCAAAACAACTAACAACTATCGAAACTATTTCAAGGTGAAAAATGGGGGTTCAAGTCTTTGATCTTCTTTCGATTGTTTGGGTGTGAGTTTTCTTACTCGTGTGTGAGCAATTGACGCTTCTAAAACACGTCCAACTCGACAACCATCCGTCCAACATTCCAAAGCGCTTCTCAAACCATCAAACCTTTTTCAAACTCAACCACCTTAGATGAAAAAAGAGAGAGAGCCAAATATTTGACTCACTCTCCCGATTACTTGGGCCCGAGGAATCTTTCTTAAGTTCAAGTAATCGTCATCTAAACCAACCCAACTCTCCCTTTTGTTTCGTGGGCGTACCACGAACTACGACTGCTCTGATTCTTTATTCTCGTCTGAATAAAGATACATAGGCACAAGATTGCGACGATCTTGGCGAGCACACTTTTTCTTTTTCCCCCGTTTGCGTCCTACCTACCATCTTTTTCCGTCAAACCCCGTAGTCGAACTACGATTGCTTTGATTTCTCATTCTCGTCCGAATGAGCATACGTAGGCCTGAGGTCGCGATGATCTTGTCGAGCACCCTATCCTTAAACCACCCATTTCCCCTTAGTATCCTTTCCTTTTATCTTTACCTTTCCGCATTTATTTTAGAGAATAAAATAGACAAACTTAGCTAACGAGCATCGCGATTCGAATCAAGAGGTTCCCGTTGAGTACAACGGACGTGAGGGGTGCGCGTATCTTCCTCTCACATAACCGACTCCCGAACCCAGAATGTGGTTGCGATGACCATGTTCTTATCCACTCCTTTAAGGTTTTCTCGATATTTTCCTTTCCCTCTTTTGGGATAAATAAAGTTCAGTGACGACTATGTCGAACCGTTTTCCGCGCCTTTCGCGCGAAGGGTCGTGTCTTCGATTAAGCGATTTTTTCGAGGTGTGACAAACGTAATAAAGCGAAAGATTATAATAAAGGAAGTTAGAATAAAAATATAACCCATGGCCAGTATTATAGGGTAAAAGATACAACTTCTCTGTATCTTTGTTGGTCATAAATGCATCTACTAAGTGATCTTTGACCGCATTTGCAGTTTGATCGATTAGATTTGCGTTGACATAGCTGGGACACAAGAAAGAGAATCTTTCTGTCAATTGACGCGGGAGCATCAATTTTTCATACAAGAACCTGAAATAAAAACATAATCAACATTCGAATATTCATTTAAATGAGTAAATAAATTGATCAATTAATTAAATAAAATCGATGGATTACCTGATGTATGAATTCATAACACCGATGCCTAATTCAGCATGCTGAAAAATATGTCCAAGTCTTCTTCAGCAATTGTTTCTGAATAGGCAAACCCAAAAATACCTTCTTCCATAGGTATTTCGTGGATACCACCTTCCATCAAATCTGATGTGCCTACAAATGTTTCAAGGCACAACTGAAATCGAGGAATAGAAGCTTTTTTTGGCTTGGCTAATTCCGGTTTCTTATTCTTGCTCCCTTGTTGCACCTCTTGTGTAGGAATCTGAAAATCATATAAGTCATAAAGTATAAAATCATGAAGCTTTTGAATTCGGATTATAGAATTAACATTTTCAATGCATATATATCAATGTACCTCTTTTTTGGATGCAACTGACTCGGTGTGCCGCACAATCCCTTTATCTTTTGATTTGGATTTTGTAGGAGTCTAACAATACCATGTAAATAAAATGTACGTAAAAGTAAGCATAACATAACTTATATGCAAGTATAACATTTGAAAACTAAAAGGTTAATAATGGTTTTCAACATACCTCATCATCTATGACAATGAGGTTTGACGACCATGCAACATACGACCCTATTGCGTCCCCCACCAATGTTGCATCTGAAACATCGTCAGGTATAGGTAGTAACGAATCCCGCTCTGAAGCAATATTAATCGAAACTTTCAAAAATCCAGCAAGGAGCGGTCTATGGTGAAGTACATCTCCAGAAGTGTTATGCAACTTTCCCTTGCCAACCATGCAATATGTCGGTGCCGATAAATATAGCTGACAAGGTGAAATGCCCTAAACAAAAAAAAATTAATATGAAATTGTTATTGTGCATATATGTCAATATAAAAATTGTGCTAATTTAATAAATATAATTACCTCCGGAATTTTTTGTTGAAAATTGATACTATCTTTGTCACTAGTATCTTTAAATTATGAACCACGCCTTTCAGACATATATCTTTCTTTATCCTTTTGCAGTCCACGAACTTGAGCTCTCAATTCTTCCAACGTTTCCATCACCTCTTTATTTCTAGGATTTTTGGTCTTTGGACGCTTATACAAGGAAGATGGAGTGACTCCAAATCCCTTACCCCTCACGCGACCAGAATACTCAAGAATATTTAATACTTGACTAAATATGCTCCTGCAATCTTGGTCTTCCGTGAGAGTTAAGGACTAAGATAGAGTCTCCTGAAATTCAATATTAGAGTTAAGCATAAATATTTTAGATAAACATAAACTTTTTATTTAATTAAACAAATAATGTTATACTTACACATTGTTCAAAAACTTGTTGAACACCTTCAGTAACAACTCCATCCTTTCTCACACGGGCAGCCTTCCACAAAACATACTCTGGAAAAGATGTTTCTTCACTTTTCTCCTCTTCAAGCTACACATTAAGTAAAGTATTAAGAAGAATAATAACACATCGGGAACAAAAATATCATAGTAATTATATATACTTACTATTTTTTGTTCCAAGCGTGCATATCCAAACGCCCTTTCTTGTATGGATACGCGGGTTTTGAGGCTCTTTGACGATTTACGTCACTCACATCCTGTATAAAATTTTTTAAGTCATATTAGAGCACATATAATAACTACAGGAATATAATACAATGTTCATGACTAACTAAATTAAGATTAGGTGGAATTCTTGAGTTCTTCGTTTGGCGACAAAAGTGTCCCATTCTTCGGGTGCAATCAAGTCCGCATACTTCTTCGGACGTTCCGCTTCAATAAAGTTTCCTTGGTCATCCTTAATAAACTTGTTGGTTAAAAATGCTCGAAACTCTCTAAGTCTTTTTTCGGCTAATTGAAGACAATATTGTTGTCGGTCGTCACCAATGTTAAAAGATCTCTACAAAAAAATATACATAAAGTGTGTTAGTATAATTAATTTAAAGATATAATCGTCAAAAATAACAAATAATATCACATATGGTACTTGTATCTGACTCCATATTTTATCTTTCGAGGGTTTCAACGATGGATTTCTCCAAGTCACAAGTAATAGGAATTTGTGAACGGACAAGTGTACCAATGTAACTTATCAACATTGCGTCGTTAGGCTCAATTAGTTAACCTGCTTCATTCCAATGAACTTCGTATTTTATTCCCTTGTCTCTAGCACGAATTATTCCTTTCATAATTGTTATTCCTCTTGAAATATCTCCTTCCGCATCATGAATTGATTCTTTTGCATCATTCTTGGAAGTATCGTGCGAGTTCTCCTCATTAGTAGCCATTTGACCTGTAATAAAGAAAAACACATATAAATCCATAATCCCTAACCCATTCTCAAATATGAAATGACAAATACATAACATGAAAAACACATGACAAACATATAAATCCATAATACACAATCCATAATCCATAATCAGTTGAACATAAATACATGATTCATTCTCAAAAATGAAATGACGAATACATAACATGACAAACATTTGACAAATACATAATCCATAAATATGAAATGCCAAATACTTAACATGACAAACACATGACAAACATATAAATCCATAATCCATAATTCATAATCCATAATCATTCTCAAATATGAAAAACGCATGACAGAATATATAATTTTACTATTACCTTTTTATTATCATCTCTTTCTTTTCTGGGTAGGAATATGATCTACTTGTCTCTTAACAACACAGATGGATGGATTGATCCAAATTCCCTCATTATGATCATTTCTAATATATTATTCATTCGCTCCAACATTGTCATCTTGATCACTTATAATATATGATTCATTCGCTCCAACAATATCACCTTAATCTCCAATGTTATCATAAATTACTTTGTTAGATAAAAGCATTATAGACTATTTCGTACTTGTCGGATCAGTGACATAGAACACTTGTCTAGCTTGAGAGGCTAGAATAAAAGGCTCATCTTTGTACCTCACCCTATTAAGATCCACTTGCAAAAATCCTGACTTATCCATTCGTGTGCCACTATTATTTTCAACCCACTTGCAACCAAAGATAGGAATCTAAAACTTCTCATAATCAAACACCCAAATGCGCTCGATAACCCCAAAATATGACATATTTGCATATTTGGGGTTTAAGCCCTTCACACTTGATCACCTTACTTTTTGCAATGTTGGTAAGATTGCAGGATCGATCACCTTACTACAAATTGACCTGAAGAAAAAACATAATTTAGTTATTGTGCTTCTTACTTTTTCTGGCAAAATAGAACGTATACCTTGTAAGTGTTTTTAATTGGCAGCAATTTTTGGTAAAACATACCATGTCAAGACTGATGTCACGACATGTTTGGGTAGCCTTTCTGCAGGTATGAAGTACTACCTGTAAGCAGCTTTCATCAGGATGTCAAAATTGATGTCGTGACATGTTTGTTTCTGATCAGCTCGTTGGGCCTTGGATTGTGTACGCGCGCTTTGGGTTTTGCAGTGTGTTTCTGTTGAGATTTTTTAGTCGCTTTTATTTTGGAAGATTCTCCTAATCGTGTGATTTGCTATTTCCAGAAAGTATTCATTTGTTTCTATTTTCACTCCTTGATTTTTGGTAATTAACCTAATTAGGTTAAAAGCTTCTGGGGAGCTGCTGCTGCTGGGAGATCTATAAATAAACAGCTGCTATCATTTGTTTCGGTCACGGTTTTTAAGAGTTTGAAGTGTGGTCATAGTTTTCTTGTGAACCAAAGCAATTATTGTTTTGATGATTGTTTTGGAATAGGTTTATTGAGTTGTAAGTTTTTACTCTTAAGCTTTTAAGCAAAGAGTATCATTGTGCTTGATTGAAGCTTTTAAGCAAAATCAAGTTGTGTCCTTGAAGAGTGTTCTTCTGTCTCATTTATTTGTGTCTGTTATTATCACTGTTGTGATTGAGGGGGAGTTTGTAATTGCATTGGGTAGGGATTAAGTGAAGGGTGTAAACTGTGTGGTTTGATCCTGAATTGATACTATTAATAGTGGATTTCCTCCCTGGCTTGGTAGCCCCCAGACGTAGGTGTGTTTTGCACCGAACTGGGTTAACAATTACTTGTGTCTTTTATAATTGTTCGCGCTATTTATCTTGTTCATTCTCAAAACCAAAATAGATATTAGTGTTGTAACATTGTATTCGACATCTCGTATCTGACACCAGAATTTTCAATTGGCATCAGAGCAGGCACCCTGCCTGTTACTCTGGGTGAGATCTAGGGACATTATATTCTGGTATTATGGAAGGAGGAGGGTTTGTGAACAGACCACCTGTTCTGGATGGTTCTAATTATGACTACTGGAAACCTCGTATGATAGCCTTCTTGAAATCCTTGGATAGCAAGGCATGGAGAGCAGCAAACAAAGGATGGGAACATCCTGTCACTGTTGGAAAGGATGGAAAGACAATTCCTAAACCTGAGGAAGAATGGAGCAAAGAGGAGGATGAGTTGGCTCTTGGCAACTCTAAAGCTTTAAACGCCTTGTTTAATGGGATTGATAGAAATATATTCAGACTGGTGCATCACTGTGAATTAGCCAAAGATGTTTGGGATACTCTCAGAACTACCCATGAAGGTACATCCAAGGTGAAGATGTCAAGGCTCCAGCTGCTTACTACCAAGTTTGAGAATCTGAGGATGAAAGAGGATGAGAGTATTCATGACTTTCACATGAATATTCTTGAGATTGCCAACACGCCAGGAGCATTAGGAGAAAAAATTTCTGATGAAAAACTGGTGAGGAAAATTCTCAGATCCTTGCCCAAGAGGTTTGCCATGAAAGTCACTGCTATAGAAGAGGCTCAGGATATCGGCAATATGAAGGTTGAAGAACTCATTGGCTCTCTTCAAACCTTTGAGATGGGAATAAATGACAACTCTGAAAAGAAGAACAAAGGTATAGCTCTTGTGTCCAATACTGAAGAAGAGGCAGAAGAAAATAATATTGGTAATGAAGAGAACTTATCAGATGCTTTAGCTATGCTTGGAAGACAATTCAACAAAATTATGAAAAGAATGGATCAGAAGTCAAGGTCAAATGTCAAGAACAATTCTTCTGACACTAGCAGGTCCTATGATTCTAACAGGAAAACAAAACCTGAAGAAAAGTCTAACCAAGGCAAAGGGATTCAGTGTCATGGATGCGAAGGGTATGGGCATATTAGGGCTGAGTGTCCTACTTATCTCAAGAAGCAAAAGAAAGGGTTAACTGTTACATGGTCTGATGAAGATTCTGAGAGTGACTTTGAAGATGAATCTGCCAAACTTGTCACTGCACTAACTGGTGTATGTACTTCAGATGGAGACTCAAGTGAAGATGAGTTAACTTTTGAAGAGCTTGCAGCCTCCTACAAAAAGCTATGTATCAGAAGTGCAGAAGTTTGTCAACAAGGGGAAAAGCAGAAGAAACTTATAATTAAGCTGGAAGCTGAGATTAAAGAACATCTTGAAACAATATCTCAGTTAAACAATAAAGTCACCTTGCTGAATTCAAAACTTGATCAGATGACCAAGTCTATCAGAATGTTGAACAGTGGAACTGACACACTGGATGAGATTCTTCAGACTGGACAGAGTGCAGGAGATATGTCTGGTATAGGATTTGCAGGAACAAAGAAATCATCTTCAGGAAACAGTCAACCAGAACCTGAATACAGTATGATGAATCAGATGTCAAAACCTATGTTTCAACATCATGATAAGGGTAAAATGAATCACACAAGAAAGAAATTCCAAAGATGGAGATGTCATTATTGTGGTAGATATGGGCACATAAAGCCATTATGCTTTAGACTGTATGGATACCCTGATCAAACTCCATATTTCAGACCTAAACAGAATCAGCCCATTAAGAAGCAGCAATGGAGTCCCAAAGTTGTTGCCTTAATAGCTCATACGTCCCTCAGAGTATCAGCCAAAGAAGATTGGTACTTTGACAGTGGGTGTTCAAAGCATATGACTGGAATCAAAAATCTGTTAGTTGATGTCAAACCTCATGCTACCAGGTATGTGACTTTTGGTGATGGAGCCAAAGGTGAAATCAAAGGTGTTGGAAAACTGGAGTGTTCAGGAGTTCCAAATCTGGATGGTGTTCTTCTGGTAAAAGGATTGACTGCCAATCTCATCAGCATCAGTCAACTCTGCGATCAAGGTTATCATGTCAACTTTACAAAATCTGAATGTATGGTCACAAATGAAAAAAAAGAAGTGATTATGAGGGGTGTCAGGTCTAAGGATAACTGCTATTTGTGGGTATCTCAAGAACCTAGTTACTCATCAGTTTGTTCTGAAACCAAAGAAAATGAAGTAAAGCTATGGCATCAAAAACTTGGTCATCTTCATTTAAGGGGTATGAAAAGGATTATCTCTATGGAAGCTGTAAGAGGGATTCCAAAACTACAGATTAATGAAGAAAGAGTGTGTGGTGAATGTCAGGTTGGCAAACAAACTAAGATGTCACATCCAAAGATTAAACATCTTACCACATCTAAAGTTTTGGAATTGTTACACATGGATTTAATGGGACCTATGCAAGTGGAAAGTCTTGGTGGGAAGAAATATGCCTATGTGGTTGTTGATGATTATTCTAGATATACCTGGATAAATTTCATCAGAGAGAAATCAGATGTTTTTGATGTCTTCAAAGACCTCTGTCAAAAGGTTCAAAGAGAGAAGGAAGGCTGTGTTGTTAGAATTAGAAGTGACCATGGAAAAGAGTTTGAAAATCAAAGATTTGCAGAGTTCTGTTCATCTGAAGGAATCAGTCATGAATTTTCATCTCCCATTACTCCTCAACAAAATGGGGTTGTGGAAAGAAAAAACAGGACACTTCAAGAATCAGCCAGAGCTATGATTCATGCTAAGAAACTCCCTATCCACTTCTGGGCTGAAGCTATGAATACCGCTTGCTATGTTCATAATAGAGTGACCTTGAGAAAGGGAACCTCCACTACCTTGTATGAAATCTGGAAAGGAAGAAAACCAACTGTCAAATATTTTCATGTGTTTGGTAGTAAGTGTTACATACTAACAGATCATGAACAAAGAAGGAAGATGGATCCCAAAAGTGATGAAGGAATATTTTTGGGTTACTCTATAAACAGCAGAGCCTATAGGGTTTTCAACTCTAGAACAAGAACTATGATGGAATCAATAAATGTGGTGGTTGATGATTTGCATGAGGAAGCAAATGTCACAGATGATGTCAGAACATTCTTGGATATTCCTGCTGGTACATCAAATAAAGAAGTTGACCCCAATCCTACTACCACAGAATCTGAGGATGAACCTATCAACAGGGGACCCTCCACCAGAGTGCAAAAAGATCATCCTAAAGAACTTATCATAGGAGATCTCAACAGTGGAGTGACTACAAGATCAAGAGAACTCATCTCAAGCTCTTGCTTTGTGTCAAGAATTGAACCTAAAAATGTCAAAGAAGCTCTGACTGATGAGTTTTGGATTAATGCAATGCAAGAGGAATTAAGTCAGTTTAAAAGGAATGAGGTGTGGGAGCTTGTTCCAAGACCTGAAGGGACAAATGTTATTGGTACAAAGTGGGTGTACAAGAACAAGTCAGATGAGCAGGGAGTTGTAACCAGGAATAAAACAAGGCTTGTAGCTCAAGGATATACTCAAGTTGAAGGGGTTGATTTTGATGAGACATTTGCCCCTGTTGCTAGACTTGAATCCATCAGATTGCTATTGGGAGTGGCTTGCATTCTAAAATTCAAGTTGTTCCAGATGGATGTGAAAAGTGCCTTTTTGAATGGCTATTTGCATGAGGAAGTTTATGTAGAGCAGCCTAAAGGTTTCATTGACCCAACCTTTCCAGACCATGTGTACAAATTAAAAAGGGCTCTTTATGGACTGAAACAAGCTCCTAGAGCTTGGTATGAGAGATTGACAGAGTTCCTCATTAATAATGGATACAGGAAAGGAGGGTTAGATAAGACTCTCTTTGTTAAAGATGAAGGAGGAAAAATCATGATTGCTCATATTTATGTGGATGATATAGTGTTTGGTGGAATGTCAGATAGGATGGTGAAACACTTTGTTCAACAAATGCAGTCTGAATTTGAAATGAGTCTTGTTGGAGAACTGACTTATTTTCTTGGGTTACAAGTAAAACAGATGGAAGATTCAATCTTTCTCAGTCAAAGTAAGTACGCAAGAAACATAGTCAAAAAATTTGGAATGGAGAATGCAAGCCATAAAAGAACACCTGCACCTACTCATTTGAAATTATCTAAAGATGAAAAGGGGATTAATGTTGATCAAAGTCTATATAGAAGTATGATAGGTAGCTTACTGTATCTCACAGCTAGCAGACCTGATATTGCTTTTGCAGTTGGAGTATGTGCCAGATATCAAGCAGATCCCAAAGTTAGTCACATAAATCAAGTCAAGAGGATTTTCAAATATGTGAATGGAACTTGTGACTTTGGTATGCTGTACTCTCATGGGTGTAATCCTATTTTATCTGGATATTGTGATGCTGATTGGGCTGGAAGTGCTGATGATAGAAAGAGCACATCAGGAGGATGCTTCTTCTTAGGAAACAATCTCATTTCATGGTTCAGCAAAAAGCAAAATTGTGTATCATTATCCACAGCAGAGGCTGAATACATTGCAGCTGGAAGTAGTTGTTCACAGCTAGTATGGATGAAACAAATGCTAATAGAGTATAATGTCACACAAGATGTCATGACACTATATTGTGACAACCTAAGTGCTATCAATATCTCCAAGAATCCTATCCAGCACAGCCGTACCAAGCATATAGACATTAGGCATCATTTCATTAGGGATCTTGTGGAAGACAAAGTGATTACATTAGAGCATGTTGCCACTGAGCTGCAGCTGGCTGACATTTTTACAAAGGCTTTGGATGCAAGTCAATTTGAGAACCTAAGGGGTAAGTTAGGAATTTGTCTTTATGCAGGCTTATAGCAATTAATCACATGTGGAAACACTGTCCGGCACATCTTAGTTTTCCAAGAATTTGTATCATCAAAATATATATATCCTTTCCCCCCTCTTTTGCATTATTATCAAACGCTCTCCATTCCCACTCATACACGCCATACTGTTTATCTTCTTCTCTCCAAACATTCTGTCACTGCCAATCCTCATTTCAGATTTTCGTCTATCACTTTGCCTGTGAATAACATGTCTCACCAACAAGCTTCGTCCCCCTCTAAGCCGGTGTCTCCTAAGACTGTTTCGTCTTCTGATTCTAGGGCACAAGATATAGATCATTCTCCCAAGGATATGGTTGATGCTGTCCCGTTAAATATGGTGCTTGCTGATGTGCCTCATGTTCAAAGGCCTCGAACTCAACATGCAAGAAGACCTAAAGAAAGTCCTTCGGGTAATATTCCCACATCGTCTTCTGTTGATCTTTCTGCTATGGCAAGGGAAGGATCTGAGTATGTTCATAAGACTGTTGATAGCATCGTTACTCGTATCATTAATGAAGATCATGCTATGGCTGGGATTTCTATCCCTTTGAGGAAACTTTCCGCCCCTCAAACTAGTCAGAAGCATCAAGAAGATGGTGATACAAATCTGGAAGATATTCAAGATGTTGCATGTGATGTTAAGACCTCTGTTGCTGAAGATACCTTTGAAAGTGTGAAGGATGCTGAGAGTAAACCCTCTAAAACCAAAGATGTCATGGCTGATGATGTTGTGGATCTTGATGAGATTGATGACAACGCTCTCCTTGCCAGCATAGCTAATAGACTTGTTACTAGGAAAGGAAACAAGGGTGTTAAGCAAAGTTCTCCCAAGCACAAGAATGTAGCTAGTCCAAGTCCTTCCAAGCGCAACATCAAGAAGGTTGTTTCTGGTCCCCCCAAGGGTTGGAGCAAAGTGGTTGTCAAGAAGAGAAAGACAAGAGTCTCTTCTGATTCTGAAGATGATGTTGAAAGTGATGTTCCTGACATCCGTCTCAAAAAGAAATCCTCTGCTAGCAAACTGGCTACCAGAATACCTGATGCTCCTCTAGATAATATCTCTTTTCATTCTGCTGAGAGTGTTAACAAATGGAAATATGTGTATCAGCGGAGGTTGGCGTTAGAAAGAGATCTGGGTGAAAATGCTATGGAGTGTAAGGAAGTAATGGATTTAATCTACTTTGCTGGCCTGTTAAAGACTGTGACTCGCTTCTCAAAGTGCTACGAGACACTGGTTAAAGAGTTTATTGTTAATCTTTCTGAAAATTGTGCTGATGGTAAATCTAAGGAGTTCAGAAAAGTGTTTGTTAGAGGAAGATGTGTCAATTTCTCCCCTGATGTGATAAATTTTTACCTAGGAAGGACTGGTGAGCCTCAACCTGAGTTGGAGGTGTCTGATAATCAAGTCTGCACGACCATTACAGCGAATCAAGTCAAGAAATGGCCTCTAAAGGGAAAATTATCTGCTAGCTTACTAAGTGTCAAGTATGCGATGCTGCACAGAATTGGAGCTGCTAATTGGGTTCCCACTAATCACACATCTACCATTGCTACTGGACTGGGCAGATTCATTTTTGCTGTTGGAACCAAGGCAAAATTTGATTATGGGACTTACATCTTTGAACAGACACTGAAGCATGCAGCTACGATGGCTGTGAAGCTTCCCATAGCTTTTCCCTCTGTCATTTGTGGCATTATCCTTAAACAATATCCTGGAATTTTAACTGAGTCAGACACTGCTTGCAAAAGAGAAAGTGTCTTGTCTTTTCATTACAAGCTGTTTCAGGGGGCCCATGTCCCTGATATTGTTGTAACATCTGCTGAGACATCCTCTAGCAGTAGACATATGAATAAGTCTACTATCATTTCTGAGCTCAAGGAGACTTGCAAAGAGCTAGAGAGCAGAAAGTTGAAGCTTGAAGCTCTTATCAGAATACTTGAGAAGGAGGAAGGTGAGGATGGTGCTAATGCAAAGACTGAAGCTGACAATGAGGGTGAAGACTCTGGTGGGAGTGACAGTGAGGCTGATTCTGGTGGAGAGGCTGAAGATGAATCTGGGTCTGGTGAAGAAGCTGAAGATGTATCTGGTTCTAATGAAGGTTTGATGTGCTTCTGCACCTTGTGTTAGTTTTTTGGTTATTTGGCTTTTTGGTTGTAAAGACTATATGTTTTTTGGGGTTTGGCTCTCTTTATGGCTAAAAAAGGGGAGCACTGGATATTTCTGTTTCTCTTAACTTTGGAAGTTGCTATGTCTATTTCTGATGCTATGCTGCTTACTTCCTTGGATCTGCTTTTTCTATTTCTGCTGCTGCTATTTCTGATTGTTGTTCGATTATTATGTTTTAGCCAAAAAAATTCGCCAAAGGGGGAGTTTGTAAGTGTTTTTAATTGGCAGCAATTTTTGGTAAAACATACCATGTCAAGACTGATGTCACGACATGCTTGGGTAGCCTTTCTGCAGGTATGAAGTACTGCCTGTAAGAAGCTTTCATCAGGATGTCAAAATTGATGTCGTGACATGTTTGTTTCTGATCAGCTCGTTGGGCCTTGGATTGTGTACGCGCGCTTTGGGTTTTGCAGTGTGTTTCTGTTGAGATTTTTTAGTCGCTTTTATTTTGGAAGATTCTCCTAATTGTGTGATTTGCTATTTCCAGAAAGTATTCATTTGTTTCTATTTTCACTCCTTGATTTTTGGTAATTAACCTAATTAGGTTAAAAGCTTCTAGGGAACTGCTGCTGCTGGGAGATCTATAAATAAACAGCTGCTATCATTTGTTTCGGTCACGGTTTTTAAGAGTTTGAAGTGTGGTCATAGTTTTCTTGTGAACCAAAGCAATTATTGTTTTGATGATTGTTTTGGAATAGGTTTATTGAGTTGTAAGTTTTTACTCTTAAGCTTTTAAGCAAAGAGTATCATTGTGCTTGATTGAAGCTTTTAAGCAAAATCAAGTTATGTCCTTGAAGAGTGTTCTTCTGTCTCGTTTATTTGTGTCTGTTATTATCACTGCTGTGATTGAGGGGGAGTTTCTAATTGCATTGGGTAGGGATTAAGTGAAGGGTGTAAACTGTGTGGTTTGATCCTGAATTGATACTATTAATAGTGGATTTCCTCCCTGGCTTGGTAACCCCCAGACGTAGGTGTGTTTTGCACCGAACTGGATTAACAATTACTTGTGTCTTTTATAATTGTTCGCGCTATTTATCTTGTTCATTCTCAAAACCAAAACAGATATTTATCTTGTTCATTCGACATCTCGTATCTGACACCAGAATTTTCATACCTATTGGTAGAAAATGTTCCATTATAACATGACAATCATGTGTCTTCAAACGCTTTACTTAAGGTATTTCACAGACACAAGTCTTCTAATATCTGAAGAGTATCCTTCTGGAACTTTAACATCACTTAGAAACTTACACAATATCTTTTTCTCCTTTCTAGATAGAGTATAAGCAGTAGGTGGTAGATATGTTCGTTTTCCTTTCTTCATAGGTCCTAATTCATTTCTTATTCCCATCGCTACCAAGTCCTTTCTTGCTTTAAGGCCATCATTTGACTTTCCTTGTATATTGAGTAAAGTACCAATAACACTTTCAAATACATTTTTTTCAATATGCATAACATCAAGAAAATGTCTTACATACAAGGACTTCCAATATGGCAATTCAAAAAAATTGACCTCTTCTTCCACCCACGTTTGACAAGCGTATGTGCAAAAGGCTTTCCAAACTGAATAGTCACATCTTTCACCTTTTCAAAAATTTGGTCACCTGTCAATGTAGGTGGAGCTCTACCTTGTTCTGGATTTCCATTGAATGCTTTTCTCCATCCACGGTAGTGATGATTAGAATTTAAAAATCTTCGATGACCGAGAAAGACGTTCTTCTGACAAAATTCCAAACGCGTCCAATCTGTGTTTTCTTCACAAATAGGACACGCACATTGACCTTTAATGCTATACCCTGATAGATTTTTGTATGGTGGAAAATCATTAATTGTGCCAAACAACAGCGCCCTCAAATTGAAACTTTCTTTCCTATATCCATTATAAACCTCCACACCGTTCTCCCACAAAATCTTTAAGTATTCGATTAAAGGTGTCAAGTATACGTCTATGTCATTTCCTGGTTGTTTAGGCCCAGAGATTAACATAGATAACATCATGTACTTATGCTTCATACATAGCCATGAAGGTAGGTTATAAATCATAATAATCACAGGCCATGTGGTATGTGATATACTTTGAAGACCATGTGGGTTCATTCCATCAGTAGATAATGCCAAGCGAAGGTTTCTTGCTTCTTCCCCAAAATCAGGATAATCATTATCAATTTCCATCCACTGAGGTGAATCTGCCAGATGCCGAAACTTTCCATCTATAATTCTTTCATCTGCATGCCAAGTCAAGTGTTTTGCATTGGTTTCACTACGAAACATGCGTCTAAATCTCAGAATTATAGGAAAATACCATAAGACTTTTGCTAGAGACATTTTCTTCTTATATCAAGAGACACCGCATTTAGGGCACTCATTTAATGATGCATATTCATTCCGAAACAAAATGCAATCATTTGGACAAGCATGTATCTTATCATAACTCATTCCAATAGAGCACAACATTTTTTTGGCCTCATAGGTTCGATTGGGAAGAACATTATCATCCATAAGTAAATCTTTCATAAGGGCTAATAACTCTGTGAAACTTTTATCCGACCATCCATTGCCCGCCTTTAAGTTGTACAACTCTAATACCGCAGACAATCTTGTGAATTTAGTGCAACCTTTATACAACAGTTTCTCTGCATCGCTTACCAACCTCTCAAACATTTTGGGACAATCCTGAAGATCTTCTTCAAGTGCTTCTGCAATCTCTTCGACTCGTTCACAATCGTGTGTATCTGTGTCATTGTCGTTTGAAGCATAGGTCGTATTATCCCTTAGTTCAACATTCTTGTTACTTATCTCACCATGTAATATCCAACATGTATAACTTCGATCAATTCCATGCCTCATTAAATGCGATTCTAACTGAACTGCGTCAATTTGATGCCCATAATAGCACCTAAGCAAGGACATGTGATTCGACTGGGGTCTTTGGTGTGTTCAACCGCACACTTAACGAATTCTGATACCCCATTCTTGTATTCTTTTGACAATCGATTCGAAGACATCCATTTTTTTATCCATGGTTTTACTAAGTAAGCTAAACAAACACAAAAGAACAACTAAGTACCTGTATAGAAGTCAGCAACTTCTGGACTGAACCACAAAGTGTAAGATTCTTGAAAACGATCTGAATTCACTCTTCACAAGTAACCCCTATAGCAAATGAACGTAAGTTAGTAACTAATGGTGTATACCAAATATAACAAGACAAATTTAGTATATAATATGACAAACAATAAATATCGGAGGAACATGTCAAAGTTTCAAGAAACAAATTTAGTAAACATCATCATTAATTCAAATAGCATGGTATACTTTGATTCGTCACAAATGACACATCAATACTTAATGTTTCAACTCAACTTTGTAAAAAAAAAACAACTTCAACACTTAAGTTCAATTAACTTCAAAGTTCTATCCAACATAGAATCATCAATTCAAATTCAATTAACAATTCAATCACTATTTATTATTTTCAATCAACTCTCAAAATAAAAATTAATTTCATAATTATTTTCAATTAACTCTCAAAATAAATTCAATCACTAGTTCAATTAAGAATTAATTTCATTATCATTTTCAATCAACTCTCAAAGTAAACTAACAATTAATTTCATTATCATTTTCAATCAACTCTCAAAATAAATTCACCACTAATATAACTATTTATCATCTTCAACCTCACTACGAACATTATCACTTTTTCCAAAATCTATAACAACGGTAATCAAATGAAGCTCCCAATGGTTTTTTAACCAAATCCTTACATCACTAAAACTTTCCGATAAAAAATTCATTTTAACTTTACAAATAGCCCTATAACAACCTCAACTAACTAACTTCTACAACACTCTTAAGTCTTAACTATCTTGACTTTTCTAATTAATCACTATTCTATAAATTTTACACATTAATCACTATTCTACAAATTATGCTCTATACTAATTAACTTCTACTATTCTACAAATTAATCACTATACTAACTTCTACAAATTAATCACACTTTACACAATAATCACTATACTAACTTCTACTAATTAATCACTTTTCTAATTAATCACTTTTCTAATTAATCACTAACTAACTTCTACAAATCAAAAAATGAAAACCCAGCATCAACAACTAATAATATAACAAATTTATCTCACAGAAACAGCAGAGAAACAATCAAACAATGAAGAATATTAGGCATTTCCATGATTGGAGAGAAAACCTGAAAAAAGGAAGAGAAACATACCTCAAATGAAGTTACGACGGTGGAGGACGAAGGGCGTGAGTACGACACGAAGGGAGGTAGTTTCGTTTGCTTCGGAGAAGAAGAAACGAACACGATGGAGGACGGAGGGTGCAGACGGAAAGGAAGTGACAGTGAGCGTCGCGAGAGAGAAATAATGTTAGGGCTGTGAAATAGAAACAGTCATATGGAAAATAGAGGGATATCAGTATCTATTTTAATTTTAATATTTTAAAAGACTTAAGGCAGCGCTTTTAGAAAACGCTTTCTTATGTTAGGCCTTTAGCAGCGCTTTTGAGGTAGCAGCGCTTTTGAGGTAAAAGCGCTTTCTTTTAACAGGCATATAGCAGCGCTTTCTAATGTGGGGTTTACGAAAGGCCTTTAGCAGCGCTTTCCAAAAGCGATGGCTAAAATGTGTTGTAAGAAAGCCCTTTAGCAGCACTTTTCAAAAGCGCTGGCTTATGGTATCCTTTTAGCAGCGCTTCCCATAAAGCGCTTTCTAAAGTGCACCTACCTTAGGCCTTTAGCAGCGCTTTTCAAAAGCGCTTTCGTAGGACCCCCATATAACAACACTTTTTTCCTTTGTTTTTTTTTTGTTTTTATTAAAACTTATAGCAGCGCTTTTGGGAAAAAGCGTTGTCTTTGTAGTGCTACCAAAAAACAATTTTGGCGTAGTGGATCCTAAGCTACGCAATGAAAATAAGAATCCAAGTCCAAGTCTCTTTTTGATAGGGTCAAACATTAAGTCCATAACTACATGATGCTAAGGTCAAGCACAAGGTCCATAACTCCATAATGCTAGGGTAAAACACAAGGTCCATAACTCCATGATGCTAGGGTCATTCACAAAGTCTGTTTGTCCATTTATGTCTCACAAATCTTTTAGGTCTTTTCAATTTTATCATGTTTTTTAGTTCATTTTAACAAGATAAAAAATAAAGATCAAAGAAGAAGAAAATGACATAAAGTAAAGTGCAAGAAATAAAATGAATAATAAAAAAGCGATAAAGTAAATTGCGAGAAGTAAATGGCGAGAAAATAAAGTGCAAGAATGTAAAAGTTAGAAGTTAGAAGTTAGTAGTTAAAGGTTAGTGATCGAATAATCGATTAATCTCTGGCCTAGCACTATTTATGGCTATGTACTTTTCCTATTTTTGTGAATTTTTCATGAGAGAAACTCCAACCCTCACTTTGAGAAGGCACCGTCTCAAAGTTCATATAGGTGAAGTTAATTTTGTATCTATTTATTGAGATACATATCCTCGATATAGAACTTTATTAAGAGTTTGAAAAAACTCAGCCCTCAATATGTAATAGTCAATATTCTCATAGAATATTGCACAAACATACAAATCAATGACTTGTTGTTACCTATGAATCTTAGGGTAAGGTTTGGTAACTTCATATTGGGTTACTACCGTTGTCAAAACCCTTATTCAAGGAGTTTCAATATCATACCTCTCGAGGTAGTCTTTACTAAATCTATGGCCAATGGTTTAGTAAATGAATCAAGCAAATTATAGCTCAATTTTATATATGTGAATGAAATGATTACAACCTTAATCAATTTTCTCACGAAAGAATGTCTAAGTCCTACTTGCCTAGACTTTCTGTTATACACCTTTTTGTATACTCTAGGTAAAGTGGCTTGACTACCGCAATGTATAAAAACATTTGAAACAGTGTCTTTATCCAATAGAAGGTCCTCCAACCATTCAGCTTCTTCACCAGTGGAAGCAAGATCCCTGAACTCTGATTCTATGTTTGAGAGAGTGATCCACATTTGTTTCTTGCTCTTCCAAGAAATTGCACCCCCTGCTAGTGTAAATATTGACCCAAATGCATATTTAAGATATTCAACACTCGATATCCAACTTGCATCGGTATATCCTTCTAATATGGCCGGAAATCTACCATAATGGAGACCAAGATCTTTTGTTTCAATAAGATAGCCAAAAAATACTAATTATGGCCTTCCAGTGCTTGCCATTTGGATTACTAGTAAAATCTACTCATTTTACTAATTGCAAATGCTATGTTGGGTTTGTTACATTGCATGTACTTGCATATTTGAATTGAGCCACAACTCTTCCATGATTCTTTTGAAGTTTAACACTAGGATCAAATGGAGTACTCACTTTCTTGAAATGTAAGTGTTTGAACTTATCAAATACTTTCTCAACATAATGTGTTAGACTAAGTTTATAACCCTTACTATTTAGCTTTACTTTAATCCTCAAAAGTGGTCAACTAATCCAAGATCATTTATATTTAATGTGAAAGTTAGAAAAAAATTTGTTTCTAAATTCCATTCATCTCATTGCTAATGATCAATATGTAATCAACATAGAGACAAAGGAATATCATAATGTTCCCACACAAATTTTTGTACAAACACTTGTCACAAGAATTAAATGAAAAAAGAATTTAGATATTCATGCATGATGATGCAAGAAGGTTTTTAGATGAAGTGAAAGATAAAATTTTGAGAAATTTAAAGTAGTATAGTATAAATTGAAATAAGCACCTTATTCGTGTTCACTTATCTCAAATTTTCACTTGAATTTCTATGTTCAACCTCATTAATCAACTTCATCATTGATGTGCATGACACTTTTGATCCTTTTATTCTTTGATCATTTTTGTCTTCATCAAAATTGAGCTTGATATAGGATATATTCTTCACAATCTCCCCCTTTTGATGATGACAAACTCCTTGACTTTGTGTTTTGATAATGATTGAAAAGTCTCCCCTTAAGTTGTGTGTCTCCCCTTAATTGGCGAATCTTACAATGATATAGTCAAACTTTTGATGTCATTGTTTTGGTGTTTGTTTTAATCCATAAAAGGATTTGTCAAACTTACACACCTTTTGTTCAATATCACATAACCTTCTAGCTACTCCATGTAAATCTCCTCATCGAAATCTCTATTTAGGAATGTTATTTTGACATCCATTTGAGGAGCTATAAAGTCATGCAAAGAAGCCAATGCAAATGATACTCTAATTTTCGTTGTGTTTGCTAGTGCATATGTGTCAAAATGATAAACGCCTTCTTTTGTTTAAAAACCTTTGGTCATTAATCCATACTTGTAGGCGTTTAGTGTACAATCACATTATGATACTTCCTTCTAAAGAAGAGGATTCCCTTGAAGCTATTGCTTCCTTATAAGTCTTAGGATCATCTTTCACTTGAAGAATAATAGAAATCTTACAAACAAAATTCTAATTATTTCCTTCAATTAGATAAAATAAATAAATTGATTATCAATTTTTTTGGTCCTAGATCCTTAGCCTCTCAGACTCTCTTTCTTATTCTAAGTTATGGTTGTTTTTCAATAATCAGTAACAAACTTTCAGTTTATGTTTCAACAATTCATTGAAAAAGTTCGTCACAAGGTTCTTTGTTTACGGGAATCTCTAATTCCATATCCTTCATAATGAGGTTCTCAAAGAACTTCACATCTCGTGATTTAATAGTTACATTAGACTCCAAATTTAAAAGTCAATATATTTTACAATTAGGTTTATAGCCTGCAAAAACATATTTGATCCCACTATGACTCAACTTGTTCCTTTTAGGGTCCGTGTTCTCATAATAAGCTACACACCCCCACACTCTAAAATAACTGTTATTTTGTGCTCTGCCTTTCCATACCTCATATGACGAAATATCATTTTTTTCAAAAGAATTCTATTTATTATATGACATAAAGACTTTGTGACACAAGAAATTTTATGTCATTCTCTTATTGTCGATAACATATTTAATAATAATCATTTTACTTTGATGTTACACTTTTACTTGAATATATCTAAAATATATTCAATGTGTTAAATATTTATAGCAATCAACAACCTGTTGAGAATGTAACTCCTTGTGTCGAAGCAGGTTGCTCGACAGAAACAAGGTAGTGTTGAAATAATCTAGTGTGTTTGAGTTGTGTAGTTGTCAAAGTGTCGAAGCAATTAGCCTCAACATGGATTTCGACTTTGGCCTAATTTTGTAGTGTTAGTAGAATTAGGTATTTTGGGATTTTTATTTTTGGGTTTTGCTTAGGAATCAAGCAAACCCAAAATCTATAAATAAGGAGTAACCCCTATTATTGTATAACAATTTTTGTAGTTGCAAAGAATAATATTCAATTTTGAATAGCAGAGAGAAACTCTGCAAAAATTCTCTTCTTCCATATTTGGTTCAAACCCTAATTCCTTTTTCTTCCAATTCAATTTTTCTTTCTTCTTCCATTAACAATTACTGTGCAAAATCATTCTTGCAATCAAGGTGTGATTGATTCACTCGAGTGAAGAGTGAAGAACAAGAAAGGAATTTGATCGGTTGGTTGAATCTTGTACATCAAGATTGGTTAGGAATTCTCCAAGATTGGGTTAATTCCAACATCTGGTATCTAGAGCTCCGGTTGTGATTCGTGGAAGCAAAACATGATGTGAGAAAGAAGGGATTGTGCATGAGGTGGTGCCACCCTATACTCCACAGCAAAATGGAATTGCAGAAAGGAAGAATAGAATCATCATAAATATGGTGAGAAGTATGTTGAGAGGCAAGCATCTACCCAACAAATTATGGGGAGAAGTTGTGTCGATTGCAATATAAATCTTGAATAGGTGTATGACAAAGAAGCTAGAAGGAATCACGCAAGAAGAGTGTTGATCTGTTGTCAGGCCTAGCCTAAGTCATCTAAAGGTGTTTGGATCTATAGCACATAAACATGTGCCAGATGATGCGTGTTATCCGCAAGTGTACAGATTACGTCAGAGTAATATAAAATATTTATCGTTCCCACAGAGACCAATGTCAATCTATCGATTACTGTTGTTACGTTGTTTATCTAAGGCTAATGAATATAGGGGTAAAAGCTTTCTACTGAATGAAAATAGAAATAAATCAGGTAAATACTATACTGGAATGTAATTCACATCAATCAAACAATACTCCTATCATCTAATTAATAACACTTACGGGGCAATGTTTTCTTCTTTGAAAAAAAGTTAATTAAAAAGGATCCGCCACGTTAGCGTGATCGGAACCAGACCTAACCTTTAATCTATACCAGCCGCTCACGCTGCACCGGTCGCTCCTTGCGTTAAAGTGATAAAGTCCTTTTTATGTAATTACCTCTAAGACTTAGTTAAAAAGTGCTTTCGATTGAAAATATTTTATACCAAAGGGTTTCCGGCATATGCTCGGCCAACCGAATCCTAAATCTATAAACGCGTTCGAAAATAGTTTAAAACCTCTTTCTAATAATATAAAACTTTCCTAGTTAATCAATAAAGTGCTTCCGCTGTATTTATTGATTAAAAACTAACAAACTCTTTTCTAAAATGCCGGACGACTTTCGATCTTACCCGATCTAGTCACAGTCATTACGTGAACAAAAGCACGGTCTCATTTACGTAATGACCGATCAATTGAAGTTACGAAGAGTTTAATTAAAATAAAAAACATCCCCTAAAGTATTTCTAAAGAGATGACATATGGAGTACCGTCAGAACGACGATCCTCACATCCCAGCACAAGGGATTTATCTAGACATAGTAATTGAAAACATAACGATAAATTGAATTGCAAAGTAAAACATTTTTAAGATAAAAATGTGCGAAGTGTGAGAGTGTATTTTGAGAGAGTGAACACAAGTGTCACGCTTAAGTTCAGTTCCAAAGGACACAAATCACACAGATAAATAAAATAATAAGGTAATGGCAGAGACAGAAAATAAACGAATATAAAGCAGTGCAGGAAAGTAAATTTATATAAAGGTGATGCGGAATATAATAAAATGCGATTTATAAAAGAAACCTGCTCCAAAGCGGAGACTGAATCTGGTACAAACCTGGAAAGTAAATTGCGGGAAAATAAATAACTTCTAACTAAGATTGCTCCAATCTAACTAACAACTATAGCGCAATAACCCCTCGATGTGACGGATTATTGCTTTATAGAATGAACTTTATGCCTAAGGTTGCAAACTAAGATTGGATCATTGAAAAGTGAAAATGCAAGGCCTATTTATAGGAAACTCGAAACTGCAACTGCCCCTAATCATTATGAAAAACGTTTTAGAAACTAATTTCTTCAGGTGTAACTGCCTTGAACGTTTCAGACCATTTCCTCTTTATAACTGTCGGCGCCCGCCGACCCCTGCTCTGCGTCCACCGAGTGTACTTTGGAAGGTGAAACGTCTTATGTGACCGTTGGCGTATGATTGAAGTCATTATGCAAACGATGTCCTCCTTGGTGTTCGCTGAGTGAAATGGCTAGTGTACAGTTTACACAAGAAATCTTCATTTTAGCTCTGTTTTGCTTCGTTTTCTTACTGTAAGCTCGAATCAGGCAATATATCTGAAAGTAAAACAAAATACCATAATAGCAAAGGAAAATAACAAATAAACAACTAAAATCATGTAAAATCGGAGCCAAATATACAGTGTATTTTAGTGTTATCAAATTCTCCCACACTTAAACCTTTGCTTGTCCTCTAGCAAACTCTCATAAACTGAAAAAGAAAAACAGCAAACAAACAAGTATCTAATCTGGGCTAAGAACTTAAGTTTGATCAATGATACATTAGTAGGTACTAACTCATGAACCAAGGGTATCGTAATGACACTTTCCGCGATTTGCAGGCATAACTTTCTCTCCTATACAAACCAATCCAAACTATGATATTATACTTAGGCCTATCTTACTCATTCCTTTCTTACCCTTTTTCATTCAGGCGCAGTCACATTAAGCCCGTTATCTTTCACTCGCATGGTGAACATAACCTGTGATAATCCTGATCTTTATATATTAATGATTTTATTCCTTTTTTTTTATATACTTTTCTTGCAAAAAAATTTCTGAAGATACTTAAACATCTTCTTGAATTTTTATCTTCTTCTCTTCTTTTTCTTTTGCAGGATCTTACCTATTTGCATCGGTTTGTCACTTAGCGGTGGTTAAGATGGTGCTGACTGCTAAAATAAACTACTTAAGGGTAAGTGGTGAAGGGCGAGATTTTAAGGCCACCGTATAATAAAAATCTAGATAAGCTCCTATAATTGAGAAACTTACGGTGTAAAAACGATATCGATTTTTCAAATAGTTTTCCCAAGCCTTTGCAATTGATATTTACTTGTCCTAATAGCCCAAATTATCAAAATTAACGTTGTTTCTTTTATAAAATTTTTGTTAAGGCTCAAGAATTGGAAGAATAGATAAACTACACAAAATGACTCGTAAAGCACATTTTTAAAACAAACTAAACTATACTAGAAAATAGTAAATAAAAACAACTAAAAACAGTAAATATATCCTCCCACACTTAAACCGAACATTGTCCTGAATGCTTCGATAAAAGTGAGAAAGGGATAGGTGAAACCTGGTACTCAATCATGTCGGCCACTGGGGCCATCTCCACCATGCTCTGGACGTCTGGGACAACGGCTCCTACTGCGGTGTCGGGTAGTAGGTGACAGCTCCATCTGCTCAATCCTCTCTATTAGATAGGCATTTTGGTCTCTAAGTGCTTGGAAACTCTCAAGAGTGGATTTCTGTGACTCCCGCATAAAATCCATCATCTCCTGCTGTTGTTGGTACATGGTATAGAATAGGCTATCACGCTCTCTGGCTTGCTGTGCTCGCTACATTTCTTCGGTGATATAAAATCCGGAGGAAGTACCTGCAGGATGGTTAGTAACAGGTGGGGTGTGTGCAGGTGATACAGGAATGGGGGAATCCTCCATATGGTCAAACTCATTATCCGTCTCATTTCCTTCGTCCTCGGGGACGTTTGGTAATAATGGACCTAAAATAGGCTCAGCTCTCAAATCATACAGCCAGTTTTCTCTTTTGCGCACATCAGTGCGTCTTGAGCAAGGTAAAGCGACACTCGGGATGGCAGCATTGTGAACCATGAGGATATATCCTCCTTCCGGCCTTGTTTTGCATAAACGCATATCTCTTAGAAACTTTAAATCAATGGTGCGCAGAGGAAGTGGTTCCAATGTGGCCAACTCAGCGTCCAGGTGGAGGGCTCGTGCAATGAAGGTAATCAAGCCTCCAAATGATACAGTGTTTTCCTTTTTCTCAATTGCTCGCATATGTGAGATCATAAATGGTACAGGATTTAATTTTTTTCTAAGTAAAGCAGCCTGCAAAAATATCAATTCCTTGGAATTCAACTTGTTAGAATTTTCACGAGCAAAAATAGTGTCAGCTAATAGAAGGCGGAATACCCATATGGCTGGGTTGTGAATGTCGGAAGCCAAATTTTCGTCAAAGGAGTAGGTGGTCAGACCTGAGATGTCTCTCCATAGTTGGAAAGCTTCAATCGACTAATTTGTGTCTATGGGTGCCTCACAAACTGCACCATTCCCGAAATGGAATCCTAATAACTCAGCGAGTGCATCAGTGGTGTAAATGTATTCAACGTTGAACATCCTAAACCTTACTGTGCCTACAGTGCTAGCAGTGTTTTCTCTGACAGAGTATTCCAAAGAACTCAGAAATTCGCGGGTTAGCCTTTCATAGGCAGGCTCCTTGCGAATAAAAATACTCTCTAATTTCAAATTTCCTAACAGATAAAATACGCTAAATCTTATACCAAGGTTATACAGACAAGTATCATTAGTATACCTCGTTGCAAGAATGTTGCGTGTCCGCAATCTCTCCCATTTTTCCCATTGCTTGACTTCGTCATCTCCATCTCGAAAAATGATGTTTTCTTGGTTCTCCGCTGCCATTGTTGAAGTGAAATGAATGTTTGGTGATGGAAAAATGGGTAAGTTGGGTTTTTGTAGATTTGGGTGAAATCTATGGTTTTTATAGGGATAGTGTGTGATGGAAGGTGTAATGGTAAGGGGGAAGTTATGAAATAAGGGATTTTAATGGTTTAATGGGGTTTTATGGTGATTAAAGTCGGAATTTTTGGAGGTAGAAGATGAAGAGAGTGGCAAAAATGGTGGTTTTCTTATTCTGGCCCGTTTAAATCCCAGGACGCCTCCGCGTCCGCCGAGCCTGAGTCCGCGTCCGCAGACTGTGAAAATTGGGCTGGCACGGGTTTGGGCTTTGGTTGGTTGATGAATTTCTCCTTGGGGTGTCTATAGCATATTGGTACATGTAAGAAACATAGAGAATATAACCAATAGATTGTAATGATGTAGATATTTATTATAACTTGAAATAATATAACACTTGCAAAAAACATAGGCTAGTACTAATGACGATGGAAAATAAAATCTACTAATAGTCTCATAATAACGATAATAAAAACAAAGATAAGATTTCGGTAAAGGTAAAGATAAACGATCATAAAAAGCATGTGATATGTCTCTTCCACACAAAGTGTGAGCTATGCCCCAGAGCTCCTGAATATCTTCTAGGAAGACTGACGGCGGACACCCTGAGTCATGTGAGGACAAGGTGCCCGTGCCTCTGCAAGCTGGCGTCTGAGATCGCAAATCTCCTGCTCCAAAAGATCATATGATGAAGCATTTGTTGCGTCTGAGATCTGTATCTGTAAGGTAAGCTCGGCGCATTCTTCACGAAGAGAAATGATCTCCTTGCGCATAGCGTCAAACTCTGAATATATGTCCCTGCGTTGCAGATTAACGTTAGAGGAATAAATAGTAGTCCTTTCAGGATAGGGTGTAGGGTGGTACTCTGGCACAGGGTGGTTCCTAGGTCGGATGGGTGTCTCGTCTTGGCCTTCCAAAGCGTATGACCAGTTAACTCTATCATGGACACTTGTTCGGGTATGGTTTGGCAAACCAAAGTAGTGAATGACTTCGTTGTCTATTAGGAGCTTAAAGTTATCTGCACTAAAGAATGCTCTCCTGATAAGACCACGGTCAAGGCAATGATGAATGTCAATTAAGGTGTAGCCACAATGGGAGGTAAGATGAGTTAGCTTGTTGGCCAGACCTAGGGCATAAGCTATGTGTGTAATAGTACCGCCTACATGGATGGGTCCTCTGGAAGATGCAACATTCAAATATAGGTTATACATCAGAAAATTACCACTGGCTAATGGTCATGACTCAGCAGTACAAAAGAGCATCAGAATCTCTTCTTCGGTAACCTGGTTCTCAGTTTCACTTCTACCAAAGAAAGTCTCGGCCAGGATCATTTGGAAATAACGGAAAGCTGGATTATGGATTTTGTTTGCTAATCGGGTGGAAGGATCAGGTCCTCCTCCACCGGTGATTTTTTTCCAGAATCCATCAAGCTCATCTTGCATAACATTGGTTTCATGCATAAAATGGATTGCATCCGTGCCACACTGAAAACCAAGTAATCTAGCAAAATCTATGTGGTTCAGTGCATACTCATTTCCAAATAGTCTGAATCTTATGCTTCCGCTGTTGCAACTTCTTCCACTGTAAGGATCATAAATGAGTGAACTGAGGAACTCTAAGGTTAGATGCTTATAGGTTACATTCATAGCTTCAGAATACTCATCCCACTGGAGCTGGTGACAAAGGTACCTCACACTAGCCTCAATACCTAAAGCTGTTAGACATTTTGGGTCAGGGTACCTAGTGGGTAGGATTGGTCTCTCAGAAAGGACTACGTATTTCTTCCTCTGTTCGTCATCTCTGAACACAATGTGCATGTCATTATAGCTCTACATCCTGCAAAGAAAGTTAGTGTGGAATGTCTGAGATGATGTGATCTGTAACCTGTAAACATAGACATTTCATAAGTCAGTCCAGTTAGTCAAATAATAAATCTTTTTCTTATTCTCCTGAAATAAATTATATGCCTAAAAAAATAAATAATGAAAAGAAAACTGTGGGTTGCCTCCCACGCAGCGCTTGTTTAAAGTCGTTTGCTTGACGACTGAAGAACTTACGTTGTGGATGTTGCTATAGGTGGGTCTATCAGAGTGTGACCAGAGTAGTAAGTAGGGATGTCACCTCCATAGTAGGGTTTCAATCTTTGTCCATTCACTAGAAAGGGGCCACATGAATGATTTACAATTTCAAATGCTCCAGATTTCAGGACTTTGGTGACCTCATAGGGTCCAGTCCATCTTGAGCATAACTTACTTGGAAACAATCGTAACCTAGAATTGAAAAGAAGTACAGGATCGCCTACGTTGAACTCTTTTTTGGCAATCCTTTTGTCGTGCCATGCTTTGGTTCTTTCTTTATATATTACAGCATTTTCATAAGCGTTTCGGCGTAACTCTTCTAATTTGTGAATATCTAGAATGCGTTTATCTCCGGCTGATAAGTAATCCATATTAAGAGATTTTATGGCCCAGTAGGCCTTATGTTCAAGCTCAAAGGGTAAATGGCAAGATTTTCCATAGACTAATTGATATGGGGTCGTTCCTATAGGGGTTTTAAAAGCGGTTCTATAAGCCCACAAGGCGTCTTGTAGTCTTAAAGACCAATATTTTCTAGAAATTGATACTGTTTTTTCTAAGATTTGTTCTATTTCCCTATTTGATACTTCTACTTGTCCACTAGTCTGCGGGTGATAAGGTGTGGCTACCCGGTGTTTAACTCCGTATTTCTTTAAAAGGTTCTCAAATATCCTAGATATGAAGTGTGATCCCCCATCGCTTATTACTAATCGAGGTACTCCAAACCTAGGGAATATATAGTTTTTAAACATTTTAATGACTACTCGAGTATCGTTGGTGGGTGAAGCTAAAGCTTCAATCCATTTGGATACATAATCAACAGCTAGTAGGATATACTTGTTTCCCATCGAAGATGGAAAAGGTCCCATAAAATCTATACCCCAGACATCAAAGAGTTCTACCTCCTGAATATTTCTCAGAGGCATTTCATCTATTCTTGAGACGTTCCCAGTGCGTTGGCATCTGTCACATCTTACAATGTGGGTATGAACGTCGTGCCATAAAGTTGGCCAGAAAAGACCTGCTTGAAGTATTTTAGCGCATGTTTTGGATGAACCTAAATGCCCACCGTATGGTGAAGAGTGACAATGTTTAATTATAGTTTCTACTTCTTCTTCAGGGACACAGCGACGAAAAATACCATCTGCGCCTCTCTTGAATAGAAGGGGTTCGTCCCAATAGAAGTGTTTCACGTCATGAAAGAACTTCTTCTTCTGTTGGTAATTTAGATCAGGGGGTATGATATCAGCTACTAGATAATTAACAAAGTCCACGTACCAAGGTACGGTTGTTACGATGAGAGTTTTTTCAATGGAACCAGGGTTAGGATCATTATCATGGACTGTTCGAACTGCTCCTACTAATTTATCATATGCGAAATCATCATTGATAGGAACAAGATCTGGTTTTAGATATTCAAGCCTTGAAAGGTGGTCAGCGACCACATTTTCGGTGCCTTTCTTATCTCGGATCTCCAAATCAAATTCTTGAAGTAAAATGATCCACCGTAGTAATCTAGGCATAGTGTCCTTTTTACTTATGAGATATTGTATCGCAGCATGATCAGTGTAAACTATGATTTTTGCTCCTACTAAATAAGATCGGAATTTGTCGATTGCAAAGACTACTGCCAGGAGTTCCTTCTCGGTTATGGTATAATTAAGCTGAGCCGCATCTAAAGTTCTACTGGCGTAGTAAATTACATGGAGTTTCTTATCCTTCTTTTGTCCTAAAACAGCACCAATAGCGTAATCGCTAGCATCGCACATAATTTCAAAAGGTTGGTTCCAATCCGGAGGTTGAATTATGGGTGGGGAAATCAGTGCTTGTTTTAAGTATTTAAAGGCTTCAAGACATTTATCATCGAATTTGAATTCGGCGTCTTTCATAGGTAAATTGGTTAATGGTTTAGTTATTTTGGAGAAGTCTTTAATGAAGCGTCGGTTGAAACCGGCGTGTCCAAGAAAACTTCGAATTTCTCTAATGGCTTTGGGTGGTTGAAGGTTTTCTATTACTTCTATTTTAGCTTTATTAACCTCAATGCCTCTTTCGGATACTATGTGTCCTAGTACTATGCCTTCAGTAACCATAAAATGGCATTTTTCCCAGTTTAGAACAAGGTTGACTTCTACGCACCTTTCCAGGATTTTCTCAAGGTTTGTTAAACAGTTTTTAAAACTGGATCCACATACAGAGAAATCGTCCATAAATACTTCCATGATCTCATCAAGGAAATCTGCGAAGATTGACATCATACAGCGTTGGAAGGTAGCTGGGGCATTGCATAGTCCAAATGGTATTCGTCTGTAAGCAAATGTTCCATAGGGACGTGTAAAGGTTGTTTTCTCCTGATCATCAGGATGAATGGGTATTTGAAAAAATCCAGAGTACCCATCTAAATAGCAAAAGTAAGAATTCCTAGCTAAACGTTCGAGCATTTGGTCAATGAATGGAAGTGGGAAGTGATCTTTCCTAGTAGCCTTATTAAGCTTTCTGTAATCAATACACATCCGTCAACCATTTTCTATACGTTTTGCTATTTGTTCTCCTTTTTCGTTTTGTACAACGGTGACACCTCTTTTCTTGGGTACCACATGTACGGGGCTTACCCATTTACTATCTGAAATTTGGTATATTATTCCAGCCTCTAACAACTTTAACACTTCCTTTTTTACTACGTCACTCATTATATGATTTATCCTTCGTTGATGTTCTCTAGAGGGTTTTGCATCTTCCTCCAGCATAATTCGGTGCATACACACAGAAAGACTTATTCCTTTGAGATCGGAAATTTTATAACCTAGAGCTGAGGGATATTTTCTTAAAACATCTAAGAGATAATTGGTCTCAGGACCATCTAACATGGCACTGACTATACTGGGCGGTTTAATTCTTCGTCCAAGAACTCATATCTTAAATTCTTAGGTAGCTCCTTAAGCTCTATTGATGGTTTTTTCGAACATGGCATATGATCTGGGGTAAGTACCAAGCATTCGTAAAGACTGTTATCAATGTAAGGTTCAGATAATCGTTCAAATTCGTCGTCCTCCATAATGGGGATCGAAGGTAGTTTGATTATTTCCACTGGATCTTCTTTATCTAATTCTCTTATGCATTCATCAATTATATCAATGACATAACATGAGTCATCTATGGTTGGTGCATTTAAAAATTGGGATAGTATAAATTCTACTTTTTCATTACCCACTTCGAATGTCATTTTTCCTTTCTTGACATCTATTATAGCTTCAGCTGTTGATAAGAAGGGTCTACCTAAAAGGATTGGGATCTCATCGTCTTCTTTAATGTCCATTACGACGAAATCTGTTGGAATATAAAGTTGACCAAGTCTAACTAGGACGTCCTCCAAAATGCCAATTGGATACTTAACTGATCTGTTGGCTAATTGGAGAGACATTCTAGTTGGTTGCATTTCTCCTAGGTTTAACCTTTTACAAACGGCTAAAGGCATTAAACTTACACTTGTTCCTAAGTCTAGAAGTGCTTTATCAATAACTTGGTTTCCCAAAACACAAGGTATAGAAAAACTTCCTGGGTCTTTCTCTTTCTTGGCCAGCTTATTCTCAGCAATTGAATTACATTCTATAGGTTTAGGATCATCTAATCTTCGTTTATTGCTTAGAATATCTTTAAGGAATTCGGCATAAGATGGTATTTGGGTAATAGCTTCTGTGAACGGAATCTCTACGTGGAGTTTCTCAATAATTTTTATGAATTTCTTATATTGATTATCCAATTTGGTTTGTTTAAGTCTTTGTGGGTATGGAATCGGAGGTTTGTAAGGAGGAGGTGGTACATAAACTTTTTCATTCTCTTCTTTGTCCTTCTCCTTAACTTCCGTATCCTTAGATTTTTCAGGTTCCAACGATTCCTCAATTTCTTTCTCAGGGGTGGTCACAACTTCTTTCCTAGGAGGTTCTGGATCATTCAACCTAGGGTTTATAGGTCCATCATAAGTGGTCTCACTCCTTAGAGCGATAGAATTTGCATGCCCTTTAGGGTTAGGTTGAGGTTGTCCAGGGAATTGTCCTCCTGGTGTGGCATGAGTAGATTGTTGTTGTGCTACTTGAGAGATTTGGGTTTCAAGCATTTTGTTATGGGTGATTACAGAATCGAGTTTAGTACCCAACTGAGTAATTAGTCCATTCATATGAATGTTTTGGTTCATGAAATCTTTGTTCTGCTGTAATTGAGCTGAGATGAATTCGCCCATCTTTTTCTCAAGATTTGACTTCTGAGGAGCATATGGTGTAGATTGGTTGGGTCTTTGAGTTTGGAAACCGGGTGGTCTTTGAGGTGTTGAATTTTGAGTAGGGTTACTGTTCTTATAGGAAAAATTTGGGTGATTCCTCCATCCAGGGTTGTATGTGTTTGAATAAGGGTTTCCTTGGGCGTAATTAACCTGATATGTGGTACTCTCGGCTAAAAGGTTGCATTCAGCTATAGTATGTCCTGAGGTTCCACAGATTTCACATCCGGGTTGTATAGCTGCTATGGTTGTTGTGGGGTTGATAGTCAGGTTTTCTACCTTTTGGGCTATAGCATCCATCTTTGCGTTCATATGGTCAAAACAACTCACTTCATACACACCTCCTTTGGTCTCTTTCTTCTCCACCGGTGCTCGTTCGGTCCCCCATTGGTAATGGTTTTATGCCATATCCTCAATGAGAGTGCTAGCCTCGGGGTAGGGTTTGTTCATTAGAGCACCACCAGCGGCAGCATCTATGGTCATCTTTGTGTTGTACATGAGTCCATTATAAAAGGTATGGATTATAAGCCATTGTTCTAAGCCATGATGTGTACATGCTCTTAATAGTTCTTTGTATCTTTCCCAAGCGTCGAAAAGTGATTCTCTCTCGCTTTGGGTAAATCGGGTTATTTGGTTTCGTAGGACAGTGGTTTTACTCGGTGGAAAGTATCTAGTGAGGAATACTTTCTTTAGGTCATTCCAAGTGGTTATAGAGTTGGATGGAAGGGAATCTAACCATGATCGGGCTCTATCTCTGAGGGAAAATGGGAATAGTCTTAGACGTATTGCCTCAGGAGGAGCTCCGTTCGCTTTTAAGGTATCGGCTAGTTGAATAAAGACTTTAAGATGTTGGTTCGGGTTTTCCGTAGGAAGACCTGCGAATTGGTTTTGTTGTACTAATTGTAATAGAGATGGTTTCAATTTGAAGTTATTGGCTGGTATAGCTGGGTTAACTATACTAGAATGAGGTTCTTCGTTAGAGGATAGGGCGAAATCCTTAAGAGGTTTAGCGTTTTCTTCGTCTGCCATTGCTCTTTTGAGTTTTCGAAGTAAAAGACGAGCTCGGGCGTAACGTTTAGGTTCTTCTAATGGGTCAACTAAGTTTCCGGTACTGCGAGTTCTTCGCATTTACCGGCTAAAGGATGCCTTAGTCTAGACGGTGTAATAACAGGGTATGAAATTTTGACGTAATTGGTCCCCGGCAACGGCGCCAAAAACATGATGTGTGTTATCCGCAAGTGTACGGATTACGTCAGAGTAATATAAAAGATTTATCGTTCCCACAGAGACCAATGTCAATCTATGGATTACTATTGTTACGTTGTTTATCTAAGGCTAATGAATATCGGGGTAAAAGCTTTCTACTGAACGAAAATAGAAATAAATCAGATAAATACTATACTGGAATGTAATTCACATCAATCAAACAATACTCCTATCATCTAATTAGTAACACTTACGGGGCAATGTTTTCTTCTTTGAAAAAAAGTTAATTAAAAAGGATCCGCCGCGTTAGCGTGATCGGAACCAGACCTAACCTTTAATCTATACCAGCCGCTCACGCTGCACTGGTCGCTCCTTGCGTTAAAGTGATAAAGTCCTTTTTTATGTAATTACCTCTAAGACTTAGTTAAAAAGTGCTTTCGATTGAAAATATTTTATACCAAAGGGTTTCCGGCATATGCTCGGCCAACCGGATCATAAATCTATAAACGCGTCCGAAAATAGTTTAAAACCTCTTTCTAATAAAATAAAACTTTCCTAGTTAATCAATAAAGTGCTTCCGCTGTATTTATTGATTAAAAACTAACAAACTCTTTTCTAAAATGCCGGACGGCTTTCGATCTTACCCGATCTAGTCACAGTCATTACGTGAACAAAAGCACGGTCTCATTTACGTAATGACCGATCAATTGAAGTTCAGAAGAGTTTAATTAAAATCAAAAACAGCCCCTAAAGTATTTCTAAAGAGATGACATATGGAGTACCGTCAGAACGACGATCCTCACATCCCAGCACAAGGGATTTAGCTAGACATAGTAATTGAAAACATAACGATAAATTGAATTGCAAAGTAAAACATTTTTAAGATAAAAACGTGCGAAGTGTGAGAGTGTATTTTGAGAGAGTGAACACAAGTGTCACGCTTAAGTTCAGTTCCAAAGGACACAAATCGCACAGATAAATAAAATAATAAGGTAATGGCAGAGACAGAAAATAAATGAATATAAAGCAGTGCAGGAAAGTAAATTTATATAAAGGTGATGCAGAATATAATAAAATGCGATTTATAAAAGAAACCTGCTCCAAAGCGGAGACTGAATCTGGTACAAAGCTGGAAAGTAAATTGCGGGAAAGTAAATAACTTCTAACTAAGATTGCTCCAATCTAACTAACAACTATAGCGCAATAACCCCTCGATGTGACGAATTATTGCTTTATAGAATGAACTTTATGCCTAAGGTTGCAAACTAAGATTGGATCATTGAAAAGTGAAAATGCAAGGCCTATTTATAGGAAACTCGAAACTGCAACTGCCCCTAATCATTATGAAAAACGTTTTAGAAACTAATTTCTTCAGGTGTAACTGCCTTGAACGTTTCAGACCGTTTCCTCTTTATAATTGTCGGCGCCCGCCGACCCTTGCTCCGCGTCCGCCGAGTGTACTTTGGAAGGTGAAACGTCTTATGTGACCGTTGGCGTGTGACTGAAGTCATTATGCAAACAGTGTCCTCCTTGGCATCCGCTGAGTGAAATGGCTAGTGTACAGTTTACACAAGAAATCTTCATTTTAGCTCTGTTTTGCTTCGTTTTCTTACTGTAAGCTCGAATCAGGCAATATATCTGAAAGTAAAACAAAATACCATAATAGCAAAGGAAAATAACAAATAAACAACTAAAATCATGTAAAATCGGAGCCAAATATACAGTGTATTTTAGTGTTATCACCAGATCAATTGAGAAGAAATCTTGATGACAAGTCGAGTCAAATGATCCTAATAGGATATCATTCGAATGAAGGATACAAGTTGTTCGACCCAGTGAACAGGCAAGTTATGATCAACAAGGACGTGATCATAGATGAGCTGAAGGAATGGGATTGGACTGAGAATGTTAAGAAAGATTCAGTGAGAATCTTATGTGAAGAACCATCTAGTGAAGTCAAAAGAGAAGTTCAACAAGAAGAAGTCAGAGGTGAAGCAAGCCCAAGCAGACCTCAATGAACAAGACACGAGACTGTAAGGTTGTAAGAATGTGTAATTACATCAGATGATGTGTTCAATGAAGAAGGTGAGCTGGTACACCATGCTTTCTACGCATATGTCGAACCGGACAATGCAACTGAGGCATTGAAAGATTCGAAGTGGGTGAAAGTAATGAATGAAGAACTAGATTCCAATGAATTTAACAACACTTTGTCACTTATCGAATTGCTAAAGGCAAGAAGGAAATCAATGTGAAGTGGGTATACAAGGTGAAGTTGAATCCCAAATGAGAAGTAACTCGACACAATGCAAGACTTTTATCAAAAGGATTCCTTCAGAAAGAAGGAATTGATTTTGATGAAGTCTTTGCACCAGTTGCTAGAATTGAAATAATCAGATTGGTTATTGGTCTAGCAAACATGAACAACTGGTATATGTGTCAGATGGATGTGAAGTGTGCATTTCTAAATGTCCCCTTAGATGAAGAAGTTTATGTTGCACAACCAGCTGGGTTTGTGAAACAGGGCGAAGAAATAAAGGTGTACAGACTGTATAATTCCCTGTATGGACTTAAGAAAGCTCCAAGAGCTTGGAATAAGAAGATAGATATCTTTCATAGGGAGAAAGAATTTGTGAAGTGCATAACTGAGCATGGAGTATATGTAAGGACAAGAAATAGTGAATTGCTTATACTATGTCTCTATGTCAATGACCTGTTGATAACAGGAAGTTGCAAGAAGGAGATCGAAGATTTCAAGCATGACCTATGTGAGGAGTTTGAAATGTCAAACTTGGGAAATTTCTCATACTTCTTTGACATCGAATTCTAAAAGAGCAGTAGAGGTTTAATGATGCATCAAAGAAGATATGCATGCAAAATACTCAAGAGATTTAAGGTGCAAGATTGCAACCTTACTTTGACACCAACTGATCCCAGAATGTAACTTCAATAGTATATCTGCTATCAATCTGGCAAAGAATCCGATAGCACATGGACGAAGCAAGCACATTCTCAAAATGAGGTTCCATTATCTTCGAGAGCGAGTAGCAGAAAGGAAGATGAACTTAGAACACTATAGAAATGAGAATCATATTGTAGATATCATGACGTAAGGAGTGCAAGTCGAAGTGTTCAAGAAGCTAAGGTATATGATGAATATAGATAGCTTAGGCACAATGAATTAGGTGGTGTGTTGAGAATTCCTTGTGTTGAAGCAAGTTGTTCGACAGATACAAGGTAGTGTCGAAATAATTTAGTGTGTCTGAGTTGTGTAGTTGTCGAAGTGTCGAAGGAGTTAGCCTCGACATGGATTTTGACTTAGGCCTAATTTGGTAGTGTTAGCAGAATTAGGTATTTTGGGCTTTGTATTTTTGGGCTTTGCTTAGGGAGAAAACAAATTCAAAATCTATAAATCGGAAGTAACCCCTATTATTGTATAACAATTTTTTCAGTTGTAAAGAATAATATTCAGTTTTGAATAGCAGGGAGAAACTCTGTAGAAATTCTCTTCTGCCATGTTTAATTCAAACCCTAATTCCCTTTTCTTCCAATTCAATTTTTGTTTCTTCTTCCATTAACAATTGTTGCGCATAATCATTATTGCAATAAAGGTGTGACTGATTCACTCGAGTGAAGAGTGAAGATGAAGAGAGGAATTTGATCGGTTGATTAAATCGTGTTCATCAAGATTGGTTCGGAATTCTCCAAGATTGGGTTAATTCCAACACAACCATGATCATAACTTTTATTTTATAAGGAGGTTTAAAACATAAAAGTAATGTACACCATATTAATTAACACTCATTTATTTATATTCTCTTAAAATAAATATTTTATTGCATAACTAACATATGCATAATGAATTATATTTCTTAACTTCATGTTTAACAATGTTCTATGTTATATTCATACTAGTAAAAGACCCGTGCGTCCGCACGGGCGCACGCGTTGCCGCGCGTTATTAGTTAATTAATCTTAAAGAAGTGTTTTTATTGTTGGTTTAGATCTGTGTTATAATTTCTTTATATGAACGACAATTCAAATGGACACTGAGAGAATTTTTTTTTTTTCTGTCTGAATCTAACTGATAGTGTCCCGTGATATAATTTCATTTCATGAGCAACAATTCAAATGCACATTGAGAACAATATTTGTGCATGTTTTTTTCCCGAATCTAATTGATAGTGTCCGTGTTATAATTTAATTCCAAGAACATTTCAAATGCACATTTGAGAGTAATAGTTATGCATGTATATGAAACGATATCTTTAATTTAGGTAATGAATAATAATCCTATAAACTTCATTTATTAGAATAATTATACAAATGTGTATTGATTTTTTACTTTTTGCCACTGTAATAATTTTAAAATGCAAGGGTAAATTAAAGAGTGTTTTTTTCATTCAATTTTAATAGATATATAGTTGAGACTAAGACAAATTTCACTAATTTGTGTTTTCTTTAACACTTTCTTTCTATGTTGATTTTTACTGGATGAAACCACTACATGACAATAATTTTGTATGTTGATTTTCTTTTAACAGTTTGGACAAATTTTTAATAGATATATAGTTGAGACTATGACAAATTTTTGCCATGTTGATTTTCTTTAACACTTGTGAACTGTGCTAGAAGCAATTTTGTATTATAAAAACAAATGAAACTATATATTTATTAATTATAAAGTGAGCTTGAAGATAAATCCACTACATCACAGTAAGTCAACAAAACTTATATCATTACCATTATTCAATATACACATATTCATATTAAATACTTTGTATCTATGTTTTCTTAGTATGGAAAAATTAAAGCATAATGTTGATTGTAAATAGTTGATATCCTCTTGGGTAAACTGCATCTTCATTGGCATTAGAAGCAACATATCCATTGGCATTAGAAGCATCATACGATCATTTGAGCAACATAATGTCACAATTAGAGAATTTGAGCAGCAAACTCCATCTCCATTGGCATTAGAAGCATCATATCCATCATATCCAGCTTAAAAGAATTGGCGTTCTGCTTCTGTAATTGCCAAGAGTCGGGGATCAAACAGTCCTTGCATCCAGCTTGAAAATGTGGGAACTCGTGTAAGAAACATTGGTAATGAGAAAATACCTTTTCAAAATAAGTTGACGGTGGAAGAATTATGCCTCAATGGCCAACTCCCCAATTAAAAGAGAAAAAAAATCCCAATACAAAATTTGAAGTAAGGACCGAAATTATAACATCTAACAGAAAAAGTTGCTACATAAGAAATACCTGTATTTCAGAAAGTATACATCCATGCATAGCCATGACCATAAATGCATAATGCCTAAGAGCTTCACTTACTTTAACATAATTCTTCCATGGGTATCTAAACATTTTGTAACGACCGTGAGGTGGCTCCCATATAGCAAAACTCATCTTCAATCAACACTACACAAACGCAACAATGAGTTAGAAAGACGGTCATTTTGTGCTTCATAAAACTAACATAAAACTTAAGTAGATAGAGAAATACCAATGAGTCCTCTATGCTTGTAGATTCAACAGCTGATCTATATCCACTGTAAACTACATCGTCAGAAGCTTGATACGTAAGAATTTTCGACGGCACCCTCTCGTATTCAATACAGTTAAGGTAACTTACAACACCTGAAAAGAAACTTAAACAAAGCTATTTAATACAAGAAATAAGGTTGTGAAGAAGCAACACTAAATGTTAGTTGTTTTTGTTGTTACAAATTAAGGCCTTGTTTGGATAAATAGGTTACTTAAGCGCTTATCATATAAACACTTACACATAAGCTATATGCATAACAAAGGATAAAATCAAGTCAAATTTTTTCATATAACCTATAAGTTTTTTTAAGCTATCCTGACGAGGTAATAGAAATAAACTGAAAACAACTTATATGAATTAAGTACCAAAATTATTGCATAGCCAACTCCCCAATTATTGGAATTGTATGCAAAGTCAAGCCTGAAATTGTGAGATTCAAGGTGAAGTTATGTGCAAAAGGTAGCAGATTACTAAGTAACACTAAATCTGCAAAAATAACAGAGTAACCACTATAAAGATATAGATGATACTAATTTTGGAAAGGTTAAAACAGTAACAATGATAGTTAATATGCATAGCAGAAATTGAATATATAGAGAATACATGTTGAACCAATCCCCAGAATTGTATGAATCTCGATCCAGTGACTTTGAGCGGAGTATCTCATCACCCGAGTGAAAAAATGGTATGCCCTAAGAACAGAAATTCTTTAGTACCATAATAGTCTCTTTATAAGAATTGAGAATTACAATCTGCTGAACAATCAGATAATAGTACTTTTGCAAGTTTATTAACTTCTTATTATTTATTGACATGCTTTTTACCTGCCCGGCCTCAATCTCGGTCTGAAATTTCCTTGCAGCAACACCAGAAGTGGTAAATATAGAAGCACCATTTCCATACCTGTTAGAAAGCTTAGAGTAATAAGAAGTAAATATACAACAGTTCAACAAAAGGCAAAGACAATAATCGCATGTTGAATAAGTACTTGTTTTTGTTGATGATGTTTATGGCCTCTTCCAAGCTATCAGCCTGAAGATTAAAACAAAACAGAAAAACAATGTTATCAGGAAATATTTTACCATGAATTCTATCTTCGGTATTTCCGTATTAAACAATAAGATTCTAAGGAAAAAATAAAGAGACAGACCTCCATAAAAAGAAGAACCGGACCAAAAATCTCCTCATGCGTGTGACATGTTAAACAGCTAAGTTTAATATACATCTAAACATCAACTCTCTATTTTGAAGGAATTCTTTGAGTAGAAACCTTGAGATCAAAGATTGAAAGAAAATACCTTGTAGCACTCCATGTTGGTGGTATATTACAGTTGATAGGTGGAGCTTCTTTAGCTAGTGAATCAAATTATACACAATAAAAAGCTTAGTTATCTCTTATCATGTTTTTCTTTTTTCTTTTTTCTTTGAAAAGAATATAATAAGATAGTTGAAAATGGCAGTTAAGGGTATAAAAGTTACCACTATATTTCTTCCATCAAGCAGCAGTTTGGCACCACTCTCGACTCCAGATTGAATTAATGAGTGCACTCGCTCCTTTGCCTGTAAAGCCAGTTAGAATGTTTAGGAAACAAATAGCTAAAGTATACACAACAATCGGTGTGAAAATGAGATTGAATTGAATAGCCATAGCAGTAATTCTTGAACGACACATTGGAGATTTGTTATTCAAATTTTTAGTTAAAATGCACCTTGGAAAAAAGGAAATTAGGAATCTTAAGCTAACCTGTTTGCTGATAACCGGACCAAGATCTGTATCAGGTTCAGTTCCAGCATTTACTTTAAGATCTTTGGCACACTCTATGATTTTTGTCTACCCTTCATTGGGCCCGTGAAAGAGTTCAATTCTCTTATTCTCAATATTTGTAGCATACCTGCATTGCAATAAAACACAGGCACATATTTATTTAGGCTATCAAAGTCTGCATTACACTCAATGAAGAACAGAATGATACATTCTAAGGACACCACAAACAACAACAAAAAGTCAACATAAAATTACTCTACCATCCAAGAATTATGAATAAGCATTTTAGACATAAAGATAAGTACTAAAGTTAAACTTGAGAAGAAGTACTTGGTATCAATCTGGACCAAGAAATGGAAAATATATAGGCATGAAGGCCTGTTTCAACCATGAGCTGCACATCTCTCTGCATTATTGTTTGGATTGTCTTAACCAACTAATGCTTGAAATTAACAAATGAATCATAAAGAATGCCTATTGTCTACCTTGTACTTGTGGTATGTGTCGCAAGCAACATCTCCATTTCCACCATGCGCAAACCGTTAAATTGCAATAACATGTCATATTCTAAAATTGTTCAGATGAATGATGAGATAAAACATGAAGAAAAAGATGGATTGAAGTAATAAGCGAACCAGCATGTGCAAAGGTATCCCAAATGCTAGGAGTTTTTCCGTCTTCATTAGCAGCTCCTTCCACCTGATAAGCAGATGTGCCTGAACCAAAAACAAAATCAACTGGAAAATCACTTATGCTATAATCATTATGATGAGTAGTAGAAAACACCAACAGAGACAAGTTTAGAAACAAAAGGGAAACAACAGTAAAATATATTTGAAAGTTCTGTACAATAACAGTTCAACAAAAACCAAAAAACATTTCCATTGATTCTATATAGTGGCTGCTACACCTAAACTCTTGAAGGAAAATCATGTTTGGAAACCATTTAACAATTAACTCACAACACAGTCAAGACAAGTAATGTAAACGGTGCAAATACTCAATCTCAACCTGCATAATGTCACGATAATATTGTATATCAAGAATAATTGAAAACAATTGGAAGAATTGCTAATAACCTCAATGTGCAGTGCATAAGTTGTTCGGCAAGACTAAAATAAGCATATGGTCTACTTGGTCTTACCTGCTGCAGTTCGCAATGAGAAGAGAAATCCAAAGTTAGAAGCCATTCATTTGGAAAAGGCCAAGGAGCTCTATACAAGAGTCATGATTCAGCATCCTTCTAACTTAGTTGCCGCCAATGGTGCTGCAGTTTGTTTTTGCTAAGAACAGGCCATATTGATGTTTCAAAAGATCTTTACACGGGAGGATGTTGGGTTAGCTATCAAAATTTATTGCCGGTGGAAGTCAGCATGACACGAAAAAACTTGGATTAGAAATGGAAATAGAATATTAGTACAACCACAACAGGTTGTAGTTTTGGCAAGGGATGAAATCAGTCGATATGATTAGACAATAATCATCAAGTATTTCCAAAAAAAGAGTCACATCAACAACCGCAAATTCAAAACTTGAATCTTGAAACATGGTGTCGGTAACCACTACGAAAAGAGACCAAGCTGAAAAAGATCAAATAACTATAGCTGCAAAAAAATCAAACAACGTTAGTGATAGAAATAGAAAGAGGAATAAATACAGATAAAGAACCAGATAAGAGTAATAGACACAGATGAAGAAGCGTGGTCGACGGCAAGGTTTCGAAACAAAATTCGAAGCTTTCAACAGTTACAGGACAAAGATGACCTGTGCTTCTGGAAGCATCAAACTCTAAGTTGAATATACTCAAGGGGGCGACGACGAATTTAGGGTTTGAAGAGGAAAATAAAGAAAGGGAAGAAAGGGACGGAATTAGGGTTTGCACAAAACTGAGAGTGAGAGAAAATAGGAGAGAGTGAGAGGAAAGCAGAGAGAGAAGACTGATTCACGATTTAGGGTTTGAAGAGGAAAATTGAGATCAATTGGTGGTGGTGGTGATGATGGTGGGGGTGGAGAAAGGGGGCGACGACAACATTCACGGTTTAGAGAGAAAATGAGAGAGCGAATAGAGAGAGATCAATGTGGAAAATGATAAGTGAAAGAGAGATGTGTGAATTTGAATTTTGAATAGAAACTAATTAGAGTGTGACAAGTGTAATTTAAAGAGAGGTGTGTGAGTGTTTTAATTGGAATTTTTGTTAATTACTTATATGTCCAAAGTGTAGTGTAAATTGTTTTTAAGGGAAGGGTATTTTAGGCAGTTTGGTCAACTTTATAGTAGTGGATAGATAGTAGATAAGAATCACATTAGAAAATAAATAATGAACCAAAATCACTAATATTTTCTATAACTTTTTTTCATAAACATTTGTCAATTTCCAATAATAAAAAAAATATACATATTACTTTTAATATCAAGATAATCAAAAAATAATTTTTTCATATTAGCATAAACATATAATATGAGATAAGTAATTTTAAATTTAAAAAGTTATTGCACAAACAACAATGCAATTGAAACATGTCCTTCAAATTATTATTATTTATATACCATTTTATGTTTCCAACACATGAACCATAACTTCACATTCACAATATTTAAAAAAAAAAAATTATCCACAAATAAATGCATTATTCATCTTATGACATTTTATGTATTAATCATAAGTTAAAATAATTTTCTTAAAGAAGGAGACACAAACAAATGTTAGAATAACAATTAAAGTCAAATGATTAATTTATTTTAATGGTATATGCATTTTTTTTCTCATGAATATATGATTCATTTATCGTTCACTTGTCTTTATTCTTTTTTTTTAATGCATTAAACATATTAACAACATCTCAATATATTTATATCAATATCAACTTGCATAGAAAATAACTAATCACCAACAAAAGTTATTTGCATGAAAGAGTAATCTAATATCACATGTTAAATATGTTCCTTTAACTATGATTATGAATAAACAAACATAGATATTTATTTCCCCACAAAAATTGCATCCACAAATTAATCACAAAAAATCATAAATTAAAATTTTATAAATTTTAAAATATTATATGAATTAATTGTGTGTCTTTCACCATCATAGAGAATTTCCATACAAAATTTTAAAGTAGCAACCTTTAATATCAATCACAAATAAAAGATCTTCATGTCAATTAGGAGGAAGAAAATCTTGTCTTGATTCATCACCTTGATGCTTGAAACATAAGTCTCGGTTGCCATTATATGAACTACATATAAGATTGTTATAAAATTCATTTAAATTGAATGAATCGAGGCTAGAGTTGTGAATGAAATCACTTTCCTTATAAGTATTTCAAGCGATGTCAAATGTCTTAGAGTTAGAACGCATGAATACCCATGATAATTCAGCCTAGCTATACTCGAGTTTGCATAAGACTGATGAAAACTCGAATGTAAAGAAGATGAAATGTGGAATTTTGTGTGAAGAGGATAGGCTTTTGTGTTGTAGTGTTGTTTCACAAGGTTGTGACCCTTGATGAAACACATTATGAGCAACACTTTTACCAAATGTTGCACTTTTTTGCCTACAACAACATTTTTACCAAATATTTCATTGTTTCGCCTACAACAACACTTTTACCAAATGTTGCATTATTTTGTCCACAACAACACTTTTACTAAATGTTGCACTGTTTCGCCTACAATAACAATTTCTAAAAGCTGCATTGTTTCACATTCTGCAACACTTCATGAAGTGTTGCCTATTTCTGAATTCAAAATACAAATTGTCTACTGCAACACTTCACTAGTGTTGTCTATTTCTTAGTTAAAAATAAACCTTCACTTGCATAATTTCTTGTCATTTTAGAACACACTCAAAATTATTAATTATTGATAATTTACAACAATTATGATGTGCCAACTAAAAATTGAGAGTGATGTTAATTTCCATCAAGTATTATTCCAATACAAAAACAAACAATATAGTCATATCCATCAACTTTCAACTTAGCAAGCATGCATGCGTATTATGCAGGAAAACCAAAGTAACATTGGCAAAGCGGTCATCACATACATTTCAACTTAAATCCATGACCTCTCAACTCTCATAATGTGCCTAAATCTTTTACTGGTTACTTTGATATTACCGCGTTCATGCATTTTTTCCTTCTTATAATAACACTCACATTCACTTCCTTTCTCGGCAATCCTCAGCTTCACCACCTTCTCTTTCTGTTATGGCCTCAAAAGCTTTAACCACTAGTTCTCACTCCCGAAATAGATATAGTTTCTCAATGTTTGATGACTCAGATGAGGTATTGACCATGCTTCTTCTTCTTCTTCTTACACTCTTCTTTAATTGTTTTTGTTACATAAACTTTTATAACTACAACATTAACATTAGAATGATGAATATAAGTGTGTTGGAATATATAAGTTATCAAAAGTGTCGAGATCAAGGCTTTGTTATTGTATTGTGTCTTTTGCAGGAAAATGAAGACTTCAATATTGTATTGTGTCCTCTTCTTACACTTTCTATTTGGCTGGAAGCGGCAAGTAGCGAGCATATTTTTAGTTAACTTAATTTTGTAATGAAAAACAAGGTTACTTGGAGCTTTCTGATATTGTAATAATTTTTGTATTATTTGCTGAGTTGTTTTGTAGTAGCTAGTAAGGATTTTGAAGAGCGGAAACCATTCAACTATAATGAAGAGAAAGGAAATCAAGAAAATATAAGTCTTATGAGCAATGACATAGGAGAAAATGAATACCTGTAACTTGTCTTCTCTCAAAATACTCTATCATCGATTCAACACTACTAGTTTATGTAAATGGAATGTATTTTCTTATCTTTTATTCTATTCTAATGATCTTGTAGTTTGGCTGAGTCGAGGCAACCATTATGTCACAAAGTACCAATCGTTTTGAGCCTAATCAATCTATATCGCATAGTTATAGTCATGCATCTCGCTATCCTAGTTTTCTTCTTCCACTTCCGCATCACAACTCCTGTGCATAATGCATTTGCCTTATGGATGATCTCGGTGATCTGCAAAATATGGCTCTTTGTGTCTTGGGTAATAGACCAATTCTCCAAGTGGTTCCCCATGACTTAGGAAACTTACTTGGAGCGCTTGTCTATGAGATTCGAGCATGAATGGAAGCCAAACCATTTAGCCGCATTTGATGTCTTTGTTACCACTGCAGACACTTTGAAGGAACCACCAGTAATAACAGAAAACACAGTTCTATCAATCTTGTCTCTTTATTATCCTGTTGACAAAGTTAGTTGTTATGTCTCCGAATTAGCCACCAAAATTTGACATGTTGTTGGTAAAATTTTAAAAGTCGTTAAATCGGTCACAAAATAAAATTAGCCACCGAATTAGCGACTGAAATTGAGTGACCATAATTCCGGTCTCAAATAATCGTTTTTTATATAAATTAATTCATTAAAAAAAATTGTGACCGAAATTTCGGTCACTAATAATTTTTTATTTTTAAGTTACATCCCTCCAAATTTTCTCCTTTTTTTATTTTTTTTTTTTATTCAAAAATTTACAATCATGTTATTTTAACAAATAAAACATATATTTATAGAAATAAATAACTCATTAAAATTTATTAATTTAAATAAAATATAATTTTAATGATAATTAGTGTAAAAAAATTTAAATAATATTTAAAATTTCTATTTCATTAATATTATATACATTTTAAATGTAAATGTAACAACTAAAATGAAGTGGCCTAGTGGGCATGTGGAAACCTCCTAAAGGAAAGTGCATTGGTTTGATTCCCACTTGAGACAAAACTTTGTTTTTGTTTTAGTTTTTAAACAAACAAAAATCAGTCACAAAAATCGGTCACTAAATTCGTCGCTAAAGGTTAGCGATTATCACTTTTCCAACCGAAATTTTGTAGTCGCGTTATTGGTCGTTAAACGTTATAGTGACCGATTTTTAGACTTTTTCGATCTCTAATTCGGTCACTAAACGCTATTTTTTTTAGAAAGACAGTGTATTGTAAAGGACCGCACGACTATGAAGGTAAATTCTACATAGATATGCAATTATATTGATGTTGTTCTATTTTTCCATGTTAGGCTTAAGGCATTTTCCATTGCAATTATGTAGAGAGGGTATGAAGAATTCAAAGTGAGAATTAATTTACTTGTTGCAGAGTATAAAAAAACTAGAAGAGGGGTAGGTGCTACAAGATGATACTCCATGGCTGGGGAATAACACTGACAATCATCCATGAATGATCCAGGTTAATAAGCTATTTTCATAAACTCTCCCAAATAGTTTAACAAGTGTTTATGCTAGTATATCAACTTAAGTAAGTAGTCCAAACATGTCATTTGTGTCCTCTTCTAGATTGTTAGGTAATTAGATGGAAAACTGAGTCAATCTTTGTTCAAAATATTGTGTGGTATTTGGCTCAAACTCTAGTGTCGACAAGGGTAGTTTCATGGTTCGACAAGAGTTGTACATGGTGGAGTCAAAGTGTGTTCAAACATGTTGTCTAAATATGTTAGCTTTGTGTTTAAGTTAGCAGGTCGAATTGGGCCATGCTTGTAAGCCCAATTGTTAAGTTAGCTTGTAGCCTAAGTTAGTTTAGTAGTCTATAAATAAACTAGTTCTCCCAGGTTGTTGAGAGAGGTTTATTATTGGTATTCACTTATAATTTTTGAACCCTTATTGAGAAAGTGAATAGTAAAACAATTTTAACCAATTCTTATTTTTCTTCTTCCTTATTCTATCTCTTTCGTAAAACCTAATAGGGTTTCTTGTGTTTGTTCAAGAAACTCAATCTTTATCTCATAATTTTGTTCTATTATTGACGACATCGTTTTCACAATAAACTTGTGCAGTGAGCGTGGAGGAGAAGATGCCTTCAACAAAATATGAGAATGGGAAAATTCACTGATGTGAATGATTTCAGTTTTTGGTGCTTGAAGATGCAAGTCCTTCTTATTCAACAAGGTTTGTTAGAAGCGTTGAAAGGATCGAAGAAGATGGACGTTGCCCTATCAAAGAAGGAAAAGACAACGACGGTCAATAGTTGAGTTATGTTAAACTTATTGTGCCATAGAATAATATAATATGATAAGAATAAAGTTTGGCTAAAAAAAGTAACATAAATCACACACTATAGCTCAATATTTCAAATTATTTTAAATTTGTACAATATTTCAAAATTTTCATTAATAAAAATGTATCACTTACAAGTTGCACAAACCGAAAGAAAATTTATGGTAAATCTTAAAGTTCCACAATACTATTTTTTAATTCAAATACATTACTTCATTATTTATTGTTTTTATCATTCCAATACATAAATTCATAATTTGTTGTCTTTATCTCTTCCAAAACATAAGAAATCTAAAAATGTTATATGAAATACCGTATACCTGCTACAATTATCTATCATTTCTATTTTTCAACCATCAAATAGAATACTCTACTCTTTCCCTTAACCCCTACATTCTTTTTTAATTTATATATCAAAAAATAAGTTGTTTGTTTTAATATTCTAATAATCGATTTGTTGTTGTGGATTGCTACTACCATTTTCCTGCAAGGAATTAAGTTATAGGATTAAAAACATTCAAAACCTAAGAAGCAAACAATAAAAGGGACAATGCAAAATCAAATAAAAATCAAAGAAACAAAAAAAAAGAAAATGTTGAGTTTCTTGAAGATGTTTTGATGAAGAAAACTAAAAGGGTTTGAAAATAGAAGAAACTTACATGAACTTTGGGGTGAGTTTTTTGTGCTTAGAGGAACCAAAGCAAATGAAAAAAGCACAGCCCTTGAATGCCTTAGAGAATGAATTTGTTCAATGTCCCTCAATATTTTTTTTAGAAAATGTGAATACTTGTAAAAAAAGTTATTCAAAAAAGAGAATAGGAGCAAAAGGGGTAATCCAATCTAGCGGTCTTCCACTCTTCGTATTTAAAATTGTTTTAGATTCATTTTTTTAAAACCTTTTATCTTTTAAAAAAAAACAAAATTAAAAGATCAATTTTTTATTTTCATGCAAAAAATTAACTTGATAGTATTTCAATGAATGAGAATAAAAAACTATATATTACGTAGAAATTCATTTAGGGGTTGTTAGAATGTGATTTAATTTTTAATTTAAAAAATTTATTTTATAAATCAATTTTAAAAAACAATTTTAAATAAAAAATATAAGAAAATATGTTTGATAAATATATTTTTAAAATTATTTTAAAGTTGCACAATATTATAAATTTTTCATTAATGAAAAATATACCACTTACAAGTTGCACAAACCAAAAAAAAAATTTATGATAAATCTTAAAGTTGCACAATACTATTTTTTAATTCAAATACATTACTTCATTATAAGAATAAAGGAATTAAAAATAACAAAATGCAATGAGGAGGACTAGAAATGGTACATGAAATAAAGAAAAGAAAAATTTGAAGATGATAGTGAATTAAGGAACGCATAACCTTTATATAGTAAAGCAATAAGGTATGAAAATCATTTAAACGACAAAAAATAATCTTTATATAGTAAAGCAAGATGTTTAAATTAATGGCTAGAATGAAAGAAAATGGGAAGATGAAAAGCAATGGTCAGATCTTGTCGTAAAATACAACGCCACTTGAGTGAATTCGAGCATCCTAGAGGAAAACATCGCATCCTATCCTACGAACCTAGGGACACATGTGAGGAAATCCTTTGAAACGTCTTAATGATGAGACTAACATTGAATGTACATGTACATAGAGGATGCGGCCCTGTTTTCTGAAAGGCTTCATGTATGTTATACCACAATAAGCCTTGTGTTATGAAACGATGTCGTCAATAGCTGAACAAAGTCATGAGATAAAGATTGAGTTTTTTGAACAAACACAAGAAACCTTAATAGGTTTCACAAAAGAGAGAAAAGAAGGAAGAAGAAGAGAAAGAATTGATTAAAATTATTTTACTATTCACTTTCTCAATAAGGGCTCAAAGATTACAAGTAAATAACAATAATTAACCTCTCTCAATAACCTAATAGAACTAGTCTATTTATAAACTACTAAGCTAACGTAGGCTACAAGCTAACTTAACAATTGGGCTTACAAGCATGACCTAATTCGACATGCTAACTTAAACACAAAGCCATCATATTTCGACAGCAAGCTTAAACAGACTTCGTCTACAGTATGCACAAATCCTATCGAACCATGAAGCTACCCTTGTTGATACTAGAGTTCGATCCAAATACCACAAATCTCCACCTTAGAACAAAATCTATACTAACATGGGAACAAAGTAGCTTTCATCATGCAACTTTATCAATTGTATACAGTGGAAAAACTTGCTACTTGGAAATGTCTTGGTGATCATATCAGCAACATTATCATCAGTCAAAACCGTCAGCATTTGGACTTCTCCACGCTCGATTATCTCTCTGAGGAAGTGCAACCTCACATCGATGTGCTTGGTTCACTCGTGATAGGCTGAATTCTTTGAAAGGTGTATTGTACTTTGATTATCACATTTAACAGTGATAACTTGACCTTGAAGTTTCAGCTTCTTAGCAAAACCTTAGAGCCATAATGCTTCTTTCACATCTTCAGTGAGGGCGATATACTCCATTTCAGTGGTTGATATGATAACAACCTTCTGAAGTGTTGCTTTCCAACTAATTGATGTGTCAAACATAGTGAACACATATCCAAAAATAGATTTTCTAGAATCCACACAACCTGCATGATCAGAGTCGAAAAATCTTTTGATTTTGACTTTGTTATCATCACCACATGCTCCACCATAAATCAGGACTATGCTCAGAGACCCATTGATGTACCTAATAATCCACTTTAATGCTTGCCAGTGCGCCTTCCTAAGATTAGGCATATACCTGCTTATAGGGCTCACTCCATACGCTATGTCTGGCCTCGTATAGACCATAACATACATCAAAGAACCTACTATACTAGCATATGGAATAATATTCATATAGACTCTTTCGACTTCAGTACTAGGACTTTGAGTCATACTCAACTTGTACTAAGGATTAGTCAGTGCTAGAACAGACTTTGAGTTCAACATACCAAACTTGTCAAGAGTATTCTTTAGGTATGTCTCTTGAGATAAGCATAATCTCGACTACTTTCTATCTTCTGGATGTCAAACTCCTTATCGAGTTCACTTTTCACCTTCATAACATCTTCGACATTGTTGCATGCTATGAGGATGTCATCCACATAAAGCAACAAAATAACAAGTGAATTTACAGGTAGAAATATGAAGACACTGTGGTCAGACTAGGTCCTAGTGAAACCAATGTGTGCCATGAACTTTTCGAATCTCCTATGCCATTGTCAAGGAGGTTATTTCAGGCCATACAAAGACCTATTCAGCTTGCACACATAATCTTCCTTTCCCTTTTTGCATACCCTTTAAGTTGTTTTATCATGATTGTTTCATCTAGGTCATCATACAGGAAGGTTGTCTTCACATCCATCTGTTCAAGTTTTGGGTCGAACTTCGCTACCATGGCTAACAACATTCTAATGGATCTATGCTTTACAACATGTGAGAATACATCATTAAAGTCGACACCTTCATTCTGAGTGGACCCCTTAGCAACCAACCTTGGCTTAAAATGCTTCAAGATCACTCTTTCAATTCCTTCCTTAACCTTGAAAGTCCACATACAACTGACTAACCGGGCCCTTGCAAGTTTATCGACCATCTCCAAAGTGTTATTTTCATGAAAAGATTTTATCTCATCATTCAGGCTTTCATCCATTCAGTTTTAATTTGACTCCTAATAACTTCCTTGTAGTCTCTAGGTTATTATTCAATAACTTCACTTGAAGAAATTAAGGCATAAGACATGAGATCTGCATAACCATGTCTCTGAGGTGGCTTGATGACTCTTCTTAACCCGTCTCTTTCCAACAGGTAGTCATTATCAGTCTCATCAGCTTCAACAAAAGCTTTTGCTTCTTCTTCGACTTCATCTTGGTTATGCAACTCCGCATTAACATGCTCCACCTTAACAGGAATCCCTTCATGTTTGTAGCGTGGTTTTTGTGGTTTCGAATCACTATCGCTTTGGGGTGCTACAGTTCGATTCATTTTTTATCCTGTGAAGCTGATTAAGGAAGGGAAATAGATGTCTCCAATTAACCCTGCTTGCATACTGAGTTTAAACAGATGACTGTTGGTTTACATATGCTATCAAAATCGTGGGTCTCTCTTTGGTTATTTGGCTTAAGAATAGAATGTCTATGAGGCTTTTGGGAAGATACTGTATTTAAAATTTTTCTAACTGATGTATGAAGGTACTGGACCTAGAGTTTTTGATTTGTATGCTCGCTAAGATTTCGCAATCTTATGTCTACGTATTCCCGTTTAACGAAACAGGGAAATCAGAGCAATCGTAGTTCCTCCTATTCTAGGGGAGGAAAAAGATGTGTTGGTGTCTCGTTCAAAGCCCAAGACATGAAGCTAAAAGGGTATTTGTGTCTTGTTCAAAGCCGAAGATTGAAGCTAAAAGGGTATTGAGAGGGAATTTGTCATCTCTAAAGAGAGATTTTGACTTTTGTGTGCCTTGATCAAAGCACAAGTTTTATGCTAAAAGGTTAATTGATTTGGCTAGGGGATTTCTTTATACAAAGCCTAAGAGGAGGCTAGACAAGACTGACTCAATAAGAGAGTGTTTTTATATGTCTTGTACAAGGCCCAAGATGAAGGCTAAAAAGAGATGACTTAACAATAGAGTCTTGCAAAGGTGATTGACCCAACAAAAGAGTCTGAAAGTTGATTGACTCAACAAGAGAGTCTTTTATACTCAACAAGAGAGTGATTTTCTGTCTCTTACGAAGCCCGAGATTGAGGCTAAAAGGAGGTTAACCCAACAAGAGGGTCTTTTATACTCAACAAGAGAGTGATTTTTTGTCTCGTACGAAGCCCGAGATTGAGGCTAAAAGGATATTGACTCAACAAGAGAGGCTTTTATAGTCAACAAGAGAGTGATTTACTGTCTCGTATGAAGCCCGAGATTGAGGCTAAAAGGAAATTGACTCAACAAGAGAATCTTTTATACTCAATAAGAGAGTGATTTACTGTCTCGTACGAAGCCCGAGATTGAGGCTAAAAGGAGATTGACTCAACAAGAGAGTCTTGAAAAGTGGACTCAACAAGAGAGTCTTTTAAGGTTAGCTCCGCTAGGGGGAGAAAAATTATTGTACAAAGCCCAAGAGGAGGCTGACTATGTTGAGGACAAATCATTATACAAAGCCTAAGAGGAGACTATCTTACTGCTGAGGATTAGATCCATAGGCAAGCCCAAGGGTGGGGAACTCTCATGAGAGAGGCTGGTTTTCTGCTGGAGATTGATCCAGAGTGCCCAGAGTTTTTTCCTATAGTTGTAAGGAACTTGAGAATGTCTTTGAGACTCAAGAGGGTTTAGGCTGTCCAAGTCTACTGGTGTTGAAGATTTTTATCTTTTGTAGGATGCCCAAAAGAGGGCAAGGGCCTTAAGGGATGAGAATCAACCCTAAAGTGGCCCGAGGTTTGACACTAGAAAGACTGCTCTAGCAAAGGATGACTAAGTTCTGTCTTATACCTTTAAGAGGCCGTGAGGGTCCTTATATTAAGCCCAAGAGAAGGCATGAGAACTTCTAAGAAGCCGAAGGGTCCTTGTACAAAGCCCAAGAGGAGGCAAGGATGCTTTTAGGAAGCCTGTGGGTCCCCAAACCAAGAGAAGTTCAAGAAATGCAATTCACAGAGAAGAGATCATTCCAGGAAAGTTCGAGGGTTTGGAAGAAACTCAAGAGATGCTATTCACGGAGAATAGATCAACCCTGGGGAGTAGAATTTCTTTGACAATTTCAAGGGGTGACAGTCTGAGAAAAGGATCACCGAGAATACTGCCTTTCACTTTGTTCCATATTGTTTAACCCCAAGAGAACAGAAGACTGTATCTGGAAATCCTATGGGGATCTAGTTTTGTTTGTATTTAAAGAGTGACCAACAGGGCTTTACCTAATTCTAGACGTAGTTGTCGGGGAAAACTCTAAATAACTATACTAGTATATATACAGTTGATATATGACAAGTATTAAAAGGTGTGAAAGAAGACTAACCATGCGCAGCTTCCCACAATACAGTTATGTATATGAAAGCGTAAAAACGAAAGCGGATAAACACTTACCCGTTGTAAAGCTTCCATGCTATTTTGGTAGTTGTTCAAAGAAATTAAAGAAAGTTTTGATACCAACTATACATTTGGATTCAAAATCAAAGGAGAAAGTACTTTGAACAGAGATCGGGGCTTACAGCTCAGGGAGAGGCCCAAATTTTAACAGTAATTGCACTGTTGTTTCGAATATCGTATCGGGACTTATACAACGACTGAGGCCCAAAAATTTTTGGTCAACAAGGGATTTGGGTCTTACACTCTTTTAGAGGCCCGAAGTTTATTTTTGTACAGGAGATGGGGCTTACACCTCAGGGAGATGCCCAGTTGATTTTGAAAAGGCGACGATCGCGTCGTTGTTTTGAAAATACACAGAGGGACTTATACAATATGTGAGGCCCAAAAATGTTTATTTACAAAAAGGGGTTGAGTCTTACACTCTATTAGAGGCCCAAAGTGTTGTTTAAGAAAAAGAATGGGACTTATAGCTCGAGGAGAGGCCCAAAGTTAATTGTTTGGAAAATGGTGATTGCGCCGAGGTTTGAAAACACAGTGGGTCTTATACAATGACCGAGGCCCAAATGGTTTTGTATTTTCAAAGGGTTTGGGTCTTACACTCTCTCAAGAGGCCCGTGAGTGTTTTGAAAAAGTTTGCTAGGGTGAAAATCAACAAAACTCTAATTTCATCATTTTTTAAAGTAATTATTCAAAGAAAATTAATTAAAATGATAAAAATACTAAACAAGTTTGAATAAACAACTTGTGAATTTTGGTTAAGGTTTGAAAAATGATATTTAACCATAAGATGAATTAAAACTCATTTGGTCTTGATTTTTCAAGGTGAATATTCATTTTTTAAAAGGTTTAAAAACAATAAAAATGAATTTATTTACAAAAATATCAACTATATTAAATAATTAATATAAATTTGATTTTTTTTGTGGAATAAAATATTTCGACATTTTTTTGATTTTTTTCAAAAAGAACCAATAAAAAATAATTAAAGTTGAGAGAGTTATTAATTTTCCAAATCATTTAAAAATAACATGAAAAAAATAATGAAAAGTGGGAAAAATGATAAAAAGAGGATCTGGGGCGAGGGGGATTCGAACCCCAGACCTCTTGGGTGCAGCGCGCGCCCTCTACCACTGGGGTGGTGATACATCCGTGTTGTCTTTGGCTTGGCCAAGGCAAGGCAAGACAAGGTTTTGGCAAAAAACGTGAAGCTTGTAACTTTCTTATTTCTCCATGGATTGGAACAAAATTTAGGTCTATCCCGCCTAGAATTTCACAAGGAATCCAATGATGGTGGTGGTTTTTTCAGATGAGGCTCCTATTGAAAAACCCGATAGTGGTTTTGAAATAGGCCATGATTTGCATTTTTTATGCTATCTTTTGTTACAGGCATGAATTACATGATGAATTGGTTCAAACACAACATATATGTATGAGATGTGCATGATTAGTGGACTTCAAAACAATGCATATTTTAAAGAGTTCAAGTTGTGATGCTTACCTCTTTAGGAGCTTTTTGGGCAATCTGTCAAGTGCTTTATTCCATAAACAATTTGATGCTTTGGACACCCTCAAATGATCCCTTAGAAGCTTTTAGAATGGTTGGAATCAACTGGAATCCTCAGGAACAAGTTTGAGCTCTTTCTTGCAAAAGGGGAAAAGTGACCAATATGGCAACTCTCTCAAATGGTGTTCCAGATGTGGGGAACCATTTGGGACAGTTCAAGGATGATATTTGGAGTGCGTTTGAGGTCCTATCTAGTTTTGAAAGTGACTGAATCAAGACATGGCTTGAAAAATGCCAAAAAGTCCAATTTTGAGGTTTTGAGATGGGACTTTGTGATTTTGGTGTTACAGGTCACTTATGAGAGTTTGGACAGCTTAGATATGATATATTGGATGTGTTTGGATCATGAGTTGTGATGGAAATGCTCTCTAACTCAAAAACTCAGAGTTACCTAGCAAAAGAAGGCATTTTTTCCTAGAGAAAGAGATTTTGAGGAAATCAAGTGTTGTAGTGCTTTGGTGTACTCAAACTGAGTACAAATGAGCTTTATTTATAGTAGAGCAAGTTTGTTTTGCAAGAAATAGTGAATGGCAACTGTAGCAGCTCATTGTCCAATTGCATAACTTTGGAATCTTAAGTCTCCTCTAGCCATTGACTAGAGATTAGAGCACAGGCCTATGGCTCTTTGGTTCAGAGCTTATCCTTGACTCATTCAGTTGGAAATGGCTCAGTTCATGCCACCTTGGTGCATCCATTGAATGCTTGGAAACAAAATTGGAGTCTTGGCCTCTTTTAGGCTTTTTAGGGTTTGGCATGCTACTTTGGGAATCTTGGACTTGGGAGGCTGATAGATCAGTGCTTGTCCCTTGGTTGTTCCCCCTTAAGGTGTGCATATGGATAAGCATGCTTGAAATTTCACAATTTGAGAAAATCTTGCAGCAAGGCATGTTGCAGTTGTCATAAATCCTAGCTCAAGTGGAGTTTAATGGTGTTCTTGGACATTTTGGAAAGCCCTTATGTGACACAACACATGTGTGAACATAGTTTGTCTTGACACTTTTTGGATCCAAGTTAAAAATGCCCCCACATTTTGAAAAAAAACAAGATAGATTCTGACTTAGTGAAAATTTCACTAAGTGTTGGAAAAAGTGACATTTCATGTTTTCAGCCATTTTGATCACTCCATAACTAAAAATCCATGAAGAATTGGAATGAGGTGTAGTTGACGCTTTTGAATTATGCCATGAGAGCTACAAATCCATCTTTAGACCAGCCAAAATGGTTGCTTGGATCTCAAGTTATGATCCTTGGAAGTTGGCACCCTAGCCACTTTATTTCATAACTTAGAAAAATTCTAAGTTTTTATGGTTACCCCTTTTACAAGTTATCCCACTTTCTTTCATTTTTCTTGATGGATGATGATTCCAATCACACATTAACATCATTTTAGGGTTAAGGAACCATACTTATGAAAAATCTCAAAAAGTCAAACTTTGACTTTTATGCACAGTTGACTTTTTACCAGATGAATTCCAAACTGTGCAATCCTCTATGAAATCAAGTCCTTGACCTAAATCAAACATGATGGATATGTTCCATAGGTGTTATAGGGTGTATTGAATCATGTCCCAGGGTTTGGGAGCATGTCCAGGTCAAAAGTCAAAGGTTCTGTTGACTTTTTCCCCGAAACCCTAATTGTGGTCCTGAGGAAATTGAAACTTGTGGATCAAGCTTCTTGGATCAATCCATTGTTGAAAATGGATCAATGTGGTTCATTAGAGACCCTCAAATCATGTCTTGAGGTCTTGGCTCATGTTTTGTCCCAAAAGTCAACTTAGGGGTGAATTAGGTCAAGAAACCATAATTCCTGATTTTTGGTGAATGCATCCCCTGAGGCTAAATTAACTTGATGATTGGGTTTATGAGGTCCCTTGAAGTATCTTGAGTTATATTTTGAAGCATTGGCTCATGCCCAGATGAAGATTTTCATCTGGAGGCCCTGGTCGACCAAAACCCTAATTTGGTGACACTGGCGATCTTGAGGCTGGATCCACTTGGAATGTTGCAACTTTGTGCTTGATTCCTGATGTGGGAGTCCTCTTTATCCTTTATGGGTGTTTGAGAGGTTAGACAAGTTGAAGATCATGTCATTTCTTGATTGATCTTTGGTCTAAGGCTCTAAGAGGGCTTGAAACCCTAATTCTTGATTGTGGTGAATAGTCAAACATCTCTGAGGAGATTGATGAGGCATGATGGTTCATCCATATTGTGATGATGATTCGCACAATGATGGGAAATCTTAGTGGTCAAAATTTGGGGTATAAAAATGTTCCAACTCTTCTTCAGAGATCTTGGCATTTCAACCAACGTCATCAGTTTTCTTGAAATCCATTTCAACTTTATTGAAAACTACATCTCGACTTATGATACACCTCTTGTGACCTGTCTCAAGACACCACACCCTATAAGCTTTGACTCATTTAAGGTATCCAAGGAACATACATTTCAAAGCTCTAGATTCGACCTTGTCTTGCCGAATGTGAGAATAGGCTAAGCAGCCAAATACTCTAAGTCTATCGAGATTAGGTGGATGTTTTAACCAGACTTCTTCAGGTGGTTTCATCCCCAAAGCTGTCGAGGGACACCTATTTATCAGGTAAGCTGTAGTCATGACTGCCTGTTGGGTGCAGAATAGGGCAAGAAAGCAAAAATATTTATTTTCTGAAAGAATTCCCTCCGGGATTTATGTCGTGTCCACAGAGATCGGTTCGAGGGAAAGAATGTCGTTCGACAGTCTCTCGCGTTTATGAGTTTGGGTTAAAATAGTTTCAAACAAGAAAACATAAAAGTAAATATTAAAACAAAAAGAAATCATTCTTCAGAGAGAAAAACTCGTCCGGCAATGCATTTAAATCACTCCTCACAAACTTAAACTTACCGACCAGTTATACTCCACCTACAATACTCATCAATATCATCCAGCATCGCTCACAACACAGGTTATGTCTAACGCAAAGTTGAGAAAACAACCGTGTTACTCTCTTCGTCACTCTCGCGAGCGAAGCCTCAAAACACGGAAGGCATTAAGCTTCGACGCCTATTGAAGATTGTCAGCTTATAAATCTATCTCTAGAGTCCATAAACTAACAGATAATCATCCCTAATCGAAGTCCGCGAAGGTTATGTCTAACGCAACCCAAACCCCGCGCATAAAGCAAAAATCAGAGACAATCACCAAAAAAGATTTGTAAAGCAAGTTTTATACAACGCCATGGGCGACAAATATACATCAGATCATAGCCAATACATATACACAACCCAACCATAAAGAAAAACACAAAGAAAAAGAGAAATGAACCAAACATCGAACGGATTGTCAAAGCCGATCGACGAGAGATCCACCCCGGTTCATCCATATGCATGCTCCACAGTTGTTTTCTAAGCTCTCCAATGAAAAATGAAGTTTGATGAAATTAGGAACAAGAATCCCCAAAACCATCCCTAACAAAATGACTGAAAATCTAATATATACAATCAGAATTTCGCAGGTTCGCTAGGCGAACCTTTTACTCGCTAGGCGAGCCTCCAAAAATGGCACATAAGTGCCTCTGAAATGTTAAACCGCCCTTGCTTTCCTTCGCGGGTTCGCTAAGCGAATGGTTTATTCGCCTAGTGAATGCTCGCTAAGACGTTCGCGAAGCGAACAATGGTCTTTTTCGCCTTTGCAACTTTCTTCCTCTACTCGCTGGGACCTTCGCCAGCCTTCGCTAGGCGAACATTCGCTGTCACACTCGCTAAGCGAACATGACAGAAAAACACCCCCTTATTTGACCACAACTTCTGCACCGTAGCTCCGAATTACGCACGGTCGGAAGCGCTGGAAAGCTTATTAGATGCTCTACAAGAATATTGCAAGATGGCCTTTATTAGTTACCTACAAAAATGAGACAAAATCAATTAAACTCAACGATATATACACGAAAACGTAATATACACACGAAAACGTAAAGTAAACGTATTTACACATAAAGTGGGGTTTATTCAACCAATTTTAACACAAAGTAACGATAAGTGCAACAAAACTTATTTACAAAAATAGGTACACTTTGCACTTATCAAACTCTCCCCAACTTACATAATTGTTTGTCCACAAACAAGAATCAAACAAACTTGAAAACACAAAAGCGATATCCAAAGAATGACGAATCAACAGGTTTTGAAAAACGGAAACGAATGAATGGTTCAAATGAAAATGGTACACACAAAAAGTAAATACTTACCACTTAACTGCAACGATAACATAGTCACGAAACAAAAGCAAAGTACAAAAGTCATGCCAAAAATTCTAAAACAACACAAGTTCAAATGTGAATCACACCTAGCAAAAACAATCATCGGTAGATGAAAAACACAAAATGAGGTTATTTCACTCACACAACAATCTTGCAAACAAAAGACTAAATTATGCATACATCCACAAATTCACATTGAAAATACAAAGGCAAGAATCACAAGGGCTTTTCAAGGTTGTAGCGTGGTCGGGTAAACAAACAAGGGGCAATTTCTAAAGGTAATTGAAACAAAAACTTGCCTAAACCTAAGGGAGTGAAAACTCACAAAGATTCACACACAAAATTTCAACCAACTTCTTCCAAAATCCCAAGTGCTACACAACACACAATACTTATTTAGCACAATTATTGCAACTCTTTTTGTTTCCTTTTTCAAGGATTTTTCTTTTTTCTTTCTTTTTCTCTTTCACAAATTTTTCTCTTTTTTCTTTTCTTTTTCAATCCTCATAGAATCCAACCAATGAGTATACAATCATCCTCTCCCCAACTTGAATTCAACCTTACCATCATGTGAATACTCCCTACTTTCTAAGGCAAGGAAAAAATCCATACAACAACATAAAATTGAGGTCCAAGAAAAAAACAAAATTCATTCAAAAATAAGTGAACTAAATACTCATAGACAAGCATTAAGTTCAAATAAAAACATGGATCAAAAAGCTCAAAGGGGTTACGAATTCTCACACACTCACAAGGTGAATTGACTATTTGGCTAAGGTAATTGTGCTCAAAATGAAACAATTGCCTTGATCCTTTTCATGCATTCATATAATCAACATAAATAAAAGATTCAACATAATAAAATCCAGTTATAACAAGAATGTTGGTTCTCCGCGCATATATGAACAATAGAAGGCTACCTCACAAAAAGGTGGGAACTAAAGTGATTCACAATAAGAACAAGTATACAAAAGAATGGATGGCATGGAAGTTTGTAAAATGCCTAAGTATCATGAATATGCTAAAGTAAAGAAAGCGATAAATACATACCTCAGACGTGTACAAAACTTAACAAAATCATTACCATACATCCGCAAGTTGAAACGAACCAACTTGGAAAATCACAACAGCATCCTCAAGTAAGTCAATCAAAATCTGTGAGCAAACAACAACCAAAAACATTCAAAAAGAAAAACTATAAAACATGCTTGTTTTACGTCGTAAGCTCGACGCCTTTACGGTGCTTAATTAGAAACTTCCTTCATTCATGCCATGGTGATGTCTCACCGCACAACCAAAAGCAAGCGTCCTAACCAGACACTTGAACAAACATCAAAATGTACAAGTATCAATATAAACAAGTGAAAATATACAACATGTAAGATATCTACAAAACTCAAAAACAAAGAAACTATCGCAATGCGATTCAATATCAAAACCAATCCCCGGCAACGGCGCCATTTTGTTGGGTGCAGAATAGGGCAAGCAAGCAAAAATATTTATTTTCGGAAAGAATTCCCTCCGGGATTTATGTCGTGTCCACAGAGATCGGTTCGAGGGAAAGAATGTCGTTCGACAGTCTCTCGCGTTTATGAGTTTGGGTTAAAATAGTTTCAAACAAGAAAACATAAAAGTAAATATTAAAACAAAAAGAAATCATTCTTCAGAGAGAAAAACTCGTCCGGCAATGCATATAAATCACTCCTCACAAACTTAAAATTACCGACCAGTTATACTCCACCTACAATACTCATCAATATCATCCAGCATCGCTCACAACACAGGTTATGTCTAACGCAAAGTTGAGAAAACAACCGTGTTACTCTCTTCGTCACTCTCGCGAGCGAAGCCTCGAAACACGGAAGGCATTAAGCTTCGACGCCTATTGAAGATTGTCAGCTTATAAATCTATCTCTAGAGTCCATAAACTAACAGATAATCATCCTTAATCGAAGTCCGTGAAGGTTATGTCTAACGCAACCCAAACCCCGCGCATAAAGCAAAAATCAGATACAATCACCAAGAAATATTTGTAAAGCAAGTTTTATACAACTCCATGGGCGACAAATATACATGAGATCATAGCCAATACATATACACAGCCCAACCATAAAGAAAAACACAAAGAAAAAGAGAAATGAACCAAACATCCCACGGATTGTCAAAGCCGATCGACGAGAGATCCACCCCGGTTCATCCATATGCATGCTCCACAGTTGTTTTCTAAGCTCTCCAATGAAAAATGAAGTTTGATGGAATTAGGAACAAGAATCCCCAAAACCATCCCTAACAAAATGACTGAAAATCTAATATATACAATCAAAACTTCGCAGGTTCGCTAGGCGAACCTTTTACTCGCTAGGCGAGCCTCCAAAAATGGCACATAAGTGCCTCTGAAATGTTAAACCGCCCTTGCTTTCCTTCGCGGGTTCGCTAAGCGAACGGTTTATTCGCCTAGCGAATGCTCGCTAAGACGTTCGCGAAGCGAACAATGGTTTTTTTCTCCTTTGCAACTTTCTGCCTCTACTCGCTGGGACCTTCGCCAGCCTTCGCTAGGCGAACATTCGCTGTCACACTCGCTAAGCGAACATGACAGAAAAACACCCCCTTATTTGACCACAACTTCTGCACCGTAGCTCCGAATTACGCACGGTCGGAAGTGCTGGAAAGCTTATTAGATGCTCTACAAGAATATTGCAAGATGGCCTTTATTAGTTACCTACAAAAATGAGACAAAATCAATTAAACTCAATGATATATACACGAAAACGTAATATACACACGAAAACGTAAAGTAAACGTATTTACACATAAAGTGGGGTTTATTCAACCAATTTTAACACAAAGTAGCGATAAGTGCAACAAAACTTATTTACAAAAATAGGTACACTTTGCACTTATCACTGCCTCATCTCAAAACACTTAGTTTAATCCTGCACTAACTAACATGCACCTTACTTGTTCCAAAATAATTCAATTAAACCTTTCATCTAAACCATTTTTTGGGGAGTGCCTTTAGTAGTTTTATGCCTTGCAATAACAGACGCAGCACAATAGTTGTCGAAAGGCTTATTATAAAATTCAACACCATTGTCGGTCCTCAACCTCTTGACTTTCCTGCCAGTTTGGTTTTCGACCAGAGTCTTCCTAACTTTTAAAATTTTCAAAAGTTTCATCCTTAGTCTTTTGGATGAACATCCATAAATTTCTGAAATAATCATTAATTATGGATAGGAAATACTTTACACCTGAGTGTGAAGGATTCCTTGCAGGCCTCCAAAGACCAACGTGAATGTAATCAAGGGATTCGTGTGTTGTTTGTTTACCTTTATTAAACTTTATTCTACAGGATTTACCAAATACACAAGGTTCACAAAACTCCAGTTTTTTGACCTTGTCACCACACAGGAGATTTTGTTTTGACAATTTGAACAATCCTCTTTCATTGACATGGCCAAGTCTCTTGTGCCATAGCTCAGTCTTCGACACAATTTTTGTGGATGCAACATCTGCTGAACCACTTACAACCTCATCTTGAAGGGTATACAATCCTGGTTTCTTCATGCCCCTAAAGACTTCCTTCGAACCCTTCATTACCCTTAGGATACTTTGCTCTCCTTTGAAAATATATCCTTTCTTGTCGAATTCGCCAACATAAATCAAATTACTCTTAAGATCATGTACATACCTAACATCAGTCAATAGCCTTATTGACTTATCACGGAGCTTGAATCTCACATATCTAATACCTGTAATTTTGCAAGCTTTTTTGTTTCCCAACAACACTGGTCCACCATCTTAATCACACAATTCCTGAAACATGTCTTTGTTTGGAGTCATGTGCCAAGTATACCCTAAATCCATAATCCACTCCTTGCTAGATTCGATGCTTGAAACCACCAGGACATCAGATGATTAATAACCATCTTGCATAATGGTTGCATTACCATTATCCTTTCCACCGTGATTGTTCAGTCGATTAGGGCATACTTTTCTTGTATAATCATCCTTCTTACAATGATAAAACTTAATAATAGGAGAATTACCACCATAAGAATTCTATAGAACTTTACCCTTCTTTTTCTTAAACCTACCATCTTTCTTCAAGAATTTCCCCTTAACGAACAAACCTTCACCAACAGAAGATGGTTTTTGCTCTTTTCGTTCGTTAAAATCCTTATAGAATAAGGCATATTGAACATCTTCAAAGGTCAACGAATATCTTCCATACAATAGAGTTTCTTTGAAATGAGCGTGAGACTTAAGTAAAGAACAAAACAACATAAACGCTTGATCTTCATCATCAATATTGACCTCAATATTCTCAAGATCAAGAATTAACTTATTGAACATATCCAGCTGCTCAGCCAAGGCTTTGTCTTCACTCATCTTGAATGAATACAAAGCTTGCTTCAGGTAGAGACGATTGTTAATATCATGCTTAGGACTGCTGATGTGGAGTCTTTATGTATTAGATGTTGGTTATTTTTATTTTAGTAACTAATATTCAGTTTTTAAATAATTGTGGTGTTGTATTGTGGTAGTTATTGGAAGTTTTAGCATTATGAACCTATGTAAAATATGGTGTGTATGTTCAATTTGTGTCAAAGACCAATTATATGAATCAAAGAAGTTATTTTCTCCTCTGTCATGTTCATTTCCTGTAACTATTTTCTTATTCAATTATCAGTAATTGGTATCAGAGCTCTCTTTTTAAGGGACCTGTGAAATGGATGATGAGTTAAGTTTTTGAAAATACGCCATCCTCTCTTTGATGGGAACAATTATAACATTTGGGCAGTAAAAATGGAATCTTACCTAGAAGTTTTGGACGTTTGGGAAACCATAGAAGAGGATTATGAAGTTCCTCCGCTGCTGAATAATCCTACTATGGCTCAGTTGAAATATCACAAGGAGATAAAAACTAAAAAGGCAAAGGCAAAATCATTTCTCTTTGCTGGTGTTTCAGAAACAATTTTTACTAGAATCATGACCCTCAAAACACCAAAAGCAATCTGGGACTATTTGAAGGAAGAATATGCAGGGGATGAGCAAAGTCGAAGCATGCAAGTGCTGGATCTAGTGAGAGAATTTGAGTTGCAAAGAATGACAGAATCTGAGACAATCAAACAATACTCATACAAATTAATTTCTATTGCAAACAAAGTTAGATTACTCTGCACTGGATTTTCTGATTCCAGAATTATATATAAAAATTGGTTATCGTGCCTGAAAGATATGAGGCATCTCTAGCCTCTTTAGAGAACACAAAGGATTTATGTAATCTCACTTTGGAAGAAGTCATTCATGCCTTGCAAGCCCAATAGCAGCGAAGGGTCATGAGGCAAGTAGGAATTGTTGAAAGGGCTTTAGCAGCCAAGCATCAAAATGTGGGAAAATTCAAGAAGAATTTTGGTGAAATTGGAGTATGCTTAACATCAGCCAATGCAAAAGAAAGGCTATTCACCATTTAGATTGGAGAAGAAATGATGCTAAGTGCATTAAGTGTAATCAAATGGGACATGAAGTTGTTATATGTAAGAACAGGAATCAATAACATAGTGATGAGGCAAAGGTTGTTGATCAAGAAGAAGAGGAGGAGGATCACCTGTTCATTGCAACATGTTTCTCTAGCATCTAATCAAGTGAGAATTGGCTGATTGATGTTAGAATAAGTGGTAGTGAGTAGGTGGATTTTTGTTATCGTCTCCACAGGGATTGTCCTGATATATTGATGCTTGTCGTTCAATAGTTTATCGTTCTAAGAAAAAGGGTTTTCAAAGTTTTGTTCATAAATTGTCACGTTTTTAGTACCAAAGATGATAAATTCTAAAGTGTTTGATTAACAACGTATATCAAAAGTAGTTTTCATATACCCTAACTTATACGTATTCTTTCAATCTTGCATGTAAAGTCAGATCCGATTAATATCATCGCATATTCTCTCAACACCGTCTATCTCTAGAGCGGCATCATGAGAAATATCGTATTCATCGCTACACGATCTCTCCATATAACATCTAATATAGTAAGCTTTAAGTTCAATACAAAGCGAATATCAACCATAGATCGATCTCTCCAATCTATAAATTGATAGATGAATATTTTAGGTCAAGTTTCACAAGAACTATGTCTAGAGTTTTACAAAACAAGAATGGATCATTAAGAACAAAAATATTCATCATATATTAATCATCACTTGTTCACATACAACCCCAATCAAAAGAAATACATAAGGCTAAGGTAGACTACCTCTACCTTTGATACTAAGGAAATTAGCTACCCATAACCATGGTAGCTTGCTTTACAAGTCTTGAGAAAATATGAATAAGCATCCACGTCAAAGAATCGAACTCGGATGCGAATCCAACTTCTAGTTGCAAAATATCACCCTTTTGTGAAGAAATGCTGAAAAATGAGGTTTCTAGGTGAAAAATGGGTTATGATCCCCAAAAAGTGTGAAAAGTACTTATATAGTACAATTAGAATCTATCAAGTTCGCCCAGCGAACTCTACTTTATGGCACTTGAAGTTACATTGAACAGTTAAACCGCTCCTGAGGAATTTACAAAGTTCGTTGTGCGAGCAATTCTTCACCCTGCGAACTACTTCGCCACAAGTTCACACAACGAACTTATGGTCCTTTAGCTACTGCTTTAAATCTGGGATGGTTTGCTGGTCTTTCGCTGCAACCTCACCCAGTAAATATTTGCTTAAAGTTCTCCCAACGAACTTACTGTCGTTTTCCTGCTGCCATCATTCTGAAATGGTTCGCTGGGGCTTCGCCATGAGCTCGCCCAGCAAACATTCGCTTCTACTCCTCGCTAGCTGTTCGCCCAGCGAACATGCTGAATCTCTTCTTTTCCTTTGTCTTCCTTATCCATTTACTTGTGTCTTACACTTTGGTGTTTTATACCTAATTCTTGCACAATAACACACAAATCAAAGCAACCAAAGGAGTTTGCGCATAATTTAAGAATAGCATGAAAACATGGAGTAAATCCAACAAAACATAACAAATGAGATGAAAAATGCCAATAAATACAGATCAATTTAAAGCATGCTTGGCATTCAACAAACTCTCCCCAACTAGATCTTTGTTTGTCCTCAAGCAAAGTATGTCTCTCAATGAACACAAGAGGATTTGCTCAAGCATTTAATTCAACCAAGAGTGGATTTATGGCTCAAATAAACAAACAAATGCGCACGAGCAATGTTCACGACTTCCTAGAATCGAACAATGAAAAAAAAATTTAGTTCTTAAACAAATATCATGCAATGTTTCAATTAACAACTAAATTCTCATGCTTGAATCACTCTTTCACTCCTCTTCAAATAAGAATGAAGAAATTAACGTGTTTGCAACCGCTGGGCAATTTCACTCACCTGACAAACAATGCAAATACAATCCAATTCATAAATTCATCTAATCAACCATCAAAGAATTCATGGAAGCAAGAAGATCACTAAGGTATTTAAAAGTTGTATCTTGGTTAGGTTCACAACAAAGGGACATTTATAAGGCCATGGATTCAAAGTTGTCAATGCAAAAGAAACATTCACTATAAAAGGTTATGTACACACTACAACTTCATCCAACACTTTCTTTTCTCAATTGTTCACCCTTCCAACGTCCTTTATGGACATTATTAATTTTTTTTTTTTCATTCAAACAAGCATGCTTTTTCTTTTTATTTTTCACAATCATATTCAGAATTTTCTTTTCAATGCTTGTTTGAAATTTTTCAAAATTTTTTAGTAATCTACCACTTTCTTTTCACTCTCCCCAACTTGAATTCAACCAAACCTGGAGTGAATGTTCCTTACTTTTGATGTCAAGGAAGACAATTTAGAACATTGTTCAAAGGTTCAAGAAAAAACATTTAGAATCCTACATAATTCAATGATGAACTAACTTTTGATTTATGTACAAACACCAAGTTCATCACTAAATTAGGATCTAAACTATTAAGCTCAAAGGGGTTAGCAAATTCTCACTACTCATGGGTAAGTTAATTTTTTTTTAATATGGTTGTGCTCAATATCAACAATTGCCTTGATCAATTTTAATGCTTCCACAAAATCAAAATAATCACAAGATTAAGCATGAATCAAATGTATTAAACAAAATTTATCAGTCATCCTATGCATTTAGTAAACAATGGAGGTTTCTCACAAATTTGTGGCTATTGGAACCTAAGTGAAACAAGCATTCAAACAAAGTTGAAAAATGAAACAAAATTACATTTGCACAAAGAAAAAAATTCTTAAGCATTCTAGCATCCTAGAAAGAGGTAACCATGTACCTTGTTTGCATTTACATGATCAAATACTATCATCACCATCCAAACTTGGGAGAATCTTCATTGGATACTTTTAGCAAATAGAAACCAATCTAGAAGTTCCCATATTCAATCACCAAAGAAAGAAACATTAAATAGAAAAACAAACTACCCACAACCATAAAAACTATTACTAGAGTTGAACATTCCTAAACTGAAGAATTCAACTCTAAACAACATAAGAAAAACAAAAGCTGAACATTCGTGAACTGAAGAATTCAATTGAAATAACATTAAAATGTTATGGTGTGAAACACCAACAAAAGTACTAGTACCCAAAAGTGGTACATAGAAACATTATCCAAAATAATCCACCAAGTGGATATTGTACAACACTAAATAAAAATACAATCAAAATAACACAAATATAGAAAGGATCTAAGCTAACCAGAAAACTTCACTTTGTAGCAACCAAAGGAAGTGGCCTAATACCATGCTCAAAATATCAAACATCAAAAACTAGTCCTCATCGGACCCGATCTCCTCATCCAAATCGACCTCCTCATCAGATCCAGAACCGGCATCAGTACCAACATTCTCATCATCTCCAGCCTCCTTAGTGTCATCAGCCTCACCAGGATCAGCTACACTTGCCCCCTCTCCAAAGTGTGGCCTGGTCTCAGGCCAACCAGCATGAGCTAGGAACTGCTCCCTAGTCATCATCGATTGCTCCATAGAAGGCTCTCAGTACTATAGTTATAACACCTACATAGAGTCATGTATATCAATCATGGCACACTGAGTAGCTGCCATCCACTCCCAATTATAGTTGCAGATCTCCCTCTGGAAAGGGTCAAAGCCCTGAGAGCCTGCAACTCTAGAACTAGAAGTCTCTACAACTTCTGAACCTGTACCAGAACTAGCACCAGAAATCTGTCCTCCTCTCATGTTCTTGGGCCTGCAAAACTTATCCACATAATTGTCATCAATGGCAGCCAGGATGGTCACCCGACGGCGGGAGGGTAGCTTAACCCTCAAATGCACATATAAAGCCATGATTAAACATGGTAAACCCAAGGGGCAACTAGCTCGGGACCCTGGTTTAATTCCGCTCTCATCAACAGTGTGCATCTCATCAGTAATAATCATAGCCACATCAATCTGTGTATTAATCAAGATGTTGTGGATCAAATGTGCAACTAGAATGGGCACAATGGAGGTATGCGACTTCGGCTTAATGTTTATTAACACCAAGAGAAGCACCAGTTGTGCTATAGGACACATATCCTCCCTGTGGTATCTTCTTGGAACCCCAGATGGGTTCAATTCCACCGATTTTCCTTCCAACAACAAGGCACCAGAAATAGCCTCAATGTCCCTGTTCAGCCTCAACGTGCGATGATACTCATCCAATTCATCTTCCCCCAAGGTGAGAGTTTTACCCAACACGTGGTTAATCGTGTCTCGGTTAAATTTCACCTCTCTTCCCATTACTTGTACGTAGTCTAAGAAAAGACCTCATTGTCGTCTGGAATGGCATTAGTGTAGAACTCCCTCACGATTTCCACGTTATAATTATCACCAGGTGTAATTAACTTGTTCCATTTTCGCGTGAAGAATAACAGGTACCGCCCGATAGGAGCCTTGAGGGTTGATGTTAAACCTTTTCTCAGGAAATATGCTCCTTTTCTCCAGAGCAACATATCTTACAGCCTGCTTTGGGCCTTTGAATCGATCGGTATCATATGAAATTGGTTGCAGACGGGATGAGTTTCCAACCTTTCTTTTCTTGAACGGAGTTGTTCTCGGAGGTACCATTTGCACAATCACCAAACATAACTAGCAAAAAAAATACATGATACATTAGTTACAAAGCAAGGCACAAAAATCAGAACAAGAAATCTCTGCATATTTCAAAAATTTAAAATCATTGTCATGTTCGCCTTGGGTTCGCCTAGCGAGACCTAGCGAACACTTGCTCCAGGTTCGCCCAGCGAACTCAAGGCGAACCCTACGAATTTGAAAAATTCCAGGTTCTGCCTATTAAATATTAACCCAACAACAATGCAATTTTTATTTAATCAATCAGTGTTATTCAATTTGTAAAATGAGTATCAATTAACAACAACAAACAACACATTGTTCATGCAAAGATTCAAAGTTCATAAACTTTATTCATACCAATTTCAACTTTAACCTAAGCAAGTTCAACTCTAAAAAATTCTTAAATCTCAATACCCAAATAAGCATAGCAATGCAAACCAATACAAATGAACATGCAAAACAGGGTCACAAAGCCTAGAAGAAAGTTTCTAATCATTTCTCACATCAACCCTAACCACATGTTTCTAATAAGAACAAGGAATGAATAAATGAACTCAAACCTGATATGAGTTGGATAGAGAGATTGGAGTTTGAACTGAAACTTGGAAAAATCCTTCACTTGCACAGATATGATTGAGAGAGAAGAGAATGTGTGTTTGTGTGTTTTTGAAAGTTAAAGAGACAAGAGGGAAATGGAAAGACAAAAGAGGAGTGGGGAAAGGTTTTCCCCCACAAAATCAGTAAAAAGGATCTTGGGCCCACGAATTTTTGGCCCACATAAAAATATCACTTAAGTGATGTGGCAGAAAAATTGTCATTTTTCTCTATTTCTCTTAGTTCGCACAGCGAACATTCGCCCCGGGTTTGCCTAGCGAACTCGAGGAGAATGAGACAGATTTTTTATTTTTTATTTCTTTTCTTCTCATTCTACCACAACACTTCCTATACTAAATTAAAACTACAAAAGCATTAAAGATGAAAGGGTACTTACAATATTGGGGTTCCTCCCAACTAGCACTTTATTTAACGTCGTTTGAGCTCGACGGTCCTATGGTTGAAACCTCGGAACTAAAAGCAATTCAATTAGCTTCCGGATGAACTCGCTCTACCACAAAAGTACTCAACCATTGTCATGACCAGTTCTTGGTTCACTTTTCCTAAAAAATGAAAAATCCCAACATGACTTCATCATAGCCTCCTTGGCCTCTTCATCTTTCTTTTTGAACACCGCTTCCATTTTTCTTTGTCGTTCTTCTTTTTCATTGAAGCGACTCTAGCAAATTTGTCTTTTTTTTTCCTCATTGCAACTCTAGCATTTTCCTTTCTCACATGATCATCAACCTCCAATTGATTTAAATACACCACACCTTTGAAAAGTGTAAAACACACTTCTTTATCATTAGTCCTCACCTTCATCAACATCGATTAGCATCCTAGCGGTCTTCATGAAGGGTCTTCCAAGGATTATTGGTGTATCCTCATCTTCTTTCATGTCCATGACTATGAAATCAACCGAAAATAAAAATTTGTCAACTTTCAATAACACGTCTTCAACAACACCATGAGGACGAGTCCTTGACTTGTCTGCAAGTTGCAACTTTATGTTGGTTGATTTCATCTCCATGTTCTCGAGTCTTTTGACCGCGGATAAAGGAATCAAATTAATATTAGCTCCCATATCGACCGAAGCTTTGCATTTGAAATCACTACCTATAGTTATAGGTAGAGCTACTCTTCCCGGATCTCCTTCTTTCTGCGGAAGAATGCTTTGGACGATAGCACTATAGTTTGCATTGAGCTCAATGGTTTCTTTATATGTATACCTCTTTTTATTTGTAAGTATGTCCTCATGAATTTTGCATACTTTGGCATTTGCTCTAGAGCCTCGAAAAATGGAATGGTTATTTGCAATCGACTAAATATGCCCAAGAATCTAGCATAATGCTTCTCATTGTCTTTTTTCGTATGAGCAATAGGATACGATAACTTTTTCATTGGAAGTTCGCCTTCATACTCTTTTCCTTTCTTACTTTTTTTCAACTTCTCCTCTCTTAACTTCTTCTCTACTTCCTTCTTTTCAACTAACTCCTCGTCGTTATTTTTTTCAACTTCTTCCACAATTTCATCCTCCTTTTCAACTTCAACATTTTTATCAGCTCCTACCCCAATTGTTCTCCCACTCCTAGTAAAGATGAATTTTCAAGATTCCTTTAGATTCACTTAAGTATTAGCCGGAAAGGTTTCTTTATATTGGTCGGCTATTTGCTTGGACAATTATCCAACTTGAGTTTTAAGGTTCGGAATTGCCACATTCGTACTCTTTTGCGTGGAGATACAAATTTGCATGAATTGGTTGAAAATTTCCTCAATCTTTGAGCTTCCACCTTGGTTTTGTTGCGATTGGTTATAACTTTGGTAAGGATGACTGTTAGAAGATCTTGCTTCTTTCCTCCATCCTTGTTGGTAACCTTGGTTATTACCTCTCGGTTGGTAGCCTTGGTTATTGCTTTGATACGCTGGTCTTGGTTGATAACCTTGATTTTGGTTTCCCACATAGTTGGCTTCTTCAAAGACCATTGGACAATAGCCGGTAGGATGATCACCTTTGGAAAGTTCACAACTTGCTACATGTTGATTTTGGTTGGGAGCTTCTTGCATCTCTTTGATTTGTTGTGGAAGTTTTGACATTTGCTTTGTCAACAACTCCACTTGTTGTGAGAGTAATTTCATTTGAGCAAGAATAGCATCATTCGTTTCCAACTCGATAATTCCCGGTTTTCTTTGCGAAGTACCACGTTTATGCTGACCTTGATAATCATTTAGTGTTATCTTATCAATGATGGACACTGCATCTTCCGCGCTTTTTGACATTAGAGAACCACCCGTCGTAGCATCCAAAAGAGTTTTATGAACGGGTTGAAGTCCGTTGCGGAAAATGTGAACTTGAGTCAAGTCATCAAAACCATGGCCCTTTCACTTTCTTAGCATATATTTGAATCTCTCCCAAGCTTCGTTGAGAGATTCACTTCCTCCTTGCGCAAATACTGAAATTGAAGTCTTGGATTCCATAAATCTAGATTAAGGGAAGAATCATTCAAGAAACTTATCCTCTAAAATATTCCAATATGTCATCATAAGAGTAGATTGGTCAAGACACCACTCCTTCGCCTTCCCAATTAAGGAATGCAGGAATAGTCTTTTGGACAAAGATTCCTCTTCGACTTCCAGAGCTCCAGTTGCACCTGTTATCTTGTAAAACTTCGTGAGATGTATGAACGGATCCTCATGGTCCATCCCCGCAAAGGGATTTGCATATAAAAGATCTAGGATTCCCGTTTTCATCTCAGAATGCCTCTCTTTATGGGCGTTGCGCGCAAATTGAGCGTTGTGTCTTGGACTATTAACACATGGTGTTGAAGCAGGGGCTGGTGGTATTTCTTCCATGTTTGGCGTAACAATGGGTGTAGATGAAGAAATTTCTCCATGCTCTTGTCTTTCTTTGGCAAGTTACCTTCTCCATCTGTCTGTTATTGAGCCTACGAGCGATTCTTTCAACCTCAGGATCGAAAAGAAGTTGGTCTGCAGGTACACTCCCTCGTATAAACAGAATATGCACACTTAACAAAACAAATTAAACAGCACACGAAAAATAAACAGAGGTAAGAATAATAATACAAATATCTTAAAATATATAAACTATTGCAATGCATGCAATATCAACAACAATCCCCGGCAACGACGCCATTTTGTTAGAATAAGTGGTAGTGAGTAGGTGGATTTTTGTTATTGTCTCCACAGGGATTGTCCTGATATCTTGATGCTTGTCGCTCAATAGTTTACCTTTCTAAGAAAAAGGGTTTTCAAAGTTTTGTTCATAAATTGTCACGTTTTTAGTAGCAAAGCTGATAAATTCTAAAGTGTTTGATTAACAAAGTATATCAAAATTAGTTTTCATCTACCCTAACTTATACGTATTCTTTCAATCTTGCATGTGAAGTCGGATCTGATTAATATCATCGCGTATTATCTCAACACCGTCTATCTCTAGAGTGGCATCGTGAGAAATACCGTATTCATCGCTACACGATCTCTCCATATAACAACCAATATAGTAAGCTTTAAGTTCAATACAAAGCGAATATCAACCATAGACCGATCTCTCCAATGTATAAATTGATAGATGAATATTTTAGGTCAAGTTTCACAAAATCTATGTTTAGAGTTTTACAAAACAAGAATGGATCATTAAGAACAAAATATTCATCATATATTAATCATCACTTGTTCACATACAAGGCCAATCAAAAGAAATACATAAAACTAAGGTAAATTACCTCTACCTTTTGATACAAAGGAAATTAGCTACCCATATCCATAGTAGCTTACTTTATAGGTCTTGAGAGAATATGAATGAGCATCCACGTCGAAGAATCAAACTCGGATGCGAATCCAGCTTCTATTTGCAAAATATCACTCTTTTGTGAAGAAATGATGAAAAATGAGGTTTTTAGGTGAAAATGGGTTATGATCCCCAAAAAGTGTGAAAAGTACTTATATAGTACAACTAGAATCTGCCGTGTTTGCCCAGCGAACTCATTATTTGACCAGCAAACTCTACTTTATGTCACTTGAAGTGCCTCTGGACAGTTAAACCGCCCCAGAGGAATTTACAAAGTTCGTTGTGCAAGCAATTATTTGCCCTGCGAACTACTTCGCTACAAGTTCACACAGCCAACTTATGGTTCTTTAGCTACTGCCTCAAATATGGGATGGTTCGCTGATCCTTCACTGCAACCTCGCTCAGTGAACATTCGCTTCAAGTTTGCCCAATGAACTTATTGCCCTTTTCCTACTGCCATCATTCTGAGATGGTTCACTGGGGATTCGCCATGAGCTCGTCCAGTGAACATTCGCTTCTACACCTCGCTGGTTGTTCGTCAACGAACAGACCGAATCTCTTCTTTTCCTTTGGCTTCCTTGTCAATTTACTTGTGTCTTACACTTTGATGTTTTATGCCTAATTCCTGCACAATAACACACAAATCAAAGCAACCAAAGGAGTTTGCACATAATTGAAGAATAGCATGAAAACATGGAGTAAATTCAACAAATAGTAACAAATGAGATGAAAAATGCCAATTAATATGGATAAATTTAAAGCATGTTGGCATTCAACAATTGACAGTGGTTGTACTAACCACATGACATATAACAAGGATTTATTCAGAGAACTAAGCAATGCAAGTTCATCAAAATTCCAGGTTGGAAATGGACATTATATTACTGGAAAAGGAAAGAAACAATAGCAATCTTAACCTTTTTCAGGTACAAAGTTCATTTTTTATGTGTTGCACGTTCCTAAAATTGATCAAAATATTTTAAGCATTGGACAATTAATTGAAAGGGGCTATAAAGTTTTGTTTGAAAACGAAAGCTTCTTGATTAAAGATGGTGATGGAAAAGACATTTTTAAAGTAAAAATGAGAGGGGAAAGTTTTGCTCTAAATCCATTAGAGGATGAGCAAATTGCTTTTCAAATGGAAGAAAATGTAACAGATTTGTGACACAAAAGACTAGGACATTATCATCATCAGGGCCTGCTGCAACTCAAATCCAAGGAGATGGCAAACGACTTTCTAGAACTTGGTGACCATATTTCAAATTGCAAGGCTTGTCAATTTGGAAATCAAAGCAGGAAGCCATTTCCAAAGACAACATGGAGAGCAACAAAGAAGTTGCAATTGATTCATACAGACATTGCAGGTCCACAAAAACACTTTCTTTGAATGGTAGTATTTATTATGCTATGTGCATTGATGATTTTACTCATATGTGTTGGATCTTCTTCTGAAGCACAAGTCAGAGGTAGCACAAATATTTTGGAACTTCAAATCTAGAGTGGAGAATGAAAGTGGTTGTAAAATTCAATCTCTCAGATCATACAATGGAAAAGAGTATACTTCTGAAGCATTCGATCGATTTTGTGATGACACAGGCATTCTGATATAGACCTCTAGTTCTGCTGGTTAGGATTAGTTAGGCTGAGTAGGGTTTATTATTTTAATATTTTTAATTAGTAGTATAACAGAATTTTAAATTTTGCAGTTCAGTATTTTTAGGAAAAGATTTAGGGGTCAGGACAGAATCTTCCTATTAAATAGGATTATTTTCATTTAAATTTAAATGATAGTGATTCTAGGGAAAAGTAGTTACTGACCTAATTTAATTAGGAACTTTTCTTCTATTGTAAGCCTATTTAAAGGCATTCAGATTAGAAATAAAATCATCAATAATTATTATCAAAAAAGTATTTGTGAATTTAAGAAGAGGCTCTGTCAAGGACGAGCCCGCTTCTACCTTCACCATAGGTCGAAGCAAAGCTTCTACCGCATCTTGGACTGTGTCAACACGATCCAAGAAAAGGGACCATAACAATTTGGTATCTAGAGCCAGCATGGGTAACACAGATTTAGCATCAGTCGTGAAGGAATTCATCGAACAAATGATGACCAGGAAGACTGATCTAGAACAGCAGATGACGGTCCGACATACTGCTTTAAAAGAGAAGATGATGGCCAGGCAGACAGCTTTAGCATAAAAGATTACTAACCTCTCAATCTTAATTCAAGGAGCGAATAATGGTTCAACCAAAGACAACTCAAAAGATGGAGGAATTGGTAGTGGCAACAATAATAACCACGGGGATAAAAATAACTCGCAAATAGGAGGCACCATGATTCTGCGTTATTCCAAAATGGAATTTCCCACCTATGATGGGACAGGGGACCCATTAGGGTGGCTAAGGCGTTGTGATAGGTTTTTTCTAAACCAAAGAATTGCTGAAGGAGAGAAGGTGGGATTAGCAATGTTTAACTTGATAGGAGAAGCGCAGCTATGGTTCGATCAAATGGAAGAAGAAGAACCCGGAATGGTGTGGAAACGCTTCAAGGAATGTTGCCATATACGGTTCGGACCACCTATGAGCAATAATCCATTAGGAGAACTCGCCAACCTTAAGCAAACTAGATATGTGCAGGATTATCAACGCCAATTTCAGTCCTTGCTTGCTAGAAGCCATGATCTTAAGCCTAAGCAACAAGTGGACTTATTTAGTGTTGGGCTGATTGATGAATTAAGGATAGACGTTGAGCTTCAACAACCACAAAATCTCGGAGTTTCTATGAATATGGATCGAGCATTTGAACGCAAACTGCAGTGCTCACGAAACTAAAAGGCAAACATACCCCAAGCGTTCGATGGCAAGGCCTTACCTATCCCTAAAACAACACTTTGTAGTAGAATAAATAGAGGAATTAAAGAATTGTTAATTCAATGGGAAGGATGTACTCCAGAAGATAAAACATGGGAACCTTTCGATGGGTTTCGTGAAACTTATCCTGAATTTGAGCTTGAGGACAAGCTTAATACCGAGAGGGGAAGTGATGATATGGACCTCTAGTTCTGCTGATTAGGATTAGTTAGGCTGAGTAGGGTTTATTATTTTATTATTTTTAATTAGTAGCATAACAGAATTTTAAATTTTGCAGTTCAGTATTTTTAGGAAAAGATTTAGGGGTCAGGACAGAATCTTCCTATTAAATAGGATTATTTTCATTTAAATTTAAATGATAGTGATTCTAGGGAAAAGTAGTTACTGACCTAATTTAATTAGGAACTTTTCTTCTATTGTAAGCATATTTAAAGGCATTCAAATTAGAAATAAAATCATCAATAATTATTATCAAAATATTATTTGTGAATTTAAGAAGAGGCTCTATCAAGGATGAGCCCGCTTCTACCTTCACCATAGATCGAAGCAAAGCTTCTACCACGTCTAGGACTGTGTCAACACGATCCAAGACAAGGGACCATAACACATTCATCATCAATTGACTGTTCCATACACTCCACAACAAAATGGAGTCAGTGAAAGAAGAAACAGGTTTATATTAGAGATGACCTGATGTATGCTGCATGAGAAGAACTTGCCTAAGCAATTTTGGGTGGAATCGGCGAACACTGATGTTTAATTACAAAATAGGCTTCCTATAAGAGCAGTAAAGGATAAGATGCCATTTGAGGCCTGGTATGGTTACAAACCCTCCCTGAATTTTCTTAAAATATTTGGATGTTTGTGCTTTACTCGTGTTCCACAAATTAAGAGAGATAAATTATACAAAAGAGCTCTTCCAGGCATTTTTATTGGCTACAGCTCCATTGCAAAAGCTTATAAAATTTACCAGCCACAAAATGGTAAAATTATTTTAAATAGAGATGTGCATTTTATGGAAGATAAAGAGTGGAACTGGAATGACACAAAGGAGATGGATGCAATTTCCAAAAAGCCAAAACTCAAGTTTCCTATCTTAGACAAAATTGATGAGAGCATTGAAGATTGGGAAAATGAGATGATGTTCCTGTTGGGGGCACAAAACTACTTTTTGATGTTTGTCAAAGATGCAACATTGTCGTTTGTGAGCCTGCTAGTTTTTAAGAAGCAAAACTTGATAAAAATTAGATGGTTGCAATGAAGGAGGAGTTGCACATGATTAAGAAAAAATAATACATGGCAACTTGTTAATAGACCTCGAGATAGTAAAGTCATTGGCGTCAAGTGGGTTTTCAAAACTATGCTCAATGTTGATGGCTCCTTTGACAAGTTCAAGGCAAGGCTAGTGGTTAAAGGTTATGCTTAGATTTTTGGAGTGGACTACTTAGATACATTTGCCCCAGTGGCCAGGCCAGACACCATCAAGATGTACTTGTTGTTGCAGGCCAAAAGGGTTGGAAAGTATACCATTTAGATGTTAAATCAGCATTTTTAAATAGTTTCTTGCAAGAAAAAATCTATGTTGAACAACCTGAAGGCTTTATGAAGAAAGGGGAAGAAGGCAAGGTTTATCTTCTCAAAAAGGCTTTCTATGGTTTGAAACAGGTTCCAAGAGCTTGGTATAGCAGAATTGATAATCATTTGATGCATTTGGGATTTGCAAAAAGTCTATCTGAGTCTACTCTATACATCAAACACACTGAGGTTGATATTCATATTGTCTCTCTTTATGTTGTGATATTTTGGTCACTGGAAATAATGTGGCCTTAATTGAGGAATTTAAGTTGTAAATGATGAAAGAATTTAAGATGACAAATCTTGGATTAATGACTTATTTTCTCGGAATGGAAATCAAACAAAGCAAAGATGAAGTTTTCATTTGTCAGAAAAAATATGTAAAAGAAATTCTTAAGAGGTTTAAACTTGAATAATGCAGAGAAATGACCACTCCAATGAATTCAAAGGAGAAGCTTTGCAAAGAAGATGGAACTGAAAAGACTGATCAAGCATATTTTAGAAGTTTGATTGGTTGCGTGATGTATCTTACAACTACACGACCTGGCATCTTGTTGTAAGCATTTTGTCTCGATTTATGCATTGTGCTAGTGAAGTGCATCTCAAGACTGCAAAAAGGTTGATTAGATATGTCAAAGGTACATGTGATTTTGGAATTAACTTTACCAAGAGAAAATAATTCAAGCTGATTAATTTTTCAGACTGCGATTGGGGAGGTTCTATTGATGATATGAAAAACACTTCAGGCTATTGTTTCACAATTGGTTCTGGTATTTTCTCTTGCCGAAGCAGAGTTTGTTGTTGCAATTGTTGCTGTAAATCAAGCTATCTGGCTGAGAAAAATATTCAGTGATCTTCCTCTTGAGCACAAAGAAGACACCGAGATCTTTGTTGAAGCTGCAATAGCTGCTTCGCACAATCTAGATTTTCACAGACAAACCAAGCATTTCAACATCAAATTGTTTTTCTTGAGTTAAGTGCAGAAGGATGGTACTGTTACTCTTGTTTATTTCAAAATAGAAGAGCAAATAGCTGATATTTTTACAAAGCCCTTACCAACTATCAAGTTTGAAGACATAAGATCAAAGTTTGGTGTTTGCAGCTCCTAAAGCAAGGAGGAATGTTAATTATCATGCCTAGGACTGCTGATGTGGAGTCTTTATGTATTAGATGTTGGTCATTTTTATTTTAGTAATTGTTGTTCCGTTTTTAATTAATTGTGGTGTTGTATTTATGAATAGGAATTAGTTTGTTCCTAGAATAAGGGTTTGTTCCTAGAATAAGGGAAATAAATCAGAAATTGATTTGTTCTCATTAAATGTAATTATTTAGTGTAATTACCTGTATAGCCCTGTAACCTCTATATATACAAGAAATAACAATGAGAAAGGCATCAAGCCAACAATTCTTGAAATGGTATCAGCCTTGTCGATCAAACCTGTGATTTTCCGATTCTGATCGTTTTCGTATTCTGGTCTTTTTTTTTCTGTCTGAGACAATATCTTGATCGATCTAGTTTGGTTGTTCATCATTTCTGGGTCTGGATCGATCACCGTGGAATTTGTTTCATGAAAATGCCATTGTGATTCTGGGGTTAGGGCTTCGGTTTGTTTTGCAATCCTTTCTCGTGAGTCTGGGTAGGGTTTGAATTTTTTTCAGTTGCAATTTTGATTTTGGGGTTCTTGGATGTTCTTGGCTTGAGATTCTGGATCGTGATTATTCTTTAGTTCTGCGCTCCTTCCCACTAACGGTTGCACTGTTTGTGGTTTGTGGATTGGGATCGGTACTGTTCGTGGCTTGTGATACTACTGTTTGTGGATTGTGTGTTGTTGCTAACGGTGGAGTATTTTATTACTGTGTGTGGCTAATTTTGTTTGTTAGCATGACAATGAATCTTATTATTATAATAATTATTATTATTATTATAATTATTATTATTATAATAATTTATTAATTAGTGAGGTTGAATCTTGTTGCATAATAATTTAGATGGCTTCCGAAAAAGAACGTGATAATTTATGTGTTCGTTTTACCGACAAGAATTATTCTGCGAGGGAATTTCATTCAAGATGTATGTTAGAGGAAAAGGATTATGGAGTCACTTAGATGATGTTTCTAAGGCTCCGACGGAGAAAACTGCTTTAGATGCATAGGAAACTAAAGATGCTCAAATCATCACTTGGATACTCAACAGTATTGATCCTCAGATGATAAATAATTTGCGCTCTTTTTCAACTGCTCAAGAAATGTGGAATTATCTGAAGCGCATTTACAACCAGAACAATTCGGCAAAACGTTTTCAGTTGGAGCTAGACATAGCCAACTACAAACAAGGTGATTTGTCTATTCAAGAATATTATTCTGGTTTTTTGAATCTCTGGACAGAACACTCTGCTATTATCCATGCTAATGTTCCCAAAACCTCTCTCCCGACTGTTCAAGAGGTCTACAACACAAGTAGACGAGATCAATTTCTCATGAAACTTCATCCAGAATTTGAGGTTGTCAGAGGTGTTTTGCTCAATAGGAATCATATTCCTTCTTTGGATACTTGTGTTGGTGAACTTCTAAGGGAGGAACAACGTCTACTTACTCAAGGAACCATGTCTCATGATGTTGTCAGTTCCGAACCTGTGGCAATTGCATATGCTGCTCAAAGTAGCGGAAAGGGTCGTGATATGCGACAAGTCCAATGTTTTTCTTGCAAACGATTTGGACATGTTGCTCGCAACTGTAGTAAGAAGTTTTGTAACTATTGTAAACAACAGGGTCATATCATCTCTGACTGTCCCACACGTCCTCCCCGACCAGCACAACGTCCAGCTCAGGCATTCCATGCCACTACTAACTCTGCAGTTGGTTCTCTCCCTGCTGATGTATCTAATGGTGGTGCTATACAACCTGAAATGATTCAACAAATGGTATTTTCTGCTCTTTCTTCCTTGGGAATTTCGGGTAAGCCTTCTAATGTTTCTCAACCATGGTTTCTTGATTCTGGTGCATCGAATCACATGACGGGTTCCTCTGAATACTTGCACAATTTACATTCTTATAATGGTAATCAGCAAATTCAAATTGCTGATGGTAATAAACTTTCCATCACTGATGTTGGTGACATAAACTCTAACTTTCGTGAAGTGCTTGTATCACACGGCCTTGCTTCCAACTTATTGTCTGTTGGTCAACTGGTGGATAACAATTGTAATGTAAATTTTTCTCGTGTTGGTTGTGTTTTGCAGGAGCAGGTGTCGGGGAAGGTGATCGCGAAGGGGCCTAAAGTGGGAAGATTATTTCCGCTCCAGTTTGGTTCTAGACATTTATCTTTTGCTTGTAATAATGTTTTGAACTCGTATGAGGATTGGCATAGAAAATTGGGCCATCCAAATTCTGTTGTTTTGTCTCATTTATTTAAATCTGGTTTTTTGAGAAATAAACATGTTTGTACGACTTCTATTTCATGTACTATTTGCAAATTGGCTAAAAGTAAGACACTTCCTTTTCCGTCAGGTGCTCATCGTGCCTCCACTTATTTTGAGATGATTCATAGTGATGTGTGGGGAATGTCTCCTGTAGCATCTCATGCTCACTATAAATATGTTGTCACATTTATTGATGATTACAGTCGTTTTACTTGGATATATTTTCTTAGATTTAAGTCTGAAGTGTTTTCTATGTTTCAGAAGTTTTTGACATATGTTGAAACTCAATTTCAAGGAAGTGTTAAAATTTTTCGATCTGACTCTGGAGGTGAGTATATGTCTCATGAATTTCAGGAGTACCTTCAACAAAAAGGAATAGTGTCTCAACGATCTTGTCCAAATACTCCCCAACAAAATGGGATGGCGGAGCGAAAGAATCGTCATTTGCTAGATGTAACGCGTACCTTACTTCTTCAAGCTTCTGTGCCATCCCAATTTTGGGTAGAGGCTCCTTCCACTACCGTATTCTTGATCAATCGTCTTCCTTCTACAGTTATTGATTTTGATTCTCCCTTCTTTCTTCTTTTTAAAACTCAGCCTGATTATAGTGATTTACATACTTTTGGTTGTGTGTGTTTTGTTCACTTACCTCCATTTGAACGACATAAACTTGGAGCACAGTCTGTTCAATGTACATTTATGGGGTATAGCAACTCTCATAAGGGTTTTGTATGTTATGATGTCTTTAATCACCGCTTTCGAGTTTCTAGGAATGTTATATTTTTTGATAATCAATTTATGTTTCATTCTCTTTCTCCTGCCACAAATGATATTGCTATTCTTCCTAATTTTTCCTTTATGCCTCAATCTATAGAATGTTACAAACCAGGAATTACATATGCCAGACAATGTAGAAAACAGGTTCCCACGGCCCCTCCTGACACTGATCTGCCACCTGATCCAGAACCGGTCGAACCACGACGTTCTGGTCGAATATCTAAAGCACCAGATAGATATTCACCAGACAGGTATGATTCCTCACATACTTCTCTGACTGCCTCATTGTCTAGCATATCTATTCCTACTTGTTATGCACAGGCTATTAAAGATGTGCGTTGGATAAAATCAATGAATGAGGAACTTCAGGCTCTTCAAGAGAATTTTACATGGGATATTGTCTCTTGTCCCCTTGATATCAAACCCATAGTTTGCAAATGGGTGTATTCTGTGAAACTGAATTCTTATGGATCTCTCAATCGTTTCAAGGCTCGATTGGTTGCCTTAGGAAATAAGCAGGAATATGGAATTGATTATGATGAGACATTTGCACCGGTTGCCAAAATGACTTCTGTTCGTACAGTACTCTCTATAGCTGCTTCTAACGGGTGGTCTCTTCATCAAATGGATGTGAAAAATGCTTTTCTTCATGGTGACCTGACGGAAGATATTCTCGTCATCTAAAGGTGTGTGCAAGCTCAAACGCTCCTTATACGGTTTGAAACAAGCGCCTCGAGCATGGTATGAAAAATTCTGCTCCACTCTACTTGGGTTCTCCTTTTCTCAGAGTCAGTATGATTCTTCTCTATTTATTCATAAAACGTCTATTGGAATTGTCCTACTTCTTCTGTATGTTGATGATATGATTATTACTGGTTCTGATCATGCTTCGATTTAAAGGCTTAAACAACAGTTACAAGCATCATTTCATATGAAAGATCTTGGTAATTTGCATTATTTTCTTGGTCTCGAGGTTCATTCTACATCCATGGGCATCTTCCTCCATCAACACAAGTATGCTACAGATTTAATTTCTATGGCTGGCCTCCAATCGGCTAATCCAATGGATACTCCTCTTGAGGTTAATGTTAAATATCATCGTGATGATGGTGATATCTTGTCTGATCCTTTATTGTATCGTCAACTCGTGGGTAGCCTTAATTACTTAACTATTACTCGTCCTGACATATCTTTTGCTGTTCAACAAGTCAGTCAATTCATGCACTCTCCTCGCCATCTTCACTTGGCAGCAGTTCGTCGCATAATTCGCTACTTGAAGGGAAGCTCTCATCGTGGTTTATTCTTTCCCACTGGTATTGCTCCTAAATTGAGTGCTTATAGTGATGTCGATTGGGCAGGGTGTCCTGATACTCGGCGATCTGTCACTGGTTGGTGCATGTTTCTTGGCTCTTCATTGATCTCATGGAAAAGTAAGAAACAAGCGAGAGTCTCTAAATCTTCTACTGAATCTGAGTATCGTGCCATGTCTGCTGTTTGTTCTGAAATAATTTAGCTTCGTGGTCTTTTGGCTGAACTTGGATTTCCTCAAATAGAGCCAACTTCACTTTATGCTGACAATACAAGTGTCATCCAAATCGTTGTGAATCCTGTTTTTCATGAACGCACCAAACATATCGAAGTTGATTGTCATTCAATTCGTGACGGGTATGATGACCGACTAATCTCACTTCCTCATGTCAGTACTCAATTGCAGGTTACAGATATTCTTACCAAGGTTGTTCCGCGTCCACGTCATTAGTTTCTTGTTAGCAAATTGATGCTCATTGACCAGCCGCATCAATTTGAGGGGGGTGTGAATAGGAATTAGTTTGTTCCTAGAATAAGGGAAATAAATCAGAAATTGATTTGTTCTCATTAAATGTAATTATTTAGTGTAATTACCTGTATAGCCATGTAACCTCTATATATACAAGAAATAACAATGAGAAAGGCATCAAGCCAACAATTCTTGACAATATTGTAGTAGTTATTGGAAGTTTTAGCAATGTGAGCCTATGTAAAAGAGGGTGTATGTGTTCAGTTTATGTCAAGGTCCAATTATATGAATCCAAGTAGTTATCTTCTCCTCTATCATATCCATTTCCTGCAACTATTTTCTTGTTCAATTAACAACAACGATTAACCAACGATTTCATTATGTACAAACCTTTAAGTTTCGTCCACACACCAGCTGCAGTTTTCTCCTTTGAAAGTTGAAACCTACCAGAGAACCATATCACCAAGGTTCAATACAATAGCATTGTAGGCTTATTCGATCATCATTGACTTCTCCTTGTCCAATATGGCAGCGTCCATCTTCTCTAATCCTTTCAACACTTCTAACAAATCCTACTAAACCATTAGAGATTGCATCTTCAAGCGCCACACACCGAAATCATTCACCCTGATGAATTTCTCAATCTCATACTTTGTTGACAGCATCTTCTTCTCCAGGCTCACCGTACCAGTTTGTTGTGAAACGATGTCGTCAATAACAAAATAAAATTGTGAGGTAAAGATTGAGTTTCTTGAACAAACACAAGAAACCCTATTAGGTTTCACGAAAGAGAGAGAAGAAGGAAAAAGAATAATAAGAATTGGTTAAAACTATTTTACTATTCACTTTCTCAATAAGGGTTTAAAGATTACAAGTGAATAATAATAATTAACCTCTCTCAATAACCTGGAAGAACTAGTCTATGTATAGACTACTAAGTTAACTTAGACTACAAGCTAACTTAACAATTGGGCTTACAAGTAAGGCCCAATTCGACATGCTAAGTTAAACACAAAGTCAATATATTTCGACAATATACTTGAACACACTTCGACTCCAGCATGCACAACTTTTGTCGAATCATGAAACTATTTTTGTCGACACTAGAGTTCGATCTAAAAACCACACCTTGGAGATAACTGTTCTAATTCGTTCATAAGCCCAATACGATATAAGCCTAATTATCATCTACCATATATAAATCATCATGTGTGCATTCTAAGATATGATTCTTATTATATTTCACTCCATTCTTTTTTGTTCACTCGCTGAATTGAGTTTTGAGTGATAACCTTGCAATCCACCACAGCGCAGCCGCATCTGAGATTTGCATCACCATTTCTAAATTTCACCTCATTAATTCACCAATAATTCTAGTTCAATAACGGGAACAGTTAACAAAAACTATATAAAATGAAATAGTTAAAGGGTAACCACTTTTAATTATTGGCACTAACAAGAACAAACATGCTCTAATTAACTTTTTATGCTTAACAAGTTATCAATGCAAGTAAAATGGATTTTCAGAAAAGTGCTGAAAAGAAAACGAAAAAGACGTAATAGATTTGCTCACTTTCCTTTTGATATGTTAACAACCCATAGAAAAAGAAGTTAACAATAAAAGATGCCAAAACTATGATGTGCCAACTTAAAATTGAGAGTGATGGTAATTTCCATCAAGTATTGATCCAATACAACATTAACAAACAATATAGACATATTCATCAGCTTTCAACACACATGCATGCATGCATATTATGCAGAAAAACCAAAGTAGCAATATTAGCAAAGCGATCATCCCATACATTTCAACTCAAATCTATGACCTCTCAACTCTCATTAATGTGCCTAAATATTTTGATGGTTACTGTGATATTACTACGTTCATGCATTTGATTCTCTTTCCTTCTTATAATAACACCCTCCTTCACTTCCTCTCTCTACAATCTTCAGCTCCACAACCTTTTCTTTCTGCTATGGCCTCAAAAGCTTTAACCACTGGTTCTCACTCCCGAAATGGATACCGTTTCTCAGTCTTTGATGACTCAGATGAGGTATTCATCATGCTTCTTCTTCTTCTTCTTACACTTTACTTTAATTGTTTCTGTTACATAAAACTTTTATAACTCCAACTTGAACATTAGAATAATGAATATGAGATGAAGCTTTGTTTGATGTTGTGCTGTGTCTTTTACAGGAAAATGGAGACTGCAATATTCAACAGCAAAGGAAACATAATGATCGCGCTTTCTCTTTGGCTGGAAGTGGTGAGCAATGAGCATTTTTTTCTGCGAACTTAATTTCGGAATGAAAAATAAAGTTGTTTGTTATGTTTCCACACAATGGTCTCTCCTTCTGGAGCTTTCTGATATTGAAATAATTTTTGCATGATTTTCTGAGCTGTTCTGTAGTAGCTAGTAAGGATTTTGAAGACCAGAAACCATTCAACTATAATGAAGAGAAAGGGAAAGGAAATCAAGAAAGGAGAAGTTTAATGAGCAATGAAATAGGAGAGGATGAATTCCTGTAACTTGTTTTCTCTCAAATACTTTATCATTGATTCATTGCTACTACTTTATGTAAATTAGAATGCATTTTCTTACTCTGTGTTTTTCTTTAATTCTACTCTCATGATCTTGTAGTTTGGCTGAGTCGAGGCAACCATTATGTCGCAAAGTACCAATAGCTTCGAGCCTAATCAATCCATACCGCATAGTCATAGTCATGCGTCTCGTTGTCCTAGTTTTCTTCTTCCACTTCCGCATCACAACTCCTGTGCATGATGCATTTGCCTTATGGATAATCTCCGTGATCTGCGAAATATGGCTCTCTTTGTCTTGGGTAGTAGACCAATTCCCCAAGTGGTTCCCCATGACTCGCGAAACTTACTTGGAGCGCTTGTCCATGAGGTTCGATCGAGAAGGGGAGCCGAACCTTTTAGCCGCAGTTGATGTCTTTGTTACCACTGCAGACCCTTTGAAGGAACCACCGATAATAACAGCAAACACAGTTCTATCAATCTTGTCTGTTGATTATCCTGTTGACAAAGTTAGCTGCTACGTCTCCGATGACAGTGCTTCTATGCTTCTCTTTGATACTTTGTCACAAACTTCTCAGTTTGCAAGAATATGGATTCCGTTTTGTAAAAAGTATAACATTGAGCCAAGAGCTCCCGAGTCTTATTTTTCTCAGAAAGTTGATTACTTGAAAGACAAGGTACTTCCAACATTTGTCAGGGACCGCAGAGCTATGAAGGTAAATCCTACATCAATGTTTTTTAAAAATTATTTTTTCATATTGATGTTGTTCTATTTTTCTATGTGAGGCTTTAAGGCATTTTCCATTACAATTATGCAGAGAGAGTACGAAGAATTCAAGGTGAGAATTAATGTACTTGTCGCGGAGTCTCAGAAAAAACCAGAAGAGGGGTGGGTGCTGCAAGATGGTACTCCATGGCCCGGGAATAACACTGACAATCATCCAGGAATGATTCAGGTTTGCTAATTTCATTAAATGAAAAATCAAGTCAAATTTTTTTCATAGGATATCGTGAAGAGTTTATGATAATAATCCAAAAAAAAACTTATGGAAATTGTAATAAGCTACTTTCATAAGCTCTCTCAAATAGTTTAATAAGTGCTTGTGTCAGTTATATCAGCTTAAGTAATTCTGACCAAACATGTCATTTGTATAATGACTATAAACCAAGAACTAAAACGTATAAGCACTTATCTTTGTAGGTGTGTCTTGGAAGTGCTGGGGCTGTAGACAATGAAGGCAAGTCATTGCCACGGCTTATATATGTTTCGCGCGAGAAATGTTCCGGCTATCAACACCATAACAAAGCTGGAGCAATGAATTCTCTGGTAAGTAGTTTAAACTTCTAGTATATAGTTTTACTCCATTCAATAACAAAAAACTGATATTATAAAAACAGTTTATTCATAACTCTTTACAAGCTTCATTTCCTCAACAGCTTAGAGTTTCGGCTGTGCTTAGCAATGCACCTTTTGTGTTGAATTTGGATTGTGATCAATACATCAATAATAGCAAGGCTATTAGGGAAGCTATGTGCTTTCTCATGGACCCTCTACTCGGAAAGAAGACCGCTTATGTCCAATTTCCGCGAAGGTTTGATGGCATCGACGACAATGATAGATATGCTAATCACAACACTGTATTCTTTGATGTAAGGAATATTTTTCTAAACTTCAATACAAGTTGCGATTTCATTAACTGGTCTTTAACTCTTGCCTTGAATTTCTGTTCCTTCTTTGTAGATCAACATGAAATGCCTTGATGGAATTCAAGGTCCAGTGTATGTTGGTACTGGATGTGTGTTCAACAGACAAGCATTATATGGTTATAAGCCAGCAACTGAAAAAAGGCAAAAGACGGGCTTTTCATGCTGCTGCTGTTGTTCTGATGACTCTCGGTCAGAACTTGACTTTGAAGAGACTGATGAACCTCTGGAAAACAATGATGAGCAAGAGGAATCATCCTTCATGTCCCTCAAAGTTTTTGAGAAAAAGTTCGGAGAGTCACCGGTTTTCATTGCTTCTGCCTTGATGGAAGATGGTGGACTTCCAAAAGGGACTATTACGCGAATACTTGTGAAAGAAGCTATTCACGTTATAAGTATTGGATATGAAGAGAAAACTGAATGGGGCAAAGAGGTAATCCATCAATACAATTATACAACAAGAATATACCTTTCATGATTGTTGACCAAAGTGTCTTTTATCCTTTATTTGCAGATAGGGTGGCTTTATGGTTCAGTCACAGAAGACATCTTGACAGGCTTTAACATGCATTGCAGAGGATGGAAGTCAGTTTACTGCATGCCGGAAAGAGCAGCTTTTAAAGGATCTGCTCCTTTAAACCTATCAGACAGATTACATCAAGTTCTGAAATGGGCTTCGGGTTCAACTGAGATTTTCTTTAGTGGTTATTGTCCATTGTGGTATGGCTATAGTGGAAAACTTAAATGGCTTCAAAGGCTCGCTTACACGAACCACGTCATTTATCCGTTCTCATCCATCCCTCTTTTGGTATACTGCATAATTCCGGCTATCTGTCTTCTGACTGGAAAATTCATCCTCCCCACTGTAAGTTCATCAGAGTAAATTTAAGATAGGAAAACGACAATGAGGATATTAGATTCATGTCTAATAACAAAAGTTATCTTTTGTGCAGCTAACAAGTCTTGCAAGCATTTGGCTAATGACTCTATTTATTTGCATCATTCTAACTTGTGTGCTAGAGCTTCGATGGAGTAAGGTTAACATTCAGGACTGGTGGCGCAACGAGCAATTCTGGGTCATTGGAGGTGTTTCTGCACATCTTTTTGCAGTGTTTCAAGGCCTCCTTAAAGTTGCAGGACTAGACAATCATTTCACCGTAAGAACAAAATCAACAGACAGCACTGCATCTGGACAGCTCCATCTCTTCAAGTGGACGACTCTACTCATCCCACCAACGAGTATTGTAATTTTGAATATGGTTGGAATTGTGGCTGGAGTATCTGAAGCTATTAACAGTGGCTATAACTCATGGGGACTTTTATTTGGGAAGGTTTTTTTCTCTTTCTGGGTTATTGTTCACTTGTATCCTTTCCTCAAAGGTCTGATGGGAAGGCAAAACAGAACTCCTATCATAGTAGTTTTGTGGGCAACACTTCTAGCGTTGATTTTCTCGATGATTTGGGTGCGAATTGATGTTTTCTTGCCCAAGAAAACAGGTCCTGTACTTTCACAATGTGGGATAGAATGTTAAGGTCGTAGAGAAGCGAGGGTAGCCATTTTCTCATTTCATCTAAAGATCTGTATTTACCATTATGAGAAAATGAAACAGTCGTGATTTATGATGATTCATCAGTAGTTGAAAAGTAAAGGTTGTTTTGTAAAATATGCTATGGTTTCTTGTTATCATTGCAGCATAATATGATTTATGGTGCAAGAATCACTGGGTTAATTAAAATTTTAAAACTAAAGATTGTTTAGTAACAGTATATGTTATAGTATATGACTTGTTGATATTATTGCAGCATAAAATATTTACATCTCAAGATTCATCTAGATGACTTCTTATCTCAAATGACTGCAAGCATATTTCTTTGATTGACACAAGATATCAACTATCTTTCTATGATACCATGTCTACACCAGCCAGCTATCTTGCAATGCACCTTGTAATTGAAACTTATTGGCTATATATGGAGTAATTGAAAACAGAGCCAAAAGAGTTATATGAAACTTATTGTTCCATAAAATAATATGATATAATAAGAATGAAAATAGGCTGAAAAAGTTACATATAAGCCACAAACTATAAGGCACAAGCACAAATTATAAGCTGTTGCCAAACAGATAAGGGACAAGCTATACGCTCAAAAATACGGTCGTGCCAAACAGAGCCATAATTGTACCTTTTTAAACCCAAGTATATTACAAAAGCAAATCACACATTACACCACATCACATCCATAGAAAGAATTAAAAAATGCATTCCAAACACAATAATTTTTCCCATATACAACATCTTGTAAACTTTTCTAAGCTACACACAGGGAACACTTCTGCATCACCTCTATTCAATATTTTCTCAAACCTTGTCTCAATAGGGAAGTATCCCAAAGGAGCAAAAATTAACATGACTCACTAACATCACCTCTATTCATTGCTTTCTCTAGCCTTGTCTCAAATGGAGTTGTGTGCCAATTCACCTTCCTATCCTGCACAACCGGTTAAATCCAAATAAGAACTCACCATCAAACTAATGATTTAACAGCTTATTTCACTTCGTCTTTACCTCTCTATACTTGCTAGTTGTGTTTGGAATTCCTTTAAAGGACGAAGCTGAACCAGAATCCTCAGCAAAATGCCAATAGGACCCAACTGTTCCTATAATCGGCATATCATCTGGACTATGACAAGGTGACTTTCTCGGGGACGGAGTGACGGAGAATTGCTTAATCTCTTCCTCCGTTAAAGCACCTAAAATAGGCCTATCTTCAAGGCTCCTCGCAGAATTCGATCCTTGATGTGAGCTGCTCCTATCAGGAGTACCAAAACTACCACCAGCATACAGACAAGCCTTGTTAACAGGTGCAGTCTCTGATGAACACATCACAGAATTTGATCCTTGATGTGAGGCGCTCCTATCAGGAGTACCAAAACTACCACCAGCATACAAAGTATTCTTATTAACAGGTGTAGTCTCTGGTGAACCAAGCCAATTTGAAAGACTAGCATCAACTGCAATTTCCTGGTTCGACTTCTTTGGTGTGTCAGATGCAGAGACTTCCTTAACGCCAAACGCAACCTGTGATTCAGGGTTGGAACAAACATAATTCTCTTTCTGAGGCCTTAATGTTGGTCTCCTTCTAGCCTTAACAGCTTTCCACTGAGAGAGATTTTCAACCGGGTTCAACACAGGATGAACATAAACACTTCTGTCTCTAGGATTTGGGTTGAATCCAATAGTCTCCACATCCTTTTCACAAATAGGAATAGGACTCTCCACCTCCTCAGCAAACACATGATCAACATCGTCTATCACCCTCGACTTTGAATATTCCATATCATCTTCTTCAAACTCCACACCCAATTCATCACACTCTTCTCTAATTCCATCATCCTCATCCTCATCACTAAGATCATCAACCCAGTCATCAATTTCTTCATCTTCCTCATCACTATCCCTGCAATTCTGGTACCTATGATTAGACGGGTAAGATCCAGTTGAAGTGACAGAACTATCTTCAGAAGAAAATGACTTAGATTGAGTTGCTTTAGCCGAACTTTCTTCCTTTCCACCTTCAGTATACTTCTGAGACAAAACACCTTCAGCATCCTTCTCAGGCAAAACAGATTCATATGTTTTGACATTGGAATCAAAAGTCACTTTCTTTTTTAAGCCAACACTTAGTTCCTCTTCAGTTTTATTCCTAAATCAACCACACAAAAAAACAAATTCATAAAAATAAGAAGGTTCTAAAAATAGAAAGGATGAATGAAAATGAAAATCAATGCTTACTGTTGTTGTTGTAGTGAAGGGCTAACAAGGGTTTCTGAGTGAACCTGAACCAAAGGTAGTACTACACTTTGTTGCTCTGACTTGCTACTACCATTTTCCTGCAACAAATTAAGTTCTAGGGTTAAAAACATTCAAAACCTTAGCTCTATTTGGCTGCTGAGAAAACATTGGAAGCAAACAACAAAAAGGGGCAATGCAAAATCAAATTTTGATCTGAGATATGAAATCAAAGAAACAAAAATAGAAAATCTTGAGATTCTTGAAGATGTTTTAATGAACAAAACTAAAAGGGTTTTGAAAACTGAAAACACTTACTTGAACTTTGGGAGTGAGTTTTTTGTGTTTAGAGGAACGAAAGCAAGAGAAAAAAGAACAACCCATGAAGAAGAAATGGCTCAGAGAAAGATGAAGGTTTGGTTAACGAGTGACATGAAATAGAAGAAGAAGAAGAGGAAGAGCGTGTTTAAGCTTGGTTGATGGGGTAGAGTCTGTAGGGACAGAAACTGTCACTAGACATGATGGAATGGTGGAAAAAGCGAAAAGTTTCAAAAAGTTTTACGCAATTTCCCAATATTATTTGTTTAAAATTGAATCTAACCGTTACTAGTCTTTGTTTCTTCTTTAGTTAAATTATCGAGGAATTTATTGTTATTATTTAATGATTAATGATGATGATTTCGTATCTGACCATTAAAAAGAAGAAACGGGCAGATGAAAGCTGTCTTAGTCTTCCGCGGGTACAGCTCAGCAATGGTTTCCTACACACTCACTCAATTCCTACATCAACTAGGGTGGACAAAGAATCGAAACTCACTCGAAACCGTCAAAACCGAATAAAATATTATGTAAGCGGGCGGTTTGGATCAGGTGATGGGTAAGTATTTTTTAGTTATATATGACTTCATTTGGTCGAAATTGGATTTATAAAATGACTCCACAAGAAACCGAAACTAATCAATTTTTCTTTCTGGTCGAAGTTTTTGTTCATACTCAGAGATATTGGTTGATATACCTTATGGACAATGAACTGATGTAACATGTAGTAGTTACTAGCTAGTAGAGTCATACAATTTGTCACATATCTTACATTAATCCTATTTTAAAAATGAAAAAAAAAAAACAATGACACAGTTAGAAAACAAGTGTAAGTTGTGTTGAGAAACAAGTGTGACTTCTAAGTCTCGTATTGTTTATAAAAGTGAAAGTTAAGCACTTTATAAGTAAGATGACTCATACATCTATCAACATAAGATTTTAGGTAAATATGCGATGTCTCTCATTTATTTGAGTAAGTTTTTAACGTTTAGGTGAGTCTTTAACCCAATATATATGTTTTCCCCCTCTCGATGTCCCATCAAACACTACTTTTTATTAGAAACTGTATTACACGGCTTTTTCTGTTTCTTACCTTTCTTTTAACTGTGTTTATCTCTCTCCCACTTGTGTTTATCTGTCTCCCACTTTTCTATTTTTCCTCTTTCTTTTCACTTTTATTTGTTCTTAACATAAAAACATAAACACCACACACAAACCATTTGTCTCAAACGTTGAAATGGATGATGAGAAGAAAAAGGTGATTGTAAAATGAAACCACAAAGTGACATACTAATAAAATAACAACAACAATATGATGAAACAAAAGTCTTGGTTGCATTCAATGGTGATCTCTTCTGTGACAAAAAAATAGCATCTTTGTCTTCTCCTTTTTCTTCAAACCATTTAATCCAACTGATAAATCTGTCACCCGTAAAACCTGTGAACCGAAAAACCTGAACAACCAAATGGTCGGAAATGGTTGGAGTTTTACATCTGACGGTTTTTGTCGGAAGGGATTTTTCGACCCGGAGCCGGCCGATGTCCACCCCTAAACTATAACACTAAGAAAATCAATGCCCGCAATTCTTCCCATTTTTCCCTTTATGTCCTTTATAATATTGCATATCTTGTATCTTTTTATGTCGTAACCCGTCATTTCACCTACATCATTTCATTCTAGCCTTCATATTTATTTTAGACAATAAGTTTACCTTCCTCATACCATTTATCAGCATGATACACAACCATATATGCCTTTTCTTTTTCTTTTCCATTTTTCCATGTGCATAACCATCATGAACATGTAACAACATGGTTGTTCGATTTCCAACCATAATCCTAAATCTCAAACAATAAAAATCGACATATGTTATCTTATTTTTAATAATCACACAAGCAAACAACTGATTCATCTTCCATTGTACTAAGGTAAATTTCTATCTTATTTTCCATTATACAATGTCTTTTTTCCAAATTTAGCTGCTGTATAATGATGTTACAGTAGTTTGCATTAGAAATACTTTGTTGTTACATTAGTTTCAGAATTGGTTTGTATGTAGTACAATATGTCTCGCAAATTCGAGTATGTTAAAGGACATCAATGATTCCAAGTAGACATGTGGTTTGTTGTTCGAATTATCGACATATAGACCGTGATTAACATCAAGGGCATCGAACATCTTGAGATGGTTATTATGGATGCACATGTTGTAAGTGCAACTTTTCGTTCAATGTGTTTTTGAATGATGTCAAAACTAGGATAGTTTAGCGGTAATGTATATTGGACGGTATCCTTTGATTCTAGATGTGCATCTTAGCATTAGGAAGCATTAAAATGGTTTGAAAAGGGTGCATACATCATAAATGCATTAAAAACAAACCTTTTGTGAAAAATCTACATCATAGGTCGACACATGCATGTTTAGGTCGACCTATAGAAGCTTTTACTTCAGCATAGGTCAACACGTATTCATTTTAGATCGACACCCATGCATCAATAATAAATCATGTAGCCACTGTCTATAAGCTGACCAACATAGGTCGACACATGACCTTTATAGGTCGATCTAAGACCTTCACAGGTCGACACAAGTGCTTTGGTAGGTCGACTTACAACTTTTATAGGCTGGCACATTCGATTCTTTCTTTCAAAAATTCATATTTTCCTCCATTCATATGCATTCCTTTTGCTCTAAACTTGCATACCTATAAATACTCGATACATGCATCTTTTTCTATTAAGGTTCTAGTGTAAAACCTACATGAAACCAGAATTTCAAAGCATACTCATCATCTCCAACCTCTCTTCTATGCATACACACAATAAAACTACACATAATCATTTTTTGATTGGATGACAAACTAGAATAGGGTTGATAACATCCAATTAGGTTGGTGTACTGAGAATATTGGGTTGAGTTCTTTGAGGGTTTCAAATAAGAAAACCGAGCTAGGGTTTTCCTTCAAGATGATTGAGGATTTGAAGGTTTTGGACAAGCTTACGCAATTCAGATCCAATCGAATGATAGCCTTGGGACAAGGTGGTTCCTTGCAAGGGAGTAGCGTGAGATGGTGGATCGTGTTGGTAAATCTTGGATTCAACAAGTGTGCACTTGGTATTAATTCGACCGTGTGAAAGCATTAGGACAAGGTAGTTCCTTGCAAGGAAGTATCAAGAATTGGTGAACTAAAACGACATTGTTGGTGACTTGATCAATTTTTGATCAAGGGTTTTGGAGGTGATAGAATCAATAACAAACCATTGGGTTTGTAGAGTTATAGTTCTTCATCTCTTATATATACACTTTTCGCAAAGTAAGGTTGATTGCAAGTATCTCAATTTGATTTAGAATCGAGGGTAGACGTACCCATAGTGAGGCCGCTTGGGAAACTGCCTAAACAAATCCTTGTGTCTCTCTCTATCTTTATCTCTCTTTTAATTTTGTTCTGAGAAAATTATTGAATTCATTGGTTGTTTGATCAATTAGATTGGGAATTATTTTGTTTATCATATGTTTGAATTAGGTTTTGTTGATAGAATTATAATCTGGTTGATTGTGATTGATTTAAGATCAACAAAACAAAGTAAATTTCCAAACGATGTCGATTGCACACAAGGTGTTCGATAAATTGCATTGTTGTGTTTTTTTATTTTTGATCATTGGAAATAAGCTATGTGTATATCTTGGCATTTAATTCTTTGTGATTAATCGTTGTTGAATAATTTGTGTTCATTATCATTCAATTGTGTACTTTTACGCATATCCGAGCTTTTCAATAGAGGTTCGGTTAGACGATTTGATTCGAGTTGTTTCTGATGTGCCATAAAACTTTTGAAAGTCATTTTTGCCAAAAGTTTGATTTTAAATTTGTGACCTATTCACTACCTGCCCCTCTAGATCAAAGTCTATCGTCTAACAAGTAGTATCACGAGCTCTGGTTAATTTCATGCTTAAGATTTGCTTTTTAGATGAATGGCTACCGAACCTAAGGGAGCGTACAATAGAGCACCAATTTTCACCAACAAAAATTATGGCTATTAGAAAGTTTGTATGCGCAATCATGTCAACTCTGTTGACAATGGTATATAGGGCGCCATCAAAAATGATCCGAATGAAATTACCATGACCAATGCTAAGGGTGTTACTGTACCTAAACCGGAAGCACAATGAAATGAAAATGATTGGAAAGCGAAAAATATTCTCACATCCGCTTTAGGTGTTGATGAGTATTATCGCGTTTCTCATTGTGAGACCGCTAAGGCTATGTGAGATGCATTAAAAGTTGCCCATGAGGGTACTAATGATGTCTAACAAGCTAGGATCAACACATTAAATCAATAGTTTAAGCTATTTCGTATAAAGCATGGTGAAACCACTGCGGACATTCAAAAATGGTTCATACATCTTATCAATCAATTGAATGCACTAGATAATCCTATTTTGAATGAGATTGCTACTAACAAAGTGTTGAGATGTTTAAATAGGGAATGGAAATCAAAGGTCACCGATATCAAAAAGGCAAATGATCTTAAAGTACTTGATCTCACGGTTTTGTTTGACGAATTGGAAAAGCATGAGCAAGAACTCTCTTGCTTGAAAAAACATGAAAAAGAGTGTGAAAATAAAGTGAAGAAGGAGAAAGGTAAAGACAAGAAAGTAAAGAAGAAGTTTATTGCTCTAAAGACTTCAAGCCCAAGGTCCTCCTATAATGAGCAAAGTGATGGTGAAAGTGAAGATGACAAGAATTCCTATGATGAGGATATGAGGTTGTTTGTGAAAAGATATCATGGGTTTATAAGGAAGAATGAAGTTAGAGACTCTGACAAGAATCTAGTCAAATTTAGAAGACTAAGAAACTCTTAAAGGAATGATGAGGATAGGAAAGGTGAACTTAGAAGATCTTGCTATCATTGTGGGGAAATCGGTCGTTATAGACCGGAGTGTCCTATAAGGAAGAAAGATAAAGAGGAGCCATCATAAGAAACCTAGCAAGTCTAGAGGAGCTTATGCCGCTTGGGAAAGTGCAAGTGATTTCTCAAGCGATGAAAGCACAACTTCAAGTGTAGAATCGGCTCGGATTTGCATAATGGCAAATAGAAAGAAGAAGAAAAATGTAAGTCTTTCTATGATTGAATCTATTAATGATTTATCCTATTTTCAATTAAAAAAAGCCTTTAAAGATCTTCATAGAGAAGCCTTAAGAGCTTTTAACAAGTTAACTTCACATGAAAAAGTATTTTTAAAACTAGAAGCTAAAGTTTTAGAATTCGAAAGGAAGTTATAAGCTATTAAGAGATCTATGATAGATATTCAAAGTTACAAGAATGGGGATGTAAAATCTTCTAGGTTTGGCTGTGAACATTGTCACAATTGGCGAGAGGAAGTAAATACTATTCATGTCAAATTGGATGAAGCCTTACAACCTAAGATTGCTCTTGATATTGATCCTTCAAAAACTGAAAAACCTTTTAAGTATTAAAATAAAAATCATAAATTTGTGCATAAGGATTCAAATAGCAAGGATAAATCTCATTACAACCTATATTTTCATTATTGTTGCAAGAAAGGTCATACTATTGAAAATGCAAATTTAGGAGATTTTTTGTCCCCAAAGAAACTGTTCAATGGTTGCCCAAATGCAACTTTGATTTTACTCACTCTCAAGGACCCAATGAAAATTGGGTACCTATTTCCTTTGTTTGATTCCACAGGTTGAATGTCTTGACTCTCCCACAAAGATGTGGTATCTTGATAGTGGATGCTTAAGACATATGTGTAGCGTGTGGTTTTTGTCGGTGACGCGACCACCTTACCGCAGACGGTTTGGATGCTACTTTCTGATTTCTATATTTATCCTATGAAGCTGGTTAAGGAAGGGGAAGATATCTTAAACTAACCTTGAACGCAAATGTTTTCGTTTAAAAATGCTAAGTGATCGGGGATCGGGGTCTGGTTATACAAAGGAAAGCTATTAACACCTAGTGTGTTTATGGTAATCCATAGGAACCTTCTTTTGCATGTATTTCTGTTAACTTGAAATGCTTTCTTGTGTTTATCTGCTGTGGATTGGGAAAGTTTCTCCTTTGAGAGTGTTGAGAGAATGTTTTTGTTGTTTTCTGGTTTTATGTTGTTTTTGGGAAGGTACTGAACTTAAAGTTTTTTATTTGTGTGCTCTCTAAGATTTCGCAATCTTATGCCTACGTATTCCCGTAAAGAGATTTAGGGAATCAGAACAATCGTAGTTCCTCCTATTTCTATGGGAGGAAAGAATATTTGGTGTCTTGTTCAAAGCCCAAGATTGAAGCTATCTGAGTATTTGTGTCTTGTTTAAAGCCCAAGATTGAAGCTAAAGTTGACTGAGAGAGAATTTGTCATATCTAAAGGGAGATATCTCACATATTCATCACAAATATTGAGGAATTAATTATAAGGGGAATTACTTTAACTGGGATATGAGAAATCTAGCAATGTCATAATTTCCTTTATAAGAGAGATGTCATGAAGGAAGAAAGCTTTAACTCAGTGTAGAGCAATGCCACTTTTTCTTTATGAATCTTTCATGCTAAGAGAAGGACATTGGCTTGGATGTATAGAATCCAGAGGCTTACCACTTACAGCTGTTAGATGAAAGATAAGTTTTAGCCAGGATAAAGGAGGGACTCCAGCTTAGATTTTGAATCAACAAGTGTGCCACTTACAACAATTATCTGGGAAAAGGTTTTGATTATTTGTTTGATATATGATGTATAGAAGAAGCATCTTCCTACAGAGAGAACTCATGGTCTCATCTGAGGGGATGTTGATTTTTTGTGTGACTTGTTCAAAGCCCAAGGTTGAAGCTAAAGGGAACTGACTCCACTGGGGAGGGTTTTATCTGTCTTGTACAAAGCCCAAGATTAAGGCTTACTGGGGGAATTTCTTATATGAAGCCTAAGAGGAGGCTAACTTTTGTTGAGGATTTGTTGAAATCTAGGAGCAGATCCAAATTTTATTGGGGAGTCCAAGGGGATTTACTCTTGCTGGGAATCAGGGAAAAGTTGAAATACCAGATGCCATGAGGTTCTGACTTCATTGAGGATTTATTGATTTTCCAATTGACTCTGGCTGGGATGTTTCAAAATGTACGTTTCTCCCTGAGATATATAATCTTCATCGTTAAGATAAGATTTCCACTCCTCATCTGTATCAGAAGATTTGTTCTCATCGATGGTGTGGACTTCTTGAGATACTGGGTGGAGGAAACCTCTGTTGTGAAAGAAATCCTGAATAGGACGAAAACTTTCATCCTTCTTCATAGTCTAGGTACAGGTCGGAGAGAAACCAAGACCTTTTCTTGTCTTGTTATCATTAGGAATTACAATCTGTCCCCCATCTTTTTATGTCACCACCCCCCACTACTTTGAGAGCGTCTTTGTATGAGGAAATCGGTGTTTCTTTTTCTTGGTGATTCTCATTGCTCACCGAGAAGGCTTGAAATTGAGTTCCAACAATCTCCTCTGGTTCTACACAAGAGAATGATGATAAGTTACTCACGATTAAATCTTGCTCTCCGTACACCGTGATTAATTTATTGTTCTTGACGAACTTCAACTTCTGGTGAAGTGTCGAAGTGACTGCCCCAGCTTCGTGTATCCAAGGTCTTCCTAATAAACAACTGTATGCTGCTCGAATGTCCATGACCTAGAAGGTGACTTGTAAAGTGTGAGGACCAATGGTTGTGGGAAGATCGACTTCGCCGATAACCGTTTTCCTGGACCTGTCAAAGGCTTTGACGATGATCTCACTGCCTCTCATGGGAGTACCTTGAAAAGATAGTCGTACCAAAGTTGACCTTGGCATGACATTCAAGGACGAACCTATGTCTACCAGTACGCTGGCTAAGGCATCGTCTTGGCAATTGACTGTGATATTGAGTGCCATATTATGGTTCTTGCTTTCCTCTGGAAGTTCTTCATCACTGAATCCCAAGTTGTTACAGGAAGTGATGTTGTAGATGATGCTGTCAAATTAACCCACAGTCACATCTTGTTCTACAAAGGCCTATTCCAAAACCTTATGTAGAGCTTCGCTGTGAGCTTCTGAACTAAGCAGGAGAGATAGTACAAAATTTGAGATGGAGTTTGCAACAATTGATCCACAATGTTGTACTCGCTTTTCTGAATGAGCTTCAGCATTTCATCATTGTTCTTTACAGGTTCCGTATTGCTAGATTGACTGACTTGTTGATTAGGAACTTCTGTTTAAGGTTCCTTTTCTTTGGTAGGTTCTCCAACTCCTCTGTTGAAGACTCGGCTGCTCCCGGTAACTCGACTGATGTCAGCAATGTTCACAACGGATGGTAATGGAGTTTCTTTTCCATCTTCTATTGTTGTTGCACTGTACTTGTATATGATAGCCTTTTCTGACTTGTATGGTATTGGACCTGGCAGGTAGATAACCACAGGGGCTTTTTGGGCCTTTTGACTGTCGTAGGCAACCTCGATCAGCTCTAAGTTCGGAATCTTTCTATTGTCAAGAGAGACTTTTGACTTAGTGATCAAAGGAATTATGGCACAAACATCCTCAGTTATTCCATTATTGGAGACTATGACAGTGCTTTTGTCTAGTAGTCCTTGGTCCTTATTTTGAACAGGGAGGTAATCTTGTATCATGTTGATTGATTCAGAATTCAAGCACGGTTGAATCTTCTTTCGGTCTAACTGATGCTGGAGGGATGCTCGTACGAGATAGCATCCTTGTTTATTTTTCGAGCATATTCCACAGCGTTCATAATTGTGAGGTGGTATCCAACCATATCCACTTTGTATGCAGTGCATCATTACCATATCTATTTCTAGTAAACGGATATCACAGCTTTGGTGTCTATCTAGATTCCCATCAGTCATGTTAACTTATTGTGTGTCTTCATCCTGGTAGATCGGAAGCCACCAGTGGTCCAACAGATGTTGAAGAGTCCTTTGTACAAGTGCACACCCTTGGTCGTTTCTGTAGCATTCTTTGTAGTCTTGATAATCGTGTGAGGCCAGGAAACTAAGTCTGGCCTGCTTGTCATGCAATTCCACTAGACTGGTATTCATTAGACGGATGTCAAAGATCTGAACCATGTTGACCTGATGATCATTCCTTTCATGGTAATCTTGGATCCATCCGAGATCCATTTGACATTGGAGGGCCTCTTGTACAAAAGAGCATCCCTGATTGTCCTTGGAACAGACTGGGCAAGTGTTGTATTCGTGTCGCGACAAATAGTAATACTGACTTTGTCTTGAATGCATTGCCACTAGATTGACGTTCATTGCACGGATGTCATGGTTCTGAACAATGTTAAGATGTGCGTGGGCAATATTTACTTCACGCATCCTGTGATCCTGAATACAGCCCAGATCCATTTGTTCTTGTAGAGCTGCTTGTACTATGGCACACCCTTGATTGTTTTTGGAACATATATCACACTAATGATAGTTATGAGATGGCACATAGTTGTACCCGTTCTGTCTGCAATGCATTTTTACCAGGTTGGTTCCCAGTAAGCGTTCATTGTGAATTTGATAACTGCTGTCGGGTTCTCCTTCTATCAAATTCACTATAGTCTTCTCATGTTGTGGTAACGGGTTCGTCTGAACATTTGGATTAGTATCTTTGAAAGATAAAACCCCATTCCTGACGAGCTTCTATACATCAGACTTCAATCTGAGACAATTCTCAATGTTATGTCCCGATCCTCCTTGATGGTAAAGGCAAGTTTGATCTGCTTTGAACCAAAATAGTGGATTTTCTGGTACTGTAAGAGGTTCCTGGTTTGAACGTGCCCCTTGGCCAGTAGAAGTGGAAATAACTCTGCATACAACATCGCTATATGGTCGAACCCTGATGGTCGTGTAGTATGATTGTTATTATTGTACTGTGGGCGAGCCTGCTGAAGAGGTTGTTGCTGTCTTTGCTGATATTGTTATTGACTTGGTTGGCTCTGAGCAACCTGAGGTTGATATGTCGGGGCTGGCGCTGGGTTGATAGCGGGAGTTATTGCTGCTACCGGTTGATACCTTCGCCTTTGCTTTCCAGAGAGATATTACTGATATCTTGCTCTTTCTTCTTTTGGAAAGCACTACCGTATCTTTTAGTATTGCTAGATGGCTCTGCATCTTTGACCAACCGTCCTTCTCAGACTGCTTCTTCAAGGCGTACTCCCATGTTCACCATTTCAGTGAAGTCACTGGGCGCACTGGTAACCATTCGGTCGTAATAAAACGAGCTTAATGTTTTCAAGAAGATCTATGTCATTTCCTTTTCCTCGAGGGGAGGACAGATTTGGGCGGTGATTTCACGCCATCTCTGAGCATATTCCTTGAAGGTTTCTTTATACTTTTGTGACATTGCTCTGAGCTGGTCCCTATCTGGTGCCATGTCCAAGTTATATTTATACTACTGAACGAAGGCTGCCCCGAGATCTCTGAAAGTCCTGATCTTGGTGTGGTTTAAACCCATGTACCACTTGAGTGCGGCACCGGTTAAACTGTCTTGGAAGTAATGGATTAGTAGCTATTAATTTTCTGTCTGAGTAGACATTTTCCGAGCATACATCATCAAATGATTTTGAGGGCAAGAGTTACCTTTGTATTTTTCAAAGTCGGGCACCTTGAATTTGTGCGGTATTTTTACATTAGGGACCAAACAGAGGTCAGCGGCGTCTTTACCGAACAAGTCTTGACCGCGAATGGCCTGCAGTTCCTTCTGCATTTCCAAGAATTATTCCTGGAATCCATTCATCCTTTCATATACGTCTTCGTTTCCGCTAGAAGCAGCCTGAGGAATTTGTTCTTCCGGGATAGTGTGTACCACTTATTGTGGTATAGTCATTACGGCGGTAACTCTTGGCGCTTCAGTGACCTGAAGTTTGTAACCTTCAGGAGTTTTTGTTGTAACCCTTGCATCTTCATTGACTTGAAGTCTATAACCTTCAGGTTTGGTGGTTCCTGCTATGACTTCCGGGTCTTTAATGACCGGTGGGATGTATCCTTCAAGTATAAAGTTGAGAGGCATTCCCTAGGGAAAACCTTTAGGCATGTTGTACTGAGGATGACTGCCAGGTGTCTCAAATGCTGATGTGGATGTAATTTCTGAGATCATAGTCCTTTGATGTTGTTGTTCCTGGGCTACTGCCAGGGATTGCATGGTGCTGTGGAGTTTCTCCAAACTCTCCTTTAGAGCGTTGATTTCTTCTCTCATCTCTTTGTTCTCTTCCTCGAGATCGTCCATTTTCCTTTGTCGATTGGCTCGAGTATTATACGAATGAGACAGTTTGACTCTAGAGTGTGACACATTTGTGAGACTCAAAGATAAAGATGTGTTATGTAAGAATGATGAATGATATGCAAAGAATGAGAATGATATATATTTTTTAGTTTTGGTTTTCAAAAGAACTTTTAACAATTATATTGCAAATATCACACAGCAGGGGAGACCTTTTTATTGAACTCGAAAGATTGCAGTATTTTACATGGAAAAGTACAGTATTTTACAAAGCGCGAGAAGGAAAAATTAGGCATATGGATCCTGAGTTCTCTCTGAGGAGAGCTCAGATGCTGGTTCCTAAACTTTTCTTTTCTTTGATTGGGCTTCTTCAGTCGTTGTCGGGTCGACGATCCTTTGCCAAGTGAAAGGAGTGAGCAAATTTCTTCGTTCCTCCTGACTTTCTATAACATGTTGCTCTAATATCTCAATCAGAGCATCCTTCTCCTTTAGCAGCTCCTAAATCTTGGTATATTCCAAGTTAAGAATCTGGTACTTGTTCTTCCAAGAGTTCTTCTCACGTTGGACTTTATTGAGAGCGACCTGGAGTTTTTCCGCATCAGACATTAAATAAAGGACATATTCCTTTAAGGGAAAACTTCTTGACGAGGGTAAGGCATCCTCAGTTTGATGGCTCTAGTTTGCACCCAGTGGAGATAAGGCTCTGCAGAGATGCTGTTTGGCCTCCCGAGGGACTCTCTCCCCTTTATGTGAATATGTTGCCAGGCATGCACTATTTCTTTCTTTAGTGCCCTGTCATTAGAGGTGTCAATTTAGGGGGCTGGGGCCTAAATTTCAAGGCCCCCAAAAATTGAAGGGCCCAAAATTTTAAAAATAAATGAGTCCCAAAATATATAGGCCCCCTAAATTAAGGGCCCATAAAATTCAAGTAGGGCCTCAAAGCCCCCAACATTTTCAAAATTTGACTTTTTTTTTAAATAGATTTTTTCAATCAATATTTTTAAAATCGTTTTTATTTTGGAAAAAATTGTTTTTTTATTTAAAAAAAATGAATTTTTTTTTATTTTCGAAAAAAAATCGGTTTTTTTCATTTTAAAAAAAAAACAGTTTCTTTTTTATATTCGGAAAAAATCGGGTTTTTTCATTTTCAGAAAAAATCGGATTTTTTATATTTGGAAAAAATCGGTTTTTTTCATTTTCGGAAAAAATCGGTTTTTTCCTATTCGGAAAAAATCAGTTTTTTTCATTTACGGAAAAAGTCAGTTTTTTTATATTCGAAAAAAATCGGTTTTTTTCATTTTTGGAAAAAATTGGTTTTTTTTTATCTTCGAAAAAAATCGTTTTTTTTTTATTTTCTGAAAAAATCGTTTTTCTTAATTTTCAGAAAAAATTGGTTTTTTTTATTTTTTCGGAAAAAAAATCGGTTTTTTTTTATTTTCGGAAATAATCGATTTTTTTTTTCTTCTGAAAACACCGGTTTTTTTATTTTCGGAAAAAATTAGTTTTTTTGTTATCGAAAAAAATCAGTTTTTTTTTATTTTCGGAAAAAATTAGTTTTTATTATTTTCTGAAAAAATCAGTTTTTTTTTTATTTTTGGAAAAAATTGGTTTTAGGAAAAAACAGTTTTAAGAAAAAATCGGTTTTAGAAAAAAATCGGTTTTATAATATAAAATATTTTATTTCAAATAAATTAGATTTTGAGTCCTTCACTTAAGCCCTATTAAAGACAAAAATATGAAGGGGCTTAAAAATAAGGGGCCAAGAAAATATTCATTTAGTAAGGGGCCTAAAAAAATGGGGCCAACAAGGGGCCTATTTATTGGGGCTTTGTCATTTAGGGCTTTTTTGACACCTCTACCTGTCATTTTCCCCTTCCTTGGAGAAAAGACCTTCCAGATGAACATTATGCGGGATATTCTTCATCGGGTATCCAAGTTGACGGCGAGCTAAAATTGGATGATAGTTAATCCCTCCTTTAGTACCAATGAGGGGTACATTGGGGAAATATCCATATTTGTCGATGATTTTTATTCCGTCATAGATCCGATTGTACCAATCTATGTCGGAGTTGGTAAGAGACATAATCTTCTGTGACCATCGCAGACTACTCTTGTGATCCCAAAAAGCAGCAATCTTAGGTAAGTGGGAAATAAACCATTTATAGAGTAATGGTACACATCATGTGATCATCCCTCCACTGTACAAATTCCTTAAGTGTACAGAATGATAAGCATCTGCGAGCAAGGTTGGGACTGGGTTCCCAAATAAGAATATCTTAACAGCATTGGTGTCGATGAAGTTGTCAATGTTGGGAAAGAGGAATAACCCATATATAAGCAGAACAAAGACATCCTCGAAAGCGGTTATATTTCCTATACTGGCAAAGTATAAAGCTTTCTCCATCAGGAATTTAGCTGGTAAACCCTGGATTCTTCCTTTGGTGGTCATGTGAGTCCAAATTTCTGACTCATACAAAGAGATTACTCTTGCAATGGCTTGATCTTTTGGAATTTCTTCCAGTCTGAAAAATGGATCTTGATCAGTGATAGGTAAATCCATCAGGTGGGAGTATTCTTCCAGTGTTGGTGTGAGCTGTTAATCTGGAAAAGTGAAGCAGTGGTAAACCGGGTCGTAGAACTGAATCAGTGTAGAGAGGATCCCTTCAATCATGTTGACTTTTAAAAGAGACATCAGTCATCCGTACTTAACTCTGAAAGCTTCGGGATTAGTAATCATCCTTCCTAATTTCCTTAGGTCTTCTAGTTTTGGAAATTTGAAGGAGTACTTGTGCGTTTTTCTTCTTCCAAAATCCATAACGCAACCTCTAATATTTGCAATTATTGTTTCAATTCTTTTAGAAAAAGATTTTTTTTCTTGTTTAAAAAAGGTTTTTTTTAATGAATGCATGGATGCATGAATGCAACAAACAAAAACATTTGAAAACATGGGTTTAGGGGTTCATCGTCACGAGCATGGAGCCATGGATCTACCCATTCCCAAGGTGTGTACTAATAGGTCAATTTTTGTACCTATAGAACGGGTTCTAACAAAGGTTCCCAAAATTATTGACCCCCCTTAGGGATATTAACAGAAAACTCAAGAGAGCTGTAATATCCTAAAATGAATCTCTTTTAAGTGTAGTATCGCGTATCAACTATTCACGATAGTCACCGCATTAGCTAATGGTTTATTGGTTAAGTGTCTACTAATCCTCAGCTTCAAGAGTAACCCAATGGGAAAAAATAATGCTTTCACGACATGCTCGTTCAACATTGGTAATTCCACGCGGGCACCTCCACTGATTCGGTGGACTCTCAAGTCAGCTTGGTCGGGATTCACTCCCTATAAGCCTCCTTGAATATGCCACAACTTATCTTAATGTTCTCTCCGACTCACCACATACGTATTAATAGCATTCCCAGATAACAGTAATTTAAACACGAGTATCAAATAATATGATAACAGATAATATGTATATAAAAAAATGAGATAGCAAGTAAATAAACAGAAAAATAAATGCAAAGCAAGGCCTAGACCTCTTAGGAAATCTAATCCTAAATATCCCCAGCAGAGTTGCCATTTTTCATAGCGTGCGACTTTTGTCAGTGACGCGACCACCTTACCGCAGATAGTTTGGGTGCTACTTTCTGATTTATGTATTTATCCTATGAAGCCGGTTAAGGAAGGGGAAGATATCTTAAACTAACTCTGCACGCAAATGTTTTCTTTAACAAATGCTAAGTGATCGGGGATCGGGGTCTGGTTATACAAAGGGAAGTTATTAACACCCAGTGTATCTATGGTAATCCAAAGGAACCTTCTTTTGCATGTATTTTTGTTAACTTGAAATGCTTTATTGTGTTTATCTACTGTGGATTGGGAAAGTTTCTCCTTTAGGAGTGTTGAGAGAATGTTTTTGTTGTTTTCAGGTTTTCTGTTGTTTTTGGAAAGGTATTGGACCTAAAGTTTTTTATTTGTGTGCTCGTTAAGATTTCGCAATCTTATGCCTACGTATTCCCGTAAAGAGATTTGGGAAATCAAAGGAATCGTAGTTCTACCTTTTTCTATGGGAGGAAAGAATATTTGGTGTCTTGTTCAAAGCCCAAGATTGAAGTTATCTGAGTATTTGTGTCTTGTTTAAAGCACAAGATTGAAGCTAAAGTTGACTGAGAAAGAATTTGTCATCTCTAAAGGGAGGTATCTCACCTATACATCACAAATATTGAGGAATTGATTACAAGAGAAATTAATTTAACTGGGATATGAGAAATCCAGCAATGCCATAATTTCCTTTATAAGATAGATGTCACGAAGGAAGAAAGCTTTAACTCAGTGTAGAGCAATGCCACTTTTTCCTTATGAATCTTTCATGCTAAGAGAGGGACATTGGTTTGGATGTATAGAATCTAGAGGCTTGCCACTTACAACTGTTAGATGAAAGATAAGTTTTAGCCAAATAAAGGAGAGACTCCAACTTGGATTTTGAATCAACAAGTGTGCCACTTACAGTAATTATCTGGGACAAAGTTTTGATTGTTTGTTCGATATGTGATGTATAGAAGAAGTATCTTCCTACAGAGAGAACTCATGGTCTCATATGAGGGGATGTTGATTTTTTGTGTGACTTGTTCAAAGCCCAAGGTTGAAGCTAATGGGAACTGACTATACTGGGGAGGGTTTTATCTGTCTTATACAAAGCCCAAGATTGAGGCTGACTAGGGGAATTTCTTATATGAAGCCTAAGAGGAGGCTAACTTTTACTGAGGATTTGTTGAAATCCAGGAGCAGGTCCAAATTGTATTGGGGAGTCCAAGGGGATTTACTTTTGCTGGGAATCAAGGAAGAGTTGAAATACCAGATACCATGAGGTTCTGACTTCATTGAGGATTTGTTGATTTTCCAATTGACCCTGGCTGGGATGTTTCAAAGTGAAAGTTAAGCCTTATTGGGGGGTCAGGGGAGTTTAAGGTGAGTTTGAAAACCTTAGAGGTTTTAACTCTTTTGGAGACTGGTGTATTGGTAGAGTGATCAGGGTTTTCCTTATGCCTTTAGGAAACTTGAGGGTCTATGTCTATTAAGTCCAAAAGGAGACTATGATAAGTGAGACTTTCCAAGTTTATTTGAATGTAGCCCAAGAGGAGGTTGAGACTGTCCAAGTCTCTTAAGAAGTGGTAGGCTCTGGTGTAGAGATGGGTCTTTGTATGATGCCCAAGAGAAGGTTGTTGGTTTAAAGGATGAATATCAACCCTTAGAATGGTATGATGTTCTGGAATTTTGACTCTCCTGGGGATTGAACTAGTAGAAATAACTAAATTATATCCTATGCTTTTAGGAAGCATTTGGGTCCTTGTACTAAGCCCAAGAGGAGGCTGGGGAACTTCTAAGAAGCATGTTGGTCCTTGTACTAAGCCTAAGAGGAGGTTGGGGATGCTTTTAGGAAGCCGGTGGGTCTAAGCCAAAGAAAAGTTCAATAAAGGTTTCACCGGGAATTAATCCTTTCTCTGTTGAACAATTCTAAGGTTTGAAGAAATTCAAAAGAGGTTTCACCGGGAATTAATCCTCTATGGGAAAATGAATTTCTTGTATACACATATATTTCTAAGTTTTGACAGTCTTGAGAAAAGTTTCACCAGGAATAATGCCTTTCTCTGTTCCATATTGAATAAGCCCAAGAGAAGGCAGACTGCATAGGGAATTTCCTATGAGGGAACTAGTTTTGACTAAGTTAGAAAGTAACCTCTGTTTTGACCTAAGTGTAGACCTAACTGCTGGGGAAATTCTAAACAAATATGCACAAGAATATATACAGATAAATGAATTGATAGGTATATCAATAAATATGCATTAAATTGAAAAGATGTTAGGACTTACACTCTGAGAGGAGGCCCAAGTGTATGGTGATTGATTGTATCTTTTTAACTGTATGATTAGGGTTTTAGGAAATTAGAGAAAGTTTTGAGAAAACTTTGAATTTGAATTTGAATTAAAAGAAATTTGTTTGAAAGAAAAGACTGTTTGGGGCTTATAACTCAAAGAGAGACCCAAGTGGTCTAAAAGCAGTTTCACCGGGAATAATGCTCCTCTTAGTACCAGTTTTAAAACAGACAGATGATTTTGAAAACAGAGGTATGGGGCTTGCAACTCAAGGAGAGGCCCAAGGAAGTTGTTTATTGTTTAAAACAAAGTTTATGAACAAAATATTGGGGCTTATACTTAAGGAGAGGCCCAGATAATTGCTTTGAAAAGACGACGATCGCGCCGCAGTTTTGAAAACCACATAGGGACTTATACAATGACTGAGGCCCCAAAAATTATTTACACAAAGGGATGGATCTTACACTCTACAAAGAGGCCCAAAAATGTTATTTTTACACAAGAGTTTGGGCTTATAGCTCAAGGAGATGCCCAGATGAAAAACAGCGATTGTACCGTTTATTGTATCAGGACTTATACAATGACTGATGCCCAAAATTATGTATTTACAAAGGGGATGGGTCTTACACTCTACAAAGAGGTCCAAAAATGTTTCAAACGAAGTTTGAAAAAATTAAAATTAAGGAAAACCCTAATTTTAATTAAAAAAAAACAATTTTCAAAGAAAATTAAATAGAAAATGATATAAAATATCAAATATATTCAAAAACAAGTTGTGGACTTTGAAAAATGTTTTGAAAAATTATGTTATGTTTATATGAAAGTGTGAAATTCATTTGAATTTGAAAAATCAAGAGGAAAATTTCATTAAAAAAGTTTTAAAACAATTAAAATGAAATTCTTTACAAAAATTCAAACTATATTAAATAAATAATATAAAATTGATTTTTTTTGTAGAATAAAATATTTTAATATTTTTGTGAATTTTTAAAAAAAGAACCAATAAAAAATGATTAAAATTGAGAGAGAAATTAATTTTTGAAATCAATTAAGAAAATAACTTAAAAATTCAAAAAATCAAATAAATTTGAAAACGCATTTATGATGCATGGATCATAGAGTTTGAGAGTTCAAGCTTTCCTCTTGAAAGAAGAAATCGAATTGTGTGTTGGAGGTGTTACAGATGTTGTTTGATGACTTGGACAACTTCAATGGACCTTATGTAAGGTGTTTGGAAGCTTGGAATGGATTGAAATAACCTGGATCACCTTGTGGCAACTCAATTGCAAATAGGCCTGAGTTTGATTTGGAGCTTTGTGATTCTGAGGTTACATATGTGTGGGAAATGTTTGGATAGCTCACATATGATGTATATGATGTGTCTATAACATTGGTTTTGATAAAATTGCTCTCTATTTTAAAATTCGCATGTTACTTGAAAAAGAAGAAATTTCTGGTTTTTGAGAGTGAAAGGAAGAAAAGCGTGGGTTGTTATGCTTTGGTGTACTCAAAATGATCAGAAAGGATCCCTATTTATAGTATAGCAAGTTTGTTTTGGGAGCAATAGTGATTGGGGGGCTGGATCACCCTATTATCCATTGAGTTTTGTCATGTAGCCAAAGTCTCCTCTAGCCATTGACTTGAGTCAATCTTGCAGGCCTATGGTCTTCTAATTCTTGGACTAATCTTGACTCATTTGTAATGTTGTGGACTGATACACGCCAACTCTATGTATCCATTCAATGCCTCATGACAAAGTTGGAGTTTTTGGAAATGAACCTTGAATGCCATGTGCCTAAAGGATTTGGTTTTTGACTTGGTGGCCTTGTGATCAGATTCTTCATCATTCATGTTGATTTTGGACAGAAATACAATGATGCAAGTGTCCAAAATTGGCTCAAGAAATCGTGGGATACAAATCATGTAACAATGTTGTTGTGTAGGTAGGGTGAAAAATACCATTTTTGGAGGCTTATAACTCCTTGCTCAAGTTGAATCAAGGGAGGCTCTTGTACTTTTTAGAAAGCCCCTATATCACACTTCAACTTTGATGTTTAACTTTGGTCTTGAATCATCTTGGATCATAATGAAAAATAGCCTCAAAGTTGGTGAAAATACAAAACAGATTCTGTCCAAAATTTCACTAAGTGTTGAAAAAAATGTCAATTTTTCATTTTTTTGTGATTTTGATCATTCCATAACTCAAAATCCATGAGTATTTGGAATATGTTGTAGTTGACAATCTTGAAGTATGTAATGAGAGTTTTCATTTGAGCTTTGGATGGAAGAAAAAGGTTACTTGGATCACAAGTTATGGTCTTACAAAGTTGGGTAGAAATCACTTTCTTCCATGACTTAGTGAAAATTCAAGTTTCTTAATGTTGCCCCTTTTGCAAGTAACCCCAATTTTCTTGATTTTTCTTGATGGATGATGATCCAAACCATTAGTTAACATTGTTTTTTACTTAGAGAAGCCATGTTTGTCAGGAAATCCAAAAAGTCAAACTTGATTTTTGGGCACAGTTGACTTTTTGTCAGATGAATTTTAAACTTTGTGATTCTCTATGAAATCAAGTCCTTGACCTAATTCAAACCTAATGGATGGATTCCATAGGTGTTTTAGAGTTGAATCATTTCCCAAGGTTTGAGATCATGCCTTGGTCAAAAGTCAAAGGTATAATTGACTTTTTCTCAAAAACCCGAATTGGTGGTCCAGATGAATTTACATACTTATCTTGCTTATGGATCAAGTTCTTTGTGTCAATTTGAACTTGTTAGAGGATCAATGCAAGATAATTGAGGTCTTCAAAACATTTTTTGAGGTATTGGCTCATGTCTTGCTCCAAAAGTCTACTTAGGGGTGAATTAGGTCAAGAAACCCTAATTCCTGATTTTTGATGAATGCATCCCCTGAGGCTATTTTGAGCTTATGATTGGATCCATGAGGTCCCTTTGAGCTTCTTGGATAATATTTTGAAGTATTGGCTTAATGACCAGATGAAAGTTTCCCTCTGGGAGCCTTGGTCGACCAAACCCCTAATTTGGTGATACTGATGCTATTGAGGCTTGATCAACTCAAGATGTCGCATTTTCATTCTTAATTCTTGGTGTGGGAAACCCCTTGATCCTTCATGGATGTTTGAGAGGTTTGACAGGTTAGGGATCATGTTCATTCTTGATTGATCCTTTATCTGAGTACTCTGAGAGGGCTCAAAACCCTAATTCTTGATTGTAGTGAATGCTCAACAATCTTTGAGAGGATTGATGAGGTATGAAGGTACACCCATATTGTGGTGATGATTTGCACAATGATGGGGAAATCTTGTGGTCAAAATTTAGGATATTACAATATGAAGGGTGACATATCTCTCTTCATTGACTTTGTGCCAAAGAAAAAGGGGTTTGTCACTTATGGAGATAATAACAAAGGTGTTATATTTGGAAAAGGTAGAGTAGGTAATCCCTCATCTACTACTATCTCCGATGTTATGTTAGTTGATGGTCTTAAACATAACCTTTTTAGCATTAGTCAACTTTGTGACAAGGGTTTTAAAGTTACTTTTACAATAACACCCCAGACTGCTTTCAAGATTACCGACTGACCCCACAAACCAACACGGGTCTTTTCAGCATGCTTTTTCCTCACTCACATGCTTTTTGGAAAACTTCCCAGAAGGTCACCCATCCCAAAATTGCTCTAAGTCAAGCACGCTTAACTATGGTGTGTTTATGGAATGGGCTACCGAAAAGAAGATGCATCTTGTTGGTATAGGTAGTACCAATTAATCCTTATAAGTCTTCCTTCAAACATGTAGTCCCATACCTACACAGCCTCAGGATCCCTCTCATTCCGATGTGAATTTGGTTTTTTCCCTAGACGTTACTAGGAGTGTCTCATTGTCATGCCTCGCGCACCGACAACCACTCCCTCACCAAGCTGCTAGAAGTGTCTCATTGCCATGCCTCATGCAATGACAACCACTCCCTCGCCCTCGAGTGTCACAGGAACTAACTGTCTAGCCACCATGAGTGAAAACTCTTGGTTATGGAATAGAGGCCTAGCTCATATCAACTTTGACTTACTAAATAAAGTAACCTCAAAATATTTAGTATTAGGTCTACCAAAAATGAAATCCACAGAAGACCATATATGTGAAGCGTGTCAAATAGGGAAGTAAACAAGAATCTCTTTTAAATGGAAAAACCTTGTTTCTATCTCGAGACCTCTTGAGCTTCTTCATACGGACCTTTTTGGTCCCTCAAGGACCAAAATCATAGGTGGAAACTATTATGGCTTTGTGATTGTAGATGATTACTCAAGATTTTGTTGGGTTATGTTTTTGTCTAGAAAAGATTAGACCTATTCAGCTTTTAAACAATTTGCTAGATTGTTCCAATATAAGATGAATTTGAAAATCATTTCCATCCGAAGTGATCATGGAGGAGAATTTCAAAACCTCCTCTTTTAGAAGTGTTGTGACAAACATGACATTGAGCATAACTTATCTGCTCATAAAACTCCACAACAAAATGGTATTGTGGAGCGTAAAAATCAGGTTTTAGAGGAGTTGGCAAGGATTGTGCTTAATGAAGGTAATCTACCAAAGTATTTATGGGTCGATGCCATTAACACGGCTTGTTATGTCTTGAATAGGATTTTGATACGTCCTATTTTAGACAAAATTCTCAATGAACTACTTAGAGGTAGAAAACCTAATTTTTCTCATCTATACATTTTCGAATGTAAATGCTATATTTTGAACAATGGAAAGGGCAATCTTGGCAAATTTGATGCAAAAGCCAATAAGGGTATCTTCCTCGGATACTCACAATTTAGTAAATTATATAGGGTTTATAACAAGAGATTACTTATTGTTTAGGAGTCCGTACATGTTATGTTTGATGAGTCTTACCCGAAAAATATTGGGAAAGGTGTTTCTTTTCATGATGTAGGTGTATCTTCATAAGAAATTCTCAATGGAACTGAACAAGGAATTGATCAACCTAAAGCGGTGGAGCATGAGAAAGAAGAAGATAACGATCATGAAGAGGAGAATGTTAAAATTCCATCTGCATTGGAAGGTCTACCTTTGACTTGGAAAACATCCAAAGATCATCATATTGACAACATACTTGGGGACATCACCAAAGGCATGACAACACGCTCCAAAATAAGTAATTTTTGTTATCACTTTGCGTTTGTTTCTCAAGTCGAACCTAAAAATGATAAAGATGCATTACTTGATGAGCATTGGCTTATGGCCATGCAAGATGAACTAAACCATTTTAAAAGGAATGACGTTTGGGAACTTGTCTCTCGTCCTAAAAATCATCATGTAATTGGCACCCAATGGGTTTTTAGGAACAATCTTGATGAAAACGGAGTGATAACCTGCAATAAAGCTCGGCTAGTGGCTCAAGGTTATAACCAAGAGGAAGGCGTCGACTATGAGGAGACTTATGTGCTGGTTTCTCACCTTGAGGCTATATGCCTTCTACTAGCTTATACTTGCGCCAAAAATTTCAAGCTATTCCAAGTGGACGTAAAAAGTGTGTTCCTTAATGGTTATATTAATTAAGAAGTGTATATAGCTCAACCCCCCGGTTTTGAAAGTCATGAGTATCCAAATTATGTTTACAAGCTAAAAAGTTCTTTGTATGGCCTCAAACAAGCCCTTGGGGCTTGGTATGAGCGACTAAGTAAGTTTTTAATCGATCATGGATACTCTAGGGGAAAAGTAGATACTACACTTTTCATTAAGCGCCAAGGAAAGCATACTCTTCTAGTTCAAGTTTATGTCGATGATATTATTTTTGGATAAACTAATATGCAATTTGTAGAGGAGTTTTCTAAGCTTATGCAGGGAGAGTTTGAAATTAGCCTTATGGGAGAGTTGAATTATTTCCTTGGTCTTCAAATAAAACAACTCAATGAAGGTACTTTTGTGTATCAAACCAAATATTGCAAAGGCTTGCTAAAGAGGTTTGGCATAGAAGATGCAAAATCCATTGATACTCCTATGGCTACAAATGGTAACTTGGAAAGGAATTAAAATGGTAAGGATGTAGATGTGAATAAATATAGAGGTATGATTAGTTCTCTTCTATATCTTATGCATCTAGGTCGGACATTATGTTTAACGTGTTTATATGCGCCCGTTATTAATCGGGTCCAAAGGAATCACACTTAAAAGCCGTAAAATGTATTCTTAGGTATCTTCATGGTACTTCTAGTTACGGGCTTTGGTATTCTAAGGGAAGCGATAGTGAATTGGTTGGTTACACCGATTTTGATTTTTCTAGTTGCAAATCAGATAGGAAGAGTACTAGTGGAACTTGCCACATGTTTTCAAATGCCTTAGTAAGTTGGCATAGCAAGAAACAATTTTCTATTGCTTTGTCAACCATCGAGGCGGAATACATTGTGGTCGGTAGTTGTTGCACTCAAATTTGGTATCAAACAACAACTACTTGACTTTGATATAAAACTCCAACGTATTCCTATTATGTGCGACAACACTAGTGCTATTAATCTAACCAAAAATCCGGTGTTACATTCTCGTACTATGCATATTGAGATTCGTCACCACTTCCTACGTGACCATGTTGAAAAAGGGGATGTCGTATTTGAGCATGTTGATAGTAAAAGTGAACTTGCAAATATTTTTACAAAACCTCTTGCGACCGAGCCATTTTTCAACATTCGAAGGGAATTGGGAAAAGTTGATTTCTCAAATATGAATTGTTGCATGCACTTTATTTAACTTTGCTCTAACTTTCCTTAGAAGTTCTATTACTTAAGAGTGCATCCTTCATCATCTCATAAGCGAGGTAATATTGTTCCATTCTTCATTTTTAAGCTTGTATTGTTTCATGTTGCTTGTGTTCCAAATAATTGATATTCTTGATGTATGAAATAGTTCATGAACATTCTCTTCCAAAAATTTCTATTGATATATGTCAATTATATACTTATAGTGATTTTGTGTTATTCCATCTATATGCTTGAAATATACTTTTGGTGCACTTGGCTTGTTATGTATTCTTGCATGAAATATGGTTGAACATGTTATAATGTTGCTGAAATTCTTCTTGTGTGTCATTATTATGATAACATCTATGTTTTTAGTTTGAGTGGTGATGAATTTGTAAATCTCCTTGTTAGAGCACATACGTGTGCAGCATTTCGGGAGCACCAAAGGCATATGTCACGTAATCGTGTCGCTTTTTTAGCAAGCTCAAGAGTTTTTTTATTACACTGTATCCTTCACGTTTGATGTTTGTGTTGTGTTATTTGGCATAAATTGTAACAACGATGTCCTATTGCTTCTTAATATGCTTGTATTTATGTCTAGGCATTCTTGTTTAATATGCATATCATTTTATGTGAGTGTTATCATGTTGATGTTCTTATCTTTACAAATTCCCTCTGTATGGTATATTAGTTTATATGTGATATAAGATACTTCTCATGGTTTGCTTTGCCTCTTTTTGATGTTTTTAAAAAGGGAGAAGTATATATAAATGAAGTTGGATGCATCTATTTAGGGGGAGTCTTCATGAAGACACAAAACGTCGCGAAACGCATTGTCTCAAATTTTTCCATCATAAAAAATGGGGAGTATGTGAGTGCAACTTTTCGTTCGATGTATTTTTGAATGATGTCAAAACTAGGATAATTTAGAGTTAATGTATATTGGACGGTATCCTCTGATTCTAGATGTGTATCTTAGCATTAGAAAGCATTAAAATGGTTTGGAAAGGGTGCATACATCATAAATGCATTGAAAATAAAGCTTTTATGAAACATCTACAACATAGGTCGACACATGCATGTTTAAGTCGACCTATAGAAGCTTTTGTTTCAGCATAGGTCGACACATATCCATCTTAGGTCGACACCCATGCATCAATAATAAAACTTGTAGCCATTGTCTATGAGCTAACCAACATAGGTCGACACAGGACCTTTATAGGTCGACCTAAGACCTTCACAGGTCGGCACAAGTGCTTTGATAGGTCGACCTACAACTTTTATAGGTCGACACATTCGATGCTTTCTTTCAAAAAAATCAAATTTTCCTCCATTCATTTGCATTCCTTTTTCTCTAAACTTGCATACCTATAAATACTTAATACATGCATCTTTTTCTAGTAAGGTTCTAGTGTAAAACCTACATGAAACCAGAATTTCAAAGCATACTCATCATCTTCAACCTCTCTTCTATGCATATACACAATCAAACTACGCATAATCATTTTTTGATTGGGTGATCATCTAGATTAGGGTTTATAACGTCCAATTAGGTTTGTGTACCGAGAATATTGGGTTGAGTTCTTTGAGGGTTTCAAATAACAAAATCGAGCTAGAGTTTTCCTTCAAGATCATTGAGGATTTGAAGGTTTTGGACAAGATTACGTAATTCGGATCTGATCCAGTGAAAGCCTTGGAACAAGGTGATTCCTTGCAAGGGAGTAGCGTGAGACGGTGGATCGTGCTGATAAATCTTGGGTTCAACAAGTGTGTGCTTGGGATTAATTTAACCGTGTGAAAGCCTTAGGACAAGGTGGTTCCTTGCAATGAAAAAGCAAGAATTGGTGAATTGAAGCGGCATTGTTGGTGACTTGATCAATCTTTGATCAAGGGTTTTGGAGGTGGTAGAATCAACAACAAACCATAGGGTTTGTAGGGTTAGAGTTCTTCATCTTTTGTATATACCCTTTTTGCAAAGTAAGATTAATTGCAATTATCTCAATTCGATTTTGAATTGAGGGCAGACATACCCATAGCGAGGCTGATTGGGGAACTGCCTAAACAAATCCTTCTCCCTCCCCCTCTCTCTCTACTTTAATTTTGTTCTAAGTAAATTATTAATTTTATTGATTATTTAATTAATTTGATTGGGAATTATTTTTTATCATATTTTTGAATTAGGTTTGGTTGATAGAATCATAATCTGGTTGATTGTGATTTATTTAAGATCAACAAAACAAAGTAAATTTCCAAACGATATTGATTGCACACAAGGTGATCGATAAATTGCATTGTTGTATTTTTGTGATTTTTTATCATTGGAAATAAGCTTTGCGTGTATATTAGCATTTAATTGTTTGTGATTAATCATTGTCGAACAATTTGTGTTCATTATCATTCAATTGTGTACCTTTACGCATATCCGAGCTTTTCGATAGAGGTTTAGTTAAATGATTCAATTCAGGTTGTTTTTGTTGTGCCATAAAACTTTTGAAAACCATTTTTTCCAAAAGTTTGATTTTAAATTTGTGATCTATTCACCCCCTCTAGATTGAAGCCTATCGTCTAACAAAGGTAACAATGACTATGAACTCTGCACTTTAATTGTATTATGCAATGTTAATATCAATAATTTAATAATGACAATTGCATCTTCATAACAGTTTGATCGAATTCAAATACTGATTCGTCATGACCATACACAAAAGTGGAAAGATTTGTTCAAAGAAGATATTACTTGTATCATTAATAACGGTAATGTTTATAGTAATGATTTTCAATGGAAACTATGTGATCATAAGTAAAAAATTGTATTTTTAATGTTGAGTATAGCAAGTGTGAGTAGTATAGATAATAGTCTCACATTTGTTAGAAATGTGGAGACTTGAGTATCTATAAGTGAAAGAACCCACACACCTAACATTAATAATCTAATTAATTGATCGAAGTATGTTTGATCAACTAATCAAATCAGCAAGGGGATCATGCAAAAAATTACATAGTAAGCACATGGTATCATGAAAAGGAATTATCAAAGGAAATAAGAAATTGGATTTAACAATGTTAAAACCCTAAATTATGGTATATTGCTAATTGAATTTAAAAATAAATTCTAACAATTCCAATCAAAACCTAACTTAATTACAAAAATCCTAACCTAAAGAAATGTATTTTTTATGTGTATTTAATGTGTATTTTTATGAGGTGTCTTTAATATGCTACAAGAAAAAAATCACACAGTAATTAAATAATTAACGCTCTGCATATGGGGTGTGAAGTTGAAAAAGAGAGTTTGGTTAGTAAAAGGGTGTTGGGCCCAGCAGTTGAAGGCCCATAGTTGTTTATTGTTAGAGTTCAGAATGGAGATGGGTGCATTAGAAAAAAAGTGCGCTAAGAGAAAAAGCCCTTTGGGCTTAGTGTTTTTGGCCTAAGATGTATGGGGAAAAGGATTGAGAGGAGCTCAGACTCCATCATTTCAGTTTTAACCTAACCGACCAGATCTCTCCCTCTCTCACACCTTTCCTCGCTGTAAATTGCGCCGTCGCGCCGGAGGTGGCATCGCAACCCATAAGTGTCCAAAACCACCATCAATGGACTCGTTTCTTTGTCCTCTTTCTATCTCTCATATCTATTTCCTTTGAAATGCACTACCACCCTTCAAACCCAAACAAAAAATCCTCAAGAACCCTAATTCATTCAAACAAAAATTAAATGATATAGGAGGGGATTAGAGCAAGAGACCTCGGGGCTTTGATTCCCCTCAACTACCTCTACATCCTAGTAAAAGATTTGCATTGAAATAATGGAGAAATGAAGATCCTAACTACAAGTTCGAGACGTGCCCTGGGGAAGGTTAAAGTTGCTTGAGGAAACTGACGCAGAGAAAAATACCAGAGGTAAATGCTTCACTCTTTTGCTTCTAGTATTGATTTCATCTTCTTTTATGAACTTAGTCTGTAGGAATTACTACGTTGTTGTTGTTGAGAGAAGAGAGTAGAGAGTGTAGAGGTTTGGCTCTGTTGAAGCAAAACTTCAAGGTAAAGTTTTGCTTAACAATGGAGGATTGAGAGCTTTAAGTGTGGTGGTGAGGTTGTGAGAAGAGAGTGAATTGCATAGAATGATGATGAATTATAATCATAGTGAATGTGATTGTTGTTGTTCATAATTACAGAGAGGTTTGCTCATATAGAGATTTAATGCTAACTGAATTGGGCAGTTTTTTTAGGGCAAGTCAGTTAGAGTTAGGTCAATTGTTAGTGTTAGTTAATTTCATGAGAAAATTAGTTAGGTTAACTAACAGTGTTAGTTTGACAGTTAGCCACTTGAAATTTGGAAATTAGGAGTGTTAGCTGTTAGATTGATTGAACTATTATGAATTAGTTTGGTTATTGAGTTAAGGTGGTTAGTGGAATTGTTAGTCAGTTTTGGAATAGTTAGAAATCTGTTTAGTTTGTAGTTAGTAGTTACTTAATGAGAAATTAGTTAGTTGTGTTAATTTGGTTGGAAGTTTAGCTCTATTATAAGTTTGGTAGTTAATGGTATTAATTTGATGCGTTTCTCTTTGAATAGTTAGTGAATGATTTGAAATGTGATATCTAGATTGTTATTGAACTTGTTACACCAATTAGAGTTTGTTTAGTGAGGTTAATGTTTTTATTAGTTAGAGAAGTTGTTAGTTAATCAATTGAATTTAGAAATCAGTTAATTCAACTGTTAGAAGCTAGGTTATTTGTTAGGGTAAAACAAGTTAAGAAAAGGAAAGGTTAATTGGAATTCACTCATGATTGGGGAAGGATTGAAGGTCAGATTATGCTACATGTTGTGTGCTTGTTGTTTTTCTTTTGATGTTTGATCTAAGTTAATTTTGTTAGGACTGCTATGAAGTTAGTATTTTGCTAGTTAATGTGTGTTAAACTGTTAATGAATTTGGATCTTAAATTATGATAGTGAATGGCTCAGTTAGTAGGGGTTGGTTTCAATCTGACAGTTAGAAATGATAGCAATTAGTTTATGTTTTGAACTGGATTTATAGTATCATTCAGCTCCGCTAGGTCATTCACTATAATCTTAGGGGTTGGTATCATTTAGGTCCGCTAGGTCAACCCCTATATAGTATACCATAATCTTAAGAGTCTCATCTTTGGTAATCCTCATGTGATATAGAAGTCTCCCCATGATCAGAAGATGTATCAAACAAGAGACATCGTTGAGTGTGATAAATATCTCACTAAGCGGGAGATGAAATGACGAGGTCTCTAAGTGTCATCTCTCCATGAATGCATTAAGCATCCCGTGGTTGACTGTAGTATAATCGGTCATGCATAAGTCCTTCAGGCCAGATAAGGACAAAAGTGCCTGAACCAATCCTCATTCGGCTGAGGAAAGCTAGTAATCTTTCACCAGTGGTTAATAAATTTCAACGAATCACGCTCTTGGAAATAAATAAAAATCAATGTCAGAAACTTATCAATTAAAATAAACATAAATAAAAAAGAATGAATCCAACTAATGCTACCTCTTTGTCCCAGATATGTCTGGCAGTATGGTCTGGGTATAGAGGCAGTAGTGAAAAATCTACAAGGCCTTCTCAAAATGCCTTTGCCTCAGCATCTGCATCAACCTTACCCTCCAGAGGTTGTACTGGCCCAGTAGTAGGAGGTGGCCCGGGCTCAAAAGCATATATAGTAGGAGGTGGTAGTGGTGATTCTGAAACCACTGGTGACTCGGGTACCTCAGGCGCCTGAATAGAGGAAACACGGTGCATGTAGAAGGATATAGGGAGTGACGCGTCTATAGATGAGTCTCGTCTCCTATGAGAGAAAGAAGATAGAGAAGCATGAGCCCCAGAAATAGACGGCTCTGCATGGTCAGAGGGGCTAAAAGCCTCTAAAACCTCTTAATTCTTCTCTCGCTGCACTGATGTATGTTGTGCAACCCTCCTGTGCCTCAGTCTATCATGTCTATCAGCTATTATGCATGTAAATTCAAGTAAAATAGATAATTAGTACAGGAGAACAACACCACAAGTAAGAAAAAAAATTACTGAGTAAATTCCGAAGATGCATCTCTGGTTGCTTGGAAACTAAAACGTTGAAAAATTCCGGAGATGTATCTCTGGAATTTTTTGCAACAGAAAATTGCGTCAATGGCGCCAATGCACCCATGCAATCCTAAAAAAATCCTTTGATCATCCCTTTCAGCCAATAAACGTGTAATACATTATGTCTAAGTTATCATACATCTAATTTCTACTAATTTCTAACCTTAATCATCAATTTCTACTCATTTACACAAAAACTCAAAAACTTATCAAAACATCAAAAAACTTATAAATTTCAACATTCCTTCAGGGTTGGATGATGTTTCTGATGTTGATTGAAGTTCCCTTGAGCTTTGTTTTTTGATTTTTGACTTGGTGATGAGAAAAAATTGAGAGAGCTTGAAGTGGTTTTGAGCAAAATGAGAAATGAGGAAGGAGAAGAGTCTGGCGCGATTTAATCTCCAAAATATTTCAGAGATGCATCTCCTAAATATTTTAACGTTAATTGAGCCCTGAGTGCGTACGAAGATGCATCTCCGAAATCTTGGGGAATTTAAGCATTTTTCGTGTGATGATTAAAAAACAAAAAGGGTGCATTAAGAAATTCACAACTTTATTTGTATATGAAAAAAGTCTAAAACTTTATTTTTAAATATAAAAAGTTTAATAAATGTCATGCATTCGATCTCAGATATAAGCAATTAAAAAAAAAAACTCACCATTTAAAAAATATATTTGAATGCATTTAAATTTTATTCTTTTTCTAATTTGACCTCTACTTTTTATTTTGAAAATTATATATAAAAGATGTCAAGCCGACAAACTAAAAAGACCGGTCATACAATTGGGTCTTAGGCCCGTTACAACTTTGGTTCAGGTTGTCCTTTGCCATACTCTTAGAGATACTAACCTTAGCTAATGTATGTGCCGATTTGTTCATCTCCCTTATGATGTGAACGAACTTTGCTTTTTCAAACTTACCTTTCATCTTCCACATTTCTCTACAGTGCATGCCCACTGCATTCCTAGGTATTGTGTCTTCGCTACCGTCCATGAATTAGCGAGTGCTTTGTAGGCTTAAGAGGTGTCACCAATTGGCGACAGAGTGTTAAAATTTGGATGTTGTCACCAATTCATTTGGAGACAGGGTGCAATGTGTAATTTTTTAACATAAATAATTAACATTAATATTTAATTAAAAATAATATTACATAAATTCATGATGACGACCGGGTTGGTCATTCCGACCATCGGTTCCACATCCCCTAGCCACCCTCGCTCGTTGCCCTTGTTACCCCCGTTGTTGATTCACTCTAGGTGTTTGAGGATTTGAGGCCTCAAGAACATCCCAAACAAAATTCCAAAGAATTTCTTGCATTTCTAAGAAATCTTGTGTGTTGAAACAGAGTTCGCGACCCATGCCAGAGTAGTTGGGATGTGATGAAGGGGTAATTGGTGCGCGACCTGAACGATTGAAGGGGGACATTGGTGTGAAGGATTTGTTGGTGAAAGGTTGAAATGGTAATGGTGTTTGAAAGCCATAAGGTTGTTGTGATGTTTGTGTGTCAGCTATGGTGTGATGTTTAAGCGTTTTGGCTATGGAAAGATGTTTGGGCGTTTTGGCTATATCTTGATGTTGTGTTGGGGGCATATGCATTTTGGGTGTTTTGATAATATTAATTTTGTTGGAGATGGTATGGGGGACGCTCTTGGTATCGTGGTTGGGTGTTTGGCATGTTTGGATTGTGGTTTTGTGTGTTTGTGGGTCGGTAATTTTGTTGGGTAGGGTTGGAAGGTTGGGGTATTTATAAAGGATCTTGGGCCTAAGTTACAGAGTTATAGTAGAACGGTTTTTCCCTAACTCCATTATCAAGGAAATGATCAAGGGAATACTTGTTCTTCCTATAATCATATGGGAACAATTCCTCCATTGACTGCCTCTCTCTAGTTAGTCACTATGTGCCCACGTCATCACCCACATTTATTGGGCAAGTGAGGCTACCTTGGACGGCCTGAGCCCAATAGAGCGACCAGTCACAAAGTTTGGGAAAATGTGTTTGGTCCATACCAGGCGAGCTAAGGCTTCGCTATGTAGCTCACCTATCTCTATTGTGTTTAACATTCATTCCTTTCATGGATTATCCCCTCTCAGAGCCCAATAAAATTATGTCGATACAACATGTATGTCGTGATAATTACATATTATACATGAAAGAGTATGAAAAATTGAACGAGTGCCCAAGGTGCGAGGAGTCACGCTACAATCTAAAGAACAATGGTGGCGATGAAAATGATGTAAGTAGAAAGGGTCCTCATACCAAGGTGATGTGGTACCTACCAATAATTCCACTTTTCACTACACTCATCTTGAATCTTGAACTAACTTGGGCATTGGAGTAATAACCATACAGGTCCACCCCGCACTGTCATGAAGGAGATTAACACAACTGTTCAAGATCATTAGTTCTCCAACTGCATCCATTTCTGGTTCATGAATAGAACAGTAGCGTCATCTGCGAAAATCAACTTCTGATTTCTATGATTTCCATGAATTCACATTCGTTCCCCATCTCCATCGTTCGCAACCTTCTAAAATCTCAGAATCGAGAGCTTTCAGAAGTGAACACAGATATCTGTTGTAGTTAATCCAATCAATCACCATTTCAACTATGATTTGACGGGTTCTCGAATCTCTAATTCCCTCGGGCACTTTGCAAAAGCAACAGAAGAAAGGATCCTAGATCCAGATTTAGATCTATACTATATGCTTGAGGCAATTTCCTTGAAGATAATGCTGAAGGTTCATGATCCATCCTTTGATCTAACATCGCTGGTACTTCTCGTTACTAACATAGTACTCTAGTTGGTTATTTTTCAAATCAGCTTAAGACTATAGTGTCACACACAAGTATACATGTATGTTTGATTGCAACAAGTAATAAAGTAAGGATATCGTATCCATAGGGAGTGGAAGAGATTTAGATTGAACTTTTGTAAATAATCTTTGTTTAAAATAAGTATGAGCAAGGTAACAAATAACAGAGTTAAAACTACTAAATAAAAGGAAGAAAATATCAAGAGAGTGAATTATGAGCTAAGATCCATTAATATATTAGTGATCTAAATGTGTGCCCGATGTGAAGTGTCGTGCCTTAAAAGGTCAGAACGTGATCTCATGGTGTATCTCTACAACATCAAAGCATGCATTACTAGGGCAAGGGAACAAATCTCTAAGCCTCACTTATAACCCTAAAATACGCCTGGTTTTAATTCTGAAAATTCTTTATGGCCTTAGCTTTTTATCTCTAAGCAAGCTAATTTAAGTGAATATCTCTATCCTACTTGTTTAACCACTTTTGTTATGAAATCCACTTGTTGTTGGATCTCTCACAACAACAAGCTTTTACCTTTTTCTAAGTTGATCATTCTAAGAAGCAAGTTTATTGCATAAAAAGACATAACAAAATAGGACACTCAAAAACAGGTCATTTTAACATAAAGACAACATTATATTAATTTCACTTTGCTCATCAAACAAGTGTTTAGCTCATAGTGAGCAGAGTACAAACTACTAAACTGAAACTAATAGGAAACATACTTAAACAAAAGATGTAAAAGAGATGACAACCTAATAATAACTTGAAGTTCCTTTGCGTTGGATAAACAACAACTAATATCTCCAGTCACGCCACCTCTCAGCAGTGAATACATGATTGGATTAGAAGAAGAACACTCTCTATATCTCACTAACCCTTTAAAGAAAATAAACAACTACTTAAGAATATTATGCTTGTGTGAATTCTCCCACTCTTTCATTTTCTTCTGAAGCTTAAGGTCAACTTTTATAGGCTTGAGTCTGGATGCGAAAGTTGGTAGGATTTGGATCATGGGCTTTTGATTCAAATGAGGTTTCATCCCAAATCAAATCAACAAATTCTTCAATTGTCCCTCATCCTTAGCGAACAAGTTTTCAGTACAGACAGCAATTGGCGATAAGGCGTCTGCTGCAGGCTACTGCAGCAGATAGTGGCGTAGAGACGCAGGCGGAGGATGGCTGGTGCAGGGCGCACTTTTGCAATCGTGGTCTCCACCGTACTATTTTTTTTTGTCCATATGCACAATTGATCTTATCTTTTTGCTTCTTTAGTTTTTTCCAAGCATATTTCTGCCACGTAGGCCCTAGCAATGATTTCCCTCCAAACTCTTGGTGAATTGCTGAATGTGATTCTTAACAACTTCCAATTCTTTAAATAGTTCACGCTCCAGACTCTGTCTTGACCAGTCACGTCTCAGCTTGCCTTAAAACTGTCTTTCAAAACAAAAACACGCATAAAAACTACAAAGGGAAGCACCTAGCATGCTTAAAACAAAATAAGCTAAAAATAGCAAAATTAATTAAACAAACATTAAACTTAAACTAAAAACCTATTTGAAAATGGATCACAATGACACACAAAAAGTGTGTTATCATACTCACTGGGGCGGTGTCAAAGATGCGGCAAGTTCATAGTTAATTACACCAGGATACAATGAGCTTATAATTAACGCTGAGCGTGGACCTGGTACGAAAGTACCTTCTATCAGTACCAAAGGATCTCTGACCGATGAACGTGTCTTACTCAGGTCAGATCTAGTGCTTCCTTTATTGCTTGGTCTAATTATTTTCAGGAGGGCCGACTTAGGGGCATCGAATATGGAATAGAGATGTCTAGGCGCACATACAGTCCACCTAGTAAGTGCAGCAATTCCACCAGGACCGAGGTCCAGACGAGGTTGTTCGTAAATAACATCCCTCGAGTGACATCGCCCAACATGGATAACCTGACGATCACATCCCCGTGGTCGGGCCAACAAAGGTGAATGAGACTCACCGACTATAAGCTCAGGGAGAAGGCACCCGGATTTTGGCATCTACCCCTGATCACTGCTCGACTTTACTTTTCCAATAGAAAGACTATACGAGGAAAATAGTTTGAGCCTCAATCAAAGGTCAAGGAGGCAAGTCTCTCAAGAAACGTCGTCCGCATCCGACTATCATCCCGGGTCCAAGGGAAGCCAACCCCTAGGCCGAATCTCCTATAAGCTGACCGTGAGCCACTTGTCAACCGTCTTAGGTAGATATCCATTTCAGAGTAGGACGTGTGACGAGACGTTCTGTCCCAGCAGTTAGAAGACACCTCACCTAAGCATTCAACAAAGCCAACTCTAAAGTCCTCAAGTTTCAACGGTAGTCTTCAACCTACGTCCCCATTAAAGCCGACCACCCAATGATACACCGACGAGTAAATATAAAATGGGGTGCATTAACACCTTGGCCAACCGAAAAAGACACCTTAAAGAAGAGAAGTGCATTTCAAAGCCCTGAGAAAGGACAAATACCAAAGAATCACGATGAATTTCATCCACAAAAGGGTTACTATTGAAGGTCTATCTATCTAGTTATTTCATTGTTTCGTTATAATAAAATTCAATTCATTATTAATATAAATATTTGGACATCTTATTTTCTTCCTTTGTTATATTCTTCCGTGTCTCTCTTTCTCTTAGAGTGCTAAAGACAGGGGTAACAAATATGAAACACATTCTCGTGATTCTAGTACGGCTTAAATGCATTCCTTGCATGACTGCGTATGCGATACATACTAATAGTCAACTTTCATATGTTTCATATTTGTATGTTCTTTTTTATTGAATAAAACATTTTTTATTTGATAAACACGATAAAGCGTGTATTCTAACACTCAACATTCTTTTATATTATTTATCTTTGACACTTTTGATTTCTTAGTACCAGAAACACTTTTAATTTCATATTATATTTTTTTTTATGAATAACAATGTTATATTTCGTAAGTCTATAAATATAATTTTTAAAAAAATTAATTTTGTCATAAAAAAAAAATAATGACACTTTGTTATCCTATGTCTTATATTTATGTATAAACTTTATCTTTTTAAAGATTTGCCACATATCTTTTAAAAAATTGTTAGTTATTCAACACGTTTAAAAAAATAGTTATTCCATGATATTAGATTTATAAAAAAGCATTTTAATTAATTTTGACTATTTTTTTTTTAAGTTTGAATTATATTTTCAATTTGACTTTTGAGACTTATTTGTCATTTCTTAATATTAGCCTACTTCTCTCTTTTCATTTTCTCTACTTTTTCTCTTAGACCAGATCATCACTCAAATCTATCATATTTGCCCTCTCTTTCTATCTTCTAAAACTCTCTTATTTATTTCTATCTTCCCAACTTCTCTTAAGAACCAAGCAGCCTTATAGGCTTCACATAATCAAATTAACCATGTTTTCTACCTTGTAACCATGTTTTGTACGGAATTTAAAAAGTTCATATTATTGACTTTAAAAAAACAAACTTCATGTTTAGGTTTTTTTTAGGATTAGAGGATTAAGAATTGATTAACATAAATAAGGAATTTCATAATAAGATTTAATTAATGAGGTGGTTATGTAATTATTTTTTAATGGAATTGAATAAGAAATAAAAAAAAAAGGTAAAAAACACAATGGTGAATCAACTTCTTTTTTTATTATAGGTGTGTATAAAATATTCTCTCTGTCCCACATGATAAGAGCAAAATTATCGGTGGTTTTCAAGCATTTTTTCACCAATTTCAAAAACACTTGTCAAAAGCTAATGATAATTGCACATCCGTATAGTTCCTTTCTTTGAAAATGTCCTTCTGCAAACCAATGTTCTTACACTTGAATTGCACTAATATATATATATATAATTAAATTTTAGATATAGTGTAGTATTTAATGAGATCCATTTTATAGTTTTTGATGAATTGTATGGATATTTAAAAATTTTAGTTAGTTTGTTTAGAAAATATAGAAATGTAACCAAGCGGTTGTGCTTCAGTGGCAAAGGAGTCCCGTCCAAGGACGTACCCGGGAAATACCGGGTTCGATTTCCAGGTACGGAACAACATGCTTGGCCAGTGTGTATGCCTCTCCAAAAAATACAGTAATGTAATATAAAAATTGTGTAGATCTCATTTAAAGAATCAAAGTATAGTTGATGAGTGTGGATGCTCTAAGACGTTTGTTTCACACGAATTAAAAAAATATAATGACTCTTCTATAAGATATTGAAATTACAAAATTGTCTTTCATTATTTATATTAAAAAAACAAAATTAAAAGAATTAATTATATTAAAAAACAAAATTAAAAGAAAAGAAATAAAAATGAATAATAAATAATAGAGAATATTTTATGAAAAAATCATTAATATTTTATTGAAGTTCTAAAACAACTTATAATTTGACAAATATTTTTTGCTGATTTATAAAGGAGTAATACTTTTCCCTTTCACTTTGGACGGGTTGCTTTTTCTACTTGGTTAGTGTGTAACAGTTTCCCCTTTTTTTTTTCATTTTGCTGTTATATTTTAAAAAAAATTCAACCAATACTTGTTTCAAATATTCCAAGGATGGATGATTATTTTCTAACTAATTTAATAGAATCTGTCTCTTTCATTTCCCTATCTGATTCCTTTCTGTTTTCTGTTGATTAAACTGAAATCTTTTCAGCTAAGTTTTTTATGCTTTAAATATGTAAAAATCCCTCTGCTCAAGTATACATATTAAACATTTTCTCTTTTGATTTTGCATATTCTGTATAGCAATAGAGAGGAAGACAAATAAAAGTCATGTGCAACGGCTCGAATAGAAAACCCTCTCAAACTGGTTTGGCTAGTGATCATGAGACTTCTGAGTCGCTTGCGTTTTCAACCATGATGTCAATGAAGTAGGGTTGTGGTATGGAAGGAGGATTGGCTCAAAGGAAATGGGATATGAAGAGAGGACACCTCTCATGATTGCTTCCTTATTTGGAAGCAAGGGTGTATTGTCTTATATTCTCGAAACCGGCCTTGCCGATGTTAATCAAGTGTGCGGTTCGGATAGGGCTACTGCTCTTCATTGTGCTGTTTCTGGTTGTTCTGCTGCTTCTGCTGAGATTATCAAGCTTTTGCTTGGTGCATCTGCAGATGTCTGCAGATGTTAATTCTGTTGATGCCAACGGTGACCGGTGCAGTGACTTGATTGCCATGATGTCTAATTGTATCTCTGGTTCAAGGAAAATGAAACCGAATGCTCCCGAAGAGTCTGTTTTTTTGCACACAAACCCGTGGAGCTTCGCCCATTCTATGCTTCTACCGGTTCTGCTTTGCCTTCACCTATATCATATTCAAATTCACCTAGTGCTTCTTCAATGGATTATTTCACATTGAAGTCTCCGTCCAGTTCGACACAATTCATGCCAACACTGCCATTGACTCCATCTGCAGTGTCATCTCCTGCAGGTGGAACCATGTGGCCGACTCAGTCTCATGCTGCAGTTCCTACACTTCAGTTGCCAAGAAGCAGCTTGAAAATTGCATTGAATGCTAGAGATGATACTAAATTTCTCGAACTTGAAAATCGCCTTCTCCAGAGGCTAATGATTGAAGAGATGACATGTCTTTCATTCCCTTCAAAATAGGTTTGCAGGTGTGAATCCTGCTAACGTCGAAGACATTCTTGGTTCCAGATACAATCTCCAACATCAATTCATGTGCATCCAAATGTGACTCGGCAACTTTAGGGCTTTTCTTCTGACTTTACCAATTTAAATGTGATTGGATCACCACAGGTCACTGTTGCTCCGTCTATGAATTCAAAAAATGATGCCATGTCGAAGCGGAGCCAAAGCTTTATTGAGCACAGCAGCATGGCAAACTTTAGTTCTAAGCTTCCTTCAGCTACCTCGGTTGCTATGGTGCCATATGCTAACTTCTCTGGTTGGGGCTCCCCTGATGAAAAAGTCTTATTCTTTCGGCTTTGGAAACTAACTTGGCAATTCAACAATGATTGCACAAAATGCTGATGAGCTAATAAGCCAGGAATCATGGGTTAATTCACTAGTGAAGGATGCACCAACAGTGCAATCGGATCAATATTGTGTGGAACTGTGAGATCAACTGCAATGCCATAATCCAGATGCGGTTCTGTCTTGGCCAGAACAATTGTACATGGAGCATTAGCAGATGGTGGTGTGAATCTAATGTTAACTCTTACATTGGATCTCTATGCATCTCTAGACTAACTTATGTCTTAAGTTGTAAATTTTTCATGAGATTGAAAAATGAATATGATTTGGCAGGGTTGTTTCCAGTAATGGTCGTTTATTATTCTGACATTCTTATGCAGCACTTGTTGAGATTTGATAACAGTAAATATTCGGTAAATTAGATATATAAAGCTATCAAAGTTTGTGTTTTCTGTGATCTCACAAGCGGCTAAGAGCTTCGAAATGTTACGTGGTGAAACTTCTCCTTATACTTCAGAACTTGTGTTATGGTCATATGAAGAAACAGTGTCATTTATTAATTGTTTTGACAAATTTGTTAAATGCACATCAGAAGACAGTGTTGGGTTGTCCTCTGCCATAAAGTTGAGAAGTTTGCGTTTTCGTATTGTTCTTTACCAGGTAAAAATCAGAAACTGGTGCTGGTAGAGCATCTCTGCCCCTACATGGAAGAGGTTTTGAATACAGACATAAACCACTTTAAGAAAGTGATTCCTATATTCTCAGTGAGTGATTCTTGGAGTTTAGAGAAATACATTGTGTCTCGAGTGTTTGGTGGAGATGGATCTTCAACAGAACAACCTGTTAGTGGACTCAAGAGCATCTTTACTGAGTATATTATCATACTTGAAAGAGCCCCTACATTAGTGCAGTTTCTCTCTACTATGGTTAAAGGCATCTTTAGCAGCAGCTTCACAAGGACTCACAAGTAGTGAAGAACCATTCAATTGTTCAACAGCTCCATTAAGTTGAGATATGTGTTCTGCAAGCAAAAAATGTGAAACTTGTGAATAGTTACACGAATTTTGCCACACAATAACTGCAATGGTGCTAATGACTAGACTTCTCATTTCAAGGGCGACTGACTAAAGGAGAAATATCTTCTACAAGATAGAACAACAGAAGGCTGAGTGAATCATACTTTTGCATCTGATGTAATGGTATAAATACAACATGGAATAGCAAAGTATTGTTCCAGAGAGAATAATTAGGATGAGATTATGCACAATCTTAACTATCATGTGAAAGATGAGATATCTAGAAATTCAACAATCGAAATTAAGATACGATTCTGTTTGAGATAGTCTCAGATTGGCTAAGCTCATTCCTTAACTCTGCAATGGCCTGATTGAAGTCACTGAAATATGTCATACTTGCATTAAGATAGTTAACGCTGCAATGGCCTGATTAGTTTTCCATTTTAGTTTAAAGCCTGTTTGACTTATATGATGGCTTCATGTTGATGTAGATATGTGCATCACACCTAATCTCACGACAGAAAACCTCTTCCGGGACGACCAAATGGAATGCTTAGAAATGATAGAGGTAATTTCTTGTTTGCTTTTGTAGCAAAGGTTTGTCCCTGTTTAGTTCTTGAAAATTGCTTGGAGTATTGAGGTTTAGATTCTTGTACTGTGATTCAGTTGCTCCAGGACGGATGCATTAACGCCCATCCACATCGGACTCTGAAAATGATGCAATGCATAATAAAATGTAAATTAACAAAAGCAGAGTCACAAATAAAGAAGTCTTAAAACATATGCAAATAAAAAAAATAAAGGACACCTGCAACTTGATGTCAAAAAATTAAAATTAAGCATCTCCAATTGCTTTCAATTTGACACAGAAAAAAACTTCCATATTCAAACAAAGTGATATGTAGCAACAAAAATTTCAAATAAAATAGCATGGACATCTAAATATAAGGGATAAATAGATACTGCAGCAAGTAGATAATTAAGCCATCAAATGTCATGAGGAATAAACTAAATTCACCAATATCAATTTAGAGGCATAACACAACTAAATGCTCCAATGCTCATATATACAGCATAACGTCAATTTAAATACAGTCACAAGCTTGTTATGCTCAAATATCAATGCAAATGGCATTATCTTTGTTAAAAGGATGAAATGATATCGAAAAAACGTTTTGAAGTCTACAATTCTAAATGGAAGAAAACTGTCAAACCATTTATGTGTTTTTCTGATAAATCAATTATTATTTGATAGAGATGACACCATGTATAAAACAACTTAATGTTCATCCCTTTAGTACTTAATGTTGAGGCAAACCTACTTTTTGTTGTCAGTCAAGCAAAACAGCTAAGCATAATGTATAAATCAACCTACTGCTATGCTTTGCCCTTTAGTACTTTACTCTGCAAGAGCTACGAACCTCTTCTCAACATATATGTACTTAATCATCAAAGTATTGATAGGTGCATGCATTAACACTCATTCACATCAGTTGCTCCAGGGCGGATGCATTAGCACTCATCCACATCGGACTCTTGTGGAGGAGGTATGTGATGATAGTTTAGTGAAACATGGGTAGAGTTTGAACTCTAGTCTAGTCCCTAGGTTTATTGAGTTCTGTTTGTGCATGAATACCAACTTCTGACTCATACTCTCCTCCTAGGTCTATGTTATCCTCTTAAGATTTGACATCATCTTTCCTAGAAAAATTACATCCATATGTGGACTGATAAAGTTGGCTTTCATGTTCATAAAGCTTTCCTCTTTGATGGCAAGGCAAACTATAGAGACATTGACGGAACCGACAAATTTAGAGCAGTGAAATAATGGTTTTATTGAACGGAAAGAGAGCAAAATGTTTTATGGCAGCAAAATGAAAGATACAACAGAATCAGAATCAGACTCAGAGAGTCGTGAGGAGAGAGGGAATTCTGCTAACCAACTCTAACAATAGTCGTGAATGGCACCCCTCATCCCCCTATCCGTCGACTAATACTCCCTCTCACTAATTATTCTTCTAGACCGGCAATTGGGTTATTTTTGAATCTGCAACAATCAATCCCATCTCTTCTAATCTTATGTGTAAGAAGGCTATCTTGTGGGTCATAGATACAAGATCACATTGCTCAAAGTCTTAAAAATATCTCAAGTTTGTAGGGAGTTAGTTATAATACCTGAAAGAAAGATTAAAAGAGAGAGCACTGGAGTGTGGATTAAAAAAGCATAGATGAAATGAAACATGGAAAGGAACACCAGGTTTGAGGGTTATCGGCTTTAAAAGCTCAGGCTTGGAGGATGATCGATGAGCTTTCGAACCTGCGGAAAAAACAAGGTACACGCACCTATTAAATCAGGGAAGCACTAGTAACTAGTGAGTGAAATATGCAGAAAGGAAAACACAAAAATGCATAATGAAATGCAGATAGAAGTGGCACACGGTCAAGTTTTCAGTGCATACAAGCTTAATATACCCTCATGTAAATTTTCCTATGATGCAATGGTTACAAGACTAATAAATAATGCAACTATTTCAGTCACAAAAAAAAAAGTTATCAATTCTTTGCAACCAGAGACATAGAGTTTTACAAGATCATGCCCTCATGTAAATTTTCCTATGGCATTATACGCAAATAAATACATACAGAATTTAATCAACCCTAAACCTAAACCTAATGTTACCTACAGAGTTTTCCACATATAAGCAAGCTTGTACAGTGACAAAATTGCACAGAACCATTACCTGCAGCGAAAAGAATAATCGAATGAAAGGAAGAAGGTAAAACGAGAAAACGAAGCAGAGATGATGGGAAAAAAAACAAAAAAAATTTGGACCATTTCTCGATTTGTGCGTGTCATCCTTGCGCAGGGGCCATGCTAATCTTCTCTGTATCGTTCCAATTTTATCGGATGTCCCCGAAGGGACATTAATCGGTGGTTTGTGCGTATTATATAAACACTAAATAACTTACCAATGCAACCGGTGTGGGACTTCTCAGACAACTAAAAAATCAAAGTAAGATGCGATGCGTTGCCATCACAATCACTATACACAAAAACGAAAAGAATGAAAGTTTTGTTCCTTCCTCACTCTTTTCACAGAGATGATGTTGATGATATTTTAAAGCTTAGCACCGACTGAAATAGCTTCCTCCTGCATTGTTACTCTCCACTCTTTTCACCTACCTCTATCTCTTTTCTTTTTTAATATTTATTTATAAACTATCTCTATTCTATTTTATTTACTTTTGACTATATATTTTAATTTATTATACTACCAACACTTTTTTTATTAATTAATTGTCTAAAATCCAAATTAATTCTCCTATCCACCTTCCAAGTTTTAATTTAGTGACATTCATGTCAACTCTACACTTTTTAGTTATATGCTAAAAAAAATGTATATAAAAAAATATATCAAAACTAAATAAATACAATTTAAAGAAAACCAATTCTATGAAAATTAATCTTAAAACCTATAATAAATCAATAACACATCTTCATCACTTCACCCGTTGAAAAATTATTGGAAAATATAGTCGTATAAATGAAAGAGGTCTTGAGAACAAGACATACACCTAGTCTTTCGTTCTTCTCAAGTCGCCATATCTCAGATCGAGCGCCCTTTGTTTAGATATTCCGCCTTAATCTTTGACGTCTCTGCTCATAGCTCGCGGTCGTGCGTGAAACATGTATTGGGTCAACAGATGTTACATACGACATCGTGGAATTTAGCCTCACTTCTTAAATTTCAGGTAATCAACCACTCATTCCTATAGTGGTTGCTAGCTACATTTTAGGAGGATAACGTTCTTCATATTCAACAACGCCAGCAAGAAACTAATATGGTGGATGAACTATAAGTATTGGATCCCCAACCTCTATCAGACGAGATATGAGAGGCACACATCCTATACAACTTCAAGCCGTCGTCATTGGCTAAGTTTAATGGACGCATCGATCCTTTTGAGTTTGATGGCCTCCATTAACACTCATATGGCCATCAATGGAGCACCTGACTCCCTAAAATGCGAGCTCTTCACATAAATTTGAACTATAATAAGATTCCCATTGTTTTTTTATAATGACATCATCCATGTCATTGACAACAGTACTAACATCCTGGCGGATTTCCACATTCAAATACCCATTAAAAAATGCACTTTTCACATTCATCTTAAGTTGACAAGATATTCCTAGTAATGATCTGACGGTTTCGAGATGGGTAAATAGAGCAAAAGATTCATTAAAGTCAATCCCTTCTGTTTGAGCACAATCTTATGCTACAAACCATGCTTTGTTTCTATTAACAATCTCATTCTCATCAAACTTATTCTTGTAAACCCACAGCGTTCCAATTATATTAGTAGAATTTGGCCATGGAAATCTTGAGCAGTGGAAAGCATTGTAGGCCACAGCTTGCTATTTCTTTTGGTTTTAGCGAAATAAAAGCTTCGTGATGATAATTATATTATGCATTTTGTGTTGTTTGTAGCGACGAAGCCACATACAATGGAAAGGGGGGTGCTGCCCCCACTTGATTTTGGGTTTATTTATAATATTTTTATATCTTTTTTATACCATTTGTTTAATAATATTTAATAATTTAATATTTATTTTAGGTACGATTTAAATTATTTGTCCTACTAAATTGAAGTTTAAAAAAACATTAGTAAAACTATTTTGTATTCAATGATATATTTATTTTAAAAATTAATTTTTATTTTATTTAAGAAAAGTATTACAAATAAAATAGTTTTTCAATAATAATATTATGAAGAATCAAATACATAAAAATATAAGATATAAAATATTAAATAAATATTTGTCACAAACATAAAATTACATATTTTTAGTAATATAAAAAAAAATCATACAACAATTTGATTAAAATATAATTGCCCCCACTTATTAAAAATTTTGATTTCGTCCCTGGTTGTCTGATGATATTATAAACATGTTCCTTTTCTACAACATGAGCTCGAGTCTTCAGTAGCGTCTTAGTACTACAAATCAGGCCTTAATGCACATAAGTTGGAACCCCCTGTAGGACTGAATTTTGATAAGTGTTAATGGCGTCGCCGAGAATAATGGGAAATTTGGGTGTGGTGGTATACTTCAGAACACCCTAGGCAGGTGGCTTAGAGGCTTTTCAAAGAATATTGGATAGCGATGTTCTTGTAGTTGAGATGTGAAGCATTCTTGAGGGGCTTAAATTTGCATTTGGTAAGGAATACAAGAAGATTGAATTACAAACAGACAACAAGACAATTAATAGACAATTAATGAAGTTGTTAACAAGAGAATTCCAAGCATAAAGGAAGGTTGTATATTTTTCAACAAATTAAGCATTAGTTGTTTGAAGATTACAAGAGGATTCCAAGCATAAAGGAAGGTTGCATATATTTCAACAAATTAAGCATTAGTTGTTTGAAGATTGGAAAGATAGAATCTTTCATGTCTATAGAGAAGTCAATCATTGCGCATATGCTATGGAAAAGCATTAGTTGTTTGAAGATTGGAAAGATAGAATCTTTCATGTTTATAGAGAAGTCAATCATTGCGCATATGCTATGGAAAATAAGAGCCAATAATAGGTGATAGATTTGCAAATTTATGACAACTGTCTCGATGATCTCGTTGTGTTACTCTCTACGAATGCCTCCGGGTTCTCCACCCCTGTGTTATACCTTTATAGTTTTCCCTCTTTATTCACACAAAAAATTAATTATAAAGTACTCTTATGTTAATGAATTAGTACTCTTAAGAGAAACAATATTGAGGGGTTAAGTCACAAAAAATGAATCAATCATTATAGTTTTCCCTTTTCTAAGAATTCTTAAGATGGATCACTGATCCAATATTAATGAATCACTAATCCAATATTTAAGATAAAACAATATTACTTAAGAAGAATTCTTAGTAAAATGAATCATTGATCCAATATTTGCTTACAAAACAGATCATTGATTTCATTATAGTTTTCCCTTTTCTAAGAATTCTTAAATTTATTACCTTATAATGTATTTATGAATTTAGAAACAAATAATGAATAAAAAAATGACAAATATTGATTAAAAGGGTATACGAAATAAAATTAAAAAAAAAAAAACATTTGTTGACAGTAGAAAATTATCTCATAAGAGTACAAAAATTGTGTATAACAAATAAAAAAAATTAAAAAAGGTAATCTAACATAGTAATCGTCTAAAATAATTACTAAGACATATATTTTCATTAGTTGGTAGTAGAAAATTGTTGGTAAGTCATATTAGTACAAAAATCGTATTTAAGAATAAACAATATAAAGTGAACTTAGTTGAGAGCATGGTAATCAAAATCGGATCGTACCAGTTATTTCAACTGGACAAACCGAGAACTAAAACTCTAACCAGTCTGTTTGAATTTGAATACCAACCTAAAGAAGAACTAAAATTTAAATCGAAAAGTCGTTTGAGACCGGTCAAAAACCATAAATCGGAAGTTTATAAGGTCATACTGCATTTGATTTTTTATTTATAAAAATATGGAAAATAATTTCATATTAAATCAAAATGTTGTTTGATTTAATTTTCTTCTTTCTTCTCCGGTCAAATTGAAAGTGGATTTTATATAACAATACATAATAATAATAATAATAATAATAATAATAATAATAATAATAATAATAATAATAATAATTATTATTATTATTATTATTATTATTATTATGAAAGTCTTGGATCTATCCAGTAGACCACTTACTTTTAGTTTTGAAAATTTGATTACTTTCTTGTCAAAAAATTAAAATTAATTACTTTATTATAGAGTAAACTATTTTTTTTTAAACACAAAAAATGGAGGTTCATAATATTTTAGATACTTTTGTGTTATTTTATTGATAATTTTTAAATATAGTTAATAATTAAATATAAAATTTTAAAAATATAGAAGACTAAAAAAATTAAATAAACAATTAACTGTTAATTATTATGAAATTACAATTAAAAAAATTATAATATTTTAAAAATATAATAATACTTATGAATTATTATTCTTATATATAAATAAAATATATTTATTTATTTATAACTGGTTAAACCTAGTCCAATTCTGATCCAACCTTAAAACTTTAAATTCATAAATACAGTGGTTCGGTCATCGGTTCAATTTTGATTACCTTAAAGTGAGAGAATTGAAATAAAATTGAGGGTTATGCCAAACTTGACAAGGTATTGCTGAAATCTGTTTTTTTTTTTAAACAATATTCATAAAATACAGGATTTATTCATAGGTTATGTCATAATAGAGAAAAAAATAAAAAAATATATTATTATAATTGAATGTGTTTAATATTAACTAAATAAAGTAGAAGATTTATTTGTACTATTATGTCATAAAAAGAAAAAATACTAAAAAAGTATTATTATAAAGAAATGTGTTTAATATTAATTAAATAAAGAAGACTAAATAATAATTGGGATACAAGTTTCTAGTCTTAAAAAGGAAAATCAAAAAATAAATTAAAATAATATTTAAGTAATATAAAAACTAATACTAAGAGAAAGTTTAAGGTATACAAAATCCTAGAAAATAAAATAAGATATTCAAATAATAATATAAAAAGATATAACATAAAAGATACCGTTAGATACTTTATAATATTCTAACAACAATAAAAAGGTCAAAAGTTAGACACCATATTATGTTATCATTTTAATTTGGTTTAAATAGTCATTTGATCCTTGTAAGTTAGCGTGTTTTTAAATTTAGTCCGGTATTTCTTTTGTCTGAGTCCTTATTACTCACTTTTGCATTGCATTTAATCCATAACGTTAGTCTTCTGTTAAAAAAATATTGACTGTGCAAAATATGCTTACGTGGAATTTGCTTATGTGTGTTTTTCTTTTTTAACTGATGCACACGTGGAAATCCATTTGGAGGGGCCTTGAAAAGAAGGACTTAATCCAAAAGAAAATCACATTTTTCATTTTTCACTTTGTTGTGCTCTAAATTTTACCCTTAGATATTCTGATCGTTTGCATATCATTTTACATGAGCCATTTTCGCATTTTTAGTTAAACATCGCATTGATAGCTAATTATGCATTTGTCATTCCGTGTCATTCTTGATTTTGGCTATTATTATTATTATTATTATTATTGTATTTAGTTGAATATTCATTTTAGATTTGTTTAGAATTTAGGTATTTAATTTCAATTTAGTATTTTGGTTTTATCATAGTTTATATTTAGTTCATTGTCAATTATAATTTTAGTTTTAAATTTAATTTAATTCTAACTTTAGTCTAGCTTCTATTTTATATTGTAGTTTAATTTTAACTTAGATTAATTTTAATTTAGTTTAATTAGCTTAATTTTTATTAATTTAGTCTAATGTTAATTTAAATTTAATTATGATTTGAGTTTAATTTTAAGTTTAATTTTTATTTTGTAAGTTTAACCTAGTTTAGTTAATTTATTTAGTCCTCATTTATTTGTTTTCTATTGTTAAAAAAATCATAAAAAAAATATATTCATAGATTCTGATTTCTTTTTATTTATAATACTAAAAAATACAAAAAAAATTATTTTTCCATCTTTCTCATTTTTATTTGTTACAACACTTTTTTTTTTTACACGGATTTGTGACTTGCTCCAAAACTCCACAATACCCCACTTTCTCCTAAGCCTTGACCAACAGAGCCTGCACCTTTGTTTAGATATTCCGCCTTAATCTTTGACGTCTCTGCTCATAGCTCGCGGTCGTGCGTGAAACATGTATTGGGTCAACAGATGTTACATACGACATCGTGGAATTTAGCCTCACTTCTTAAATTTCAGGTAATCAACCACTCATTCCTATAGTGGTTGCTAGCTACATTTTAGGAGGATAACGTTCTTCATATTCAACAACGCCAGCAAGAAACTAATATGGTGGATGAACTATAAGTATTGGATCCCCAACCTCTATCAGACGAGATATGAGAGGCACACATCCTATACAACTTCAAGCCGTCGTCATTGGCTAAGTTCAATGGACGCATCGATCATTTTTAGTTTGATGGCCTCCATTAACACTCATATGGCCATCAATGGAGCACCTGACTCCCTAAAATGCGAGCTCTTCACAGAAATTTGAACTATAATAAGATTTCCATCGTTTTTCATAATAACATCATCCATGTCATTGACAACAGTACTAACATCCTGACGGATTTCCACATTCAAATACCCATTGAAAAAGGAATTTTTCACATTCATCTTAAGTCGACAAGATATTCCTAGTAATGATCTGATGGTTTCAAGATGGGAAAATAGAGCAAAAGATTCATTAAAGTCAATCCCTTCTATTTGAACATAATCTTATGCTACAAACCATGTGTTGTACCCCAAATTTTACCCCTTAGATGTCATCTTCATTTTTACATCTTAGGTCAATCATCTGCATTGTTTAAACTAACCCATATCTTGCAGTTTGTTTCTTTTGTGTTCAAATTAGGGTTTCCTTGAGACATGTCAGTCAATGGCTTTGATTTTCATCAAGATGAACCCTATAACCCTAATTCATGATTCTATGGTTTATCAAACATCCTCAAGAGTCTCCTAAGGACTTTAGATGTGAAGAAAGAAGCAAGTTTACAAGGGTTGACTTCAGTGCATTCACAGTCAAATTAGGGTTTTGACTGAAACCCTAATCTTTGAAGTTTTGGTTCAAATGAAGCAATCATTGGTTCTAATCATCATATAATGTCTCATGAAGTGTTCAAAGTATCCACATCAAGTTTCACGAGGTTTCTTGCAAGAGAAGTAGGGTTTTGACCATGAAAGGTGTCATTTGTGAGGTTTTTCCCCTAATAGCATATTTTGAAATGACCATAACTCCTAAGCCACACATCCAATTGGAGTGACTCAAAGCTCATTGGAAAGCTCTTTTCAAGATATTCAATTTGTTCCAAATGACTTTTTGTCCAAAAATGCTTGGTTTTTTGAGTTATGAAGCTTGCAAGATATTTTGACCAACACTTAGAAATTTTTTCAGCACTTTTCACCACTCTTTTTCTCAACTTTAACCCCACTTTTCACCCATTTCCATTTGGATTCAACACTTGGGTCCCAAATGAAAGTTGTAGAGCATGATGAGAGCTTTCCAACCATATGTGGAACATCTCAATGGGATAAGCCATTCTCAAGTTATGGACTTCCAAAGAAGGGCACTTGAAGTTGTCAAATTCCTATAACTTAGAATTTTTCTAAGTTCATTTTGGCAGTTTTGGGCACACGATTTGCAAGGGATTTTTCTACCAATTCAAGGCATCATTTCAACTACTTTCCAACACCAACATTGTAGTATGATGTATGAACTTTCATTAGAACCAAAGGGCATGAAATTTGGATCACAAAGTCAAGAGAAATCATGCATGGAATATGGCCATACGAAATGATTTTTGCACCAAGAACACATCAATTTTGAATTTGAATTTCATTCTCTCTCTCCAAGTACACTCTCTATAGACCCACCACATCTTTTCTAACTCCACTTTACCACTAAACACGCTGCCATATGCCTTTCTTTTGTACTAACATGTTGACATTCACAAGCCACCACAAACCATTCCCTCGTGTACATCCTTAATCCACTAGATACAAACCAAAACACCCTACACCTTTCTGACCTAGTGGCATCAAAAAAAAGAACTTCACTTGGCTCTATAATGTTATGTTCAGAACAACCCCATGCCATATCTCCATGCATGATATTTCTCTTTTGTGTAAAGCTATTGCACTGTGGCCATGGACCAGCTGAACCCTCTATAAAAAGGACCCTTCTCCTCTTCATTTCTCACCAACAAAACAACACTAAAACCACTCTGAAACTTGTTTCTTTGGAGCACGTGAACTAGCTGGGAAGGAAAAGAAGCTTTTGAAACTTGCTTGGAAATTAGGTAAGTTTCCCAAACTTCTATTTATTATGCCTATCATGCTTATTCATATGTTAGGATGAACATGTTTTAGTTAATATTTACTATGCTGTTTTAATATTGTGTTGTATTTGTATGGCATGAGCGTTATTATGGATCCCTGGTTGAGTTTGTGTTGGAAGCTTCATATTTATCCATGGCTGCCCTAATGGTTTAGACATTATTATCATATGTGAGTCTTGTATGAGAAGTATGCTGGCCAGTTTGTTTGTTTTTATTTGAAATCTACTATTAATGGTGTTCATACCATTTTCGTGATCCTGGTGTGTAGCTCTAGAACGTTATTTTTTTTAGGTGTTAAGGTTCAGGTTAGTGTAAGTTTTCATTTTTGATATTGGTATCCCTTGTTTTTTTTCATCATGCTTACATACGTTCAGTCAAGCTCCATATTGATCATATTGGTAAAACTTTTGACATGTTGAAATAATATTGGATAAATGTTGCTCTTATGCTTTGCCACTGCCGTGTACATATAGCATGGGGTTTGTTTGAACCAATGGTTTTAATGAGTACTAGCTGACGGTTGTTATCCCAATGTTTGAGTTTTAAATGATGAAGTTTTGTTCATGCTTATATGTGTTGTGGTAGTAGGTCATATAGTATTATGCTGCAAATAAGTGTGTCTGACTTATGTGTGCATGTGAAGTTGTGAGATTATGATGTACTGTGGTAGATGTTCTCATATCGTACTCTACCTGAATGGTGTATTTGCATGCCTTAATGTGTGTTGATCTTAGTGTTTTGTTACAAGTTGCATTGGAATATTACTGTGATGTATGAAGTGATATGCTTGTGAACTCTGTAGAACAATGCATTTAGTTTGAACACTAGTATGAAAGTATGTGTTATACCATACAGCTACTTGAATTGATTTGTATCGTAAGTGATTTTGTGAGTCTGCTATGGTATTACGTGCGTAGTTGTTTTGCTAGTGATGCATGTGTAGTATTGTATGTACTATATTTTCATGTTACAACTTGTAGAGTTTCCTAATTCTTTGAATCCATGTGGGTTGATGATATACGTGTTGCTGTCAAGTTTTAAACAAACATGTTAGTTTGCATTTAAAACAGAACTGTCTTTCTTCATTTTTCTTCAAGTGAGTTTCAATTTTGAACCTGTGTTTGCTTGGCTTTTGCTCACGTCTGGGGTGATTAGTTTTGTTAGCTAGTGTTTTAATCATGTTCTATGTTTAGAGCCCTTCAAAATGGTATTTTACTTCATGATATTTGGTGTTGATTTGAGTGATTTGTGCTTGGTTGAAGTTTAGTGTTTGGTTTGTGATGTTTTAAGTTGAACACGATGATGTATGTTGTCGTTGCATGTTTTCACTTGCCATGCATGTTTATGATTGGCTGAAACTTGTTTCCGTCGTGTAGTGCTTTTAATTAGCCATGACCAATTGATACCATGTTACTACTATATGTTCAGCGTGCGTGCCTTTTCATTTTAATATATTTCACTGTTTGTTTTGGCTTATGTATTTATGAAAGTGTTTACTTACCGGATGTATGTGTCGTCCCAACGGTTTAACCTTGCCTTGCCATTACCCTTTCACCCCAATGACCTGGGTTCGATCCTGCGGATCAACCCTTTTGGCCATTTTCTTTTTTTCGCCTGATTCTCTCCTTTTCCTCTTCTGGGCCTTGCGCCCTATTTTACTACTGCCACCCCCCAGCATTGGCCTATTTCATTTCTTCTTGTTTTTTAACTAACCAAAATCACTCATACACCCCCTTGCGCCCCTCCTTTTATTATTTATTTTATTTTCTGTTTTTTAGAAAAACCTTTTTTATTCTATTTTTTTTTCTTTATTCAAAAACTCCAAAAATATTTATTTTAATTTCATAGTTTGTTTCTTAATTGTTTATTTGAATATCATTAATTAATATGTTATATATGTTAATTGTTGTGTTAACTTTTAAATTTTAATTGTTAATTTGCATTTGTATTTTTTTAATTGTTAATTGTTAATCAATTTGTATTCTATTTGTGTTGATTAATTGTTAATTCTCATTGTGTTGTTAATCTTAATTGTGTTGTTAATTGTTAATTGTTTATCACTTTTGGATTAATTGTTAACATTTATTTATGAGCACCTTTATTGATCTTGGGTGATTATTTCACTAATACTTGTTTAAACCTTGAATTAGTCCGTCCATGTTTAATTCATCATATGAACCATCACCTCCCCTACTAACTAAACTTCAACATAGGTCCATTACAACTAGATTTAGAAAGTTCTTGAACTCTACAATGAGCTTGTACTCATTTCCCCTCTGAAGTAGAACTACGCATACTCTGATTCTATTCCCGAGGATACATAGGCGTAAGGTGCGATGCCTTATCGAGTATACTTAGATACTAACCCCTAGGGTTTCAACCTTTAGCAAACATAGCATAACACAAACTAAACAAGAGGCTCCCGTAGAGTACTACAGACGTTTAGGGTGCTAATACCTTCCCTAGGCGTAACCAACCCCTGAACCTTAGATCTCCCCCCCTTTAGGTTTTTCTAACGATCTTGAACCTTTCCTTTGGATAAATCAAAGTCGGTTGTAAAAGAAAATGATGCAAGTTAATTAATATCTTGTTATCCAATTTTCACCGCAACAGAAATGGCGACTTCACTGGGGATGCCCCTAAGAGGGTTAAGCCTATCTTGTTTGTATTTGTGTTATTTACATGTTAGCTTGTTTGTATACTTGTATATTTGTATCTGTATATATACCTGTTGTGCATGGGTTTTATGTGTGCAGGGTTGTTACTTTGAGTGGTGAGATAAGTCCTATACCCGGACTTGAGTGCACTTATTATAGGATGATGGTATATTCAAGGAGGCTTTGAGGGAGTCGATTCCTGAAAAAGTTGACTTGAGACACCATCACTCAGTTGAGGCCCTCTTGAGAGTTTAGTCATGTTGAACGATTCTATTCGTGAAAACGTTACTACTCTCGACCTAGGTGCCCGTGATTCTGAGAACCGTAGTTGTAATGCCTGAATTTAATTAATTAGTTAATTAAATTATTGAAGGATTTAATTATTGGATTTAGACGAAATTGAGAATTAATCGGAGTAGTTGGATTTGTCGGTATTATTTTAAGAGGCGTATTGGGATTATTAAGTTAAAGTCGGATTTTAGTCGGTTAAATCGGAGGAATAATATTAAGAATAATATTATTTATTTATTGGACTATCTTATTTAATTAACTAAGTTGAATTGTTGGACCATTTGGTTGATAATCAGAATTAATCTATTAAGCCGGGAGTAAGTAGTTGGTCGCGAATTATTAGTTCGGTTAATTTTGTGTTTCGAAGAATTAAGTCGTTAAGTCGGAATATTAGTCGGAAAATCGAAGAAATAATATTATAAGTGATATTATGGATTATTGGAGCATGTTGGGTAATGGGCTTGGATTTTGTCGGGATTAGCGATTAAGGGGTGTATGACTTAGGCCCATTAGTTGTTATATTGGATTATTATTATTATTATTATTTTAATAATAAGAAAAAGAGAAGAAGAATTAGTCAAGGGGAGAAGTATTAGTCAGGAGGAGAAAGAGGAACAGAACGTGGGAGAATGGGAGAACGAGGAAATTGGAGAAAACGGTTACGAGAAGTTGCCGTCGGAAAGCCGATCGGAGATTCGAGCGGCCATCAATCTAAGGTAAGGGTGGGGTTCAATCTCTATAACCGGGTATATGGTAGACCGTATGCGGGATTGGGATTATATGATTTTCTTCCATTGATTTTGTTAGGTATTGTTGTCTGTGAGGAGATTAATATTGATGCTGTTAAATTGTGATTCTGCTGTGTGATGATTGATTTTGTTAACCTTGCAGTGAAATTGATTGATTATGTGAAAATGTTAATTGGTCGATTTTTGTGAAATTGTTGCTGGTGATTTTATGAATGTTGCAGTGAAGATTTGATTTTCTGGGAAATTTTGGTTGGGACTAATTGACGCTGTTCGCAGATGCACGGGTGGCGCAAGCCACCCATCCCTCTCTTTGAGGGTGGCGCACGCCACCCAGAACAAAAGAAAACGCATGTGGCGGGGGCCACAATTGTACATGGCGCAAGCCATGGTATCCTTACCAAGGGTGGCGCAAGCCACCCATATGTGTGGGTCCCCTTTATTTGTTTATACCTTAATCACCTATTTTTCAATGAATCCAATACTACTGTTAACCTTTTTCCTTGTTTTAAAATAAATTATTACTAAACAACTATTAGTTCTCTTCATGGAATAAACTAGTATGAAAGCAAGATGTTAGTAATGTTGAGAGCCACCATAAAGTCACGTTGAGAGCCACCATAAAGTCATGTTGAGAGCCACCAAATTCATGTTGAGAGCCACCTGATCATGTGGGGGCCACCTGGGTTTTGTTTTGTCTGTTTTAAGTGAAATCCATATTTTAATATTTTAGGTGTTAGATATGGTTTTGATTAATTAAAATACATAGTTAGATTAATTAGTATATGGTTCTTATGCTGATGAAGGGAAATACATGGTAGCAACTCAGGACTATCAGTAGTGTTGATTCTAGCAGAAAAATGAATTCTTAGCAGGATGGTATTTTGACAGAATTGTGATAACAGTGTTAATTTGGTGACAGAAAAATGTTGGAATCAGTAAAATAGAATTTAACAGGAATAATAGGAATTATTGGTAGCAGTAATAGTAGTAAAAACAGTACCGATTTAGTCGACCGGGTGAAATTACGCGGTAAAATTAGTTGTTCGGAATCTAACGAAAATGGTCGAGGTAGTTAGTAATAATTAGTAGGTGATTTTAGTAGGGTTGTTTTGTTGAATTCGTGTTGTATGTGTGGATTTCTTGTACAGTTGCTTATGTGGTTTTGTTCCGGTTTGTGGGCATTTTTAAGTCGTAGGTCGAAGGACCAATGTTGATGTTAAAGTTGTAGGTCGTATGACCAACGTTGATGTATATAAGTTGTAGGCCTATGGCCAAAGTTGAATCGTGTTGAATTAAAGTTGTTATGTGGTTTGTTATACATTGTTAGGAGTTGGTTGTTGTTTTGTGTTGAGTCATTGCATCATGGCATTTGCATTTTTGTCGGAGCCGTTGCTCACACCACGTTGGCCTGTATTGGTAATTTTTAAGTTGGAGCTGATGCTCACCACGTTGGCCTGGATTGGCAAAATTATTAAGTTGAAGGCTTATGCCTTGCAGATACCTCGATAACCTGGTATATTTTAAGTTGGGAGTTTTGCTCCGATGGTACCACATGCATATGCATAGTCGAGTCGCATCCCGTGTCGCATTATTTATGTCGTTTGTGTTGATTGTGGTTGTTGAAGTTGAGTAAGTTGTTTATGTTGCCCAAGTTGATAAAGTTGTTCATGTTGCTTAAGTTGATAAAGTTGTTCATTTTGCTTAAGTTGATAAAGTTGTTCACGTTGCTTAAGTTGATAAAGTGGTTCATGTTGATTAGGTTGATTGTAGTGATTATGTCGTAAATGTTGATATGTGTAATAAGTCGATAAAGTATGTTGAGAGATTATGGATTATTGTTAAAGTTGTGGTTGTTGTTGTTAAGTCGTGATGAATTGAAGTTGTATATTATAAGTTGTTATGATAATGTGTTGGTTGATTTAAGTTGTTGTTGTTACTAATTGTATTGATTTGAGTTGTTCGTTGATTGTTGTATAATTGTCGTTGAAGTGGTGAAATTTGTATGATTCTAATCTAATATATTGTTTATCATATACTTGTTTATGTTGGTTGATATCTCACCCTTCTGTTTGAATGTTACCCCTATGTTGGTAACATGCAGGTTAGTAGAGATGAAGGTCGTTTATCTTCATTAGTTGAGTCGGTGATGTCGCTCTGATATGTAACACTCGGGGGGATGAACGCTTAGTTGCTCTGTTGTTGTTTTAAGTTGTTTCCATGAAAATATGTTGTTACTAAGTTGTTTAAGTTTAACAAATGATATATCATGTACAGTTGAATATTTGAGGATCCGCTGCGTAGTTGTGAAAATTGTTTTGGTTTCCAAGAATGAATAAAAGTTGTTATTATAGTTTCATCCGAATTAAAAGTGTTATGTATCGAAGTACTATTTGGTTTAAATGAATAAGTTTTTAAAGTTGAAAAATGTGGCATCCTATTTGTGTACTTGTTGATTGAATTTTTACTACTCTGATTTTCAATATAATTGCCGGGTAGAAATGGGGTGTTACATTAGTGGTATCAGAGCAGGTCGGTATGTCCGACCAATGTTGTCTAATGTCGTTTATTCCTTAGTACTCGACATGTGTGGGAAACACTGTCGGTGCTTGTTTGTTAGTTCCTGGTCGTTGTCTGCAGGTGTTGGTTTGGATTAAGTGGGGGAGAAGCTTGTCTCTCGGACGTGTTGTTGATATGTAGAAGTTGGTTCAAGGTGATGTTGATAGCGACGGTGCAAATGTTGTTGAAGTGATGTTTTTGCGGACCGGCGAGAGTTTAGACTCATGAATTCGTATCGGTCAAATTTGAGAAGTGTGTGGAATATGGATGAGGAATTGATTGAGAATAAGGAAGTATTCCAATGGAAATGATAAGTTGATGGATCAAGTCGGTAGATTAATATGCCTCGAGTATAGTCGGATTAAAATCGAGTAATTTTAGAGTGGGATGAAAAGAAAGGATCGTTGGTAGATTTTGGAGCAAGCGGGAGAGAGATGGAACTTATGTTCATCAATCTCAAATTCTGATTTTTGCAATTTTGGAGCAGCTGTCGGTAGAAGAGGCATAACTTTTTACTCGTGATTCCGATTGAAGCGGTTCTGGACTTTTTGGAAATCTTACGAAATTCCCTACAGTTTGCATATAAGATTTGTCTTCAGGAGGTTTGTGAAGAGGGAGAAAAGTGCATTTTATTGTTTGGGTCTGATGCTGATTTTTGGAAAATTCTGCATACGGAAATTCTGAACCAGTCCCGTTGTGTGGCTGATAACTTTTTACTCGTAAGTCGGATTTACGCGATTCTTGAAGTTCTGAAACCTACACAAAATTCTCTTCATTTTGGAATATGATTTTGTGATTGAGAGATCTGTATTGAAGGAGATATATATGGTTGAAGTTGAACGACATTTGCTGAAAAATTTGGAAGGATGAAAACAAGTGTGGAATATTATTAAGAATAAAGTGTTGGTATTTGTAAGATGTGACTGTATCGGAGAATGCCTAGAGATGCAATTTATGTTGAATGAGGATGATTAAGATGATGATGTTAAGTAAAGGTAATGTTGAGAGAAATGTGAATGTTGATTTGCTAAGAATTTTCACCTTGGTTGAAAGTTGTAATTGGAGCAGACTGAATTGGATCGTTCTCAATGTTGTAGCGATTCCGGTGTTGGAAAAATATTTAAAGTCGTGTTGTACTATGAACGTGCATAAGAGGATGCGTAATGGATTTTGAACGTTTTTGTATCGTTGACAAAGTTAAAACTAAAGAAACTAAGAGTGGCATTGGTAAGCCTTAGAAAGTTGGCGGAGCATTATGCTTACGGACTTTGGGCATAAGTTGAAGTACGCTATTGTGTTGGGTACTGATGATTTATTTCACCGTTATGGTTGTCGGCTGTCTATTGACAAATTGAGGAACTGATCACCCTTAATCCATTGTTGATAGTAGACGGAGTCATAATTGATGGATAGATGTGTCGTGCCAACTAGTATAGTATGTACGTTGAATTGGTCGGAGTCAAGCCAAGTGCTTGAAGGTTGTTTGTTTTTGCTTATACAAGTTCATATGTTAAAATATTAGTTGAATTTAAGGATGTAAGCACCAAGTTGTGTTTGATTGATGAGTAGTATGGAAAATTTCAGTTGAGACTGGATAATGTGAGAGTTGAGTTACAGGTAGAACAAGAAGTTAAATTATAAGTTGATTTGTAAAAGTGGAGTTTTGGTTGGTAAAGATGATTTATCTTGTTGAATTTAAGTGGACTCAGGTGTCAAATGTTGTTGTAATGTTGTTATGCGCCTAAGGTGATTTTGGGAACTATGTTGATAAAAGATAGTAAAGTTGTAGTTTATGTGTGGTGTTAACGGGGAGATCCCGAAGAGTTAAGTCGAAAGCCTTGGTATTATGTCGATTTTGATGATTGGAAGTTGGAGGTCAACTGAGTAGAGTTAGTACCTTGAAAGTAATCAGAGTGCGCAGCGAACGCGTAGTGTATTGCGGTTATTCAGAAGTGAATTGTACCGATGTTGATATTTGGTTACGTTGATGTTGTGTTTAAGTTGGTATTCTTATGTTGTTGTGTTCTGTTTCTTAAACCGGTAAATTCTTAAGTTGGTTACTTCTGGTGTTGCGATGTTAGTTGTCAATTGCATCACTTGGGTAGTATTCGCGTTGTTGTCGCCGTTGAGGTTAAGAACCGTTGTTTGTGTTATATGTGGAGTTGCCTTGCGAGGACGAGATTTGATTACTCGGAAGAATTAAGTTGTTGAAATAGTCGTGTCGGATAAATTTTCGAGGACGAAAATATTCTAAGTGGGGGAGAGTTGTAATGCCTGAATTTAATTAATTAGTTAATTAAATTATTGAAGGATTTAATTATTGGATTTAGACGAAGTTGAGAATTAATCGGAGTAGTTGGATTTGTCGGTATTATTTTAAGAGGCGTATTGGGATTATTAAGTTAAAGTCGGATTTTAGTCAGTTAAATCGGAGGAATAATATTAAGAATAATATTATTTATTTATTGGACTATCTTATTTAATTAACTAAGTTGAATTGTTGGACCATTTGGTTGATAATCGGAATTAATCTATTAAGCCGAGAGTAAGTAGTTGGTCGCGAATTATTAGTTCGGTTAATTTTGTGTTTCGAAGAATTAAGTCGTTAAGTCGGAATATTAGTCGGAAAGTCGAAGAAATAATATTATAAGTGATATTATGGATTATTGGAGCATGTTGGGTAATGGGCTTGGATTTCGTCGGGATTAGTGATTAAGGGGTGTATGACTTAGGCCCATTAGTTGTTATATTGGATTATTATTATTATTATTATTATTTTAATAATAAGAAAAAGAGAAGAAGAATTAGTCAAGGGGAGAAGTATTAGTCAGGAGGAGAAAGAGGAACAGAACGTGGGAGAATGGGAGAATGGGAGAACGAGGAAATTGGATAAAACGGTTACGAGAAGTTGCCGTCGGAAAGCCGATCGGAGATTCGAGCGACCATCAATCTAAGGTAAGGGTGGGGTTCAATCTCTATAACCGGGTATATGGTAGACCGTATGCGGGATTGGGATTATATGATTTTCTTCCATTAATTTTGTTAGGTATTGTTGTCTGTGAGGAGATTAATATTGATGCTGTTAAATTGTGATTCTGCTGTGTGATGATTGATTTTGTGAACCTTGCAGTGAAATTGATTGATTCTGTGAAAATGTTAATTGGTCGATTTTTGTGAAATTGTTGCTGGTGATTTTATGAATGTTGCAGTGAAGATTTGATTTTCTGAGAAATTTTGGTTGGGACTAATTGACGCTGTTCGCAGATGCACGGGTGGTGCAAGCCACCCATCCCTCTCTTTGGGGGTGGCGCACGCCACCCAGAACAAAAGAAAACGCATGTGGCGGGGGCCACAATTGTACATGGCGCAAGCCATGGTATCCTTACCAAGGGTGGCGCAAGCCACCCATATGTGTGGGTCCCCTTTATTTGTTTATACCTTAATCACCTATTTTTCAATGAATCCAATACTACTGTTAACCCTTTTCCTTGTTTTAAAATAAAATATTACTGAACAACTATTAGTTCTCTTCATGGAATAAACTAGTATGAAAGCAAGATGTTAGTAATGTTGAGAGCCACCATAAAGTCACGTTGAGAGCCACCATAAAGTCATGTTGAGAGCCACCAAATTCATGTTGAGAGCCACCTGATCATGTGGGGGCCATCTGGGTTTTGTTTTGCCTGTTTTAAGTGAAATCCATATTTTAATATTTTAGGTGTTAGATATGGTTTTGATTAATTAAAATACATAGTTAGATTAATTAGTAGATGGTTCTTATGCTGATGAAGGGAAATACATGGTAGCAACTCAGGACTATCAGTAGTGTTGATTCTAGCAGAAAAATGAATTCTTAGCAGGATGGTATTTTGACAGAATTGTGATAACAGTGTTAATTTGGTGACAGAAAAATGTTGGAATCAGTAAAATAGAATTTAACAGGAATAGTAGGAATTATTGGTAGCAGTAATAGTAGTAAAAAAAGTACCGATTTAGTCGACCGGGTGAAATTACGCGGTAAAATTAGTTGTTCGGAATCTAACGAAAATGGTCGAGGTAGTTAGTAATAATTAGTAGGTGATTTTAGTCGGATTGTTTTGTTGAATTCGTGTTGTATGTGTGGATTTCTTGTACAGTTGTTTATGTGGTTTTGTTCCGGTTTGTGGGCATTTTTAAGTCGTAGGTCGAAAGACCAATGTTGATGTTAAAGTTGTAGGTCGTATGACCAACGTTGATGTATATAAGTTGTAGGCCTATGGCCAAAGTTGAATCGTGTTGAATTAAAGTTGTTATGTGGTTTGTTATACGTTATTCGGAGTTGGTTGTTGTTTTGTGTTGAGTCGTTGCATCATGGCATTTGCATTTTTGTCGGAGCCGTTGCTCACACCATGTTGGCCTGGATTGGCAATTTTTAAGTTGGAGCTGATGCTCACCACGTTGGCCTGGATTGGCAAAATTATTAAGTTGAAGGCTTATGCCTTGTAGATACCTCGATAACCTGGTATATTTTAAGTTGGGAGTTTTGCTCCGATGGTACCACATGCATATGCATAGTCGAGTCGCATCCCGTGTCGCATTATTTATGTCGTTTGTGTTGATTGTGGTTGTTGAAGTTGAGTAAGTTGTTTATGTTGCCCAAGTTGATAAAGTTGTTCATGTTGCTTAAGTTGATAAAGTTGTTCATGTTGCTTAAGTTGATAAAGTGGTTCATGTTGATTAGGTTGATTGTAGTGATTATGTCGTAAATGTTGATATGTGTAATAAGTCGATAAAGTATGTTGAGAGATTGTGGATTATTGTTAAAGTTGTGGTTGTTGTTGTTAAGTCGTGATGAATTGAAGTTGTATATTATAAGTTGTTATGATAATGTGTTGGTTGATTTAAGTTGTTGTTGTTACTAATTGTATTGATTTGAGTTGTTTGTTGATTGTTGTATAATTGTCGTTGAAGTGGTGAAATTTGTATGATTCTAAACTAATATATTGTTTATCATATACTTGTTTATGTTGGTTGATATCTCACCCTTCTGTTTGAATGTTACCCCTATGTTGGTAACGTGCAGGTTAGTAGAGATGAAGGTCGTTTATCTTCATTAGTTGAGTCGGTGATGTCGCTCTGATACGTAACGCTCGGGGGGATGAACGCTTAGTTGCTCTGTTGTTGTTTTAAGTTGTTTCCATGAAAATATGTTGTTACTAAGTTGTTTAAGTTTAACAAATGATATATCATGTACAGTTGAATATTTGAGGATCCACTGCGTAGTTGTGAAAATTGTTTTGGTTTCCAAGAATGAATAAAAGTTGTTATTATAGTTTCATCCATATTAAAAGTGTTATGTATCGAAGTACTATTTGGTTTAAATGAATAAGTTTTTAAAGTTGAAAAATGTGGCATCCTATTTGTGTACTTGTTGATTGAATTTTTACTACTCTGATTTTCAATATAATTGCCGGGTAGAAATGGGGTGTTACAGTAGTTACCAAACCCCATTTGGCCTTTTAGGATGTAGTGTGGTGACCATGATGAAGTCTATTTCTGAAATGGTTGTCACGCGATACTACACTCAGAAGAGATTCTCTTGGGAATTTTGTTGATTACCGAGTCATTCGGAAAGTTGATAAAATCTGAAAGATGGGTTGTAGACTCTGGGAACTTCTTAGAACCCTGTTCTACGGATACAAAAGCCCTAGTACACACCTTGTGGTTGATTCTTTTCCCAGACTCCATGCTGCGATCTTGAACCTTTGATCCTGTTGCATGCGTTTTGCATCCTGTTTGCATTGCATTGCATATCATTTGCATCTTTGCATGATTCATTGCATGCGTTTGTTTGTCCAGCAACTCATCTCTAATTATCTCTATCTTCTGGTGTTTGTCTGTTAGTCGTCAAGTTGATTCCTCGACATCGATACCGAACTAGAGCTAGTTACAGACGCAAGATGTCAGAGCAAGAGATACACAATGTTGAGGTCCGAATGGAGATCGATGATCTCAAATCAAGTATGACTAAACTCACTGAGATGCTTGAAGTTTTGCTTGCTAGAGGAGAACCTCCCCAAAGGACAGTCATCCAGGAAGTTTCAAGTGCTGATCCTCCACCAGTTCAAGTGCCACCTTCAACTTGGCCAGAGTTTGGTTTGCCACACAACTATTCTCCACCTCTTGCATCTAATGCTATGATTGGTCAAGCTGATAGACCAGTGTTTCAAGCTCCTGTTTTTACCGAGCCTCAACCTATAGTTCAGACAACTCGAGCTCCCTTTGAAGATCCCCGCTATGAGTACAATGCTGCCAGTGCTCAAGGTGAGGACCATGAGGACTTTGTTGAACCCGAAGTTGTCCGAGAGAAGTTTCAGAGCATAGAGAGGAGACTCAAAGCAGTTGAGGGTACTGATTTCTTCAATGTGTATGCAGACAACCTATGCTTAGTATCAGATCTTGTTATACCTACTAAGTTCGTAACTCCAGATTTTGTGAAGTACAAGGGTCACTCTTGCCCAAGAGCTCATTTGGTCATGTATCTTCGCAGGATGACTGCTCATGCCAAGAATCAGAAGCTGCTTATCCACTGTTTTCAAGACAGCTTGAGTTGAGCATCACTCAAATGGTACATGGGTCTTGAGCAAAACTCTATCCATAGCTTCCAAGACCTCACCAATGCCTTCATGAAGCAATACAAGTATAACCTTGACATGGCTCCTGATCGCCGTCAACTGTAAAACATGTCTCAGAATGATAAATATACTTTCAAGGAGTATGCTCAGCGCTGGAGAGAGTTGGCTTCCCAAGTGGAACCTCCCCTGGTCGAGAAGGAGTTAACTGGAATGTTTATGGATACCTTGTCCCCGTTCTATTGGGAGAAGATGGTTGGAAGTGTTTTCTCCAATTTCACTGATTTGGTTACTATTGGCCAAAGATTAGAGGAAGGTCTTAAGAAAGGAAAAGTATCAAAGGTTGCTGAATCTTCTAATGCTGTGAAGAAATCCTACGGGAACTTTCAGAAGAAAAAGGAAGATCAGACTAATGCTATAATGGTTGAAGTGAGAAGGCCTCATCCTCACCCTCAGCATGTTGTTCACCCTACGGTTGCTACTGTCACTCCTGTGGTTGCTGCACCACGACCAAATCAAGCTTTCCAACGTCCAGCTGCAGGACAGAGCCAGTATCATAATAGGGGTCAATTTGATCCCATTCCCATGACTTACACTGAACTTTATCCTAGTTTGGTTCAACAAGATTTAATTACTACAAGGCCTCCGCCTCCTCCTCCAAATCCTCTTCCAGCCGGCTATAGGGCTGATCTTCATTGTGAATACCATCAAGGTGGTGCAGGCCATAACTTGGAAAATTGCTTTGCATTGAAGGCTAGAGTACAAGAGCTGATGAGGAACAAAGTCCTCTCCTTTAAGGACAATCCCAATGTTCAGAGCAATCCTCTGCCAGGGCACGCCAAGTGAAGCCTCAGTCGACTTCGGCTCAGCTACTTCTTAAAGATAAGACATCTCATTCTTGTGTTTGATTAGTCACTAGGCTTCTGTTTCTTGTTGTTTTAACGTTCTTTATTTTGTAATAGCTGTTTTCAAATTATGTTTGTACTTTCAAAATTAATGAAATGAGCATTGCAACTTTTTGATTCAATTCATTTGTGTTTGCTATTTACATCTCCATGCTTTCTTTTTCAATAAATACTTTATCTCTTTTCCATTTTCTTTTTGATTTTGCAAAGATTTGAGGGAGGATGATGAAAACGTTATACCCATAATTGCTGTTAGTATGCTTTCGGATCAAGACTTTGCTGACGATGTAAGGCATTGTTTCAACTCCTAAACACTGGAGAAATAAGGAAGTTAACCCCTCTTTGACCCCTTTGAGCCTTGAAGTAGGAGTTTCTTTTCTTTACAAATAATGACCCGCGATTTTTAACCTCGGGCAGGGTAGTTCTCAGTTAACTCGATTGTATACTCAAATGCAAGAGTTTCACGCAAGACACATGTCACTTAAAAATTGTACTTATAAGTTTTTCTTCGCACACAGCAAGCAAGTGTCGAGGATGTCTTTCAAGTCGAACGCCAAAGATGGTTCGTCGTAATCCTTAAGCCATACAGTAAAAAAAAATGTTGTGAGAAGCAGTGACTGCCATCTCAAGTCCATTGAATTTTGAACCATCATCATTACTATCATCAGTGCAATTTCCAGCCTATTGGGAACTTGAGTGCATAGTCTGAGTTAACTGAGCATAGGACTGAAGATCATCACGTAGATTGGGTGGGTCACAAATAAACTTTGAGCCTTTATCCTTTGTTTCTTAAACCGTGAACCAGACCACGTTACAACCCTCAAAAGACCTAATTGAAGCGAGGTTATTTTGAAAGCATACTACAGCAAGGTTGCGTAAACTGACTCCAAAAGATCTTTGCAGATCACCTATTTTGGGTATCACGCCTTGTGCCTTACCTTTCACTTTTAAATGTCTTGAACCACCGTGTTCTGACCAGTATCCCATATACTTTTCACCTCTTTCAAAATGATTTTGATTTCAAAAGTTGCATGAACTTTGCATTTACCATGTTTGTACAAATACTTTTGTTTGCAAACTAGCTTTCTCCTTAAGGAATTTTCAAACATTTGAGAAACTTGGCCGGTGACCCAATCAGGGGCAAGTTCCTTCCATATCCTGTTAAGAATCAGTTCAAGATTTTTTGGTGACTTCTCAAAATTAGTTTATACAGAAGTTTTTTAAGACTCATACTGGGGCAAGCAATCCCAGTGTACAACAAAAACAATCATCTTTCAAGACTCAGTCTGGGGCAAGCTTTCTAAGAGCACCATGAAACGGTCATTTTCAGAATCAATCAAGCTGAAGCAATGATCAGTTCATCTACAACAGTCAGCTAATCTGGGGCAATTTACCTGGAGAATCCCCAAGAAATGCTTTATCTTTCCTACAAGGACCATCAATTGATACAGTTTACCAGTGCGGTAGAGGTGTGTTCAGCAGTAGCATCTCTGGTTCCCAAGCAGAATGGCAGTGATCTCCGTGTTGAGGAATCAGTCTTTCAGTCTTGTCTTCTCCCATAAAGAGTCGTGTTGTGTCGTCAGCATCTGCATGATTCTCTACCATATGCATATCATGAGTGTTTCATCCTCATTTGCATTTCTCCCGAGGCCGTGTCGTTATCCATGTCTTACCTTACCAAAACGTTACCTTTCCGTTCATTCAGTGCCATTCCTGAATGTTGTCATTCTCTTGCGCATCTAATCTTGTTGATAGATGTTGGTCTTCTCTCATTCCAGTGCTATTCTTGGATCTCTATATTCTCTCACTCTAGTTCCATTCCTGGATGTCCGTCTCTTGTGATCTCCAGTGCCATTCCTGGATATCTTGTTCCTCTCGTTTCTCCCAGTGCTATTCCTGGAAGTCTTGCCCACCTCCTGTAAACCAAATTTACTTGGATATCTTTCAGTGCCATTCCTGAAAGTCTTATCTGTTCATTCAGTGCCATTCATGGATGTCTTTCTCACTATCATTCGATACCATTCCTGAATATAGTGATTTGCCTTTACTTTCAGTGCCATTCTTGAAAGTTCTTTCCCCTTATCCAATGCTTTCTTGAGTATATCTTCATTCATTCAATGTTGTCTTGAATACTGTGGTGTCTTTTTGTCCAATGTTTTCTTGGATTCTTTGTTCACATTAATCTAAAGCTATTATTAGATATTGTGAGTCATACCTCTCATTCAAAGCCATTATTAGATGTCCAGTTTCTCTACCATCCGATGCCTTTCCGGATGTGTCTCTCTTTCTGATATTTTACCGGATCGAGTCTTTGTTCACTTTATCTAAAGCCGTTATTAGATATTGTGATTTGTACCTTTCATTCAAAGCCATTATTGGATGTCTAGTTTCTCTACCATCCGATGCCTTTTCGGATGTGTCTCTCTTTCTGATATTTTTCAGATAGGGTCTTTGTTCACTTTATCTAAAGCCGTTATCAGATATTGTGATTTATACCTTTTGTTCAAAGCCATTATTGGATGACTGATTTCTTTGCATTCAATGCCATTCTTGAATGTAGTCTCTGTTCACATTCATCTAAAGCCATTATTAGATATCGTGATTTGTACCTTTCATTCAAAGCCATTATTGGATGACTGGTTTCTTCTGCCATCTGATGTTTTTCCGGATGTTTCTTTCTCTGTCTTTTTTGGTTTTTTCTTGAAGATCCCGTTTGAACTCTTCAGTATAAGAAAATTCCAGAAAATCTTTTGTTGGTGTCTATCCTTTTATTCCAAATTGATCCCCAGCAGAGATGATGTCTTCTTTCTGGTTCCATGCCCAGTAAAGAGTGTGCTCTTATTTTCCCCAGTGTTTCCTCAGAGTCTCCCCATTGAGTCTCTTATGTTGATTAGTCTGTATCCCTAGTGAGTCTTCCTCACGGATATTAACCTTACCCTTCCCCAGTAAGCTCGCCTGTGGTGGATTGCCCTTCATCCTTGGTGTTTTATTTGTCTGCACCTTTGCATCTATCATAACATCATATCATCATACTAGAAGTTCATGGCATGTCAGCATTTGCATGTCTGTTGCTTGTCCTTAGCATGTGCATGTCATCTAAGGGCAAAATTTTCGGTTGGCTATATTTAAATACCTTTCACCTTGATCTCTCGAGGATTTACATCCCTCGTGTCGTCCGGTGATGCTATTTAAATAGGGGCAACTGTTGTACCCCAAATTTTACCCCTTAGATGTCATCTTCATTTTTGCATCTTAGGTCAATCATCTACATTGTTTAAACTAACCCATATCTTGCAGTTTGTTTCTTTTGTGTTCAAATTAGGGTTTCCTTGAGACATGTCAGTCAATGGCTTTGATTTTCATCAAGATGAACCCTATAACCCTAATTCACGATTCTATGGTTTATCAAACATCCTCAAGAGTCTCCTAAGGACTTTAGATGTGAAGAAAGAAGCAAGTTTACAAGGGTTGACTTCAGTGCATTCACAGTCAAATTAGGGTTTTGACTGAAACCCTAATCTTTGAAGTTTTGGTTCAAATGAAGCAATCATTGGTTCTAATCATCATATAATGTCTCATGAAGTGTTCAAAGTATCCACATCAAGTTTCATGAGGTTTCTTCCAAGAGAAGTAGGGTTTTGACCATGAAAGGTGTCATTTGTGAGGTTTTTCCCCTAATAGCATATTTTGAAATGACCATAACTCCTAAGCCACACATTCAATTGGAGTGACTCAAAGCTCATTGGAAAGCTCTTTTCAAGATCTTTAATTTGTTCTATATGACTTTTTGTCCAAAAATGCTTGGTTTTTGAGTTATGAAGCTTGCAAGATATTTTGACCAACACTTAGAAATTTTTTCAGCACTTTTCACCACTCTTTTTCTCAACTTTAACCCCACTTTTCACCCATTTCCATTTGGATTCAACACTTGGGTCCCAAATGAAAGTTGTAGAGCATGATGAGAGCTTTCCAACCATATGTGGAACATCTCAATGGGATATGCCATTCTCAAATTATGGACTTCCAAAGAAGGGCACTTGAAGTTGTCAAATTCCTATAACTTAGAATTTTTCTAAGTTCATTTTGGCAGTTTTGGGCACACGATTTGCAAGGGATTTTTTTACCAATTCAAGGCATCATTTCAACTACTTTCCAACACCAACATTGTAGTATGATGTATGAACTTTCATTAGAACCAAAGGGCATGAAATTTGGATCACAAAGTCAAGAGAAATCATGCATGGAATATGGCCATACGAAATGATTTTTGCGCCAAGAACGCATCAATTTTGAATTTGAATTTCATTCTCTCTCTCCAAGTACACTCTCTGCAGACCCACCACATCTTTTCCAACTCCACTTTACCACTAAACACGTTGCCATATGCCTTTCTTTTGTACTAACATGTTGACATTCACAAGCCACCACAAACCATTCCCTCGTGTACATCCTTAATCCACTAGATACAAACCAAAACACCCTACACCTTTCTGACCTAGTGGCATCAAAAAAAGAACTTCACTTGGCTCTATAATGCTATGTTCAGAACAGCCCCATGCCATATCTCCATGCGTGATATTTCTCTTTTGTGTAAAGCTATTGCCTATCATGCTTATTCATATGTTAGGATGAACATGTTTTAGTTAATATTTACTATGCTATTTTAATATTGTGTTGTATTTGTATGGCATGAGCGTTATTATGGATCCCTGGTTGAGTTTGTGTTGGAAGCTTCATATTTATCCATGGTTGCCCTAATGGTTTAGACATTATTATCATATGAGAGTCTTGTATGAGAAGTATGCTGGCCAGTTTGTTTGTTTTTATTTGAATTCTACTATTAATGGTGTTCATACCATTTTCGTGATCCTGGTGTGTAGCTCTAGAACGTTATTTTTTTTAGGTGTTAAGGTTCAGGTTAGTGTAAGTTTTCATTTTTGATATTGGTATCCCTTGTTTTTTTTTTCATCATGCTTACATACATTCAGTCAAGCTCCATATTGATCATATTGGTAAAACTTTTGACATGTTGAAATAATATTGGATAAATGTTGCTTTTATGCTTTGCCTCTGCCGTGTACATATAGCATGGGGTTTGTTTGAACCAATGGTTTTAATGAGTGCTAGCTGACGGTTGTTATCCCAATGTCTGAGTTTTAAATGATGAAGTTTTGTTCATGCTTATATGTGTTGTGGTAGTAGGTCATATAGTATTATGCTGCAAATAAGTGTGTTTGACTTATGTGTGCATGTGAAGTTGTGAGATTATGATGTACTGTGGTAGATGTTCTCATATCGTACTCTACCTGAATGGTGTATTTGCATGCCTTAGTGTGTGTTGATCTTAGTGTTTTGTTACAAGTTGCATTGGAATATTACTGTGATGTATGAAGTGATATGCTTGTGAACTCTGTAGAACAATGCATTTAGTTTGAACACTAGTTTGAAAGTATGTGTTATACCATACAGCTACTTGAATTGATTTGTATCGTAAGTGATTTTGTGAGTCTGCTATGGTATTACGTGCGTAGTTGTTTTGCTAGTGATGCATGTGTAGTATTGTATGTACTATATTTTCATGTTACAACTTGTAGAGTTTCCTAATTCTTTGAATCCATGTGGGTTGATGATATACGTGTTGCTGTCAAGTTTTAAACAAACATGTTAGTTTGCATTTAAAACAGAACTGTCTTTCTTCACTTTTCTTCAAGTGAGTTTCAATTTTGAACCTGTGTTTGCTTGGCTTTTGCTCACGTCTGGGGTGATTAGTTTTGTTAGCTAGTGTTTTAATCATGTTCTATGTTTAGAGCCCTTCAAAATGGTATTTTACTTCATGATATTTGGTGTTGATTTGAGTGATTTGTGCTTGGTTGAAGTTTAGTGTTTGGTTTGTGATGTTTTAAGTTGAACATGATGATGCATGTTGTCGTTGCATGTTTTCACTTGCCATGCATGTTTATGATTGGCTGAAACTTGTTTCCGTCGTGTAGTGCTTTTAATTAGCCATGACCAATTGATACCATGTTACTACTACATGTTCAGCGTGCGTGCCTTTTCATTTTAATATATTTCACTGTTTGTTTTGGCTTATGTATTTATGAAAGTGTTTACTTACCGGATGTATGTGTCGTCCCAACGGTTTAACCTTGCCTTGCCATTACCCTTTCACCCCAATGACCTGGGTTCGATCCTGCGGATCAACCCTTTTGGCCATTTTCTCTTTTTCGCCTGATTCTCTCCTTTTCCTCTCCTGGGCCTTGCACCCTATTTTACTGCTGCCACCCCCCCAGCATTGGCCTATTTCATTTCTTCTTGTTTTTTAACTAACCAAAATCACTCATACACCCCCTTGCGCCCCTCCTTTTATTATTTATTTTATTTTCTGTTTTTTAGAAAAACCTTTTTTATTCTATTTTTTTTCTTTATTCAAAAACTCCAAAAATATTTATTTTAATTTCATAGTTTGTTTCTTAATTGTTTATTTGAATATCATTAATTAATATGCTATAAATGTTAATTGTTGTGTTAACTTTTAAATTTTAATTGTTAATTTGCATTTGTATTTTTTAATTGTTAATTGTTAATCAATTTGTATTCTATTTGTGTTGATTAATTGTTAATTCTCATTGTGTTGTTAATCTTAATTGTGTTGTTAATTGTTAATTGTTAATTGTTTATCACTTTTGGATTAATTGTTAACATTTATTTATGAGCACCTTTATTGATCTTGGGTGATTATTTCACTAATACTTGTTTAAACCTTGAATTAGTCCGTCCATGTTTAATTCATCATATGAACCATCACCTCCCCTACTAACTAAACTTCAACATAGGTCCATTACAACTAGATTTAGAGAGTTCTTGAACTCTACAATGAGCTTGTACTCATTTCCCCTCTGAATATTGGCCATAGTCAATCATTCAATAGAAGTAGAACTACGCATACTCTGATTCTATTCCCGAGGATGCGTAGGCGTAAGGTGCGATGCCTTATCGAGTATACTTAGATACTAACCCCTAGGGTTTCAACCTTTAGCAAACATAGCATAACACAAACTAATCAAGAGGCTCCCGTAGAGTACTACGGACGTTTAGGGTGCTAATACCTTCCCTAGGCGTAACCAACCCCCGAACCTTAGATCTCCCCCCTTTAGGTTTTTCTAACGATCTTGAACCTTTCCTTTGGATAAATTAAAGTCGGTTGTAAAAGAAAATGATGCAAGTTAATTAATATCTTGTTATCCAATTTTCACCGCAACACCATGCTTTGTTTCTATTAATAATCTCATTCCCATCAAACTTATTCTTGTAAACCCATAGCGTCCCAATTATATTAGTAGAATTTGGTCTAGGAACAAGTTCCCATACTTTGTTTCTTACAAACTAAACAAACTCTTTTCTTCGTGTGGTGAAGCATTCATCTAGATCTCCCATAATTTTTATTAATATGATGATTCTTTTTAATACTTGTTGATTGTTCTTTTCTTTTAGCATCACTATCTTCATCATCATCTAAATTTCCATCTTCTTTAGCAAACTGCATGTTGTTTCCTATATTGTGAGCAACACCTAGCTCAACGTTATGACCAATGAGAATAAAATCTTCATTTTTATGGGGAGTCACTTTAGTTTGAACGTCATTAACACTGACTTTTATAGATTCAATCATAGGTTTTGTGCCTTTGTTAAACACTATATACGCCCTGCTATTTATGTAACAACTCAGAAATATGCCTTCATCACTACTTTCCAACAGTTTGAGAATATGGCACACAGGTATCCTTTGGGTTCAAAATTTGATTAAGGCCTTCAACCACACCCTTTTCATGCCTAAGAACGTTGAGAGTATGGCTTCTTACAGGCTCATACGTGTACAGGACATTAAAAACATTTTCACTTCCAGCTATATCAGACTCGTCAAAATGTAGAATATTGGGAAGAGCGATCTCTAAGACTTGTTTTTTGACCAAAAATTTATAACTAAAATTTGACAGACTAGGAGGAACACTAATTTCATCTTCAGCAGTCACAATATCATGTTTTCTAATCAAAATACTAAAGATTAAAGAAAGAAACCCAATAGCAAGATTTATGGTATAGATCATGACTCTCGCCATTTGTTTCCATGTATGGTTCTTCTTTTCGACAATTCCAACTCGTTGGGGTAAGATAGGAGTAGAAAAATCATGACCAATTCTTTCGATAGTGCAGAACAAGCAGAAGTGGGAATTCTCAAATTCTCTGTTGTGATCGCTTCAAATGCAAATGATCTTTCCCAGTTCTTCTCCCTTTCACATTATAGGCGATAACAAAGAGCTTAAAAATTGAAGGTATCAGACTTCTCACAAATAAACTAAAATCTGGAGTATTCATAGTCATAGATGAGGACATATCTCTTTCTTTAAAGACTCCCATCTTGCAACATAAGATCCATATGAAGTAATTCAGAAACACGAGTAGATGTAAGATGTTGAAACTTCTTATGTGACATCTTGGTTTGCTTCCCAACTTGACAGTCACGATAAATTTTACCTTCTTCAATTTGGAGACGGGGAAGACCAATGACAGCCTAGGCAATCTTCCTCGTACTTCTGAGATTTAAGTGACTAAGTTTTTTGTGCCATAATTTATTTTCTTTACGTACAATTTCATGCATGATATCAATAATGATCTTCAACCTTCTTCTCTACAATGTTATCACCAATCATCTTCCTCTTTATAGATTTCTCTCTTGGCGCTATTTTTATTATTTTTCTCAACAATTTTAGAGATATGACAAGTTTGAGTTTGTCTCTTCTCAGAAAGTGACCACATGTAGCAATTTTCTAAAGATGTGGATCCTTTCATAAGTTAAGTATGTTGTTTATCTGTAATTATGCATTCCATACTATCAAACTTGACCTATAACTCTTGATCACGGAGTTGACTGATGTAATAAGATTAACAGTGAGACCATTGACAAGTAAGACATCATTAATACAAGGAAGACTAGGATAAGTTAACTTCCATTTTCCAATTTTTTTCCTTTTCCACCATCACCAAATGTAACATAATTTTTGGAATATATCTTGATGTCTTTCATATAGTTTCTTTCTGTTGTCATGTGTCTAGAGCAACCACTATTAAAATATAAATCTTCACAAGAGGATACCTTTAGGGAGGTACAAGCAATATGAACCAGAATATTAGGCTTGGCATGCCAAACTTGTTGGTGCTACATTGCAGACTTCTCATTCCATTGGGAATACATATGGTGGATGATGTAGTTATCTACAATGCAATTTGTAACAGTACATTCGAATGTGACCACATAGACCACATTAATTACAACCCTATGGGGGTCTGGTGTAGGAAAAATTAGCGCGCTTGTAATTAAGTTTGATAGGTTGTTGAGACTTGTTACATGGGATTGCGAATTCAATTTTCTGAATAAGGTGGAACAAACATATTCTTTGAATTTGGTGATTCTCCAGAGTATCCAAGTCTTTTCATGTATTATGATGATTTTCCAACACCTAGAATTTCATCAAGGTCCACAGTTCTAGAATTCATCGTGCAAACAAATTTGGCCATTCCATCAAGCATAGAACTGAGATTGACAACTTCTTCCTTAAACTCTTAAATAGTTAGCATGAAACGAGTTTTTTCTTGAATAAGGGCCAAAATTCTCTCCTTTTGTTTATCAACTACTTAATATTTTTCATTCCATTTGAGATATAATGTCTTGTAGGCTTCAACAAGGGAATCATTAGATAAGTCACCGTTACTAGTATCACCATTATCATTAGGCACTTCTAAATTTGATCTCATGAGAGTGGTGAACACCACCACATTGTTTGCATAACTAGACACACTTCTTTTATATAACGAATCATCATAGAAAATGGAATTATGGATCTTTTCCTATTTTCTAAGAAATTTTGGACATTCAAATTGAATATGACCAAAGCCTTCACATTCATGACATTGGATTCTCTTCCTCTTGTTCAATTTTTCTCCATCTTTTCTTTTATGTTGAAAGTTTTGATGCTGATTTTTTTTACATTAGTAAAGACACTATTCTCAGACCTTCAATCAAGTATTCTCATGATTTTTTTCTAAGCTCTTAGATAGCATGGGAATGGACTCAGTCAAATTTTCATCAACTTTTAATTTTATTTAGTCATCATAATCTTCATTATCAACTTTAAATGCCACACCTTTAATATTTTTCTCGAATTTGTCTTCAGTGTCCATCTCAAATGTGAGTAAGGATTTAATTAGTTCATCAACTTTCATTGTGGAAACATCTTGGGCCTTTCCAATGGCTATAATTTCCATGTCAAACCTCTTGGGAAGAGATCTTAGAATTTTTTACAAGCTTTTCTTTAGACATTTTTTCACCAAGAGCAAAAGAGGTGTTAGCAATGTCACAGAGTCGTACATTGAATTCGAAAATAGTTTATTCCTCTCACATCTTCAGGTTTTCAAATTTTGTGGTAAGAAGTTAAAGTTTTAACATACAAACTTTTGATGTACCCTCATGAGCTACTTCCAGAGTCTCCCAAGCTTTCTTAGCACTAATGCATTCTGAAGATATTCTTATCAACTCCATTATAAATGGAATTAAGAGGACAAAAGTTTTCAAGTGCAACTTCGTCTTTAATAGCTGACTAATTATATTCAGACTTCACAATTTTATTGATGTGTTCAGTTTTGATATTTGGTGGAGTCCATTCTTTTATGATTGTTTTTGAGGTATTTTTATCCATTGACTTAAGGAAAGAAACCATGTGAAACTTCCAATAGTCATAATTTGTACCATCGCGAATTGGTGGACGACTAACATATCCTTCTTCTTTAGAATTATCCATCTTGTAGAGTTCCGTATGTTTGTCATTGGGTTTTGTCATACCCAAAATTTTGACCACTAAGATTTCCCTTCATTGTGCAAATCATCATCACAATATGGAGGAACCATCCTATTTCATCAATCTCCCCAAAGATGGGTGAGCATCCACTACAATCAAAATTAGGGTTTCAAGCCCTCTCTGAGTGCTTAGGCAAAGGATCAATCAAGAAATGACATGATCTTCAACTTGTCTAAACTCTCAAACATTCACAAAGGATCAAAGAGGATTCCCACTTTGAGGATTAAGCACATGGATGCTCCCTTTCAGGTGGATTAAGTCTCAAGATCGACAGTGTCACCAAATTAGGGTTTTGGTCGACCAGGGCCTCCAGATGGAAATCTTTCATCTGGGCACAAGCCAATGATCCAAAACATAACCTAATATACTCCATGGAACCTCATGGACCCAACCATCAAGTCAATTTTGCCTCAGGGGATGCATACATCAAAAATCAGGAATTAGGGTTTCTTGACCTAATTCACCCCTAAGTTGAATTTTGGGACAAATTATGAACCAAGACCTCAAGAGAGGGTTTGAGGGTCTCTAATGAACTATATTGATCCATTTGGAACAATGGATTAATCCAAGAAGCTTGAGCAACAAGTCTCAATTTCATCTGCACCACAATTAGGGTTTTAAGGGAAAAGTCAACTGTAACTTTGACTTTTGACCAGGACATGCTCCCAAGCCCTAAGACATGCCCCAATATACCCAATGACACCCTTGAAACATGTCCATCAAGTTTTATTTAGGTCAAGGACATGATTTCCTGAAGAATTGTACAATTTGGAATTCATCTGATAAAAAGTCAACTGTGCACAAAAGTCAACTTTGACTTTTTGAGATTTTTCACCAAAATGGATTTTTAACCTAAAATGATGTTTATGTATGATTTGAATCATCATTCATCAAGAAAAATCAAGAAAAGTTGGATAACTTGTAAAAGGGGTAACCATAAAAACTTAGAAAATTTTCTAAGTTAAAAATAAAGTGACAAAGGTACCAACTTTGAAGGGCCATAACTCCTAAACCACAAGGCCATTTTTTTCATCCAAAGCTTGATTTGAAGGTCTCATTACCCTCTACAAAAACTTCAACTAGGCCTAACTCCAATTCATTATGGATTTTGAACTATGAGTGAGCCAAAGTGGCTGAAAACATGAAAATATACCATTTTCCAACACTTAGAAAAATTCTGTCCAAGACAGATTTTGTTGAAACACCAAAACTTGTGAGATATTTTCACATAGATGCAAGCTGAATCAAGTCCAAAGTTAAACATCAATGTTGTTGCATATGTTACTAAGAATTCAAAGAGCTCAACAGCATGAATTGATTCAACTTAAGCCATGAGAAATCCATGCCCAAAGTCATGGTGCTGCAAGCTGTTTTGGAAAAATCAGTTTGCATGTTTGCTTGCCACACACGATTTTGAGCCAAAGACTAAGGATCACTATGCCACCTGTGTTCAAACCAATCACAATGCAACTGATCCAACTTATAAGTCTGAGTCAAAAGGCCAAGGAATCTTCCAACTTGAAGTTCATCCACTTTGGCACATTTTGCCTTGAATTCAAAGTGCATTAATGTGGAATAGTGCATTGTCAAGGTAGCTACCCTACTCAGTTAATTCTCTGATTAAACAACATTAAAAACATCTGAGGAATGTGGTTTTGGTCAAGGCATGGCCCTGCTCTTGGGAATGGCTAGCTTGCCTTGCTTGAGAAGAAATCCTCCAAGCCAATCCATGCAAATGTGATCTGATCCAGCAAGCCATTCACTATTCCTCCAAAACAAAAGTTGATCACCTATAAATAGAGGTCCCAATGGATCATTCAACTCACACCAAAGCCAGTTACAGCACTGCTTTCTCTCATTCTTTCTTAAACCTCAAGTTTTCTTGTTTTTGAGTAACCACTATCGGGGTTTGAGTTGCAGCCACAATCAATCCATTCCAATTGCTCAAACACATCACATATGATGTATTTGAGGTGTCCAAACACTTAAACACCAACTGTAACACCCCAGGCTCAAAATCACTCTTCAACCAAGCCATTATGCTTCAATTTTGCAGGTGGAGGTCTCCAGCTTGATCCAAAGAATTTTAAAGTGTTCCAAAGCTTGCAACATACTCCATAACATCCATTGAAGCTGTAGGGATCACCAATTCACGACTGGAACACCATCTGGGCAAAGTTCCATTTCAGCTTGCATCAACGTAATCTTCAAACTCAAACTCCATGATCCATGCATATTTCCTCGCATGATATTTTTGCCATTTGATTGCCATCATGTGTTGATTGTTTTGCCTCAAGAAATTGGATCATAGACCTTATAACCATGCCTGCACGATTGCTTTTGCAAATTAGGGTTCATCTGTGTTCATCATGATTATTTTACTCCACAGTGAAAATGAATAAAATTGGGTATTGCCATCTTATTCCTTGTGAAAAAATGCACGGGTTTGGTGTTTGAATCATGTCTAATGGTTGAGATATGAGTGAGATATGGTGCTTCACGCACGAGCTCGAGGAAGAAGATGGCCATGGCGCCATTCTTCAGGTTTTCCAACTAAGTTTGATATATATTTTTCATTTGCCATGTTATTAATGAATTGGCATTGCGCCCCAGCGGTTCATCAGCTGGTTTTGTGAGTATTGGCAAGCGAGAGGTATGGGGTTCGAATCCCCCTCGCCCCAGACTTCTTTTTATCACTTTTTATTTTGTTATTTTTCACATTATTATTTTTAATGATTTGAAAAATTAATAACTCCTTCAATTTTTATCATTTTTTATTGGTTCTTTTTGCAATAATTCACAAAAATGTTTAAATATTTGATTTTACCAAAAAATCCCAAAAATATTATTTATTTCATATATTTGATATTTTTGCAAAGAATTAATGTTTTATGTGTTTTTAGCATTTAAAATATTTTTTCTCCCTTTGTTTTCTAACCCTAATTTGATTTCAATCCTTTTGTAGGAAGAAACATGATTTTTTGGAACATTAATCCAAGATCACAATTTGTTTTTCATATGTTAAACAATTTTGATCCTTTTAATTGAATTTTTATTCAATTAAATACATTTTTGAAAACAAATTAGGGTTTTTGAATCAATTCCACCCTCATCAAACTTTTTTCAAACACTTTGGGCCTCTAATAGAGTGTAAGACCCAATCCTTTTTTGACCAAATCATTTTTGGGCCTCAGTGTATTGTATAAGTTCCGATACCGTAAAAAACAAACGGCGCGATCGTCGCCTTTGCAAAATAACCTTGGGCCTCTCCTCGAGCTATAAGACCCATTCAAAACACTTTGGGCCTCTAATAGAGTGTAATACCCAACCCCCTTTTTTACCAAAACCTTTTTGGGCCTCACTTATTATATAAGTCCCTCTGCGTTAAAAGAAAACCTCGGCGCAATCGCCATTTTAAACGAAAAATCATCTGGGCCTACCCTCGTGTTATAAGCCCCACTCTTTTTCTTTAAATCTTTTGGGCCTCTTGAGAGAGTGTAAGATCCAACCCCTTTGTACAGAAAACAATTTTTGGGCCTCAGTCACTTGTATAAGTCCCTCTGTACAAATTCAAACAGTGCGCTCACTGATAAAACCCTGGGCCTCTCCTTGAGCTGTAAGCCCCAAATCTTTCTTTTTTCAAAGCACTTTCTCCTTTGATTTTGAATATACTGTTGTTTTCAATCTTTCTTTGTTGAACAACTAACAACACAGCATGGAAGCTCTACAACCAAGTGGTTATTGCTTTCATTTACTGCTTTCATATACATATAACTGTATTGTGGGGCTGTTTCACTGTAAGTCTTCTTTCATAAACTCATATCAACTGTGTAATAATAGTATAGATACTTCGAGTTTCCCCGGCAACTACGTCTAGAACTAGGTGACGTTGTTTCGTTTATTCGTAGAAATAGACAACTAGATCCCCAATAGGATCACCAGATACAGTCTTCTCTTCGGCTGTCCTTATTAGGAATTGTCAAGGAACTCTACTCCCAAAGATGAATGTATTCTCCGTGAATGGCATCTTTGAGTTTCTTCCAAATTCTCAAACTTTCCTGACTTTGATCTATTCTCGGTGAATAGCATTGCCTTGAACTTCTCAGAGTTTGGGGACCCACGGGCTTCTTAAAAGCATCGGCCTCCTCTTGGGCATCGTACAAGGACCCACAGGCTTCCTAAAAGCAACCCAGCCTCCTCTTGGGCTTAGTACAAGGACCCTACGGCTTCTTAGAAGTATTCACAGCCTCCTCTTAGGCTTCGTATAATGATCTCTTCCTCCGGGAATGATAGCCTCCTCTTGGGCGTAATACAAGGATCGATCGGCTTCTTAAAAGTTTCTAGCCTCCTCTTGGGCTTCGTACAAATTGTCCTGACGACCTCCTAGAGGTATAGGAACAGAACTTAGTCATATGCGTAGAGCAGTCCTTTCATAGAGTCTACTACTGTTTCTCAAAGCATGGTACAAAAGACAAAACTCTAGACTTGGACAGTCTAATTTCCTTGAGTCTCAAAGACATTCTCAAGCACCCTTCAAGAATAGGAAGGAAACCCGCGGACTCGGACAGTCTCAACACCCTTTGGATTTACCGCTTCCTTAAAAAATAGGAATAACCCGGATCCTTGAAATCAGATCCTTGAGTATAGTGTTGCTCATATAAGAACTGATTTTCTCTTTCGAAATCAGTATGCTGGACCTGTCACTTAAACAGTTACCATAGCCTCTCTCTTGGGCTTTATACAATGATTCTCCCCAGCGGAGCTAACAATTTTAGCCTCCATCTCGGGCTTCGTACGAGATACCAGAGACTTCCTCGTTGAGTCAATCACCCCTTTCGCCTCCATCTCGGGCTTTGTACGAGATACAAAAGGGTTCTTATGGAGCCAAACAAACAATAGCCTCCATCTCGGGCTTTATACGAGATACCAAAAGACTTCATCGTCGGGTCAAAAACCTTTTCGCCTCTCTCTCGGGCTTTGTACGAGACACATATTAGCTTCCTCTTAGGCTTTGTATAAGAAAACCACTGGTTGATCCAATCAACCTTTTAGCATCAAAACTGTGCCTCGTTCACAGTACACAAACATCAACAACTCCTTTCCCTTCATCTAATCGCTGTAAGCGACAAGCCTCTGGATCATCTACATCCATGCCACTGTCCCTCTTTTAGCATGACAAATTCCTAAGGAAAGATAGCATTGCTCTACACTGAGTTAAAGTCTTCTCCTTCAGGCTAAAATCCCCTATAAAGGAAATTATGGCGTTGCCAGATTCACACATCTCGGTTAAAGTAATTCTCCTTTATAAACAGTTGTGACATACAACCCCCTCTTTAGAGATGACAAATTCTCTCTAAAGTCCAACCCTTTTAGCTTCACATCTTGGGCTTTGAAAAAGATACAAATCACCTTTAGCTTCACATCTTGGGCTTTGAACAAGATACAAACCACCTTTCGCTTCACGTCTTGGGCTTTGAACAAGACACCAAAACACCCATTTCCTCCCATAGAATAGGAGGAACTACGAACGCTCTGATTTCCCTGTTTCGGTAAACGGGAATACGTAGGCATAAGATCAAAAGAAAAGATCTTAGTGAGCACAATCAACAAAAAACCCAAATCCCACATCTCCATCAATCAAAAGCATCAGTCCTAACATCCTAATCCTTGTTCCCCGCCAGAAACCTTCTGCCCAGATAAAAAGAAAGAAACCGTATTGGCGAAAATACAAATAACCAGTACAAAGGCCCCCCCACATTGATAGCATTCGTAACCTAACAGACCGCTGTTTAAACTCAGTATGCAAAGCAGGGTTAATTGGAGACATCTATTTCCCTTCCTTATTCAGCTCACAATAGGATAAAAAATGAATCGACCTGTAGTTTAAAGCTCAAACCGCAGAGAGCGACCAGCGCTTAAGAACCGCGTCCAAAATCGCTCGCTACAGAAAAATGGCGCCCACCGTGGGGCCTTTCTTTCTTTCTTTCTGTTTTCCTTGTGTAGAAACTACAGAGTGGTAACTCAGCCGGGGAGCCATTTCTGTCAGGAACTTAGGATCCTTAGCTTCAAAGGTCTAGGATGTTTAAGACAAATATATATACTGCTTTTCCTAATTGTTATACGTGTTTATTTTTCTGCTAATGGGAATATGGGTGATTCCGTATGTGGAAAGATTGAGTATACACTTAAGATAAGTGATGGCGACAGGGTCGACCATCAACCTCAGCGGAGGCTGACCAATGCAACCCATTCACTCTCTTAGCCAATGGGCCGGTTGTTAAGTCTGAGAAGCTGAGGAGCCAAACCCTTTCGTAGTGCGGAAACTATCGGAAATAGTTGTTACGCGATACTACCCTCATTTGAGGCTGGTGATCTATTCTCGGTGAATGGTACTTACTCTAAGATTGCTCTACAACTCGCTGGCGATCCGTTTGTTGTTTTGTTTTCCTGGGAGGAGCTGATGATAATGAGTACAGGTAAAAAAATCACCCTAGTATAAACCTTTGGGATGGGTAGAGCCTTGACTTCATGACACGACCCTTTAACCCCATGTTTTTTCTATGTTTTTGTGTGCTGTATTCATGCATTCATCTAAAAAACATTAAAACATTCAAAAAACTTCTCTTCTAGTCTCTCCGCTGTTTTTCAAATTAAACTAAGACTGTTTTTGCAAATATCAGAGAAAAGGATTACGATAATGGATTTCGGTAGAAGGATAACTCACCAGTATACCTTCAAGGTTCCAAAAATAGGGGATTTGAGAAGGTTGGCAAGAATGATCACTAACCCTGAGGCTTTCAGAGCCAAACACAGAGGTCTGCTGCCTCTGTTAAGAGTCCATGTGATTGAGGGAATCATGGATGCGCTCATTCAGTTTTATGATCCAGTTTATCACTGTTTCACATTCCCGGATTACCAGCTAGCACCAACACTGGAGGAGTATTCTCACTTGATCGATCTACATATCACTGATCGAGCTCCATTTTCTGGACTGGAAGAAATTCCAAAGAATCAGACAATTGCAAGAGCAATTCATTTGGACGAGTCTGAGGTCAAGACTCACCTAACTACTAAGGGTGGCATCCAAGGTTTGCCAGCCCAGTTCTTGACGAAGAAAGCCCTGTATTTTGCCAGTATAGGAAACATAACTACTTTTGAAAGCATCTTTGTTTTGCTCACCTACAGGTTATTTTTGTTTCCCAACATTAATAATTTTGTCGATGTCAACACTATTAAGGTTTTTCTCATGGGAAACCCTGTGCCGACTTTGCTCGCAGATGCATATTATTCTGTACACCTGGGAAATTTGTACAGCGGAGGGGAGATCACATGCTGTGTACCTCTGCTTTATAAATGGTTTATATCTCACTTGCCCAAGTTTGCTTCTTTTTGGGATTGCAAGAGTGCCTTACGTTGGTCGCAGGAGATTATGTCTCTTACCAACTCTGATATAAATTGGTGCAATAGGATTTATGAGGGAATTCAGATTATTGATCGTTGTGGAAGCTTCCCCAACGTACCCCTCATAGGAACTAAAGAAGGAATCAACTACCATCCGGTATTGGTTCGCCGTCAATTTGGATACCCGATGAGGCACATCCCCCTGGGTGTTCATCTGGAAGGTCTTTTCTTCAAAGAAGGAGAAAACGACAGAGCACTAAAGATGGAAATAATGCAAGCTTGGAAACATGTTCATAAGAAAGGACAAGAGTCTCTGGGAAAATTGGATTGTGTCTCGATGGAGCCTTATCTCCATTGGGTACAAACTAGAGCTCTCAAGCTAAAGATGCCTTATCCTTGTTACGGAATTCTTCCGCCAAGGGAATTTGTCATGTACTTCATGACGGAAACTGAAAAGCTTCAGGTTACTCTCAACAAAGTTCAAAAGGAGAGGAGGTCTTGGAAGAACAAGTATCGTACTCTCGACATAGAGTGCATCAAAATACAGCAATTACTGAAAGAGAAAGATGCTCTGATTGAAATTTTGGAACAACATGCTGTAGAGAACCAAGATGACCAAAGGAATTTACCCACTCCTTTCACCTGGCAAAGGAATGACAACCCGACAACGGCCCAAGAGCCCCGGTCAAAGAAAAGGAAGATATCAGAATCAGCACTCGATTTCTCTTCAGAGAGGACTCGAGACCCATTAGCTTAGGTTTCTGTTTCTGCCTTTTTGTAATCTACCGTATTTCCGTTTCTGTAATCCTTGTAATTTCAATAAAAAGGGGTTTCCCCACTGTTTGATATTTTCAATTTAATTGTCGAAGTTTATTTTGATTAAACAAAAAAAAACAATTAATATAATCATTGCATTCATCATTCTCACATCGCGTATTCTTCTTACCTACGAATCTCACGTTTGTGTCTCGATTCTAGAGTCAAACTGTCTCATTCGTATAATACTCGGGCCAATCGTCAAAAAAAGATGGATGATCTTGAGGAAGAGAGCAGAGAGTTGAAAGAAGAGATCGACGCTCTGAGAGAGGATATGAGAAAGCTTCGTAACGACATGCAAGCCATGGCAGAAGCTCAGCTACAAAGAACTGTGATCTCAGAGATCACCTCAACGCCCATAGTGGAGAAGTATGATCCTAGGTATCAGATACCGAAAGATCGCCCTTGGGGCATGCCTGTTAACTATATCCCAGAAGGATATGTTCCGTCGATCACTGAAGATCAGGGAATCACAACAGAAGCCGCTGGGCCTGAAGGTTACAAACTTCGGGAAAGCGAAGATTCCCGGGGCATACTGAAGACTCCTGAAGGTTACAAACTTCGGGAAACGCCAAGATTTGCTGCCGTAGTCACGGTACCACCCCCTGTGGTGCACACTGTCCCGGAAGGACAGATTCCGCCAACACCTTCTGGTAAGAAGGAAACTATGTTCGATAGAATGGATGAATTCGAGGAATAGTTCCTGGAGATGCAGAAGGAACTGCAAGCCATTCGTGGTCAGGATCTATTTGGAAGGGACGTCGCGGATCTCTACTTGGTCCCCAATGTGAAAGTCCCGCACAAATTCCAAGTGCCCGACTTTGAAAAGTACAAGGGCAACTCTTGCCCTCAAAGCCATCTGGTCATGTACGCTCGGCGGATGTCAGCTCAGACTGAGAATCAGGACCTGCTGATTCACTACTTTCAGGATAGTTTAACCGGTGCCGCACTAAAATGGTACATGGGTTTAAACCGTACTACGATCAGTACATTCAGAGATCTTGGTACTACCTTCGTCCAACAATACAAATACAATTTGGACATGGCACCTGACAGAGATCAACTCAGATCGATGTCGCAAAAGGACAAGGAAACCTTTAAGAAATACGCTCAAAGGTGGCGTGAAATTGCCACTCAAATTTGTCCACCTCTTGAGGAAAAAGAGATGACAAAGATCTTCTTAAAGACCTTAAGCTCATTTTACTATGACCGAATGGTTGCCAGTGCGCCCAGTGATTTCACCGAGATGGTCGGCATGGGCGTACGTCTTGAGGAAGCCATCCGAGAAGGACGTTTGGTAAAAGACACTGGATCAACGAGCGGTACTAAAAAATATGGTAGTCCTCTCACTAAGAAAAAAAAGCAAGATATTGGGAATATCTCTCTCGGAAAGCAAAGGCGACGTTATCAACCGGTAGTAGCTGTGACTCCTGTTATCAACCTTTCGCCTATTCCTACGTATCAACCTCAGGTTGCGCAGAGCCAACCTGATCAGCAAAGGACACAACAGCCTCTTCAGCAGGCTCGTCCTCCGTATAACAACAACCGTACAACACGGCCACCAGGATTTGATCCTATACCCATGACGTACGCAGAACTATTTCTGTTACTATTGGCTAAGGGGCACATCCAGACTAAGTCTCCTCTTACAGTATCGAAAAATCTGCCTTTTTGGTTTAAGGTGGATCAGACATGCCCATATCATCAAGGAGGGTCAGGGTATAACATAGAGAACTGTCTTAATTTCAAATCTGATGTGCAAAAGCTTGTTAGGAGTGGGCTCTTATCTTTCAAGGATACGAATCCTAATGTTCTTACAAACCCGTTGCCTCAACATGAGAAAGCTGCAGTTAATTTGATAGAAGAAGAGACTAACGATGTCTATCAAATTCACGATGTACTCTTGTTGAAAACCAACTTGGTTAAGATGCATTGTAGACAGAGTGGATATGGCCATGTGCCACCTCATAATTATCATCAGTGTGATATCTGCTCTAAATATAACCAAGGATGTTCTGTGGTGCAAGCAGCTCTACAGGAACAGATGGATCTCGGATGGATCAAAGAGCACCGAGTTCATGGAGTTAACATGGTCTACACGAATTCTAACGTCATTTAGAACCACGATATCCGTGCAATGAATGTCAACTTGGTGGTGATGCACTCAAGGCAAAGCCAGTATCATAATCTGCCACGGCACGATTACAGTTCCTCTCTGACTTGCTCGGTAAACAAACAGGGATGCTCTTTCATACAAGAGGCCCTTTAGTGTCAGATGGATCTTGGATGGATCCAAGACTACCATGATAGGAACCATTATCAGATCAATATGGTTCAGATCTTCGATATTCGCGTGATGAATGCCGACCTGGTAGAGTTACATGCTGAGCAGGTCCGACTCGGATTCTTGATATCACACGACTATCAAAGCTGTAAAGCAGGTTGCAAAAACGATCGAGGTTATACCCTTGTCCAGGAGGCACTTCAGCATTTGTTAAATCATTGGTGGATGCCAATCTATATGGATGAAGATACTCAACAGATTAGTATCAGTAATAGAAACCCCACTCGACGTCAAAGTCAGGATGTCCGATCAGTGGAAGCTAACCTAGTAAGGTTACATTGTATTCAAAGTGGGCGTGGCCAGGTGCCACCACACAACTATGACAGTTGTAGCATCTGTTCGGAAAGTAACCAAGGGTGTTACCTTGTGAGAGCAGCTCTTCAGGGTCAGGTGGACCGTGGAGAGATTCGCCCATATCCGGGTTCTGGACCCATTAACTGGACGCCGAATTACCTTGCCGATCAAGTCGAGGATGTTGTCACAATCTCTGGTCTTCACCAGACCAGAGATGTTTTTGCCATCATCCCTCTACTTGACGAATCTAAGGTTCCCAACCGGGAACGAATTGAGATTACTTATGATGGTCAGAAAAATCAGAAGGTTCCCATAGTCATCTATCTACCGGGACCACTACCGTATGAATCAGCTAAGGCGATCCCTTACAAATACGGTACCACAATAATTGAAAATGGAAAGGAAATTCCATTACCCTCCGTTATGAACATTGCAGACATCAGTCGGGTAACACGGAGTGGTAGAATCTTCAACCGAGGGGTTGGGGAACCTAACAAAGAAAAGGAACTTCAGACAGAAGCTCCCGATCCACCAGTCGGTCAATCCAAAGGAGTGAATACAACATTGTCGATCAACTGTTACAGACTCCTTCAAAGATCTCGGTATTATCACTGTTACTCAGTTCAGAAGCACACAGAGAGGCTCTACAGAAAGTCTTGGAGCAAGCCTTTGTGGAACAGGATGTAACAATCAGACAGTTCGATAGCATTGTCTCTAACCTCACTTCCTGCAACAATTTGGGATTTAGTGATGAGGAATTACCCGAAGAGGGTCGCCGTCATAACATGGCGCTCAATATCACAGTTAACTACCAGGACGATGCTTTAGCCAGCGTACTGGTAGACACAGGGTTAACCCTGAATGTTATGCCGAAGTCCACCTTGATGCAATTATCATTCAAGGGCCCTCCGATGAGAGTCAGCGAGGTCGTCGTCAAAGCATTCGACGGATCCAGAAAAACAGTTATTGGCGAAGTGGATCTTCCCATAACTATTGGTCCTCACACTTTCCAAGTCACTTTCCAGGTCATGGACATTGGGGCAACATACAGTTGTTTATTAGGAAGACCTTGGATACACCAGGCTGGAGCGGTCATTTCGACCCTCCACCAAAAGCTAAAATTCGTCAAGAACGATCAACTTGTCACGGTTTATGGGGAACAAGCCTTGCTTGTGAGCAATGTATTGTCATCTACTTTTGTAGAACCCGAGGAGGTTATTGGGACACAGTTCCAAGCACTGTCGGTGAGCAAGAACAATCAGTTCAGAGGAGGAACCTCGATTTCCTCATACAAAGATGCTATTAAAGCGGTCGAGAATACCGATACGACAGGATGGGGACAACTTGTCATTCCTATTGACAATAAAACAAAGAAGGGTCTTGGTTTTTCTGCAACATATACCCAGACAGCTGTCAACGATGAAAGTCTTCATCCCCTTCAAAACTTATTCCACAGTGGAGGTTTCCTTCACCCGGTGTCTCAAGCAATACATGCTATCAATGAGGAAGATCCCTCTGACATGGATGAAGAATGGAAGTCCTACCTTAACAAGGACGGTTATATGTCTCAGGAAGAGGTGCCTATGCCCTTTTGCTTTCCTATAGAAAGTCCGAGATTTATACCAAGATCAGATGTCGAAATGATCTACGGGGATTGTGATCCGGAAGGATGCCACGCTCCGGCAAATTCATTAGAGGAAGACACTCCGATGAAAGATAATTTTGACTACACCTACTATGGTCTAATGGATGGTCTGCCAATGTGGCAACCTTATCCAGGAGACTTAGGGTAAGAAAGTCAGCCGAGTAATGAAACTCAGCTGAGCATCATTGAACAGAATACCTGTGTCCCCACCATGTCATGGGATCAACACTCAGGTCATCCTGAAACTACTCAACATGAAGATGAATTCGCGACATTTGCAGGACTTGAATTCATCAACTATGCTTTTCCCGAGGTCAACGTCATCGAGAGAGATGACTCCTCCAGTTCCAAAGAAGTGTGGGACACCTTGGGACAACCGAGCAGAAAATTTGACTATATGGTCAAGTACACCGCTCCCCAAAGCTCTCGTATCAGGCTCAAAGATATCCAGCCAACTGGATGGGGAGATACAGCTGAGAGCACAAATGCTATGCAAAATACAACAGAGGAATTCTTCTACGACAACTCTGCCTGGGAAACAGTTTCCAATGATCCTGCTCCACCAGAAATCGGCGTCATTTCTGAAGACAAATCAAGGAAGGTGCCAGACTTTGTGATTCACCGAGGAGTTCGCCGCCAATGGGTTGCCATCGAGGTTCCGAAGATTGTTCATCAGTCAAAGTAATTGCCATCTTTAACCTTTCACCATGCCCAGGTGAAACGGATGTTTTGATAGGGCTCGCTTTCTGTAAATTTCCCTCTTCGCTTTGCCCAAAGCGGCAGAGTTTTGTTTTATAGGGCTGTAGTTTCAAGGATCGACTTGTTCATTAATAAAATAACGTCGTTCTGTAATTTCTGCATTAATTGCTATTTTCTCTTTTTGCTTTTTCAGAAAATGGTAATCCTAAAAAACAATTCAAATAAAAACAAGCAGTAAAATAAAACACTGCACACACTTGCATTTTCTCTATCTCTTCTAAACACGAATCATCACGTCATGCAGATTGCTTATTTTAAACCCCGTTGAAACATACGATCCGATGCCTTCTCCCAACTTTGAGTTCTCGGTATTCGAGGCTGAAGAAGAAGTTGACGACAAAATTCCAGAAGAGATCTCCCGACTACTCAGACAAGAGGAAAGGTCCATTGAACCTTACAAAGAACCGTTGGAAACGGTAAACTTCGGTTCAGAGCAAGAGAGAAAAGAAATCAGGATTGGGGCACTGCTCAGTCCAGCTGCCAGAGAGGGTTTGATAAATATTCTCAAAGAATTCCCCGATGTATTCGCTTGGTCTTATCAGGATATGCCAGGGTTGGATACCAGCATCGTGGAACATCACTTACCATTAAGATCGGAATGTCCGCCAGTAAAACAAAGGTTGAGACGCACTCACCCGGACATGGCCATCAAAATCAAAGAGGAGGTACAAAAATAGATTGACGCAGGTTTCCTCGCTACGTCTGAATATCCTCAATGGTTAGCCAACATCGTACCCGTTCCCAAAAAGGACGGAAAGGTCAGAATGTGTGTTGATTACAGAGATCTGAACAAGGCAAGTCCAAAGGATGACTTTCCTTTACCACACATTGACATGCTGGTAGACAGCACAGCAAAGTTCAAAGTTTTTTCCTTCATGGATGGATTCTCGGGCTATAACCAGATCAAAATGGCGCCGAAAGACATGGAGAAAACTTTGTTCATCACCCCATGGGGCACCTTTTGTTACAAGGTAATGCCGTTCGGTTTGAAGAACGCCGGGGCAACCTATCAAAGGGCCATGACTACTCTGTTTCATGACATGATACACAAAGAAATCGAGGTATATGTCGATGATATGATTGCAAAATCAAAAACAGAGAGTGAGCACGTTGAACATTTGTCAAAATTGTTCGAACGTTTAAGAAAATTCAAGCTCCGCTTGAATCCCAACAAATGCACCTTTGGTGTCCGTTCAGGGAAACTACTAGGGTTCATCGTCAGCCAGAAAGGAATTGAGGTTGATCCTGACAAGGTCAAGGCCATTCAAGAAATGCCTTCTCCGAAAACTGAAAAACAAGTCAGAGGATTCCTGGGACGTTTGAATTACATCTCCAGATTCATATTCCTCATGACCGCAACCTGTGCGCCGATTTTCAAGTTACTCAAAAAAAACCAGGATTGCGTTTGGTCAGAAGACTGCCAAACCGCCTTCGACATTATTAAGGAATATCTGTTGAATCCTCCGATTCTATCACCTCCAGTGGTAGGAAGACCACTGATCATTTACCTCACAGTTCTAGAAGACTCAATGGGATGTGTACTTGGCCAACAAGACGAAACCAAAAGGAAAGAGTCTTCCATTTACTATCTAAGCAAGAAATTCACCGACTGTGAAACTCGGTACACAATGCTCGAGAAAACTTGTTGCGCTTTGGCTTGGGCAGCCAAACGTCTTCACCAGTACATGATTCGTCATACTACTTGGTTGATCTCAGAAATGGATCCAATCAAGTACGTCTTCGAAAAACCTGCTCTTACGGGAAGAATTGCCCGTTGGCAGATGCTGTTATCAGAATATGACATAGAATACCACGCTCAGAAAGCCGTTAAGGGAAGTATTTTAGCCGATCATTTGGCTCATCAACCGATTGACGATCAAGAATCAATCGGGTTTGACTTCCCAGACGAAGATGTCATGTATCTAAAAATGAAAGATTGCGATGAACCGCTACCCAGTGAAGGGCCAGAATCAGGTTCCCAATGGGGACTTATTTTTGACGGAGCAGTTAATCATTATGGAAATGGAATTGGGGCAATCATTGTTACCCCTCAGGGTACCCACATTCCTTTCACTGCCAGACTTACGTTCAAGTGTACAAATAACGAGGCCGAATACGAAGCTTGTATTATGGGTCTCGAGGAAGCGATTGATTTAAGGATAAAAAACTTAGACGTATACGGCGACTCAGCCTTGGTTATCAATCAGATAAAAAGAGATTAAAACACATGCCAATCAGGATTGATTCCTTACAAAGATTACGCAAGAAGGTTGCTACCTTTCTTCAACAGATTTGAGTTTCATCACATCCCTCGTGAGGAGAATCACATGGCTGATGCATTAGCCACCATCTCTTCCATGATTAGTGTAGGTTAATGGAATAACATACCTAAGATTGACATCATGCACCTTGAATGACCCACTTACATCTTCACGATTGAAGCAGTCATAGACGACAAACCTTGGTATCACGATATCAAGTGCTTCCTTCGAAAATAAGGGTTCCCACATGGGGCACTCAGAAAAGACAGGAAGACCCTCAGAAGATTGGCTGGAAACTTCTTCCTGAGTGGCGACACTTTCTATAAGAGAAATTTTGACATGGTCTTGCTCCGATGCGTCGACAGACCAGAAGCAGAAATGCTGATGAAAGAAATTCATGAAGGATCCTTTGGCACTCATGCCAACGGACACACAATGGCGAGAAAAATTCTGAGAGCAGGATACTATTGGTTGACAATGGAATCCGACTGCTACAAGTACATGAGGAGGTGTCACAAGTGCCAGATATACTCCGATAAAATTCATGTACCGCCATCCCATCTCAAAGTTCTCTCTTCCCCGTGGCCGTTTTCTATATGGGGAATCGACATGATTGGCATGATTGAGCCCAAGGCTTCAAGCAGACATCGGTTCATTCTGGTAGCCATTGACTATTTCACCAAGTGGGTCGAAGCAGCGTCATTCGCTAATGTAACCCGACAAGTGGTGGTCCGATTTATCAAAAACAATATCATCTGCCGTTATGGTGTTCCAAGCGAGATCATTACAGATAATGGGTCTAACTTGAACAATAAGATGATGAAAGAGTTGTGCACTGAGTTCAAGATCGAACACCATAACTCATCTCCCTACCGACCCAAGATGAACGGAGCGGTAGAAGCGGCTAACAAGAACATCAAGAAGATTGTTCAGAAGATGGTTGTAACCTACAAAGACTGGCACGAGATGCTACCCTTTGCTCTTCACGGTTATCGCACATCTATTCGCACTTCGACAGGGGAAACCCCTTTCTCTCTAGTATATGGCATGGAGGCAGTGCTCCCCATAGAAGTAGAAATCCCATCAATCCGGGTATTGATGGAAGCTAAGCTTTCAGAAGCTGAATGGTGTCAAAGTCGACACGACGAACTGAACCTGATCGAAGAAAAGCGAATCATGTCACTATGCCACGGCCAGTTGTATCAACAGAGAATGAAGAGGGCGTTCGACAAAAAGGTCCGACCTCGTGTTTTCAGAAAAGGAGACCTTGTGCTTAAGAAGATACAATCATTTCTCACTGACTCTCGGGGCAAGTGGACCCCAAATTATGATGGCCCCTATGTGGTCACGAAAGCTTTCTCAGGCGGTGCCTTGAGACTTGCAACCATGGACGGAGAGGAATTTGCCTACCCCAAGAATGTTGATGTAGTCAAGAAATACTTCGCCTAAACTAAAAAAAAAAGAAAAAAAACGTCTCGGTGGATTGAAAACCCGAAAGGGCGGTCCAGGCAAAAGTTAGAGACATGAAAAAAATCATCCCGATGGATTGGAAACATCAAAGTACAATCCAGGAAAAAATTAGGGATAATGGCAAGTAACTATGTTCAACAGAGGCAAGTCCCTCAGCAGCAGTTACATCATCCATCGGAGGAAAACACCATTCAAGGTCATCTTCGAGAGAAGCTCAGGATGTCCTGAATTCAAAGTTGGTAGAAGGATAGTGGTCGTTATGTTTCAACGTATCCCTTTTCCCTGTAAATTACCATTTTCAAACTTTGTATATACTCAATGGAATCACGCTTTTGGCTGATCTCCATCTTATCAATAAAATTCGAGCCCTTGTGCTTTTGTTTGTAGTTCTTATTTGTTTTAGCTTTACAGAACGACGTTGTTAACATGATTAACGATTCTTGAAATAAAACAAAAATGAATTTACTTGTTAAAACTTTTTCTGCTTTTAAAATAAAGTCGGCAATTTCTTTTGACTGTTGGACATTGAAAGAGCATCAACCGCTTCTCCAGAAGTAAGCGAGCCTCAAAGTGCAGAATCAAAGTACTCCTTCTAGACCAGTACGCCTGAATGAAGGATCAGCAATGTCAGAGACCATGTTTCGTCTGACATCCTCGGCCGAGTTCTTATCTCCTAAGCCCGATCAACGATATTCCCCGCAGGGACTATCTCCCCTAAGTAAGGTGGAATTGCTATTTTGAACCAACAATATTTCTATCCGCCCCGCGATGGCCGAGTATCCTGTCATGTTCATCTTTTAGTTTGTGTGTCGCGTCAGTTTTGTCAGCATGTACATACATACATCATGCATTATTGATTTGCATTCACATTTCATATTGCATCACCATCACTCTAGTCGGTCTTGTCCCCTAGTGGTAGAAGTTCTCTCAATCGAGTTGTCAGTTCTTTCCTCGTCAGGAAACGTTGTGTCTGAACAGCCTCGCCACCAGTGTATCTTTAGATCAGAGTCGGCACTCGACCACTTTGATAACTTGAACCTCTAAAAATCCAGAGAACCTTCAATAGATGTCACTCTTCGCCATTGAAGATGATATCCTTGCTTTCCCGGATTAAGAAAAATCCACAGAGAAAGCCTCGTAATCAGAGATTCGACAGTATGGTAGTTTTTCTCCGAAAAACCCACTGATGAAAAGGTCATCGGCACCTCAAAATTGGATCCCATCATATGGTATTTCTCCGAGAAGACCCCGAGAAAAGTATGATGTAAAACCCCAAACGAAAGCAGTCTCTCAAGAGACTCGCTTTCTCCAGTAGAATCGACAAATGGCGTCTCCAACAGAGAAGTTTGTGCAACTCTACAACTTGGATGAATGGGTTCCCCAGCAAGTCTGACTTCGAAACTTTTTCCATCAAATGGCATCTCCCCAGGAAAATTCGGCGAGAAGTTTGAGGAAAACCGCTACAAATAGCGTCCCTTGTCGATAAAGTTTATTGACAAAAGAAACTAAGACCAGTTCCTTGGTGGGAAACCAGGATCGAGGGGAAGTTTATTTCAGAAACTAATACCAGTTCCTTGGTGGGAAACCAGGATCGAGGGGAAGTTTATTTCAAAAACTAAGACCAGTTCCTTGGTAGGAAACCAGGATCGAGGGGAAGTTTAATCCAGAAACTGAGACCAGTTCCTTGGCTGAAGACCAGGATCGAGGGGAAGTTTTACCTTTTCTAAGCATCATTGCTTAGCTAAAGAAGATGAATGCGTAAGCTACCATTCACAACAACCATCAAAATTTCGGGTATTCCGATATTTAATCCTCTTGCACCCCGAATGCCCGAATACCTTCGTCATTCACACCTTCGGGTCCAAAAAGATTAAATAGGGGCATCTGTCATACCCCAAATTTTGACCACTAAGATTTCCCATCATTGTGCAAATCACCATCACAATATGGAGGAACCATCCTATTTCATCAATCTCCCCAAAGATGGGTGAGCATCCACTACAATCAAAATTAGGGTTTCAAGCCCTCTCTGAGTGCTTAGGCAAAGAATCAATCAAGAAATGACATGATCTTCAACTTGTCTAAACTCTCAAACATTCACAAAGGATCAAAGAGGACTCCCACTTTGAGGATTAAGCACATGGATGCTCCCTTTCAGGTGGATTAAGTCTCAAGATCGACAGTGTCACCAAATTAGGGTTTTGGTCGACCAGGGCCTCCAGATGGAAATCTTTCATCTGGACACAAGCCAATGATCCAAAACACAACCTAATATACTCCATGGAACCTCATGGACCCAACCATCAAGTCAATTTTGCCTCAGGGGATGCATACATCAAAAATCAGGAATTAGGGTTTCTTGACCTAATTCACCCCTAAGTTGACTTTTGGGACAAATTATGAACCAAGACCTCAAGAGAGGGTTTGAGGGTCTCTAATGAACTATATTGATCCATTTGGAACAATGGATTAATCCAAGAAGCTTGAGCAACAAGTCTCAATTTCATCTGCACCACAATTAGGGTTTTAAGGGAAAAGTCAACTGTATCTTTGACTTTTGACCAGGACATGCTCCCAAGCCCTAAGACATGCCCCAATATACCCTATGACACCCTTGGAACATGTCCATCAAGTTTGATTTAGGTCAAGGACATGATTTCCTGAAGAATTGCACAATTTGGAATTCATCTGATAAAAAGTCAACTGTGCACAAAAGTCAACTTTGACTTTTTGAGATTTTTCACCAAAATGGATTTTTAACCTAAAATGATGTTTATGTATGATTTGAATCATCATTCATCAAGAAAAATCAAGAAAAGTTGGATAACTTGTAAAAGGGGTAACCATAAAAACTTAGAAAATTTTCTTAGTTAAAAATAAAGTGACAAAGGTACCAACTTTGAAGGGCCATAACTCCTAAACCACAAGGCCATTTTTTTTCATCCAAAGCTTGATTTGTAGGTCTCATTACCCTCTACAAAAACTTCAACTAGGCCTAACTCCAATTCATTATGGATTTTGAACTATGAGTGAGCCAAAGTGGCTGAAAACATGAAAATATACCATTTTCCAACACTTAGAAAAATTCTGTCCAAGACAGATTTTGTTGAAACACCAAAACTTGTGAGATCTTTTCACATAGATGCAAGCTGAATCAAGTCTAAAGTTAAACATCAATGTTGTTGCATATGTTACTAAGAATTCAAAGAGCTCAACAACATGAATTGATTCAACTTAAGCCATGAGAAATCCATGCCCAAAGTCATGCTGCTGCAAGCTGTTTTGGAAAAATCAGTTTGCATGTTTGCTTGCCACACACGATTTTGAGCCAAAGACTAAGGATCACTATGCCACCTGTGTTCAAACCAATCATAATGCAACTGATCCAACTGATAAGTCTGAGTCAAAAGGCCAAGGAATCTTCCAACTTGAAGTTCATCCACTTTGGCACATTTTGCCTTGAATTCAAAGTGCATTAATGTGGAATAGTGGATTGTCAAGGTAGCTACCCTACTCAGTCAATTTCTCTGATTAAACAACATTAAAAACATCTGAGGAATGTGGTTTTGGTCAAGTCATAGCCCTGCTCTTGGGAATGGCTAGCTTGCCTTGCTTAAGAAGAAATCCTCCAAGCCAATCCATGCAAATGTGATCTGATCCAGCAAGCCATTCACTATTCCTCCAAAACAAAAGTTGATCACCTATAAATAGAGGTCCCAATGGATCATTCAACTCACACCAAAGCCAGTTACAACACTGCTTTCTCTCATTCTTTCTTAAACCTCAAGTTTTCTTGTTTTTGAGTAACCACTATCGGGTTTTGAGTTGCAGCCACAATCAATCCATTCCAATTGCTCAAACACATCACATATGATGTATTTGAGGTGTCCAAACACTTAAACACCAACTGTAACACCCCAGGCTCAAAATCACTCTTCAACCAAGCCATTATGCTTCAATTTTGCAGGTGGAGGTCTCCAGCTTGATCCAAAGAATTTTAAAGTGTTCCAAAGCTTGCAACATACTCCATAACATCCATTGAAGCTGTAGGGATCACCAATTCACGACTGGAACACCATCTGGGCAAAGTTCCATTTCAGCTTGCATCAAGGTAAGCTTCAAACTCAAACTCCATGATCCATGCATATTTCCTCGCATGATATTTTTGCCATTTGATTACCATCATGTGTTGATTGTTTTGCCTCAAGAAATTGGATCATAGACCTTATAACCATGCCTGCACGATTGCTTTTGCAAATTAGGGTTCATCTGTGTTCATCATGATTATTTTACTCCACAGTGAAAATGAATAAAATTGGGTATTGCCATCTTATTCCTTGTGAAAAAATGCACGGGTTTGGTGTTTGAATCATGTCCAATGGTTGAGAGATGAGTGAGATATGGTGCTTCACGCACGAGCTCGAGGAAGAAGATGGCCATGGCGCCATTCTTCAGGTTTTCCAACTAAGTTTGATATATATTTTTCATTTGCCATGTTATTAATGAATTGGCATTGCGCCCCAGCGGTTCATCAGCTGGTTTTGTGAGTATTGGCAAGCGAGAGGTATGGGGTTCGAATCCCCCTCGCCCCAGACTTCTTTTTATCACTTTTTATTTTGTTATTTTTCACATTATTATTTTTAATGATTTGAAAAATTAATAACTCCTTCAATTTTTATCATTTTTTATTGGTTCTTTTTGCAATAATTCACAAAAATGTTTAAATATTTGATTTTACCAAAAAATCCCAAAAATATTATTTATTTCATATATTTTATATTTTTACAAAGAATTAATGTTTTATGTGTTTTTAGCATTTAAAATATTTTTTCTCCCTTTGTTTTCTAACCCTAATTTGATTTCAATCCTTTTGTAGGAAGAAACATGATTTTTTGGAACATTAATCCAAGATCACAATTTGTTTTTCATATGTTAAACAATTTTGATCCTTTTAATTGAATTTTTATTCAATTAAATACATTTTTGAAAACAAATTAGGGTTTTTGAATCAATTCCACCCTCATCAAACTTTTTTCAAACACTTTGGGCCTCTAATAGAGTGTAAGACCCAATCCTTTTTTGACCAAATCATTTTTGGGCCTCAGTGTATTGTATAAGTCCCGATACCGTCAAAAACAAATGGCGCGATCGTCGCCTTTGCAAAATAACCTTGGGCCTCTCCTCGAGCTATAAGACCCATTCAAAACACTTTGGGCCTCTAATAGAGTGTAATACCCAACCCCCTTTTTTACCAAAACCTTTTTGGGCCTCACTTATTATATAAGTCCCTCTGCGTTAAAAGAAAACCTCGGCGCAATTGCCATTTTAAACGAAAAATCATCTGGGCCTACCCTCGTGTTATAAGCCCCACTCTTTTTCTTTAAATCTTTTGGGCCTCTTGAGAGAGTGTAAGATCCAACCCCTTTGTACAGAAAACAATTTTTGGGCCTCAGTCACTTGTATAAGTCCCTCTGTACAAATTCAAACAGTGCGCTCACTGATAAAACCCTGGGCCTCTCCTTGAGCTGTAAGCCCCAAATCTTTCTTTTTTCAAAGCACTTTCTCCTTTGATTTTGAATATACTGTTGTTTTCAATCTTTCTTTGTTGAACAACTAACAACACAGCATGGAAGCTCTACAACCGAGTAAGTGGTTATTGCTTTCATTTACTGCTTTCATATACATATAACTGTATTGTGGGGCTGTTTCACTGTAAGTCTTCTTTCATAAACTCATATCAACTGTGTAATAATAATATAGATACTTCGAGTTTCCCCGGCAACTACGTCTAGAACTAGGTGACGCCGTTTCGTTTATTCGTAGAAATAGACAACTAGGTCCCTAATAGGATCACCAGATACAGTCTTCTCTTAGGCTGTCCTCATTAGGAATTGTCAAGGAACTCTACTCCCAAAGATGAATGTATTCTCCGTGAATGGCATCTTTGAGTTTCTTCCAAATTCTCGAACTTTCCTGACTTTGATCTATTCTCGGTGAATAGCATTGCCTTGAACTTCTCGGAGTTTGGGGACCCACGGGCTTCTTAAAAGCATCGGCCTCCTCTTGGGCATCGTACAAGGACCCACAGGCTTCCTAAAAGCAACCCAGCCTCCTCTTGGGCTTAGTACAAGGACCCTACGGCTTCTTAGAAGTATTCACAGCCTCCTCTTAGGCTTCGTATAATGATCTCTTCCTCCGGGAATGATAGCCTCCTCTTGGGCTTAATACAATGACTGATCGGCTTCTTAAAAGTTTTTAGCCTCCTCTTGGGCTTCAAACAAATTGTCCCGACGACCTCCTAGAGGTATAGGAACAGAACTTAGTCATATGCGTAGAGCAGTCCTTTCATAGAGTCTACTACTGTTTCTCAAAGCATGGTACAAAAGACAAAACTCTAGACTTGGACAGTCTAATTTCCTTGAGTCTCAAAGACATTCTCAAGCACCCTTCAAGAATAGGAAGGAAACCCGCGGACTCGGACAGTCTCAACACCCTTTGGATTTACCGCTTCCTTAAAAAATAGGAATAACCCGGATCCTTGAAATCAGATTCTTGAGTATAGTGTTGCTCATATAAGAACTGATTTTCTCTTTCGAAATCAGTATGCTGGACCTGTCACTTAAACAGTTACCATGGCCTCTCTCTTGGGCTTTATACAATGATTCTCCCCAGCGGAGCTAACAATTTTAGCCTCCATCTCGGGCTTCGTACGAGATACCAGAGACTTCCTCGTTGAGTCAATCACCCCTTTCGCCTCCATCTCGGGCTTTGTACGAGATAGAAAAGGGTTCTTATGGAGCCAAACAAACAATAGCCTCCATCTCGGGCTTTATACGAGATACCAAAAGACTTCATCATCGGGTCAAAAACCTTTTCGCCTCTCTCTCTCGGGCTTTGTACGAGACACATATTAGCTTCCTCTTAGGCTTTGTATAAGAAAACCACTGGTTGATCCAATCAACCTTTTAGCATCAAAACTGTGCCTCGTTCACAGTACACAAACATCAACAACTCATTTCCTTTCATCTAATCGCTGTAAGCGGCAAGCCTCTGGATCATCTACATCCATGCCACTGTCCCTCTTTTAGCATGAGAAATTCCTAAGGAAAGATAGCATTGCTCTACACTGAGTTAAAGTCTTCTCCTTCAGGCTAAAATCCCCTATAAAGGAAATTATGGCGTTGCCGGATTCACACATCTCGGTTAAAGTAATTCTCCTTTATAAACAGTTGTGACATACAACCCCCTCTTTAGAGATGACAAATTCTCTCTAAAGTCCAACCCTTTTAGCTTCACATCTTGGGCTTTGAACAAGATACAAATCACCTTTAGCTTCACATCTTGGGCTTTGAACAAGATACAAACCACCTTTCATTTCACGTCTTGGGCTTTGAACAAGACACCAAAACACCCATTTCCTCCCATAGAATAGGAGGAACTACGAACGCTCTGATTTACTTGTTTCGGTAAGCGGGAATACATAGGCATAAGATCGAAAGAAAAGATCTTAGCGAGCACAATCAACAAAAAACCCAAATCCCACATCTCCATCAGTCAAAAGCATCAGTCCTAACATCATAATCCTTGTTCCCTGCCAGAAACCTTCTGCCCAGATAAAAAGAAAGAAACCGTATTGGCGAAAATACAAATAACCAGTACAAAGGCCCCCCCACATTGATAGTATTCGTAACCTAACAGACCACTGTTTAAACTCAGTATGCAAAGCAGGGTTAATTGGAGACATCTATTTCCCTTCCTTATTCAGCTTACAATAGGATAAAAAATTAATCGACCTGTAGTTTAAAGCTCAAACCGCAGAGAGCGACCAGCGCTTAAGAACCGCATCCAAAATCGCTCGCTACAGGTTTCTCTCAGGTTCGCAAGTATGTGATCTTCCAATTTGTAAAGTTCCTTATGGTTTCTTGAATCTCTTCTGACGGGGATGAAGAGAGAATCTTGGTGAACTATGTTTTTTCTATCTACTCTACAAATGGGGACCGTAACCCATATAAATAACCCTATGGTTATTTCGTAGTATTCAATATTCTAATATAACCCCTCATCAAATTAGATATTGACTTATGGTATCTACACAATAACCGTACCTCTCATGACTTTTATGCTTTTAGCCAAAAACTTACTTAATATTAATTATACCCCTTTAAGTATTGACTAATTAAATAATAGCCATAATAGCTTAATTGTTGCATCTGTGATCCAAAAATATAACAATTTAGAGTTTAAGAGTATCTTTTCATTTTCATCTTTTGAGCATTCACATTATAGTTTTGGTGTTGGATTTGTTTCTTCTACTAAAGTTGTCATGGGTTTGAAATTCCACGTCTCTACAACTGACCGCATATTATTGTCTTGAGAGAGTAAGAACAATTTCATTTATCCTTTCCAGTAACAAAAATATGTTCCATCGAAATTTGGAGGTCTACGTGTTGATCCTCTTTCATGTATAAATTTAGCTTGTTCTGACATTTCTTCTTTGGATTTTTTTCTCTTACATTGTTAAGTGTTTTCTTATAGACCTTGCTTTAATGTTAATTAACTAGATAGAAATGTCACTAGAAGGAGGGTGAATAGTGACTGATCTTGACAGATGATTAGAACCTGAAGTGGGCCAAGGATGACGTCTGTGATGATGGGTGTGTAAGGTGAGGAGGAGGTGTACTTGCAAGGCACTCCGATACTAAAGTAAGAATCGGGAGAAAGAAAAAGGCAAGTACAAAGTACGTATTTCGTAGGATGATTTAGAATACCTGACTCTCTCAAATGAGAGGGTTTTATAGTGCCCCCAGCGCATGACCAACAGTCTCTACTTTTGGGGCAAAATAATTGTTTCCCGAAGAATAGGTAACTGCCAAAAACTAGTCGTTGAGATGGGCAGAGGTGCCCAAAACTAGCCGTTGCTACGGGCAAAGATGCAGGTTTGAGCATGGGCGTCATGACTGTTTCTGGATGATGGAACCGTGCATGATGGGCAGGAACTTTCGAGGAGGAGCAGATGACCCTTGGGGTCATCCGACCATCTTTGCCCAGTAGAGGGGTAGAAAGGGAAATGTTGCCCCACATTGGCTGGACTTAGGCAATTGGGTCGTTCTGGAAGCAGAAATGAATTGTACCATGCCTAGTCATTGGTCCGATCCAGAATAAGAGCCCCCAAGTCGTTGCTCCCGAGCATGAGAGTGATGACTTAAGGGTAATTCGCAGTCTCGGGGAGATCTATGAGGGGTCGTCGCTTGTCGACGAGTTAAAGTTGTTTTACGATACCCAAGGGAGTTGGTGTCCGCGGGATACGTAACGTTGTCTGGCGTGCCTGGCGTACAGGGAGCCCAACAGTTGATGTGATCTGAAGAGGTGGGACGCCACATGTGCCTCGAGCCCTGTGCTCCATTAAATGCGCTATGATGGCTAGGCTAGGGTCATGATGATGCCCCTAATCGCGTGTGCTCGTGCACGTGCGTTCAGAATGCCTATAAATAGAAGGAGAAGCTGCTCATTTGTAATTTTTGCTTCTCTCGCCTTCTTCGCTTCTCTGCCCGAGCCTTTCCGTTTGCCGCCGTCTCCCGCCGTCCAACCGTCGTACCAGCTCCGAGCACCATCTTCGACCATCTAGTACTTCCTCGACCACGTAAGTTGCTTAGCTTTACTCTAGTTTCCAGCTTTTTTGCTTACTGTTTTACTAGAATGCATGCGGTTAGGTTGATTCTAGGTAGTACATTAGCAGTTTCCGGAGACTGTTGGTGGCAGACGGTGGTTTGGCCACTTTTTGTCGTAGTCATGGTCGCCAGATCCTTATGAGCTTAGGGTTATAGCTCGTTTCTGGTGGTGTTGCGATGAAGGCCGCGTTTGTTGCTGGCGGAGCTCGTGAATTTTCCGGTGTGCCTATGAGTTTTTCGGAAGGTTCATGAGTTTTCCGGTAGACCTTCAAATGAAATTATGGGTAGTGAATCGGGGAGAGTCTCCCCGTGCGCGTTGAAGAGGTTGCCCCTAGGCATCTCCTCATGCCATACTTGTGCCATTTGAATAGGGCTTAAGTCGGGGACGTCGTCCTCGGGCCTTCGCGCCCCCTTTCACTTGACTAGCGGTGAAATGGTGGATTTGACTTTGTCATCGAATTCACTTTTGTCCTCTACTTTTCAGGTGAAAAAGATGGCCCGCGAATTTGAACTAGAGATTCTCATAGACTCGCTCGAGGAGAGCTCCTCGAAGAGTAGCGACACAAAGGTTACCGCCACTCCTAGCGATGTCGGCGAGACTCCACCTGATAGGATCTCCACGAAGGAGTGGACGGTTGCAGAGCCCGCAGAGCATGCTTCTGTTTTTGCCTCGTTTACCAGTGATGTCTTCACGACCTGGGGGCTGAAGGGGAATGAAAGGTGCACTTTTCTGGCGAAGACGGCCGTATCTACACGGATTACGGGGAGAGGTTCCCGATGTACGAGTACATCTTCAAGGACATTGGGTTGAGGCTTCCCTTCACATACTTCCAGAGATCTGTCTTCGTGCACTTGGATCTGGCCCCCTCACAGCTGTATCCCATCTCTTTAGCATTTATCCGTGCATTCGAGCTGACGTGTGAGTTCTTGAAGATAGGAGCTACCCTCCCCTTATTCTTTATTATCTTTCATCTCCAGAGGCAAGTCTCGAGGAGGAAGTTTGGCTGGGTCTCGCTGAAGCAGGCGAGAAAGTTGTTCAAGTTGTTCTCTGAGTCCATAAGGACTTTTAAGGAGAGGTTCTATGTCATCGATCCCATGTTGGAGAAGGCCCGGGATTCTACGTACATCTGGGATGTGTTAACGGATGAAAACGGGGAGAATCTTCATGACGAGGAAGGCAAAGTAGTGCTGGATAGGTTGCTGAAGTTCCCTTTCTGCTGGAGTAGGTCTTATTTTTCCTGGGGAACCGACATATACCTTGCCCAGCCGGAGATGCTGGAAGACGATGACAAAGATGGCTAAGCTGCGCTGGTGAATTATATCAACATTTTTACTCCCGCAAAGTGCTGGACTAAGAACGAGCATCCGATCTTCGAGGAAGATGGCGGGCAGAAGGTGGAGAGCCTCTACATCAACACAAAGGGGCTCTTTGAGTGCAGGACCCGTGTTGACGCTCTTAAATTGCTTGGTAGTCTTTGTTTTTTTAGTTTGTTTAGATTATTGTTTTCCCCGTTTCCTAACGCGCCCGTTATGTTTTTTCAGGTGAAATGCCTTCAGCGCACAAGCGGATGGTAAAAAATGCTCAGGCAAAGGGAAAAGCTGGTGCAACGAACCCGAAGAGTCGGCTTACCCAACGAGTGCCACCTCCACAGACGGGGTCGGAGAGCTCCTTGCCTATTCCACCTTCTGCCCAGGGTTCCCCGGTGCCTGGAACTTCGAGGTTCAAGCGAGTCCGGCAGAACGAGTTGGTAGACCTTAGCCAGACGGGGGAGAAGAGCAAGTTCGAGCTTCGTCTATGCCTTCACAAAAAAAAGTTCTTCGAAGGCTCCTCTTTGAAGGTTCCTCGGGCAGAATCACTGAAGCTTGAAGGAATAGACCGCCCGAGCAAAAGGGCAATGTTTGCGCAGGATGCCTCTGCCCTGATTAGGGTCCTAGAGATGGCAGCGGTCTACGCCGAAGAAGATTCCCCTCACGAGTCTGAGTTGAAGAAGGCCTATGCCGTGATATCGGCCCTGGAGGAGAAGGTGAAGAAGGCCAAGGAGGAGGCTAAGGTTGCCGAGAAGGCAAGAAGGAAATCTCAGGAGGAGCTGACTAAGATAAAAGGGGAGAACGGCACCCTGACTGTGGAGAAGAAAGCCGTGGAGGATTTGGTCGAGCAAATGAGATCCGTTGTTGCCTCTGCTGAAGACTAGCACGAGGGTTTGAAGGATCTGAAGACTCAGGCTGAGTTGATTGCCCGCATTGTGCAGACGGAGGATGATGTCGAGGCCAATGGGGAAGATTATTTCAAAATGCTCAGAAAATTGAATTTCCAGAAAAAATGCACTTCATGCGCTGACCATCCCAGTTCATGGGATAACCTCCAAAACCTGCGGGAAAGCGCACAATTCAATAGACACAAAAATATTATTTTATGCGTCGACACATGGAGTTAGGAGGTCGACGCATGACTTCAAAATTCTGCATTTTTCACTTAATTTCTTTTCTGTTATTTCTGTTATTATTTTTTGTGGGTCATTTTATTTTCCTATAAATAGTTTTGGTCATCCTTTCATTCAATAACAAGAAACGTGAAAGATATATGTCATTTCTCTCTTCATCTTCATCTTCTTCATTGAGTAAACAAACAACCACACATAATCATCTTTATTTGTGTCGCCCATTGATCGAAGTGATAACGTTCAGAATTTAGGAAGTGTGATCTTCATCTTCTTGGTTGAGAGTTTGGCAAGTGTTTCTTGAATCAAACCAGTTGGTTTTGTCCTCCAAGAATCGGATTAATTTTGGGGGTTTTTGTACAAACCTATTCATTCTACAGGGATTCGGCTGGGCGAAGGTAACCGGAAATTGGCGCAATTGTTCAGTTTAGTAGTTGTAATCAGAGGATCGTAGAAGAGAGGTTTGGGTTCGAATTTTCGGTAGATCGCAATTGATCGAGTGAAGGTAACCGAAGAATGGTGAATTTTTTCGGTTTAGTAATGTGGGACGATAATTGGATCAACCATATTCGAAGGACTTGATTCATCTCGAATCAAGGGAAGAGAAAATTCTGCATCAACGATCGAAGACGTTCGAGGGTTTGGATGTTCATAGTTTTCTCTTGTATTAAACAATTTGCAACAACTATATATATATATATATATATATATATATATATATATATATCTCAATTCCATTTGTAGAGTTGGGGGCAGGCGTACCCAAAGCGAGGACGATTGAGGAACTGCCTAATCAAACCACGTTTGTTCTCTCTCTCTCCTTAACTCTTTTACAATTCAGTTCGTTCGAATTTGTGAAGTCGCAAGTCATCGAAATTTCTGTCGTAGAGTAATTGTAAGCTGATAAACTGTTTTGTTAAATTGATATAATTCCTTGAATTATATCTTGGAGCAGCTTTACATTACCCTCCATAGAAATTCTGCACTTAGTGTGTTTACGCACACTAGGTGTTTGATAATTTGTTTCAAAGCAAAATTCGAACTCGTTGCCTTTAATTGCTTATCACTTTACCTCATTGGATTGGATTAAACATCAAGCAAGGGATATTTTGTTGACTGCGTTTTTAAGTGTAGTATTCTAAACTGAATTTTTCTCTTCCATACTCATTCGTGATATATTCGCGCATATCCGATCCTTTTGGTAGAAGGTTCGTTGTAGACGTTCTATCCAGTGGTAGCTCGCGTTAAACAAATTTTAAAACATATTTTTGTAAACCATTTGCGTGTAAAACTCAAGGGATCTATTCAACCCCTCTTCTAGATCTATAGCCATCGTCTAACAAGTGGTATCATGACCTCCAGTTAATTCTGGTGCTTCGGTAAAACTTCTTGGATCATGGCGAACGAACCTAAAGGGGCTTATAATAGAGCTCCAGTTTTTACAGGTGAAAACTACAGCTACTGGAAGGATTGTATACACGTCCATATTAATCCCATAGATTGGAAGGTTTGGAACGTTATTTTAAACGGTCCCATGGAAATTACTATGACTAACGCGGAAGGCGTTGTCGTTCCTAAACCCGAAGCTCAATGGACTGAGGAGGACGAGAAAAAGTACAGCTATGATTGGAAGGCTTATAATATGATCATCTCCTCCTTGGGAGTTGATGAGTATTATCGAGTCTCCCATTGTGAAACGGCCAAAGCCATGTGGGATGCTTTACAAGTAGCTCACGAAGGCACTAATGATGTTAAGATGGCTCGTATTAATACACTAACGCAAGAGTTTGATTTGTTTTACATGAAGCAAGGGGAAACCATTGCGGATATGCAAAAATGATTTAATCACATTATCAATAAATTGCATGTTCTTGGTAAACCAATTCCAAATGAAGTTTCTACTAACAAAATTCTGAGGTGTCTTAACAGGGAATGGCAACTGAATGTCACCGCTATCAAGGAGGCCATTGATCTTGCTACACTAGACCTCACAACACTCTTTGGTAAACTCGATGAGCATGAGCAAGTGCTCATTAGCTTGGATAAACATGAAAAGAGTATCAAGAAAGAGAAGGCAAAAGATACGGAGAAGAAGTTGATAGCTCTTAAGGCTTCTTGTTCAAAGTCCACACATCAAGAGCTAAGTGATGATGAAACCAATAATGACAAAGATGAAGAATCCGGTGATGATATGGGCTTATTTGTGAAGAGATACAATAGATATGTTCGTAAGAATGATATTCAACACTCAGATAGAAATCTAGTCAAGTTTAGGAAGCAATCTAGAATCGAAGGAAATAAAAATGGCAAGGTAAAAGGGACGTGCTACAACTGTGGAAAATCCGGGCACTACAAGCCGGATTGTCCATCTCTAAAGAAAGACAAATATAAGGATAATAACAAGAGTCACTCAAACAAAAAGTTCAACAAGTCTCGACGAGCATACATCGCTTGGGAAAACGATAGTGAGTCGGAGAAAGATGATTCCTCAAGTGACGAAAGTGAATCCGTTAACTTTTGTCTTATGGCACGCCACAACAAAGCAAAAAAGGTAAAGCATTCTAAATATAATCATGTTAATACTATGTCGTATTTAGAGTTACGAAAGGCTTTTGACATGTTACACTATGAGGCTAAGGAAGCATTTCAACGTTTAGCCTCAAATAAAAGGATTTTCACATATTTGGAGAAAAAGGTTTCCGATTCCGAAAAGGAATTGGAAGCTCTCAAAAACTCTATAGTGGACACATCAAAAGCCAAGGTTGAAGAGGATCTTACCTCTTGGTTCAATTGGGGCTGTGACACTTGTCATATTTGGCAACGAGATGTGAGAACCCTCAAGGCCAAATTGGACAAGGCTCTTAAGCCAAAAGTTACGTTTGTTATTGATCGATCACATTTTCGCGAGAGCATGAATAATCCATATCAAAAGTATGCCTATGTGATTCGAGATAGTGATAGCAAAAGTAAATTCCAAATGAACCGTAATTGTCTTTACTGTTGTAAGCTTGGTCATACTATTGCGAAATGCCGCTTCAGAAGGTTTCTTGTTCCGAAAGGCATCTACCAATGGTTGCCCAAGTACGGTCTTGGTTTCACTCACCTTAAAGGACCCAATGAGAATTGGGTACCTACTCTCCCTTGATTGTTTTTGTAGGTACAAAGTCTTGAGACCACCGAAAGAAGATGGGTTCTGGATAATGGTTGCTCGAGACATATGACTGGCGACATATCTCTTTTCATCGACTTTGTGGCGAAGAAAAAAGGGTTTGTTACCTACGGAGATAACAATAAGGGACAGATTCTCGGCAAAGGTAGTGTAGGTAACCCCTCATCTACTACTATCTCTGATGTGCTGCTTGTGGAAGGCCATAGACACAACCTTTTAAGCATTAGTCAACTATGTGACAAGAATTATAAAGTATCTTTTTCAAAGGATTGTTGCATAGTTGAAGATAGCGACAAAAAGAATGTGTTTAAGGGCTTGAGGGTGAACAATGTCTATATACTAGACTTAAATGAGGTATCGTTGAATGGAGACAAGTGTCTAGTCACTATGAATGAAGATTCATGGTTGTGGCATAGACGGTTGGCTCACATCAACTTTGATTTGCTTAACAAAATTGTCTCTAAAGACCTAGTCATCGGTTTGCCCAAAATTAAATTCACAAAGGATCACCTTTGTGATGCGTGTCAATGGGGAAGCAAACAAGGATCTCATTCAAATCTAAAAACATCATTTCAACTATGAAACCCCTTGAGCTCCTCCATATGGACCTCTTTGGACCATCTAGGGTTAAAAGTCTAGGTGGTAACTATTATGGGTTTGTTATAGTCGATGATTTTTCTAGGTTTTGCTGGACCATTTTCTTAGCAAATAAGAGTGATACCTTTTCGGCCATTGAACGATTTGCTAAGTTATCTCAGAACAAGTTAAACACAAACATTGGGTCAATTAGAAGTGACCATGGGGGTGAGTTTGAAAATCATTTATTTGAAGCATTTTGTGATTCCAACGGAATTGATCATAATTTTTCCGCACCACATACCCCTCAACAAAATGGGGTAGTGGAACGTAAAAATAGAGTTTTGGAAGAACTTGGAAGGACTATGATCAATGATGATGGATTACCAAAATACTTTTGGGCCGACGCCATAAGTACGGCTTATTATGTTTTGAATAGGGTGCTCATCCGGCCTATTCTAAACAAGACACGGTATGAGCTTTTAAAAGGGCGTAAGCCAAACATCTCTCACCTTCATGTATTTGGTTGCAAATGCTTTGTGCTAAACAATGGGAAAGAGACTCTTGGTAAATTTGATGCCAAGGCCGACGAGGGTATTTTTCTTGGATACTCTCAGTCAAGTAAAGCGTATAGAATTTATAATAAGAGGTTACACGTAGTTGAAGAGTCAGTTCATGTTTCTTTTGATGAGTCTTATCTGAGAAATGTCGGAGAAGGTAGTTCTTTTCATGGTGCAGGTGTACCTACTGAACACATACTCAAGGACACTGATAAGGGAATTGATCAACCTGAAGCAGTGCGTATTGAGGAGGAAAATGATCACCAACCAGTGAAAAGTGAGGATGATCATCATGCTGATAAAGATGAACTTCCTCCAGCTTGGAAGTCTTCAAAAGACCACCCAATTGACAACATTCTCGATGATATCTCTAAGGGAATAACTGCTCGCTCTAAACTTAGTAACTTTTGTTATTACTCTGCTTTTGTCTCCCAAGTTGAACCTAAAAACGCTAAGGAGGCATTACTCGATGAGCATTGGTTTCTATCAATGCAAGATGAACTAAACCAATTCAGGAGAAATAAGGTTTGGGACCTCGTCCCCCCTCCGCGAGATCATCGAGTAATCGGCACCCGATGGGTGTTTAGGAATAAACTTGATGAAATGGAGTAATAACGCGTAACAAAGCTAGGCTTGTAGCGCAAGGCTATAACCAAGAGGAAGGAATCGACTATGAGGAAACTTATGCGTCGGTTGCCCGACTCGAGGCCATACGCCTTCTACTTGCCTATGCTTGCACAAAGAACTTTAAGTTATTCCAAATGGATGTTAAAAGTGTGTTCCTTAACGGATACATAAATGAAGAGGTTTATGTAGCCCAACCTCCGGGTTTTGAATTCCACAAATATCCTGATCATGTCTATAAACTTAAAAGAGCTCTGTATGGACTTAAACAAGCCCATAGGGCTTGGTATGAACATCTAAGAAAACTTCTACTTGATCAAGGGTATTCAAGAGGAAAGGTTGACACAACCCTCTTCATTAAACGTCAAGGAAAACACTTAATTTTGGTATAAATTTATGTTGACGATATCATATTTGGGTCTGCTAACATGACCTTGGTCAAGAAGTTTTCTAGTTTGATGCAGGGGGAGTTTGAAATGAGCATGATGGGGGAGCTCAACTATTTCCTCGGATTGCAAATCAAACAACTTGAAGAGGGCACATTCGTGAGTCAAACGAAATATTGTCTTGAGTTACTAAAACATCTTGATATGCTGAACTGCAAAGCAATAGACACTCATATGCCTACAAGTGCTAATCTTGACCGTGACGAAAAGGGTAAGGATGTTGAGGTAAAGAAGTATCGAGGTATGATAGGGTCTCTTCTTTATCTTACCGCATCACGTCCCGATATAATGTTTAGTGTATGCATGTGTGCAAGGTATCAGGCACATCCCAAGGAGTCCCACCTAAAGGCAGTAAGTGCATACTTCGATACCTCTCTGGTACTCCAAAGTATGGGCTGTGGTATTCCAAAGGTAGTGTTTGTTCCTTAGTTGGCTACTCCGATTTTGACTTTTCCGGGTGCAAGTTGGATAGGAAAAGTACTAGTGGCACGTGTCACTTTTTTGCAAATTCCTTGGTGAGTTGGCATAGCAAGAAACAGGTTTCCGTTTCTTTGTCAACAACCGAGGCGGAATACGTTGCCGCCGGTAGATGTTGTGCTCAAGGCTTATGGCTTAAACAACAATTACTTGATTTCAACTTAAAACTTGAACGTATTCCAATTTTGTGCGATAACACTAGTGCGATTAATCTAACTAAGAACCCCGTATTACATTCACGCACCAAGCATATCGAAATACGCCATCATTTTCTTAGGGATCATGTAGAGAAAGGTGATGTTATTTTTGAGCATGTTGACACTAAGAATCAACTTGCTGATATTTTCACAAAACCGTTAGCTACAGAGCCTTTCTTTCACATCCATATGGAACTTAGCATTCTCGATATCTCGGATCGTGCTTAATAATCCTTTAAGGTAGTGATCTTCACATATATACATGCTTGTTTATTCTTTTAACTAACAATGCAAAGAGATATTTAGCTATATGTGAGGGATCTTATCGTCATGATGATCAAGGTAATATCGTTCTGATTTATAGATGTTTATCAATATTTTGTGCCATATTAATTACTCTAATCTTGATGTTTATTGCATTTTGAGCACTTATCGTTCATGGGGATGTTTTGTTCTGTATGTGTATATGTCTATTTATCTGGTTGAACTTAAAAATTGCAAAATTTCACTTATGTATGTTCATGCGTCGACGCATGATTTGTGCGCTGACCTAGTGAAAATGTTCGGGATAGCGCATAACCAAATGTTCAACTTTTTCAGAAAATTCATGAATTATGTGTCGAAGCACAGATTCATAGGTCGACGCATAAACCAAACGTCCAGACTTCCTACTTTACTGGGACGCGTGCGCCGACCTAGTATTACCTATTTTCCCTACATATTCTCCTTGCACATTGATTTATGGTTATTGCATGTCATCTCATTAGACTTTATGGTCAATCTCTCCTTATCTTCCTCCATTAAACCTCATCAATAACCATTATTCTCCACTAAATCCTCATCAAAACCCTAAAAATAAAAAACCCACCAAGAGAAAATTATCTATATTACTGCTACAAGGTTTTCTAAGGGCTCCACATACTTCCTCCTCACTCTTTGCGAAAATCAAGTGTCATCATCTTCTTCCAACTCTTCTTCAACCATGGCTTCAAGAAGAAATCCTAGTAGAAGGGGAACAAGAGGGTCATCTTCACAACCAGCACCAACCAGAACATCATCTTCACAACGGAATTTGAAGTGACCAATAATGTATGGTCTACATTGTTTGTATTGGACACTGATAACACTCTCCCAAAGGTTACTGATAAAACCTTTGATAAAACCTGAGTTCAAAACTGCTCTGAATTCAATGTTGCGGGAACCGTATTCAGATGATTTTGTGGCAAGTGGATTATTTCCTAAAAGTGTCACTACCGGTCATTTAAAATTTAAAGACCGTATTCTTCAGTGGATTGTTGCTCGCATCTTGAGGCCTAAGAAAGGAGGGTACTCAAGAGTTGAGCAGGCAGAGGTTCATCTCATCTATATCCTCAAGAATAAGATCAAAATTAACTGGCCTTATTATTTTGCTTATAGGATGTTCGTTACTCGCAGCTCCAGCAAATTTCCGGCACTTGGTTATGCACCTGTTGTTGCAAACATTTTGAATCACTTTGATATTCCTGTTCCATAGATTTGTCACATTCATATTACCGCTGAACAACAATTTCTTGCCAAAACCCTTTCCATGATGGGTTACTTTTGGCATTCACGTGAGAACAAGTTCATTTATCGACCAAGATCCACCCATCCTGAACATGATGAACCTGTTCACCTCGAAGGAAGTGATGATGAGCGCATTTCAGGAAATGCAAATCAAGTTGTTAATGATGAAGATGTGGTCATGCAAGAAGATGTGGTTATGCAAGAAAATGTGGTTATGCAAGAAGAGGATAATGAGGTATGGATGGGCTATCAACCTGAAGAAACTTCTGAAAATCAGGGCTGGGGTCAGTGGTAACAAAATTGCTGGACTGTGTCTGGAAATGCCTATGTGCCTCTAACCTATGGTGATGACTATGAATAGCAGCAACCTGATAATTCTGCTCCTCCAACTCCACCGCCTCAACATGATCCGCAAGCCTCTGAAGAAATTCTGGCTAGGTTGAACGAATTGACTCTTCAGCATCAAGAATTTTAAGCTCTGCAAGATACTCATTACTCTGCTCAGGAAGAATGGTTCACCAATCTGTTTGATAAAGTTTTCTCTCATATTACCAACTTCAACAATTTTGCTAACGTCACTATGAATTGTTTCAATCAGATGGACGCCAACTTGACTCAACAAAACCAGAACCTGGCAAATAGTCTTGGAAACCTAAACAGCACGTTGCTTGAACTCAACCTACATCTAGAGGACCTTCCACCACCAAGCCAATACTATAGGGGAAGACGTCATCCATTTAGGGGGAGAAGGCCATAGAGTTTAGGGCATCATATTTCGTTTGTGCTTGCATTTTTGTTTTGTTTTTGCTTTCTACTGTTGAACTTTGAATATTGCTTCTGTTTGTTTGAATTTTATCGGATTGAATGTATTGCATTTAAGTTTTTCCCTTATTTAAGTGTTTGTTAATGTTTGTGTGTTGCAAATTTGTGATGATCCTTTACGTATTATAGTGTTTTATTTTGACCACCATCTTTTCTTCTTTTTGATGTTGTCAAAGGGGGAGAAGAATAACAACAAATGCAGAAATTTTACAAAACAAGTGTCAAAGATAGGGGGAGCTTTGCTCATGTTGCTCACTCTCAAATTACAAATCTCATGATAGCTAAGAAAGTGTTGCCATCATAAAAAAGGGGGAGTATATGAGGGATATTCTTTTATTTACCATGTTTTAATGATGTCAACAAACATGTAATAAATTAGATTGTAATTTGAGCGGTATCACTACACGTGTCGGGTATATTGCGTCTAACCATTATCGTTCATGTGTCTAGATGCATAGGATCTTGTCTTTCCCAAAAATAAATGTTCACTATCGTTTTAGTTGTGCCTAGTATGTGTTTCTGATCTTGGTTTGGTGAAAATGCTCAGAAAATTGAATTTCCTGAAAAAATGCACTTCATGCGCTGACCCTCCCAATTCATGCGCTAACCTCCAAATTCATGCACTAACCTCCAAAACCTGCGGGAAAGCGCACAATTCAATGGACACAAAAATATTATTTTATGCGTCGACGCATGGAGTTAGGAGGTCGACGCATGACTTCAAAATTATGCATTTTTCACTTAATTTCTTTTCTGTTATTTATGTTATTATTTTTTGTGGGTCATTTTATTTTCCTATAAATAGTTTTGGTCATCCTTTCATTCAATAACAAGAAACGTGAAAGATATATGTCATTTCTCTCTTCATCTTCATCTTCTTCATCGAGTAAACAAACAATCACACATAATCATCTTTGTTTGTGTCACCCATTGATCGAAGTGATAACGTTCAGAATTTAGGAAGTGTGATCTTCATCTTCTGGGTTGAGAGTTTGGCAGATGTTTCTTGAATCAAACCAGTTGGTTTTGTCCTCCAAGAATCAGATTGATTTTGGGGGTTTTTGTACAAACCTATTCGTTCTACAGGGATTCGGCTTGGCGAAGGTAACCAGAAATTGGCGCAATTGTTCGGTTTAGTAGCTGTAATCAGAGGATCGTAGAAGAGAGGTTTGGGTTTGAATTTTTGGTAGATTGCAATTGATCGAGTGAAGGTAACTGAAGAACGATGAATTCTTTCGGTTTAGTAGCGTGGGACTATAATTGGATCAACCATATTCGAAGGACTTGATTCATCTCGAATCAAGGGAAGAGAAAATTCTGCATCAACGATCGAAGACGTTCGAGGGTTTGGATGTTCATAGTTTTCTCTTGTATTAAACAATTTGCAACAACTATATATATATATATATATATATATATATATATATATCAATTCCATTTGTGGAGTTGGGGGCAGACGTACCCAAAGCAAGGACGATTGGGGAACTGCCTAATCAAACCGCGTTTGTTCTCTCTCTCCTTAACTCTTTTACAATTCAGTTCGTTCGAATTTGTGAAGTCGCAAGTCATCGAAATTTCTGTCGTAGAGTAATTATAAGCTGATAAACTATTTTGTTAAATTGATACAATTCCTTGAATTGTATCTTGGAGCAGCTTTACATTACCCTCCATAGAAATTTTGCACTTAGTGTGTTTACGCACACTAGGTGTTTGATAATTTTTTTCAAAGCAAAATTCGAACTCGTTGCCTTTAATTGCTTATCACTTTACCTCATTGGATTATATTAAACATCAAGCAAGGGATATTTTATTGACTGCGTTTTTAAGTGTAGTATTCTAAACTGAATTTTTCTCTTCCATACTCATCCGTGATATATTCACGCATATCTGATCCTTTTGGTAGAAGGTTCGTTGTAGACATTCTATCCAGTGGTAGCTTCCGTTAAACAAATTTTAAAATATATTTTTGTAAACCATTTGCGTGTAAAACTTAAGGGATCTATTCAACCCCCCTTCTAGATCCATAGCCATCGTCTAATAGATTATTTCAATAATGTTGTGGCACAACTGAAACTAGTGAACCCCGGGGTCCAACTGTCTACCGAGGGGACCAGTTTCTTGTACCATGTGGAAAATGGAAAGATCTTTGTCCCCGACTTTCTCCAAATCAACGAGGAGCATGCCCGAACTCTCCAAGAGGAGTCTCAGTAGGTGCAGACCATCCCTGAGGAGGCCCAACAGATGGAGGAGTGATGATTTTTTGTTGTACCTTCGGCCTGCGTGTCGTGTTTATGTAATTTATTGTGTTGTATAGGGCATGACCCCTTTTTCATGTAACAAGTACAATTTATGGTCCTCGTGACCACTTGCTAATGTGATATGTATGTTTCTGGTCGTTCTGGCCCGTTTTGTATGACTTATGTTTGCGCAGGGCTTCATACATTTTTATTTTTGCTAAGTGTAGTAATTTTTCTCGATACAAGTATGCGCCCGTAATAAGGGTGACTTAATGATTCGTTGTTTTGGGGTCTGCTCGACTGAGATGTGTTCGTCAGTGAGGCAGACTAATCGAACGACCAAGGTAGTTACCGGGCATGAGAGCATAGCTCAGGTTGCGTTTGAGGCCTGAGTCCGCGGCGTAAACTTCCTATCGCGAACTGGGTGTTCTGCCTATCATGGTACTTTGACGAGGGCAGGCTCGGTCGAGGAACCACCATCGGACATGGGTCTCGATCGTTCTTGAGCGGAAGCTTGCCTTAGTTTGTATGCAGCGCTTGTACCTGGGCGCGCATCCGTATCGCGATGTTATGCTCGTCGCATCGATGAAGCAAGCCGACGATTAGGGCCTTAGCTATAATATTGTTTTAGCTTTTCGGTGTTCCATGGTAGAGCAAGTTCTTCCCCCTTGAGGTATTCTAGGTAGTAAGCCTCATTCTCCGTCTTTGGTCGGACGCGATAGGGTCCTTCCCAGTTTGTGGCGAGTTTGCCTTCTCGAGAATCTTTGTGATTCCTTCTTAAGACAAGGCTGCCCACTTGGAATTATCGTCGTATAACCTTGGCGTTATGCTTGATTGCAATTTTTTGTTTTAATGAGTCTTCACGGAGAGCTGCTCTTAATCGGACCTCTTCGACAAGGTCGAGTTCCTCCCTTAGCGCCTCGTTATTTGTCTCCTCATCCAGGGGGGATTCAGTCCGTCTGGATGGCATGTGTATCTCGATGGAGATCACTGCCTCAGTTCCGTAAGCCAGACAGAAAGGTGTTTCCTTGGTCTAAGAGTGGGGCGTAGTGCGGTAGGCCCAGAGCACGCTGTGCAGTTCCTCGACCCAGGCTTTCTTTGTTTTATCTAGCCTTCGTTTAAGGCCCCGCAGGATTACCCTATTTGCCGCTTCGGCCTGCCCGTTAGTTTGGGGATGTTTGACGGATGCGAAGTGTTGTTTTGTGCCTAGTTGGGCGATGAAGTCCTGAAACTTTCTGTCTGTGAACTACGTCCCGTTGTCGGTGACTATTGCTTGGGGGATGTCGAAGCGGACAAGGATGTTCTGCTTATAGAAGCGAAGTATGTTGTGGCCCGTTATTTTGGCTAGAGCCTCTACTTCTATCCACTTGGTGAAGTATTCCATGTCCACTATCAAGTACTTGTTCTAGTTTAATCCCACGACAAAGGGTCCCAGGATATCCAGGCCCCACCATGCGAAGGGCCACGGGGAGGACATTTCTTTGAGTTCGTTGGGCGGTGCTAAGTGCATGTCCCCGTGCCGTTGGCATTTGTCGCATTTCTTCATGTGCTATTTTGCATCAAGCTGAATGGTTGACCAGTAGTACCTTGCTTGTATGGCTTTCCTGGCGAGGGATCTCCCCCCAAGGTGTTGGGCGTTGATCCCTTCGTGGATTTCGCACAAGACATGGGCGACCATCTCTTCCTCGACGCATTTGAGTAAAGGGATGGAGAACCCTCTCCTGTAAAGCTTGCTTTCGACCAGGACGTAGGAGCGGGCCCTGCGCCTGACTACGCTGGCCTCTTTGGGGTCGGATGGGACTTCATCCTTAGCGAGATAATTGTAGACGAGGGTCATCCAGAAGTTGTTTCTGATGAATTGCACATCGAGGATCGCGGGGGTTCTCTCGATGCTGGTTCGAGGGAGTACCTCCTGGATGACAGATTTGTTTCCGCCCTTTTTCTTCATGCTCGCCAGTTTTGACAACACCTTTGCTCTGACATTGTGTTCGTCGGGAACATGTTTCACTTCTACTGTTGGAAACTTCGTCATATTTTCCTTGACCATGGATAAGTATTCAGACAAGTTTTTGTTCTTGTCTTGATATTCTCCTCGAACTTGGAGGGCTACGAGTTGAGAATAGGTGCAGATGACGACTTCCTCGGCCTCTAGGTCCTCGGATAGGCGTAGACCGACGAGGAAGGCTTTGTATTCAGCTTGATTATTGGAAGTAGGGAAAGATAGGGTAAGCGAGACTTCGACGATAATTCCTTCGTCATTTTACAAAATGATACCCGCCCCGCTTCCTGCTGAGCTGGATGCCCCGTCAACGAAGATTATCCATTTGCGCGCCCCGCAAGTGGGGGAGTTGGCGAAGGTTATCTCCACAACAAAGTTGGCCAGAGCCTGGGCCTTGAGGGTTTTCCTGCTCTCCTATTGGATGTTGAATTCAGATAGTTCCAATGACCACTTGAGTATTCGGCCGGCAATGTCTAGTCGCCCTAACAGTTGCTTCACAGGCTGATCTGTTCGGACCACGATCGTGTGGGCCAGAAAGTTGTGTCGTAGTTTACTCATAGTGTTGATGAGGGGGCCAGTGCTACTTTCTCTATTTGTTGGTATCTCATCTCTGGCCCTTGCAAGGCTTTGCTCATGAAGTATATGGGTTTTTACCTGTCGGGCGTTTCACGAATGAGGGCGGCACTAACAGCCTCGGTTGCAACGACGATATAAAGGTATAGGGTTTCGCCATTGTTCGGCCGAGAGAGGACTGATGGCTCCGATAACGCTTGTTTTAGGTGGAGGAGAGCTTGGTCGCATTCCTCTGTCCATTCGAAAGCTGCCTCCTTGCGGAGGAGTTTGAAAAAGGGCAGTGCGTGCTGGGCAGACTTGGCCACAAAACGAGATAATGAAGCGAGCATCCCGTTGAGGGATTGAATGGATTTCTTTGAGCCAAGTGTAGGAAACTTGGAGAAGGCCCTGCACTTGTCGGGGTTAGCTTCGATTCCTCGCTCCGTCAGATAGAAGCCGAGGAACTTGCTCGCTCGAACCCCGAACTTGCACTTCTCTGGGTTGAAATGCATCTGATACTTTCTGGCCTACTCGAAGACTTTTCTTAAATGGGTTGTGTGATCGGATTCCTCGTGGGACTTCACGATCATATCGTCCATATAGACTTCGAGCATGTCCCCGATTTCTCCCCGGAAGACCTTGTTCATTGTCCTTTGGTAAGTCGCGCCAACGTTTTTCAAGCCGAAGGGCATTACATTGTAGTAATAGTTACCCGACTCGGTCATGAAGGTTGTGTGCCTTTTGTCGCTTTTTGCCATTGGTATTTAATTATAGCCCGAATAGGCATCCATGAACGATAACAGTTTAAAACCGGAAGAATTATCAACAAGTTTATCTATATTGGGGAGGGGTAAGCATCTTTAGGGCATGCCCTATTGAGATCAGTATAATCAACACACATACGCCACTTTCCGTTAGAATTTTTAACTAGTACAACATTGGACAGCCAAGTAGTGTACTTAGACTTCGAAATAAAGTTTGCCTCGAGGAGGTCTTTTACAACTTGTTCTGCAGCCTCTATTTTCTTCGAAGACTGCTTTCTCCTACGTTGTGCTATAGCCTTGGCGGCGGGTTCAATTGTGAGCTAATGGTAGCCAACAGCGAGATCTAGACCAGGCATTTTCACGGCGCTCCAGATAAACAGATCCACATTCTCTCAGAGGCAAGCTTTGAGTTGTTTCCTTGCTATGTCGGGGAGTTTGGTCCCTATCTTCACTCCTCGCTGGGGGTCGCCGCCGAGCAGGACGAGTTCGAACTTGCCATCCAGAATTGGGCGCATCGGATGAGAGCTGTCGTCGGTGCTGGTTGAAGCGGGAGAGCTGCTCAGACAAGTCAGGGTCTCCTTCTGGTCATCTTTGGAGAAGCGGCTATGAGGTCAATAAAGTCGATGTGGGGTAGCGGTTTGTCCTCCTCAGAGCTGCTGGGCAGGGCCAGCTTGCTGGAAGTCTTTGGTTTGGCGAAAATGGTGTTTAGTCATTTGGTGGCTGCTTCGAAGCATCTCCTTATTGCCTCAATGTCCCCATGTAAAGTGGCGACTAGGCCCTTAGAAGTGTAATACTTCATTTTCAGATGTACAGTGTGATGGTACGATCACCAATTCAGCCAAGGTTGGCTGCCCAAAGATGCGCTGATAGAGAGAATAGCAATCGATAACTAGGAATTTGACTTTAATAGACCTGGCCATCTCTGCAAATCCGAAAGTCACGATCAATTCCACATATCCCCAGGGCTTTGTGACCGACCCGTTGAAGCCTTGTAGGTCAGAACCTATGTAGGGGGTCAGGTGCGATTCATCTAGCTGGAGGGTGGAAAACAGCAGCGAGTACATGATGCCAACCGAACTGCCTTGGTCGGCTAAGATTCGGCGAACATCAAAGTTAGCAATCTGGGCTCTCACGAGCAGTGGAATGCTTGAGTTCGGAGCCCCTCTAAGGAGTTCCTCACGGTAGAAAGAGACAGGGACCGACTCTCCCTAGACTTTGTCAAGCGTGGTACTCCTGTTGGAGCTCGTGCTAAGAAGGTGCTCAAATTTTCTTTTAACAGAGCCTGCGGTAACTTTGTTGAATCCCCCTCCGGAGATGACCATGGCGGAGGGAAAAGTTTCCCACGGACTATATGATGTGAAGTATGGGGAATGTTGAGCTCCTTAGGAACATAGAAGCCCTCAGGTCGCAATACGATCATGGTGACCTAAAGGTTTATCTCTTCCAAGAAAGGCACCTCTTCCTCGACTTTCTTCGACTCCTGGGAGTCCTGCCGGGGAGTTTCTCTCTTCTTGGTAAACTGTTTCAGGTGGCCGTCCCTAATCAGTATCTCTATGGCATCCTTCAGGTGGATGCAGTCGTCGGTTACGTGGCCGTGATTTTTGTAGAAATGACAGTATCTTGACTTGTCAGTATTCGACTTGGCCAATATCTGCTTAGGGAATCGAACCCCTACTTGTTTAAACTCTGAGTTGGCACATTCAGAGAGGATTTTATCCCTGGAGACGGTCAGGGGAGTATACTCATGGAAGCGGCCGGAGGGTCCTTTGTTGTCCCGAGATTCCTGGGGGCGATCTTCGCGTCTTCTATCTCCCCGATGAGATGTAGAGGGTTTGCCGCTCTTGGAGGTCTGGGTACTCTCCTGGTGGCGAGAGACCTAGGAGGAGCTGGCCGCTTCTTTCTCCTCATACTAGATATATGCTTGCGCCTTGAGGAGGAAGGTGTCCAGTGTCCTTGGAGTTTCAATGCCAACGGTTTTAGTGAATTATGTACGGGGACAAAGTCTTCACTCGAGCAAGAACTTCTTCATGTCATCGGTCATTGAGACTTGTACTACTTCTTTATTGAACCTCTCGATGTAGGCGCGGAGAGGCTCATCCTTCCCTTGAATTATGGCCTCAAGGGAGGCTTCGGTCTTCGGGTGGTGGAGGGATGTCGTGAAGTGTCTGGAGAACATTCTCCCGAACTGTCTCCAGGAGGTGATGAACTCGTAGGGGAGTTTCTTATACCAGGTCATTGCTCCCTTCCTGAGCGTGGTAGGGAACAATCGACATTTAATAGTGCCCCGGACGCCATGATAGTCAAGCATAGCTTCAATATTTTTGATATGCTCGTCAGGATCTGTAGTACCGTCGTAGGTGCCCAAAGACAGTGGTTTCTCTAATCCCTTGGGGAGGAGCATGGTCATAATCTCTTGAGACAACGGGCCGTGAGGCTCGTCATCGCTGCTGCTACTAGTCCATGACGGGGAGCGGGAGCTTCGCTCAGGGACAGAACACTGATTTCTACGGGGAGATGGGGTTCGTGCCCGACCCTTGGATCTGGGAGGGGGTGAACGCTAGTCTCTCCCAGTCCTCTTGTTTCCTAGGGAGTACTGGCTCAGCGGGGAAATGTGGTCATGCTTCTGAATGGCATGGGACTCTGGGTCAGGTGGTGCCCGACAATCTCTTTCTCGTCGGGAAGGTGGGCTGCGGGAGTGTCGGCGCTCCTTCCTCGGCGGAGGAGATCTTGGTCGGGCAGACTCCTCTAGGGCTCTAATCCTCGCGTTTTGCTGGAGGATTAGGAGATTGGTTTTGCTGAGAGCTTCAAGAAGGACCGCCATGGCCGGGTCGGCATTGGGCGGAATGGGAACAGGCTGGTTTTCCAGGGAGGGCTGGTCTTCAACATGATCAGCACGAGTGGGGCAGGGAGACACAGTGGCTCCATCTCTCAGATAGTGGGCGTCACCTCCAAAGAAAGGTGTAGTTCCATCAGTGTCAATCTTGCTGACGGGGAGAAAAGTAGAGTTGTGAGCATCATGAACGTGATCTTGGCTTACCATGATCGAAATCTTAGACAAAGAGTTGTTTCGGTCTTGAATCTACGGTGGATGTTAGACGGGGATAACAGAATTTCCCACAGACGGTGTCACTGATCTTGACAGTTTATCAGAACCTGAAGTGGGCCAAGTATGACGTCTGTGATGCTGGGTGTGTGAGGTGAGGAGGGGATGTACCTTCAAGGTACTCCGATGCTAAAGTAAGAATCGGGAGAGAGAGAAAAAGGCAAGTACAAAGTTCGTATTTCATAGGATGATTTAGAATATCTGACCCTTTCAAATGAGAGGGTTTTTATAGTGCCCTCAGCGTGTGGCCAAAGGTCTCTACTTTCGGGGCGAAATAATTATTTCCCGAAGAATAGGTAACTACCAAAAACTTGTCGTTGGGACAGCCAGAGGTTCCCGAAACTAGTCATTGCTACGGGCAAAGAAGCAGTTACGGGCACATGCGTCGTGACTGTTTCTGGATGGTGGAACCGTGCATGACGGACAGGAACTTCTGAGGAGGAGCAGATGACCCTTGGGGTCATCCGACTATCTTTTCCTAGTAGAGGGGAAGAAAGGGAAATGCTTCCCCACATTGGCTGGACTTAGGCAATTGGGCCGTTCTGGGAGCAGAAGTGGATTGGGCCATGCCTAGTCATTGGTTCGGTCCAGAACAGTGACCACTTTAAAATTGTGCTTTTAGTTGCTGAAAAAAGTTTTAAAATAAACTATGAATAAAATCAATAATATAAGTATTGTTATTACATTTAGATTGACTTATTTTTATAGGTAAAATATCAAGCAAGATGTTTAGAAAGTTGTTGAGGACATATTGGCTAAGTGTTTCTATATTGCGCTATTTTTGAAAAGTTTGATTTTGGTTCATTTTATTGTACAATTGATTCCAGATATTGTGATTCATTAATGATTGATTTATTCAAGATTTTAAAAATTTGTTTTGTAAAGATTTTTGTTAGAAAAGGGATAATTTCAGAATTAGATTGTAAAGATTTAATTATATTAACATTGATTAAAAATATTTAATTAGTTGTGCTTTGAAGAAAATATTTAATTGGATATGCTTTGAAGGAAAGATTTGATTCAGTTTTGTTTAGTCCAAGATTTTGTTGAAGTTGTTTTGCAAAGATATTGATTGAACATTTAATTAAATAAATATTCCATGAATATATTTAATTATATTTTCTTTAATTACAATATTTGGATTTACTTTTAATGAGAATTATTAGTTCCATGGTTTTATGATTGGCTAAATTTTGGTAAAACATGGTTCTATACTGATGTTGAGCAAGATGTTGTAACATCTTCATCAACTGTCATGACAGTACTACTGTCATGTGTTTCAGACAGATTATAAGACAGATGTCATGACATCTTGGTCTGGTACAGCAGGCGCTGCTGTTTTATATCTCTTGATAGATTTAATTTGATTTGATGAGATCTTTTTGGATATACCTCGTCATTATGCGCAGGTCAAGGAGATTTATTAGGAACAAAATGCATATTTAATTGGATTTCATAAAAAGGATCTTTGAGACTTTTTAGGAAACTATAAAAGATTTGCTCCTATTATTGCAGAGAATATTCTGCAGAAGATTTACAACGTGAATATTAGACCTGATTGAAGAGTCCAAGCCCATACTGCAAGAGTCTATAAATAAGGACTTGCTAGACCTAAAGGAACCAAGCATTCACAACAAGAAAATCGTGGGTGCAATATAAGGGTTTAGGGTTTTGAGAGTCTCTTGTGTGTGACTTTGTAAGTCACCCTTTGTATCTTTTGATGCATCGTGATAGACATATTTATGTTGTATATTGTTCCCACTCGAAGCTTTAAAGCAAGAGTTGAGTATTGTTCTTGGTTGAAGCTTTTAAGCAAAATTGAGTATTGTTGTTAGTCAAGAGTCTTGGCTGAATATTATTATTGGAAGGAATGTCTTTCAATTGAACAGATTGATGCAGTTGTTAGAGATTGTAACTATTAGATATCACTGAGGTGATTTAGGGAATTGAGATGGGCTTCTCTTATCTAGATGGTGATTTCTAGATAGAATTGTACTGGGTAGGGATTAAGTGAGGAGTTGTAAACGGGGCAGTTTAGCTCTAAATTAATACTACTAATAGTGAATTCATTCCTAGCTTGGTAGACCCCACATGTAGGTGATTTGCACCGAACTGGGTTATCATATTTTGTGTTGTTTATCATTCTCCATTTACAGTTCAGTTTTGATTAACATGTTATAACAGATGTCGAAACATCTGTCTTATTGTAGTTACTGATATTCTGAATATCAGTTTGTTGTTCTGTTCCTAGTTTAAAGATTGTGCAGAGAACAATGTCTTGACATGTGTTAAGACATCTTATATTTGTTATGCCAGAATTTCAATTAGTATTAGAGCAGGCATCCTATCTGTTTCTGGATGAGATCTTGGGAGATACTTTCTGGCACTTTAAATAAGGAGGATTTTTGGAGATCAGATCATTAACTCAGACATACTCAAGGGTATTAATGGATAGGATAGATGTCCTGGATCGAAGGTAACAACTACTGTTGGTTGTTAATGTTTTCTGAGGAGCTGCTATAACAACTGCATGAGAAGTGGCTACGTCTCATGTTGGTGTGTCTTATAAGATGTTCTTACATCTTATTAGGGCATGTTAAAGATGTTCCTTGGTGGTTCCGCTGCATATGTTTCTGATGGAAGAACTCTTCTGATATTTATGGGATTCTGGAGTTGTGACTAAAGGCAGATGGTGGAGGATCTCAATGGTCAGCCTCTTCTTTTGGAGATATCAGTATCTCTTCATTCCAAAGTCAGGAGCGATGGAATAGAGAGAGTTGTTGGTTGATGTCTGTCATGGTGACTTGGTACTTGGAAGGATGGTTCCATCTTGTATCATAAAGTCAGTTTGAAGATAAGATGAGTTGAGATTGGATTTATCAAGTTCATGCTCTAGGAATTTGATAAATTATTTTTTAGTGAGGTTGTCAAAGATACTTAAGATCTCTCTCAAGTCCACTCATAAAGGCATCTCAGTCGTGCATCTGGAGTCTTCTAGTTACTCTTCTGACTAGAGGGTGTTTCTGTGAAACATAAATTCTGAAGAAAGTGGAGGTGATTTATTTTCACCATCCAAAAGTGCAAGGAAGGATTCATCTTTCTTAATCCTAAGGATGAATCCAATCTTAATGGAGATTTCATAACTGTTAAGGTAAATAGGGTTCGTTCAGAGAGATTCTTAGTTACTTGAGTCAAGGGTGGCAGCCTTGGTATCTCAACACTTTGTTTTTCAAGGAAGATACTTGCAAAGATTGAATACTTGATAAGTGTTCATGGAGTAATCTGTTGGATTATGGCTTCAACAGTGAAACAGGGTTATTGAACTAGGATTTAAGATCAATTGCTATCTGTGAAATTCACAAGTATTTAATTGATTATTCTTGTATTTGAAGTTCAAGATTCTTGATGTTCAACAAGATGTTGAAACATCTCTTCACCAGAGTTTGTGCAGAATCATGGGAGGGGTACTGCATACTCTTTGGATTTGTTACACTTGGGAGTTAACCTAAGGCTGTAAGGATCATTTGTAGACTAGTATTGCAGAAGCATCTTACCTCTGGAAAGTTTCCTGGCAAGAAACCTTTCTAGAAGATGGTTATGTTGAAGATGAAGAAGAAGACATCATAATCTTAATGAATATTTATTGGATCAGTTTATTTCTGATATAGGAGTATTTGAGTGCAGCAGGTGTGTTCTAGTTATTACTAGAAGCATTTGATACTTTTCTGGAAAGTGTCCTGGCAAGAGATTTGTCCAGAATATGGTGCTGGTGATGGCACAGCTTGGGTCAGTTTATTTCTAGTCCAGAGGTGCATTGGAGCATATTGTGGTGCTCATCATAGAGGTCAAGAATATGTGGCAATATTCTTGATATCGTGAAGATTTCTCTACTTAAGGAAAGTGGCATTCCTTTGGTATAATTGTGGTGTAGTCTATGACTACTTCTTTTCTGAAGAATCAGACTTGGCATGTTTGAGTTCGTTGGAGTTGTGAAGCGGATATTCATCTAGGTGTAAGCTTGAATTGAATACCTGTGATATGATTAAGTAGGATAGAGGTTGTCTACTCAAACTTGGTTGTTGAATCAAGTCTATGAGAACATGGAACTCTTATTCTGTTAAAGGGATGAGGTTCTTCTAAGTGGCAGAAGGAATGACTGAATTCATCAGCTAGATGTCGTATCAGAATGTTCTGACATCAAGCTTAACATCAGGATCTCAGTTGATGATGTAGCACATCAACTTAAGATAAGCTTATCTACAAAGGAATGGAAGATGTTAATGCTTCAAAAAGGTCTATCTCATGCAGTTTGCGGGAGCTGCGAGTAGGATAGGATGTTACATGTCTGAGTCTTTGTGCATCTAAGATGACTTGCTATGGAGTGAGTGGATTATGTGACTTGAAGATCAAGTTTCAGTGGTGGATCAGTGGTTCTTTTGGGGATCTAGAGAAAGTTGAGGTAATCAAATAGTGGAATTTGGTTACTCTCGAGCAGTGTCTTGGAATAAATTACTCTTGGTCAGAAGGGTAGTTGGTTGAAGACTTAAGGAAGTTCTGGTTCTGTTCTATCTTGGAGCTTGTGGTAGAAGTTCTAAGTTGATTATGGAAGATTACCTTCTTTTGGTGGATGAGAGTTTATTTCTCTCTGTGATGGTCTAGAGTTCTTATTCATCAAGCTGATGGTGCAGTGTTGTCTAAAGATCTTCAGTTGAATTACTATGCAATAGTAAGTCAAGTGGTGGAGCATATCAAGAACCATGGTGTATGGTGTCTATGATATGTGAAGGATGCCCTAACTGATGTTAGAACATCATCTAGGTTAGTTATCCTGGAGTAAGATTCTAAGTTCAGTGTATAGAACTTGACACTCACATCGTGTCTAAGAAATATTTATTTTGTCATACGAAAGAATGATGAAGTAGAAGGACTGTTTTGGAAGTCTGATGTGAAGGATTTTAGTAAGACTGAAGTGAATCATGGGTTGATTGCATGAAGGTCTAGATTCTAATACGTTCAGAATATGGAAGTGGATATTCACTAGTTGAATCAAAAGTATTCCAGCTTATCATACAGGAGAATGATGAAGGAATGACTGTCTTGGATCATGGGGTGTTTATATGGAAGACTGACTCATGCTGAAGTCATAATACTTGTGGAGAGGTGGTTTCTTCTGCTACAAGTCATGCTAGAGAGAAGTGAATCAGTTTGGTGCTTGTGGAGCAAATAAGCTGAAGATTTATGGAGAATGTGTTTGATGTCCTTCAAGTGTGAAGAACATTTGGGCGAGCTAGCAAACTAAATTAATTAAGTGTTATTGAGCATGACAGGTGTTGTATGATTTTTTTTATTATGTGTGGCACTTTTTTATGAATGGCATGATTATTTACTCTGATTTATTATATGTTTTCTGCGGGGATTTGAAGGGTGTTACATTAGTGGTATCAGAGCAAGGTCGGTCAGTTGCCCAAGTTGTTAGTATGTTTATTTCCTTTTGTACTTGATATGTGTGTAGCACTATCGGTATTGTTTGTTCTAACGAGGATTTATTTTTGGAATTTAGAACAATGGTTGCAGGTAGGAATGATGACGCGATTGCTGGAACTTTGGAGATGTTGGCTGGAGCGATTGGGCAGAATCAGCAAGGCCACGTGAATGTTGGAAACAACGTTGATGATGAGTTCTGTGCTTTGGGAAAGTTTCAGAAGAACAATCCGCCAACATTTAAGGGAACACATGATCCTGACCAAGCACAAGAATGGCTGGAAGCGATTGAGAAGATCTTTCGAGTCATGAACTGTTCAGATGTGCAGAAGGTGCAGTTTGGCACCCATATGCTTGTGAAGAAAGCTGAGTATTGGTGAAATAACACTCGTCAGAGGTTTGAAGAAGATGATATTGAGATTACTTGGGATCCTTTCAAGGAAGCGTTTTTGGAGAAGTATTTTCCAGAAGATGTTCGCAGGAAGAAGGAAATTGAGTTTCTTGAGTTGAAGCAAGGTAACTTAACTGTGGCTGAGTATGCAACAAGATTTAAAGAGTTGATTAAGTTTTGTCCTCACTACAACACTTTTAGTGTTGAATGATCCAAGTGTCTTAAGTATGTGAATGGTTTGAGGCCTGAAATCAAGCAAGCCATTGGTTACCAGAAGATTAGGCGATTTTCTGAGTTGGTGAACAAGAATAGGATCTATCATGAAGATAGTAGAGCTCGATTTACACACTACAAGAGTTTGAATGATAAGAAAGGAAAAGGTCAATTCAAAGGGAAGCCGTATGTGGCTCCTACTGGTAAGGGGAAACAGAAAGATGGTGGTGGTAAGAAGCTGAGTGGGGGAGGAGCTTTCACTCCGGTGAAGTGTTTTCAGTGTGGTGATGAAGGACATCGTGCTCTTGAGTGCACAAGTGTTGAGCGGAAATGTTTCAAGTGTGGCAAGCCAGGCCACAAAGTTGTGGAGTGGAGAAGAGGTGCAAATGTGACTTGCTACAATTATGGTGAGCAAGGGCACATTAGTACCAAGTGTGACAAACCAAAGAAGGCTCAAGCAAAACGGAAAGTGTTTGCTCTATCAGAATCTGAGACTACTAGTGAAGATCGATTGATCTGAGGTACGTGCTTCATTAATGGTATACCTTTGGTTGCTATAATTAATACTGGAGCTACACATTCTTTTATTTCTTTGGATTGTGTTAAAAGATTGAATCTTGAGTTGTCTGTTATGAGTGGTGGTATGGTTATTGATACTCCTGCTATGGGTTCAATAACTACCCCATATATGTGTTTGAATTTTCTGTTGAGTATTTTTGGTAAATACTTTGAAGTTGATTTAGTGTGCCTTCACTTAGATCAACTTGATGTTATTCTTGGGATGAATTGGTTGGAATTCAACCGTGTTTATATTAACTGTTTTGATAAGATGGTTATTTTTCTTGAACCTGAGAAAGAAGGAGACTTGTTCATGACTGCTAAGTAAGTGAATGAGTCGGTGCAATTATGCCAAGGTGTTTATGTTGATGGAAACTTTGAGCATTGGTGAAAGTGGGACAGTTGATGCTTTACCAATTGTTCGTGATTTACTTAAAGTTTTTCCTGATGAGATAAGTGATTTACCGCCGGAACATTAAGTGTAGTTTTCGATCGACTTAGTTCCTAGAACTAGTCTGGTATCGATGGCTCCATATCGTATATCCGCATCAGAATTGAAAGAGTTGAAGAGTCAACTTAAAGATTTGCTTGATAAGAGGTTTATTCGTCCGAGTGTGTCACCGTGGGGTGTACCAGTTTTGTTGGTTAAGAAGAAAGAAGGTTCTATGAGACTGTGTATGGATTACAGACAATTGAACAAGGTGACTATCAAGAATAAGTATCCACTTATGAGAATTGATGATTTAATGGATCAGTTGGTTGGTGCAAGTGTGTTCAGTAAGATAGATTTGAGATTTGGGTATCATCAGATATGTGTGAAGGATGAAGATATTCAGAAGACTGCTTTTAGAATAAGGTATGGACATTATGAGTATTCTATGATGCCATTTGGTGTGACTAATGCACCAGGTGTATTTATGGAGTACATGAACAGAATTTTCCATCCTTATTTGGACAAGTTTGTGGTTGTGTTCATTGATGATATTTTGATCTATTCGAAGAGTGAAGAAGATCATGTTGAGCATATGAAGATTGTGTTATCTGTGTTGAAAGAGAAGCAATTGTATGCTAAACTTTCTAAGTGCGAGTTTTGGTTGAAGGAAGTGAGTTTTCTTGGCCATGTGATTTCTAGTAGAGGTATTGCAGTTGATCAGTCGAAGGTTGAAGCGGTATCGCAATGGGAGACTCTGAAATCAATTTTTGAGATTAGAAGTTTTCTTGGTTTGGCAGGTTATTATCGAAAATTCAATAAAGGATTTGCTAAGTTATCTTTGTCGTTGACACAGTTGACTAGGAAGGGTCAAGCTTTTGTTTGGGATGCAAAGTGTGAAGAAAGTTTCCAAGATCTTAAGAGAAGATTGACTACAGATCCTATTTTGTTTTTTCCAAATCCATCAGAACCATTTGTTGTGTATTGTGATGCTTCTTTGATGGGTTTGGGAGGTGTGTTGATGCAAATTCGACAAGTTGTAGCTTATGCTTCGAGGAAACTTAAAGTACATGAGAGGAATTATCCGACACATGACTTAGAGTTGGTCGTTGTTGTGTTTATGTTGAACCTTTGGAGGCATTACTTGTTCGGTACGAGATTTGAGGTGTATAGTGATCATAAGAGTTTGAAGTATCTCTTTGACCAGAAAGAATTGAATGCGAGGCAAAGGAGATGGTGGAAACTTTTTAATGATTATGATTTTGGTTTGAATTACCATCCGGGTAAAGCAAACATGGTAGCTGATGCATTGAGTAGGAAATCTTTGCATATGTCGATGATGATGGTAAAAGAATTGGAAATGATTGAATAATTTCGTGATTTGAGTTTGGTGTGTGAGAAGACTTCTTATGGAGTTAAGCTTGGTATGTTGAAGCTTACTAGTGGCATTCTTGATGAGATTCGAGAAGGTCAGAAATCTGATTTGGGTTTGGTTGATCGGGTGACTTTGATCAATCAAGGTCAAGGTGGTGATTTTCGGATTAATGAGAACGGTATCATAAGATGTCATGATAGAGTTTGTGTTCCGGATATTGTTGAACTGAAGAAGAGTATTCTTGAGGAACGACATCGTAGTGGATTGAGTATTCATCCCGGTGCTACTTAGATGTATCAAGATTTGAGGAAAGTATTTTGGTGGCCTCGTATGAAGAAGGATATTGCAGAGTTTGTGTATTCTTGTTTGACTTGCCAGAAGTCAAAGATTAAGCACCAGAAACCGTCGGGTTTGATGCAACCGTTATCTATTCCTGAGTGGAAATGGGATAGCATATCTAGGGATTTTGTGTCTGGTTTACCTAGAACACCGAGTAATTTTAAAGCTATTTGGGTTATTGTGGATAGATTGACGAAATATGCTCACTTTATTCCAATGCGAATGGATTACCCGTTGGAGAGATTAGCAAAGCTGTACATTGAGAGGATTGTTAATTTGCATGGTATTCTATCTAGAATTGTGTCAGATAGAGATCTGAGGTTTACTTCGAGATTTTGGAAGAGTTTGCAAGGTGCATTGGGTATGAAGTTACGTTTGAGTTCGGCTTATCATCCGCAGACTGATGGTCAGACTGAGAGGACGATTCAGTCACTTTAGGATCTTTTGAGAGCTTGTGTGTTGGAAAATAGAGGAGCTTGGGATAGCTACTTGCCTTTGATTGAGTTCACTTACAATAATAGCTTTCACTCGAGTATTGGGATGGAACCGTTTGAGGCATTGTATGGTAGTCGGTGTAGAACGCCATTGTGTTGGTATGAGTCGGGAGAAATTGTTGTGGTTGGACCCGAGATAGTCCGACAGACTACTGATAAGATTAAGATGATTCTGGAGAAGATGAAGATTTCTTAGAGTAGTCAGAAGAGTTATCATGACAAGAGGAGGAAAGCACTTGAGTTCCAAGAGGGAGATCATGTGTTTCTTCGAGTTACTCCTGTAACTGGGGTTGGTAGGGCATTGAAGTCGCGTAAGTTGACGCCGTGTTTCATTGGTCCTTATCAGATCCTGCAGAGGATAGGAGAGGTAGCCTATCGGATCGCTTTGCCACTGTCGCTTGCTAATCTCCGTGATGTGTTCCATGTATCTCAGTTGAGGAAATACATTACGGATCCGTCTCAAGTAGTCCAAGTAGATGATGTGCAGGTGAGAGATAACCTGATTGTGGAGACATCACCTATGCGGATTGAGGATCGGGAGTTGAAGCAACTTCGAGGTAAAGAGATCGCTTTGGTGAAGGTCGCTTGGGGAAGACCAGTTGGTGGAAACGTGACTTGGGAGCTTGAGAGTCAGATGAGGGAGTCTTATCCCGAGTTATCCGTTTGAGGTAATTTTCGAGGGCGAAAATCTTTTAAGTGGGGGAGGGTTGTAACATCCCAAATTTAGTAATTACTTATTTATATTAATTAATTGTGTGAATTGTGAATTGTGAATTATTTGATTTATGTGATTTATTTGATTTTCTTGATTTATTGAATTTATGTGAATTGTTTGATTTATATGAATTATTGGGTGTATATAAATTAACTGGTTTATTTAATTTATGTGAATTAGTTGATTTAATTGATTTAATTGAAATATGTGATTTATTGAATTATATGAAATAATGAATTTGTTTGGATTTATCTAATTATTTGATTTAATTAGATTATTAGAATTAGGTAATTTATTTAATTGATTCTATTTGGTAGAATAATATAGATTTACTAGATATTGGTTGGGTTTAAGTGGTGTGTTAATATTAAGTGAGATGAGTTGAGTTAGGCCCACTTGGTTTAAGACAATTTAGGGTAAACAAAAGATAGTAAGGATATGGAGAACAAAGATAAAAATAGAAGAGAAGAGAAGAAATAGTAGAAGACAAGAGGAAGAGTGGAGAAGAAGAGGAAATCAAACTCAACTCAAGAAATCATCCAAAAAATAAGGTAAGGGTGGGTTTTCACTCAATTATTGGGACTATTGATGATGATTAATGGGTAGAAATAGGTTTAGAGTAAAATCCCCAAAAAATTTCTATGAGATTGAAATTATTAGGTTTTAAGATTAATTCCTAAAGATAATTAATTTTTGTGTGGTTAGCATTGATTTTTTGATAATATTTTAGAGACTCATTCATTATTGGAGTAACCAATTGGAGTAACCAATTAGAATATATATATATATATATATATAGGCCCGGCCCTGGAGCAGGGCAACCAGGCCCACTGCCCAGGGCCTAAAAAAAATGGGGGCCTCATATTTTTTTTAGTAGTTTTAATAATCAATTAAATAAAAAGGCACCGGTTCAGTTTTTTCCCTTCAATTTTAATAATCAGTTTTAATGGCACCGGTTCAGTTTTAATGGTACCGGTTCAATTTTAATAATCAGTTAAAAGTAACTAAAAAACAAGAATTTTTCTCCTTTAATTTTTCTTTCACGGTTCGACTTCCACAATATTGCAACTGTTCAGTTTCACTATTCATCAATCTCTCCGACGACTTTCTGCTCCAGCCGTCTGCGCCACCACCGTGTCCGACTCTGAGGTAGTCTTCATCTTATCTCTTCGCATTTTTCTTCGAAGAATCATGGATTGAGAACTTAAATATATTTTTCTTCAAATTGATTCATGAGAGTGAGAGAGAAATCTGGGTGTTTTTTTTCTTCAAGTTGAGTGTTTTTTTATACTCCTTGTGCTTGTCATAGTCTTAATTTGACACTGTGTGATATGGCTAACTCGTGTCCTAAAGCTAAAGATTTTTTTGGAGTTGTTCAACGTATTTATACTATTTTTGCTAATTCTACTAAGAGATGGCAAATTTTGAAAGATAATGTAAAATGGTTGACTCCAAAATCATTATCATCCACTCGTTGGGAGAGTCATGTAGATAGTGTCAAAGCTATTAAAACTCAAATGTCAGATTTCAGGCTCGACCCTGGAGCAGGGCAACCAGGCCCACTGCCCAGGGCCTCAAAAAAACTGGGGCCTCATATTTTTTTTTGTAGTTTTAATAATCAATTAGATAAAAATGCACCGGTTCAGTTTTTTCCCTTCAATTTTAATAATCAGTTTTAATGGCACCGGTTCAGTTTTAATGGCACCGGTTCAATTTTAATAATCAGTTAAAAGTAACTAAAAAAAAGAGTTTTTCTCCTTCAATTTTTCTTTCACTATTCGACTTCCGCAATATTGCAACTGTTCAGTTTCACTATTCATCAATCTCTCCGACGACTTTCTGCTCCAGCCGTCTGCGCCACCACCGTGTCCGACTCTGAGGTAGTCTTCATCTTAACTCTTCGCATTTTTCTTCGAATAATCATGGATTGATAACTTAAATATATTTTTCTTCAAATTGATTCATGAGAGTGAGAGAGAAATCTGGGTGTTTTTTTTTCTTCAAGTTGAGTGTTTTTTTATACTCCTTGTGCTTGTCATAGTCTTAATTTGACACTGTGTGATATGGCTAACTCGTGTCCTAAAGCTAAAGATTTTTTTGGACTTGTTCAATGTATTTATACTATTTTTGCTAATTCTACTAAGAGATGACAAATTTTGAAAGATAATGTAAAATGGTTGACTCCAAAATCATTATCATCCACTCGTTGGGAGAGTCATGTAGATAGTGTCAAAGCTATTAAAACTCAAATGCCAGATTTTAGAGAAGCTTTACTTGAAGTGTCAGAAAAAGATATTGATTCTAAAATAAGAAGTGAAGCTAAATCTTTAGCAACAAATGAGCTTGGTGATTTTGAGTTTTTAATGTCGATAATCATTTGGTTTGAAAGATTATCCACAATTAATGTGGTTGGCAAGCTCTTACAATCAAGGGATATGGTTATTGATGCTGCTATGGAAAAAATAAAGTGGTTGATTTCATTTTTTAAGGAATATAAAGAAATTGGTTTTAAAAATGCCTTGAATTATGCTACAGAAATTGCCCTTGAATTGAATATTGATCCAGTATTTCCTCAAAGGCGTATAATTCGAAGAAAAAGGCAGTTTGATGAGAATTTGAATACCCCACCACTTGAGCTATCTGAAGAGGAATATTTTAGAGTTAATTATTTTCTTTACCTTATTGATCAAGCTATTGTATCACTTAATAAGAGATTTGAGCAATACCAACAATATGAAAGTGTTTTTGGTTTCTTATTTACTTCTCAAAATTTACAATCATTGGATAATGCAACTTTAGAGTCTTGTTGTAGTCATTTTGAAGAGACATTGAAACATGATGAGCAATGTGATATTGATGGGAAAGAATTATGTGCGGAGTTAAGGTTACTAAGAGATTTTTTGCCTCCAGGAAATATTAGACCTATTGATATAGTAAGATTTTTGAAAGGTATGGAATTTTTCCTAATGCACTCATTGCATATAGAATTTTATTGATTATTCCTGTGACAGTTGCCTCGGCAGAAAGAAGTTTTTCAAAATTGAAGTTGTTGAAGTCTTACTTGCGGTCTACCATGTTACAAGAAAGGCTTAATGGTTTAGCATTGATAGCAATTGAGAATGATTTATTGGAGAATATACAGTATGAAGACTTGATTGAAGAATTTGCTTCAAAAAATGCTAGAAGGGAGACTTTTTTTAAGTAGCTAGAAGATATTTTGATAATATTGAATAGAACATGTCTTTTTTTATGTTAGTTACATGGATAAACGTCTACTTTTGATGTTTTTGATGCTATTTACAATTTAAATAGATAATATTTTTTTATTTTAAATTTTTTATTTATTAGGGGTCCATTTTTATTATTTGCCGCGGACCTCTAAAAAGTCAGGACCGACCCTGATTATGGAAGGTCAGTCTTTGATCAATGAAGCATGATGGTTATTTAACAAGTATTTAAATATCAGGCCCGACCCTGGAGTAGGGCAACCGGGCCCACTGCCCAGGGCCTCAAAAAAACTGGGGCCTCATATTTTTTTTTTGGTAGTTTTAATAAGCAATTAAATAAATAGGCACCGGTTTAGTTTTTTCCCTTCAATTTTAATAATCAATTTTAATGGCACCGGTTCAGTTTTAATAATCAGTTAAAAGTAACTAAAAAAAAAAGTTTTTCTCCAATTTTTCTTTCACTGTTCGACTTCCACAATATTGCAACTGTTCAGTTTCACTATTCATCAATCTCTCCGACGACTTTCTGCTCCAGCCATCTGCGCCACCACCGTGTCCGACTCTGAGGTAGTCTTCATCTTATCTCTTCGCATTTTTCTTCGAATAATCATGGATTGATAACTTAAATATATTTTTCTTCAAATTGATTCATGAGAGTGAGAGAGAAATCTGGGTGTTTTTTTTCTTCAAGTTGAGTGTTTTTTTTATACTCCTTGTGCTTGTCATAGTCTTAATTTGACACTGTGTGATATGGCTAACTCGTGTCCTAAAGCTAAAGATTTTTTTGGAGTTGTTCAACGTATTTATACTATTTTTGCTAATTCTACTAAGAGATGGTAAATTTTGAAAGATAATGTAAAATGGTTGACTCCAAAATCATTATCATCCACTCGTTGGGAGAGTCATGTAGATAGTGTCAAAGCTATTAAAACTCAAATGTCAGATTTTAGAGAAGCTTTACTTGAAGTGTCAGAAAAAGATATTGATTCTAAAATAAGAAGTGAAGCTAAATCTTTAGCAACAAATGAGCTTGGTGATTTTGAGTTTTTAATGTCAATAATCATTTGGTTTGAAATATTATCCACAATTAATGTGGTTAGCAAGCTCTTACAATCAAGGGATATGGTTATTGATGCTGCTATGGAAAAAATAAAGGGGTTGATTTCATTTTTTAAGGAATATAAAGAAATTGGTTTTAAAAATGCCTTGAATTATGCTACAGAAATTGCCCTTGAATTGAATATTGGTCCAGTATTTCCTCAAAGGCGTATAATTCGAAGAAAAAGGCAGTTTGATGAGAATTTGAATACCCCACCACTTGAGCTATCTGAAGAGGAATATTTTAGAGTTAATTATTTTCTTTACCTTGTTGATCAAGCTATTGTATCACTTAATAAGAGATTTGAGCAATACCAACAATATGAAAGTGTTTTTGGTTTCTTATTTACTTCTCAAATTTTACAATCATTGGATAATGCAACTTTAGAGTCTTGTTGTAGTCATTTTGCAGAGACATTGAAACATGATGAGCAATGTGATATTGATGGGAAATAATTATGTGCGGAGTTAAGGTTACTAAGAGATTTTTTGCCTCCAGGAAATATTGGACCTATTGATATAGTAAGATTTTTGAAAGGTATGGATTTTTTTTCCTAATGCACTCATTGCATATAGAATTTTATTGACTATTCCTGTGACAGTTGCCTCGGCAGAAAGAAGTTTTTCAAAATTGAAGTTGTTGAAGTCTTACTTGCGGTCTACCATGTTACAAGAAAGGCTTAATGGGTTAGCATTGATAGCAATTGAGAATGATTTATTGGAGAATATACAGTATGAAGACTTGATTGAAGAATTTGCTTAAAAAAATGTTAGAAGGGAGACTTTTTTTAAGTAGATAGAAGATATTTTGATAATATTGAATAAAACGTGTCTTTTTTTATGTTAGTTACATGGATAAACATCTACTTTTGATGTTGTTGATGCTATTTACAATTTAACTAGATAATATTTTTTAATTTTAAATTTTTTATTTATTAGGGATCCATTTTTATTATTTGCCCCGGACCTCTAAAAAGTCAGGACCGACCCTGATTATGGAAGGTCAGTCTTTGATCAATGAAGCATGATGGTTATTTAACAAGTATTTAAATATCAGGCCCGGCCCTGGAGCAGGGCAACCAGGCCCACTGCCCAGGGCCTCAAAAAAACCGGGGCCTCATATTTTTTTTGGTAGTTTTAATAATCAATTAAATAAAAAGGCACCGGTTCAGTTTTTTTCCTTCAATTTTAATAATCAGTTTTAATGGCACCGGTTCAGTTTTAATGGCACCGGTTTAATTTTAATAATCAGTTAAAAGTAATTAAAAAAACAGTTTTTCTCCTTCAATTTTTCTTTCACTGTTCGACTTCCACAATATTGCAACTGTTCAGTTTCACTATTCATCAATCTCTCCGACGACTTTCTGCTCCAGCCATCTGCGCCACCACCGTGTCCGACTCTGAGGTAGTCTTCATCTTATCTCTTCGCATTTTTCTTCGAATAATCATGGATTGATAACTTAAATATATTTTTCTTCAAATTGATTCATGAGAGTGAGAGAGAAATCTGGGTGTTTTTTTTCTTCAAGTTGAGTGTTTTTTTATACTCCTTGTGCTTGTCATAGTCTTAATTTGACACTGTGTGATATGGCTAACTCGTGTCCTAAGGCTAAAGATTTTTTTGGAGTTGTTCAACGTATTTATACTATTTTTGCTAATTCTACTAAGAGATGGCAAATTTTGAAAGATAATGTAAAATGGTTGACTCCAAAATCATTATCATCCACTCGTTGGGAGAGTCATGTAGATAGTGTCAAAGCTATTAAAACTCAAATTTCAGATTTTAGAGAACCTTTACTTGAAGTGTCAGAAAAAGATCTTGATTCTAAAATAAGAAGTGAAGCTAAATCTTTAGCAACAAATGAGCTTGGTGATTTTGAGGTTTTAATGTCAATAATAATTTGGTTTGAAATATTATCCACAATTAATGTGGTTAGCAAGCTCTTACAATCAAGGGATATCGTTATTGATGTTGCTATGGAAAAAATAAAGGGGTTGATTTCATTTTTTAAGGAATATAGAGAAATTGGTTTTAAAAATGCCTTGAATTATGCTACAGAAATTGCCCTTGAATTGAATATTTTTCCAGTATTTCCTCAAAGGCGTATAATTCGAGAAAAAGGCAGTTTGATGAGAATTTGAATACCCCACCAATTGAGCTATCTGAAGAGGAATATTTTAGAGTTAATTATTTTCTTTACCTTGTTGATCAAGCTATTGTATCTCTTAATAAGAGATTTGAGCAATACCAACAATATGAAAGTGTTTTTGGTTTCTTATTTACTTCTCAAAATTTACAATCATTGAATAATGCAACTTTAAAGTCTTGTTGTAGTCATTTTGAAGAGACATTGAAACATGATGAGCAATGTGATATTGATGGGAAAGAATTATGTGCGGAGTTAAGGTTACTAAGAGATTTTTTGCCTCCAGGAAATATTGGACCTATTGATATAGTAAGATTTTTGAAAGGTGTGGATTTTTTTCCTGATGCACTCATTGCATATAGAGTTTTATTGACTATTCCCATGACAGTTGCCTCGGCAGAAAGAAATTTTTCAAAATTGAAGTTGTTGAAGTCTTACTTGCGGTCTACCATGTTACAAGAAAGGCTTAATGGGTTAGCATTGATAGCAATTGAGAATGATTTATTAGAGAATATATAGTATGAAGACTTGATTGAAGAATTTGCTTCAAAAAATGCTAGAAGGGAGACTTTTTTTTAAGTACTAGAAGATATTTTGATAATATTGAATAGAACATGTCTTTTTTTATGTTAGTTACATTGATAAACGTCTACTTTTGATGTTGTTGATGCTATTTACTATTTAAATAGATAATATTTTTTTATTTTAAATTTTTTATTTATTAGGGGTCCATTTTTATTATTTGCCCCGGACCTCTAAAAAGTCAGGACCGGCCCTGATTATGGAAGGTCAGTCTTTGATCAATGAAGCATGATGGTTATTTAACAAGTATTTAAATATCAGGCTCGGCCCTGGAGCAGGGCAACCAGGCCCACTGCCCAGGGCCTCAAAAAAACTGGGGCCTCATGTTTTTTTTTGGTAGTTTTAATAATCAATTAAATAAAAAGGCACCGGTTCAGTTTTTTCCCTTCAATTTTAATAATCAGTTTTAAAGGCACCAGTTCAGATTTAGTGGCACCGGGTCAATTTTAATAATCAGTTAAAAGTAACTAAAAAAAAGAGTTTTTCTCCTTCAATTTTTCTTTCACTGTTCGACTTCCACAATATTGCAACTGTTCAGTTTCACTTATCATCAATCTCTCCGACGACTTTCTGCTCCAGCCGTCTGCGCCACCACCGTGTTCGACTCTGAGGTAGTCTTCATCTTATCTCTTCGCATTTTTATTCGAATAATCATGGATTGATAACTGAAATATATTTTTCTTCAAATTGATTCATGAGAGTGAGAGAGAAATCTGGGTGTTTTTTTTCTTCAAGTTGAGTGTTTTTTTATACTCCTTGTGCTTGTCATAGTCTTAATTTGACACTGTGTGATATGGCTAACTCGTGTCCTAAAGCTAAAGATTTTTTTAGAGTTGTTCAACGTATTTATACTATTTTTGCTAATTCTACTAAGAGATGGCAAATTTTGAAAGATAATGTAAAATGGTTGACTCCAAAATCATTATCATCCACTCGTTGGGAGAGTCATGTAGATAGTGTCAAAGCTATTAAAACTCAAATTTCAGATTTTAGAGAACCTTTACTTGAAGTGTCAGAAAAAAATCTTGATTCTAAAATATGAAGTGAAGCTAAATCTTTAGCAACAAATGAGCTTGGTGATTTTGAGTTTTTAATGTCAATAATCATTTGGTTTGAAATATTATCCACAATTAATGTGGTTAGCAAGCTCTTACAATCAAGGGATATAGTTATTGATGTTGCTATGGAAAAAATAAAGGGGTTGATTTCATTTTTTAAGGAATATAGAGAAATTGGTTTTAAAAATGCCTTGAATTATGCTACAGAAATTGCCCTTGAATTGAATATTGATCCAGTATTTCCTCAAAGGCGTATAATTCGAAGAAAAATGCAGTTTGATGAGAATTTGAATACCCCACCAATTGAGCTATCTGAAGAGGAATATTTTAGAGTTAATTATTTTCTTTACCTTGTTGATCAAGCTATTGTATCTCTTAATAAGAGATTTGAGCAATACCAACAATATGAAAGTGTTTTTGGTTTCTTATTTACTTCTCAAAATTTACAATCATTGGATAATGCAAATTTAGAGTCTTGTTGTAGTCATTTTGAAGAGACATTGAAACATGATGAGCAATGTGATATTGTTGGGAAAGAATTATGTGCGGAGTTAAGGTTACTAAGAGATTTTTTGCCTCCAGGAAATATTGGACCTATTGATATAGTAAGATTTTTGAAAGGTATGAATTTTTTTCCTAATGCACTCATTGCATATAGAATTTTACTGACTATTCCTGTGACAGTTGCCTCGGCAGAAAGAAGTTTTTCAAAATTGAAGTTGTTGAAGTCTTACTTGCGGTCTACCATGTTACAAGAAAGGCCTAATGGGTTAGCATTGATAGCAATTGAGAATGATTTATTGGATAATATACAGTATGAAGACTTGATTGAAGAATTTGCTTTAAAGCAAAGATCGGAGCACAAGAAAAGCAAAGATGCCTGACGTCTTCTTCTTCTTGGTCCATATGAGAGATGAAAGTATTGCGCATGATTTATAGGTGGCGCAGGAACTTTATTGGAATGGTGATAATGTCTTGGCAATGAAGTAGCATATATATTATAGGGTTAATACCCCCTTTTCCCCTGCCATTTGAGCGAAATCCCAAAAACAACCCTGTAAAAAAAACACATATTTTATCCCTGTATTTTAAAGATTCTGTCATTTTGGTTCTTCAATGGATTTGCCCAACAAAAAAGGTGATGTGGCACTGACAGCTTGGAATTTTTTTTACTTTAACTGAAACGTGGCATTATTAGCTAATAATATTTCATTTAATTATAAAATCTTAATTACTTAATTCATTTATTTATAATATTCATTTACTTAATTTATTTAATAAGGTTAAGAAGCTGAAAGATCAAATAAAATGAAATGTACCAAGATGAATTTCGTTTACAACCCTGAAACCTAATTTATCAAAGTCTCTTCCTCCCATTGACAATCTTTTCTTCACCGCCTCCTTCAATGCAGAAACATCCATTGGCAAAATCCGAGAGCTTTTTCAGGTGCGTTTTTCACATTTAATGTTCAAATTAATATTTCGTCTTCTTCACGATTCTTGAAACATGCATGTGTGGTTTATCCTTTTGTAGGTATGACACTGTTCAACCTAGTCTTTCACCATGGTGGTTAGTTCGTGCAAGAAAGTTTTGTTTTTTACAGAGGCAGAAGTGAAACGATTGTTACAGGACAAGATTCAGACACATGGTCCTACTACGAAGCTATGAGTTTAGTGCTCGATTGTGGATTCGACGGTGGTGGAATCCGAATGTGGAGGAAAATTGAAGGTATTGACCAAAGTTTCTTCCACGTGACTGAAGATGTTCATGTAATGGATATTGCCAATCATTGTATTTCCCACAAAGTTGATGGTCACATTTGGCTTGAGCACATTGCTGGACACAAGTCAGAAAGGGTATCAAATCCAAATGTTGTTGATGTTGGCGAAGAGAGCGATAATGCTGAAGACGAAGACGAAGAATCAGTTGGGATAACATTTGGGGACAGTGAGGAAGAAAGAGTGAATGATGTGAATGAAGGCTTCCTGGTTGTGGAGGTTGAAAGATCTGATGAAGGTAATAGGGTTGAAGTCTCAGGACATAAACTCAGGTTCAAGCTAAGAGCTAACAAGAATGACGCAACTGTAAGGTCTCCCAAAAAACTAAGATTGCGTGTTCCTTCAAAGGTCATTGGTGGGAAACCTAGTTCATCAAAGGTTGTAGAGCAAGATGTAGATTATGAAAGTGAAGAGTTGGGTAGCTCTGATCCAGATGCTAGTGACAATGAAAGGATGCCCAAGTATGAGAAGTTTAGAGGGGATTTGCTCAACAAAGACTTTGAGTTCAAACTAGGTATGGAGTTTAACTCTCTTATTGAATTTAAGGATGCTATAAGAGAATGGCCTGTTCTAAATGGTAGAGAGATTAGGTTTGTGAAAAATGATAGTAATAGGGTACGTGTAGAGTGCAGGGGGTAAATGTCGTTTTTTAGCCCTTTGTAGTAAAGTTGGTGACAAACATACATTTCAATTAAAGACTTGGGTGGGGACCCATACATGTACTAGGGTTTTAAATAACAAGTCAACTAACTCTAAGTGGGTGGCAAAGGTTGTTGTAGAAAAGAGGCAAACTAATGACAAGGTCAAAGTTTCAGATCTAATGGCAGATTTAAGAAGTAAATATTCAGTTGGGATTTCTAAGGGAAGGGCATAGAGGGCTAAACACATAGCAGAAGAAATTATTGAAGGTGACTCTTGTAGACAATAAGTAGGGAAACATACACTAAGTGCTACTCATATAGTGTGAGTCCCACTACTGGAATGGATATGTGGCCTCATGTTGATGTTGAGGATATGATTCCACCTGCATTTAAGAAAGGTCCAGGTAGACCAAGGAAACTCAAGATTAGGGAACATGATAAAAATGGATCTAGGATGAGAAGGCCTAGTGTTAATTACAGGTGTACTAAATGTGATGGTATTAGACATAACTCAAGAAAATGTAAGAGTACAGAACAAAACCCTGCTGCTTTAAAGAGAAAGGTGTGATTATGTTTATGTTTATTTATGTTATTGAATTTGTTTTACTTCTGACATTTACTTAAAATTTAACCTTGATTATGTTTATGTTTTAAACAGAGAAAGACTCCAAGGAAAGCACCAAAAAAAAGCAATGTTGATGCAACTGAAGCAAGCAATGTCCATGCAACTGAAACAAACAATGTCCATGCAACTGAAGCAAGCAATGTTGATGCAACTGAAGCAAGCAATGTCCATGCAACTGAAGCTGACCAGCACCCTGTCAATGTCAATACATGCAGAGAAATTGCAAAAATTGGAATGGACTATTTTGATGGTGAATTTGATGCAACAGTTGAGGCAATGGTGGCCTCAGTTGAAGCTCAATTTCAGGCATCTCAGGCATCTCAGATAGTGAATCCAACACCTACAAAAGCCCTCCAAAATCGAAGAAGCAAGTGGGAAGACCAAAAAAGAAAGTGGGAAGACCAAAAAAGAAGAATTTAAGACAGTCTAGTTTTAGTTATGACATTTCTTTTTTAATGCATTAGGATGCATTGTATTTTGTAATGCCTTATATTTTGATTATGATAGTTATTGTATTTTGATTATGACAGTTATGGCATTTTGTAAGCTTGACAGTTATGGTTATGGTTATGACAGTAATGGTTATGGTCCAATTCCAGTTATGACAGATTTTATTTTGGTTGTAATGGTTATGACAGATCTTATTTTGGTTGTAATGGTTATGGTCCAATTTTGGTTGGACAAATCTTATTTCAATTTTGGTCCAATTTTGACAGGACTTATGGTTCTATTTTGACAGGTTTTATGTTTATATTTTGACAGTCTTCATGGTTCTATTTTGACAGTTATGGTCCAATTCCAATTATGAGATGTTTGACCTGTAACATACCAAATTGTGATGACATTTATCCTCTAAAATACCAAGTTGATATGAACTGTAAAATACCAAATTCTTATTGCATTTAAAGTTATATATTGCTTCCAAATTTAGAGTACAAATGGTAAAATATTCCAATTGGAACATTGCATTCAAATTTAGAAATTATAGAGTAGATATTTTTTTCCCATCACATGACAGTGAGGTTTACATCACTTACTACCTAGAACTATACATGATAGCAAAAAAAACCAAGATCCAATTAGAAGAGCAGAGAGAACATTAATGGTCTTCTCATCTTTAGCAGACTTCATTTTCAATTTGTCAATCTTCTTATTGTTCATTGTCTTGCCAAACTCATGAACGAAACTCTTCCCAAACTCAACTCCATATTTCCTCATAACCTCCATCATCTTTTCACTTTCAAAGCAACCCCCATCGTATCTTGGTTCAGCAAATTTTCCATGGTCAAGTTCATCATCCCAGTGAAAAAGATGACAATCACATCCTTCTAGAAAATGGAAAACAGATGACAATTATTAAGTTTAGAAAAAACGAAATCTAGATAATTATTCCTCTACATCAACATTAGATGATATATACAGAAGGAAATTGAATAAATTCGTACATACCCCCCAATTTTTACACTTCCAGTATCTTCTTCATGGGTTTGAGCTTGATTTCGAAATGTGTATTCTCATGGGAAGCTCATGCCCACAAATTGGAGTTTTCCTTCCACTGAAGTTACTCCCTGAAGAAGCGCTTCCTTCCATGGCTGAAATTGTTTCAAGCTAACGATGGAGCTGTGGGGATGATGAACATCGAAGAAACCTAGAAGAAGTAGATGAACATATGACGAACCCTACATCCTTTTATGTTTGATCTTATTAAATAAATTAAGTAAATGAATATTATAAATAAATGAATTAAGTAATTAAGATTTTATAATTAAATGAAATAATATTAGCTAATAATGCCACGTTTCAGTTAAAGTAAAAAAATTTACAATCTGTCAGTGTCACATCACCTTTTTTGTTGGGCAAATCCATTAAATGACCAAAATGACAAAATCTTTAAAATACAGGGCTTAAATCTGTTTTTTTTTTACAAGATTGTTTTTGGGATTTCGCTCAAATGGCAGAGAAAAAAAATAGGGTATTAACCCTATATCATAAATAGTGGCGCAGGGGATGTGAAGCTGTTCATTTCTTGTAGCCATACTTATATACATATTGGAGGGACAAGGATAATAGGTACTGAAGCGTATGGAGGACAAATATTGGAAAATTGGTTTTCCTTCCTTCGCCATTCCCTGTAGCGGCATGTGGTATGTAGTGGAAATGCAGCGCATGGAATTTAGATGCGTTTTATGTGCATATACAATGCATTGGTGGAATTGTATATAATGAATAGAATTGTGTTTTAAATATTAGTTAGTTAATTTGAATATTGAATATTTGTTTTAATTACTAATTATTTATTTAATAATGATTATTTAATTAATAATGATTATTTAATTAAATATGGATTAATTATTGAAAAATAGATAGTTTATATATTGATTAATATTTATTGAATAGTGGAATTTTATTGGATAATTGGATTTAATTATTAGTGATTGATTATTTATTCTATGTTTAATCGGTAAATTGTGTTTTGTGTGTGGTAATTGGATCGAGTCGATCCTTGCGTATATTTGCTAGTTGTGGCGACGATGTTTAAAGTATGAATACTTTGATTATGAAAATGTATTTGTGTGTGCAATTGTGTGATAATTGAAGTGTGGTGAATTATTTGAGATATGCATGATATTAAGATTAGAGAATGGTCTTAATTGCATATGGTTGTTGATTGCATACGCATCATTTGTGTCAAGAGGTAATGTTTGCTAGTTCCGTGGGAGCTAGTGACTTGTCCCAAACCTATAGTGAGGTTTGAAAGCTTAGAGAACGGGTTTTGTGTGTTATTGGTCTAGAGAACGAACCCGATTTAATGTAAAAACCGAAAAATAATAACAAGTGTTAGTACCACATGGCATGAGTTGCATTGAGTCTTGCATCAAGTCACATTGCATATATGTTTGTTATATGGAAGTATGTGTATGTATGTGACTTGTTGAATTGATGAAATGGTGAGTTGTGTGGTTACTCGAGTAATACCTTATTGATGAAACTTTGAAGTGTGAGAATGATTATAATTATGTTGTATGCCTTTTAATTAATTATTATCTTATGATTTCAATATTGATGTGAATTCCTACCCTTCTGTTGGAATGATGTTTTGTACGACATCACTCAGGTACCGAGGAGTAGAGTTGCTCGTAGCGCGAGGTAGCCGCTGTAGTAGCTGATTAGTTTCTTTATTTATGTTGGGTCGAGTCATGCTCTGATCATGTAACACTGGGATAGTTCAATTTATGTTTTAGAGATACACTATGCACTCTACTTTATGCTTTTATGTTTATTTGAATTGTATGAAGTATCAGCTTTTATGCCTAAGTATTGATTATGAATGTGATGAGCATGAAACTTCTTTATGTCAAATATGATTAACTTGAATCCGCTGCTACATGCTAAGTGAAGTTTTGGAAAAGCATGAAATTAATTAAGTGTTATTGAGCATGACAGGTGTTGTATGATGTTTTTTTTATTATGTGTGACACTTTTTTGTGAATGCCATGATTATTTACTTTGATTTATTATATGTTTTCAGCGGGGATTAGAAGGGTGTTACATTAGTGGTACCAGAGCAAGGTCGGTCAGTTGACCAAGTTGTTAGTGTGTTTATTTCCTTTTGTACTTGATATGTGTGTGTAGCACTATCAGTATTGTTTGTTCTAACGAGGATTTATTTTTGGAATTTAGAACAATGGTTGCAGGTAGGAATGATGACGTGATTGCTACAGCTTTGGAGATGTTGGCTGGAGCGATTGGGCAGAATCAGTAAGGCCGCATGAATGTTGGAAACAACGCTGATGATGAGTTTCGTCCTTTGGGAAAGTTTCAGAAGAACAATCCGTCAACGTTCAAAGGAATGCATGATCCTGACCAAGCACAAGAATGGCTAGAAGCGATTGAGAAGATCTTTCGAGTCATGAACTGTTCAGATGTGCAGAAGGTGCAGTTTGACACCCACCTGCTTGTGAAAGAAGCTGAGTACTGGTGGAATAACACTCGTCAGAGGTTTGAAGAAGATGAGATTGAGATTACTTGGGATCTTTTCAAGGATGCATTTTTGGAGAAGTATTTTCCAGAAGATGTTCGTGGGAAGAAGGAAATTGAGTTTCTTGAGTTGAACCAAGGTAACTTAACTGTGGCTGAGTATGCAGCAAGATTTGAAGAGTTGATTAAGTTTTGTTCTCACTACAACACTTCTAGTGCTGAAAGATCCAAGTGTCTTAAGTATGTGAATGGTTTGAGGCCTGAAATCAAGAAAGCCATTGGTTACCAGGAGATTAGGCAATTTTCTAAGTTGGTGAACAAGAGTAGGATCTATGATGAAGATAGTAGAGCTCGATCTGCACACTACAAGAGTTTGAATGATAAGAAAGGAGCTGGTGGTGGCAATAAGCCAAGTGGGGGAGGAGCTTCCACTCCGGTGAAGTGTTTTCAGTGTGGTGCTGAAGGATATTGTGCTCCTGAGTGCACAAGTGTTGAGCGAAAATGTTTCAAGTATGGCAAGCTAGACCACAAAGCTATGGAGTGCAGAAGCAGTGCAAATGTGACTTGCTACAACTGTGGTGAGCAAAGGCACATTAGTACCAAGTGTGACAAACCAAAGAAGGCTCAAGCAAAAGGGAAAGTGTTTGCTCTATCAGGATCTGAGACTACTAGTGAAGATCGATTGATCCGAAGTACGTGCTTCATTAATGGTATACCTTTGGTTTCTATAATTGATACTGGAGCTACACATTCTTTTATTTCTTTGGATTGTGTTAAAAGATTAAATCTTGAGTTGTCTGTTATGAGTGGTGGTATGGCTATTGATACTCCTGATATGGGTTCAGTAACTACCCCATATGTGTGTTTGAATTGTCCGTTGAGTATTTTTGGTAAACACTTTTGGAGTTGATTTAGTGTGCCTTCACTTAGATCAACTTGATGTTATTCTTGGGATGAATTGGTTGAAATTCAACCATGTTTATATTAACTGTTTTGATAAGACGGTTATTTTTCTTGAACCTGAGAAAGAAGGAGACTTGTTCATGACTGTTAAGCAAGTGAATGAGTCGGTGCAAGATGGTGCCAAGGTGTTTATGTTGATGGCAACTTTGAGCATTGGTGAAAGTGGGACAGTTGATGCTTTACCAATTGTTCGTGATTTTCTGGAAGTTTTTCCTGATGAGATAAGTGATTTACCGCTGGAACGTGAAATGGAGTTTTTGATCGACTTAGTTCCTGGAACTAGTCCGATATCGATGGCTCCATATCGTATGTCCGCTTCAGAATTGAAAAATTTGAAGAATCAACTTGAATATTTGCTTGAGAAGAGGTTTATTCTTCCGAGTGTGTCACCGTGGGGTGCACCAGTTTTGTTGGTTAAGAAGAAAGAAGGTTCTATGAGACTGTGTGTGGATTACAGACAATTGAATAAGGTGACTATCAAGAATAAGTATCCACTTCTGAGAATTGATGATTTAATGGATCAGTTGGTTGGTGCAAGTGTGTTCAGTAAGATAGATTTGAGATCTGAGTATCATCAGATTCGTCTGAAGGCTGAAGATATTGAGAAGACTGCTTTTAGAACAAGGCATGGACATTATGAGTATTTTGTGATGCCATTTAGTGCGACTAATGCACCAGGTGTATTTATGGAGTACATGAATAGAATTTTCCATCCTTATTTGGACAAGTTTGTGGTTGTGTTCATTGATGATATTTTAATATATTCGAAGAGTGAAAAAGATCGTGCTGAGCATCTGAAGATTGTGTTATCTGTGTTGAAAAAGAAGCAATTGTATGCTAAACTTTCTAAGTGCGAGTTTTGGTTGAAGGAAGTGAGTTTTTTTGGCCATGTGATTTCGAGTAGAGGTATTGCAGTTGATTCATCGAAGGTTGAAGCAGTATCGCAATGGGAGACTCCGAAATCAGTTTTTGAGATTAAAAGTTTTCTTGGTTTGGCTGGTTATTATCGGAAATTCATTGAAGGATTTACTAAGTATTGATTATGAATCTGATGAGTATGAAACTTTCTTTATGTCAAATATTATTAACTTGAATCCGCTGCTATATGCTAAGTGAAATTTTTGAAAGGCATGAAATTAATTAAGTGTTATTGAGCATGACAAGTGTTGTATGATGTTTTTTTATTATGTGTGACACTCTTTTGTGAATGGCATGATTATTTACTCTGATTTATTATATGTTTTTCACGGGGATTAGAAGGGTGTTACACTCTGTATGTCTTTTTGAGGAATGTGAAGCATTCCAAATTTAATTGGATTGTATCTCAAGGAACATGGATATCTATACATGAGAATTCAGGAGGAATTCGTATGGTGTATGAATGGGTTCAGGAAGAGAGGGATCAATGGTGATTTTGGTCTCAATCCAAGAGTTTGTTGGTTGTGGTACAAGGATGCGTTACTGGTACTCTCACTATATGATCATGAAGGTGTCATGGGATATCATGTGGTGATTTTGTGTGTTTCTTGCTGAAGAAGCATCTTTTGAGAAAGATAGGAGAAAAAATTTATTTGTTGAATATACTAGTGTGGTACATGGATTGCTTGAGGATCAAGCATTAGGTGAATGCGTTCAGCAAATGTGTTAAACAGGGGGTGCGCTCTTGAAGACATGAAGATGAGTATTATGTTTTCCATTCATTTTAAGGTGTTCTTCTTGCAAAGGAGCACTGGTTATCTACGACAGGGGGAGTTGGACTTCTGTTTTGGGTCTATTGCTGCAGTAATGCAATTGTTTATCAAGATTGTTTGTGGTTTCAAGCAGTTTGTGATAGTGCACCTCTGGTGAGGGTGTAATGTCAGACAAGATGTCGTGACATTGTGTTACTGATGAAGTTCATGGTGGACTTGATAGTTTAGACTTGGTTCTATCAATTGGGGTGTCAATGGATTGAATCAGAAGTGTACATTTACCCCAATTTTTTTTTCAATTTTTGGCTAAAAAGGGAGAATAAAGTGTCCTGGTGTTATGTCACATGTATTACATGATGACCAACATTGTGATAGGACTTTGCTACTGTTAAGCTTATCTAACATGATGAAGAAAATCTCCAGGTTTATCATGCTTTGGTTGTTTTAGCCAAAATTTGCCAAAGGGGGAGATTGTTAGTTCCGTGGTTTTATGATTGGCTAAATTTTGGTAAAACATGATTCTATACTGATGTTGAGCAAGATGTTATAACATCTTCATCAACTGTCATGACAGTACTAATGTCATGTGTTTCAGATAGATGTCATGACATCTTAGTCTGGTACAGCAGGCGCTGCTGTTTTATATCTCTTGATAGATTTGATTTGTTTTGATGAGATCTTTTTGGATATACCTCGTCATTATGCGCAGGTCAAGGAGATTTATTAGGAACAAAGTGCAGATTTAATTGGATTTCATAAAAAGGACCTTTGAGACTTTTTAGGAATCTATAAAAGATTTGTTCCTATTGTTGTGGAGAAGATTCCGCAGAAGATTTACAACGTGAAGATTGGACCTGATTGAAGAGTCCAAGCCCATACTGCAAGAGTCTATAAATAAGGACTTGTTATACCTAAAGGAAGTAAGCATTCACAATAAGAAAACCGTGGGTGCAACATAAGGGTGTAGGGTTTTGAGAGTCTCTTGTGTGTGATTTTGTAAGTCACCCTTTGTATCTTTTGATGCATCGTGGTAGACATATTTAGGTTGTATATTGTTCTCACTCAAAGCTTTAAAGCAAGAGTTGAGTATTGTTCTTAGTTGAAGCTTTTAAGAAAAACCGAGTATTGTTGTTAGTCAAGAGTCTTGGCTGAATATTATTATTGGAAGGAATGTCTTTCAATTAAACTTATTGATGCAGTTGCTGGAGATTGTAACTATTAGATATCACTGAGGTGATTTAGGGAATTGGGATGTGCTTCTCTTATCTAGATGGTGATTTCTAGATAGAATTGTATTGGGTAGGGATTAAATGAGGAGTTGTAAACGGGGGAGTATAAATCTAAATTAATACTATTAATAGTGAATTCATTCCTGGCTTGGTAGCCCCCAGATGTAGGTGATTTGCACCGAATTGGGTTATCATATTCTGTGTTGTTTATTATTCTGCATTTATAGTTCAGTTTTGATTAACATGTTGTAACAGATGTTGAAACATCTGTCTTGCTGCAGTTACTGATATTCTGAATATCAGTTTGCTGTTTTGTTCCTAGTTTAAAGATTGTGCAGAGAACAATGTCTTAAAATGTGTTAGGACATCTACTATCTGCTATGCAAGAATTTTAAGAATATCTCTAATTTCTATTAAAGATTATTTATAATGCATTTCTATTTTGGAAGTGATTGTATTCTGAATTCTTTACTTGAGAGTTAGAAATTCTTATTTATATGAGGTAAAGACATTATTGGGTTTATTTCAATGAAGATTCATAATTGACTTTATGAAGATTCTTGGAAAGCAAGATGTTAAGCAAAATTTCTCACATTTTGTGTGATATACTGTCTCAGACTGCTTGCTTGACGCGCAAGGTTGATTGAAGATTATATTGCACTTTTGAGTTTTGTTCCCTTTTCTGTCCAATCAGAGATATAAGTGTGTTAGCATGTGATTGGATTTGGAAAAAAGTTATCCTAAATCTTTTAGCTAGATTGCATTTGGTATTATATTTTGTTCAAGATTTGTATCAATCAAGGATTTCAATCATCATAATGAAGATTTGATTGATTACGTGCATTTTTTGTTCAAAGAAATATTTAATCTGAATCAAATTCAGCAAGATGAAATTTGTTATCAAGTGAAGATTTATTTTAGATGTGACCAATCAAATTTTACAATCAACATTATTGAAGATTGATGTCATGCGCTTTTTGAAGCTTCAACCTCTTTCAACTTCAAACCCTACTGGACATTCTAAATGGACTTTGTGTTTCTATATAAGGAGGCAATCTCCTATGTGAAGACATAGACCTGAAGAGAAAATATAGACTTTATAGGAGAGTTTTAGTTGAGTCTTGTATTTGTAGTTTGTACACTATATTCACGGGTATTAATTCTAAATCAGCTGAACAAAATTTTGAATTGTATTAGAGTTTTTATCTTTCATCTTTGTAACTGAATAAACACTTAGGAGAATGCTTGAGTGAAAGTGAGAGATGTCTCATATTTAGGGGGGGTCCTGAATAGAAATTCATTGGTAGTATTAGGAAAATAGGCATTTAACTATGTGAGTTTAAATCATACCAATTTGTACTTCTAACTGTTTAGAGTGGATTTCCTTTCATTGGCTCAACATCATCCATACGTAGGTGATTTTGCACCGAGCGTGGTTACAAATTCCTGTGTTATTTATATTTTTTCTTTATTTTATCTGTTATGCATTTAACTTATCATACACATTGCTCCAACAGTGTGTCTAACATCTTGTCATCAAAAGAACAAAATTTCAATTGGCATTAGAGCACACACCCTATTATGTTTGGGGTGTGTTTGAAGGTTCTTATTCTTTTCAAGATGGATAATGCTAAAGAAGGAGGATCTGTTAGTTGTCCACCAATTCTCGATGGTACAAATTATGACTATTGGAAGTTTCACATGGTTTCTTTCATTAAGTTGATGGATAGAAATACCTGAAAAACAATCATAAAAGAATGGACTCCACCAAATATCAAAACTGAACACATTAATAAAATTGTGAAGTCTGAATATAATTGGTCAGCTACTAAAGACGAAGTTGCACTTGGAAACTTTTGTCCTCTTAATTCCATTTATAATGGAGTTGATAAGAATATCTTCAGAATCATCTATACATGCATTAGTGCTAAGAAAGCTTGGGAGACTCTGGAAGTAGCTCATGAAGGTACATCAAAAGTTTGTATGTCAAGACTTTAACTTCTTACCACAAAATTTGAAAACCTGAAGATGTGAGAGGAAGAAACTATTTTCGAATTCAATGTACGATTCTGTGACATTGTTATCACCTCTTTTGCTCTTGGTGAAAAAATGTCTAAAGAAAAGCTTGTAAAAAATTCTAAGATCTCTTCCCAAGAGGTTAAACATGGAAATTATAGCCATTGGATATGCCCAAGATGTTTCCACAATGAAAGTTAATGAACTAATTGAATCCTTACTCACATTTGAGATGGACACTGATGACAAATTCGAGAAAAATATTAAAGGTGTAACATTTAAAGTTGATAATGAAGATTATGATGACTAAATAAAATTAAATGTTGATGAAAATCTGACTGAGTCCATTGCCATGCTATCTAAGAGCTTAGAAAAAAAATCATGAGAATACTTGATTGAAGGTCTGAGAATAGTGTCTCTACTAATGTAAAAAAAATCAGCATCAAAACTTTCAACATAAAAGAAAAGATGGCGAAAAATTGAATAAGAGGAAGAGAATCCAATGTCATGAATGTGAAGGCTTTGGTCATATTCAATTTGAATGTCCAAACTTTCTTAGAAATTAGGAAAAGATCCATAATTCCATTTTCTATGATGATTGGTTATATGAAAAAAGTGTTTCTAGTTATGCAAACAATGTGGTGGAGTTCACCACTCTCATGAGATCAAATTTAGAAGTGCCTAATGATAATGGTGATACTAGTAATGGTGACTTATTTGATGATTCCCTTGTTGAAGCCTACAAGATATTATATCTCAAATGGAATGAAAAATCTTAAGTAGTTGATAAACAAAAGGAGAGAATTATGGCCCTTATTTAAGAAAAAAACTCGTTTCATGCTAACTATTTAAGAGTTTAAGGAAGAAGTTGTCAATCTCAGTTCTATGCTTGATGGAATTGCCAAATTTGTTCGCACGATGAATTCTGGAACTGTGGGCCTTGATGAAATTCTAGGTGTTGGAAAATCATCAAAATACATGAAAGGACTTGGATACTCTGGCGAATCACCAGATTCAAAGAATATGTTTGTTCCATCTTATTCAGAAAATTGAATTCGCAATCCCATGTAACAAGTCTCAACAACCTATCAAACGTAATTACAAGCGCGCTAATTTTGTCTACATCAGACCCCCTTAGGTTTGTAATTATTGTGGTCTACGTGGTCACATTCAACTGTACTGTTACAAATTGCATTGTAGATAACTACATCATCCACCATATGTATTCCCAATGGAATGAGAAGTCCGCAATGTAGCACCAATAAGTTTGGCGTGCCAAGCCTAATATTCTGGTTCATATTGCTTGTACCCCCCTAAAGGTATCCTCTTGTGAAGATTTATATTTTAATAGTGGTTGCTCTAGACACATGACAAAAGAAAGAAACTATCTGAAAGATATCAAGCTGTATTCCAAAAATTATGTTACATTTGGTGATGGTGGAAAAGGAAAATATATTGGAAAAGGGAAGTTAACTTATCCTAGTCTTCCTTGTATAATGATGTCTTACTTGTCAATGGTCTCACTGTTAATCTTATTAGCATCTGTCAACTTCGTGATCAAGAGTTACGTGTTAAGTTTGATAGTATGGAATGCACAATTACAGATAAACAACATACTTAACTTATGAAAGGATCCACATCTTCAGAAAATTGCTACATGTGGCCACTTTCTGAGAAGAGACATACTAAAACTTGTCATATCTCTGAAATTTTTGAGAAAAATAATAAAAATAGCGCCAAGAGAGAAATCTATAAAGAGGGAGATGATTGGTGATAACATTGTAGAGAAGAAGGTTGAAGATCATTATTGATATCATGCATGAAATTGTACATAAAGAAAATAAATTATGGCACACAAAACTTAGACACTTAAATCTCAGAAGTACGGGGAAGATTGCCTCAAAAAAGGCTGTCATTGGTCTTCCCGGTCTCCAAATTAAAGAAGGTAAAATTTATTGTGACTGTCAAGTTGAGAAGCAAACCAAGATGTCACATAAGAAGTTTCAACATCTTACATCTACTCGTGTTCTTGAATTACTTCATATGGATCTTATGTTGCAAGACGGGAGTCTTTGAGGAAAAAGATATGTCCTCATCTATGACTATGAATACTCCAGATTTTAGTTTATTTGTGAGAAGTCTAATACCTTTAATTTTTTTAAGCTCTTTGTCATCGCCTATAATGTGAAAGAGAGAAGAACTTGGAAAGATCATTTGCATTTGAAGCGATAACTGTAACACCTTTTTCTACCCCCACAAATATTGCAGCAGAAACACTCAATTATCAGAGTAAAACATAAAAATTCCCTCAAAGGGTGCACATTTTACATTTAAATCAAAATAATGCACTTGCCCTGTAAACAAAGGGATTTTCCTCAAAATAACTCAAAAGCCTTCACATGGCAGTGGAACTCAAAATTCTCAATTAAAAGGTTTTCAACACACATCGCAATAATCCAAAAAGGTTTTTCAACATATAAAACCATATCATCAAATGACAACAAAATAAGGGGAAAACATAGTTCGACTCAAAGGACCCCAACCCGATGTTACACTATAAGAGCAAGACCCTCTAAATCGACCAAAAGTAAATAAACTTCAAGGTCCTCGAAGCATCCACGGATAAACCTGATCACCTGCACGTTACCCACGTGGAGGCAACATTCAAACAGGCAGGGTGAGTAATCACAATTCATAATAATCATTATAAAACAAGATATATATAAAATGGCATTATCTTCATATACAACATCTTCAGGGTCATCACAAGGAAACAACAAAATCATGAACAACATCATAAAACACAACAATGCCAATTAAATGCAAATGCACAACAAGACTCATGCATGTGGTACCAATCGTCATAATAGATGGACACTGGGCCATAAACCCTCCAAAGATCCCCGTCAATAGGATCGATCCCACAATCGGAACCGGAGCACGTCATAATTACTTCATATCCACACAATGGGAATGAAGCATCGTCACGGAGTATGCATATGAATGCATGATACACAACATCATTAATCATCATCATCAATTAAACATCACAATGTGCATCATCATTCATCAATTCTCATATACGTCATGTCGTCACATATTCGTCAAATAATCACCAAAACATCATCATATACTCATCAGTAACATCATGAAAAATCATCATAAAAATCATAGCATCGAAACATCACAACAACACAGCAGCACAAACAAAAATTCACAAACGGCAAACGTTCACTCCAGGGTTTGCCTAGCGAACGGCCAGCGAACCTCACAGACACCACCCTCAACACCAGAAACACAACCATCTGTCATACTCGCTGGTGAACTCGCCTAGCGAACCCACTCCCTGATTCCTTCGCTTAGCGAAACTCCCAGCGAACCCCACCTCTCCTCTCCAGAATCATCTCAGTACTCCCTCCCACATTATCGCGCATTCGCTGCGCTGCTCGCCTAGCGAGCCTTGGCGAACGTTCTCCTAGCGAAGCAACAGTTCGCCTAGCGAGCCTTGGCGAACGTTCTCCTAGCGAAGCAACGGTTCGCCTAGCGAATCTGCGATTACAGCAAATCGCTGCTACGCATCAGTAGCTCCCCAACCTTCAAAGCACCTGCGAATACAGTCTCAAATAACCCAAAATCATCCCTACAACAGTCCTAACATATCATAGAAATTAAAGGCCTAAAATCTACGTCTGTTAGGTCGATTCAGGACACTACGGGAAACCTTAATTTCTCCTAAACCTTCAAAACTCTCAAACTTCATATAAACTCCATAGATCCTTCCCACAAAGTTAAAACTACAACAACGACGAGGAAATTAGCCCCAAGGTCTACTTTACCGGTTCAATTCCACGTTTATTGATCGATTCACAAAAATGCCCTTAAAATCATCAGTTTACCTCAAAACCCATAAACCCTCAAAAACCCCCAAAATCCACTTTGATCAATCGAATCCTATAATGAAAACAATGAAAGGCAATTACTCCCCATACCTTAGACTGTCGATCCGATGAGTTCTCTCTTGAGCCTTTGGAAACCTTCACGAAAATCCTCGCCTTTTTCCCGTTTTCCTCAGAGCTCTGCACTTTCGCCTTATTTTCACGATCTCCACAAATGAATCCTAATTCTCCTCAATTTCTCCTTTTTGGTTAATTTAACTCTTGGGCCTCAAAATTGGGCTTTCTCCATAATGCCCTCACTAATTCTCTTCAAATGTCCGTCTTACCCTTAATTCCTCTAATATTATTTTAAATTAATAATAATACTTATATATTCATATTATATACTATTATTTACTCAAAATAACCAAAACTTCTCAAAAACACCGACATCGACACAATCCACCAAAAATCACAGAAATTCACGAATATAATATTTAAATGAATTAAATAAATATTCTTATGAAATTTGGGGTGTTACAACTCTCCCCCACTTAAAGAATTTTTGCCCTCGAAAATTACCTCAAGGAAATAGAGTCGAATACGACTCCCTCATCTGATCTTCACGTTCCCAAGTCCAACTTTTGCCAACTGGTCCACCCCACAACACCTTCACCAAAGTTATATCTTTACCCCGCAATTGCTTCGTCTCTCGACCCTCGACACACACAGGCAATGCTTCCACAGTCAGATTATCCCTCACTTGTACATCATCCATCTGGATCACATGCGACGGATCCAGAATGTACTTCCTCAACTGAGACACATAGAACACGTCATGCAAATTCGCAAGTGACGGTGGTAAAGCAATTTGATAGGCTACCTCTCCTATCCTCTACGATATCTGGTATGGACCAACAAAACGTGGAGTGAGCTTCATAGACTTCAAAGCTCGACCAACACCAGTCACTGGCATCACTCTCAAAAACACATGATCTCCCTCTTGGAATTCAAGCGCCTTCCTCCTCTTGTCATGGTAACTCTTCTGACGACTCTGCGAAGCTTTCATCCTCTCTTGGATCTTCTTAATCTTCTCAGTCGTCTCTTACACAATTTCAGGTCCGAGTACAGCACTCTCGCCCGATTCATACCAACACAACGGAGTTCTACACCTTCTCCCATACAAAGCTTCTTAGGGCGTCATCCCAATACTAGCATGAAAACTATTATTGTACGTGAACTCAATCAACGGTAAATGGCCATCCCACGATCCTCCATGATCCAACACACAAGCCCTCAACAAATACTCTAAAGATTGGATAGTCCTTTCTGTCTGACCGTTCGTCTGCGGATGATATGCAGAACTCATCCTCAACTTAGTACCCAAAGCATCTTGCAAACTCTTCCAGAACCTCGATGTAAACCTCAGATCTCTATCCGACACAATACTCGAAGGTACCCCATGCAACTTCATAATCTATTCAATGTACATCTCGGCTAGCTTCTGCATAGAATGATTAATCTTCATCGACAAGAAATGAGTCGACTTAGTTAATCTATCCACGATCACCTAAATTGAATCATTTCCCTTAGCAGTCTTCGGCAATCCCACCACAAAATCCATGGAAATACTATCCCATTTCCATTCTGGAATCCTCAATGGATGCATCATACCTAAAGGCTTCTGATGCTCAACCTTCGACTTCTGACAAGTCAAACACGCATAAACAAACTCCGCAACATACTTCCTCATACCTGGCCACCAAAACAACTTTTTCAAATCTTGGTACATCTTCGTAGCACCGGGATGAATACTCAACCTACTTCGATGTCCTTCTTCAAGAATGCTCTTCTTAATATATGGGACATCTGGAACACACACCTTATCTCTGAACATCATCACACCATTCTCGTCAATTTGGAAGTCACCTCTGTTACCTTGGTTAATCAAAATTAATTGGTCAACCAACTTTAAATCAGATTGTTGTCCCACTCTGATTTCTTCCAGAATACTACTAGTCAACTTCAACATTCCCAAGTTCACACTGTCAAGAGTCGCTTCACATACCAAACTCGAATTTCTGAATTGCTCAATCAACTCCAATTCTTTCACCATAAGCATCGACATATACAATGACTTTCTGCTCAATGCATTGGCCACTACATTTGCTTTGCCCGAATGATAACTCAAATCAAAATCAAAATCCTTCAACAGCTCTAACCACCTTTTCTGCCTCATATTCAATTCCTTCTGATTAAATAAGTATTTCAGACTCTTATGATCACTGAACACTTCAAATTTAGAGCCAAACAGATAATGTCTCCAAATTTTCAACACAAACACCACCGCAGCCAACTCCAAGTCATGTGTAGGATAATTTCTCTCATGAACTGGCAATTGTCTCGAAGCATAGGCAACGACCTGTCCATTCTGCATCAACACTCCACCAAGACCCATCTTCGACGCATCACAATACACCACAAAAGATTCACTTGGATTAGGCAAAATCAACACTGGAGCAGTAGTCAACCTCTTCTTCAACTCCACAAAACTCTCTTCACAAGCTACATCCCACACAAAAGTTTGACCCTTTCGAGTCAACTGAGTCAGAGGTAATGCTAACTTAGAAAAGCCTTCAATAAACTTGTGGTAGTACCCCGCTAATCCTAGAAAACTTCGTATCTCAGTAGCAGACTTCGGAGTCTCCCACTGTAATACCGCGTCAATCTTAGAAGGATCAACAGCAATCCCTCCACTCGAAATCACATGGCCAAGGAAACTCACTTCCTTCAACCAGAACTCACACTTCGACAACTTTGCATACAACTTCTTCTCCTTCAAGACTTGCAACACAGTTCTCAAATGCTCGGCATGCTCTTCTTCAGATCTAGAATATATCAAGATATCATCGATAAACACCACCACAAACTTATCCAAATACTCATGGAAGATCCGATTCATATACTCCATGAACACACCAGGTGCATTGGATACACCAAACGACATCACAGTGTATTCATAGTGTCCATATCTCGTTCTGAAAGCCGTCTTCGGAATATCATCAGGCTTCACTCGAATCTGATGATAACCAGACCTCAAATCAATCTTAATAAACATACAAGCACCTATTAACTGATCCATCAAATCGTCGATTCTCGGAAGTGGATACTTATTCTTGATCGTCACTTTATTCAACTGCCGATAATCAACGCACAACCTCATACTTCCATCTTTCTTCTTCACTAACAACACAGGAACACCCCACAGAGAAACACTTAGTCGAACAAACCTCTTCTCAAGTAATTCTTCCAACTGTTTCTTCAATTCACTTAACTCAGAAGCTGACATCCGATAAGGAGCCATCGACACTGGACTCATACCTGGTATTAAGTCCACTACAAACTCTACTTCACGCTCTGGAGGAAAATCACTGATGTCATCTGGAAACACATCTAGAAATCCACAGACAACCGGCAACTCCACACTCGTAGCTTCACGATCAATTTGCAATGATGCAAATATTGCAAACACCAAAGCTTCGTCTTCCACAAGTTCGTCTACTTGCTTAGAAGACAAGAACATCAACTCCCCACTATCATCAATCTCAGGAAACTCTACAGTCTTGTTATAACAATTAATATGAACACGGTTGAACTCCAACCAGTTCATTCCAAAGATCAAGTCAATTTGGTGCAAGGGTAGGCACACCAAATCCATCACAAAGCTCTTCTCAAAAATCATCACAGGACATCTCAAACACACAAGGGTAGTAGTAACAGAACCGTTAGCTGGAGTTTCTATTACCATATTGCCATTCATATCAGATAACTTCAAACCCAATCTATTAACACATTCAAGCTGAAATTCTGGTATATCAGACTACAGATGTCCTATAGAATGTTTGGACATCTGATCTGAACAAAACAGCATGGCAAGGTATAAACAATTAAAACCAGTACAGAAAAGCATAAACCACACACAGAGTTTGTTCACCCAGGTCAGTCTAACAACCTACATCTGGGGGCATACCAAGCCAGGAAGAAAGTTCACTATCAGCAGTATCAATTCATAGACCCTACAACCAACACACCCGTTGATGATCTACTCACTTAATCACTACCCAATGACCCTTCTACCTAAGTCCACCCTAGATAAGAGACCCCATCTCACTTTCAATCATCGCAATGATGTCTAGCAGTCAACACCTCAGCCACTGCATCAACAACTTGATTTCCAACAACTCTTCAATCACAGAAAAGTAGAAGACACACTTCAAAGACAGTCCTTGGAGTTGCTTCAAAGCTTCCTCCAAGAACAATACAAAACTCATTACCTACAGGTTTCTGAGTTAGAACACAGTGACCATCTCACAACCCGAGTGGTTCACTTAGACAAAACCTTAATGATCTACATCTTGGACTCGTCAATTTTCTAGGTTACAAGCATTATATTTATAACATATTCCCAACTGGATTTGGGCTTCAAATTATAGCATATCAGCTGCTACAAATCAGCAGAAACTTCTGCTACATAATAGGTCTTCAATCAATTCCTTCCTAATTTATCTCCATAATTAGAAAGTCATTATTCATTAATATTCTTCTTGATTCTGACTTGAATCTTCCAGACCTATAAAACAGCGCCACATAGGATAACATAGTATTCCCAGAATATTCTGTATCTGTAAAATCATAACAGAATTCAATTATCCAGCTCAGCACAGGCGCGATGTCGAATGATACAGCATAGGACATCTTATCTGACATGTTGCACCAGATGATGAGAACTTCAGTCTGATTAATGTTAAAACATGTTGTTCGACATCTTCTTCACAACTGCTCTAAACATTTCCATTCCATCCCAACAACTCCTCTTCATGTTCAGCCGAACCAATCCATTACAGGCTCATTCCCAGACACATTCCTCACAGGGCTTGGGTATTAGCAAATCTCAGATTTGATTCATAATTAAAATAGATTTAAACTCCAAATCTTTTTGCCCTAAAATAGCAACAAACTATTACAGAAATTTATTTCTTCAGAATAATTCCACTCCATGATTTTCGCATGCAATCACTTAACAAAAACACACAGAAGATTGTAAATAAAGCACAACAAATAAAACCTAAAAATATGAACTGGAAGTTCTATCTACTGATGTCAGAACATCGTGTTTGACATCATGCACACAGTCTGCAATACTAACAAACACCGCCAACACTTCACCTGCAGAATGTTAGAGACAGCATGTCAAGACATCAAGTAGAACATCTTGATGCAACACTTTGTTTTACCAAAATTGCTGCCAATTTCAGAACTAACAATCTCCCCCTTTGGAAAATTTTGGCTAAAACAATATCAGCACACAACAGAGAAACAACAGTAGAAACACATATCAGAGAACCTGCAGCAGAAACACAATATATCTAAAGACCACACTAACATTCACTCCAAACGAATTGAAGCTCCCCCTCAAGTACTGAAGCTCCCCCTCAATTCAAGGGACCAACAACAACCAGAAACCCAACTACTTCAACCAAAAACCAACATCAGAACTACAACAAAGCCAAAGTACTCTCCCCCTTTTTAGCCATAATTGGCCAAACTTCACTAAGAACTGTCCATGACAAATCCATAGAGTAAAGAGTACATTAATGCAGACCAAGCACCAAAAGTTACAAAAGCAAACCCTGAATCATCCAACCAAAAGAACAAAAAGAAAATTAAAGAACACCATCACCAGCAACAATCACCATCCACTCTCTTTCCAGCACTAGTAGCAGACCCAGAATCATGACCTTCATTATCAACAGTCCTCTCACTAGAGGTATGGTCTTCACTAGCTTCCTCAGTATTGCCATCTTCAGACATGAACTTCACCAGTAACACAATGTCACGACATCTTGTCTGACATAACTCCCTCACCAGAGTCACAAATAATCTTGATAAACAACTGCACTAGTTCAACTCCCCCTATCTAAGATAACTAGTGCTCCTTTGCAAGAAGAACACCTTAAATTAATGGAAAACATAAGACTCATCTTCATGTCTTCAAGAGCGCACCCTCTGTTCAACACACCTGCTGAACGCATTCACTTAATGCTTGATCCTCAAACAACACTAGTACATTTAACTGACAGAAGTTGCTCCTTCAACAAGAACCACCACAAAGTTCTTCCAAAAACTGCAGAGAAAAATAAATTCTCCCAGACACAAACAAAACTGTCCTTCAGACTCCTCCTCAGAAGCATGTGCACACATGATACAAACAATGAGCTTCACATTGGCTAGAACCATACATATCCTATTAAGAACACACCAACACGCCATCCAGCAGTCTAATGTCATAGCATGTTATCTGATATTATATCATCATAAGAGACAACCAATCTCCACAAGCTTGATCAGCATGCAAGCTTCACAATGTATGCACCTTTGCAGCAAAATCCATAGACACGTACTCCCCCTGTCATGGATAACCAATGCTCTAGATGGAGATTAACATTTGAGCACCAGATCTTCACACACTTGCTGAGCACATTCACATACTATACTCTCACTCCTAGAGAACACATCCAATTCTCTGACTGGTTTGACACTGCTCACAAACTCCACAAATTCTCAGCTTACTTAAAAGCTTTACCGAGATCCAATCTCTTCAAGAGAAAGAACAGCTCTAAAAAACTTTCTGATCAAATCACCTCATTTGACAAAAATGCTTGAGCATCCAACTCCAAGTGCACAATCTCAATCATCTTCCAAATATAACCATCAACAATCATGATGCTTCCCATCACCATTCAAAGGACTCATTGTGCATAGAAGTCCTTTAAGAAGCTCCCAATAAAACACAGCCAGAGCAGCTTATTCAGGTTAACATACCCACCTGAACACCATAGAGAAAAATAAACTCGCACACCCTCTCTGAAGCAAAGAGTTCAGACTGCAGACTTGCATACTCACATCAGACAAATACTTAGCTCCCGTCAAAGTATTTATCATTAGTCAGATGCCCACCCTTATTTGAGGACAGACAAATACTCAGCTCCTGTCAAAGTATTTATCATTAGTCAGATAAGACTACCTTCTCACACAAGGTAGGACATTTGGTCTGACATTCTTCTTTCGCACACATCAGGCATCTGTTGATTCTTCTTCATGACAAACCAGCATGACAACCATTCACACCACAAAAACATTCCAGATTAGGTCAATGTCTTGACCTTTCACTCCACCCTGAGCTAAACAAACTTCCTTGGCTGAGGAAGCAAAGAACTGAAATGATGTTTCAACATCAGTTCCGACATCAGTCTAAATCACAAGGACTTAAACATTTACTATGGTTTTGAAGACAACAACTATAGTAATTCACACACACTCTTGCAAGGGACACAAGAGGATCAACCATCAGTATCTGATCAACCTTCAAAACCAGATCATACACACATGCAGGAAACTGCATACTCTACATCTCAAGAATCTTCTTCTCAAACTTCTAATGTTCAGACCTCCTGTCTGACTTTGAGATGTTGGATACCATCCTTCTGCACCTAAAGAGGAGATTCCCTCTAACAGGTTTCTGGAGCATAAAAAAAACATTGACTGGTCATCACAAACAAAATGTAAAAAAAATGCTTCACTCAACACTTCAACCTACAAGGATGCTCTTCAATCCTTGCAAAAAACATGTTCCATTATGTGAGGGCACCACATAACTAAACTCCATCTTAAGAAGAAACTTCTCAAGCAAATACCAGGAAACCATAATCCTTTGGCCCCCAAAAAAAAAACCCCAACTCCTCCTTGCTCCAAACACACATCTAAAATGCTCATCCTAGATGGTTTGGATGACATTCCAACAATGAAGACACCAGTTAACCAGTTCGGTTAATACACCTCCTCTAAGCACAACCCTTTGAGTTTCTCTTCCACTAGAACAGGAGTTCCATGCTCTCATAGACTTGATAGTGATATCAAGTTTGAGTAAACAACCTTCATCCTATTTTTGAGAAACACCACCAGAAATATTGAGAAAAATAAATTCTCAATACAAAGATGTCAAGAAATTATGCTGACATTTCTTCTAGTTCTTCCAACATCAAATGAAGGACTCCCCCTGCTAAGAACTCTTAAGGGAATTATTCATTCTCCCCTCCAATAGCTGCACATCCTATGGTTGGTACACACATAGAACTCCTTTCAAACATAATTTGCTCCATGGCCATAAACAAGATTGCCTACATCTGGCTGCTTTGATGTTACAACAACTGGTAGAACATCATTCAAGAACAACACTATGAGATCCTTCAATTTAGATCTGTGGATGGTCTTTCAGAGAAGAGAGCAAAAATAAATTGCATCCTTCTGATCTCTCATCAACACACTTATTGAAAATGCCTTTATGAGTGGACTTGGGTCAAACCTCAAGTATCTTTTGTCACTTTAACAAGTCAGTCAATATTATCCTTAAGTATCACAACACCATGTGATACACCTTCAGAGGAGAGCAGAGTGTTGCAGCCTTAACACACACAACCATAAGGAGTTTTCTGACAGATACATATGCAGCGGAACACAAATAAAGAAAACCCCTCTACGACCTTCAGATAAAACTTAGTAACCTTTGCACAAACACCACACACCAGGTGCAATAGGTCAGCATAGGTTAAAAATACATCACCCCACAAAGCAGCTCACCACCAAAGCTACACGCCTGACAACTTCAAACAAAGTCAATACACACCCTATCATGAATAGTCAATCCTCCACTTCAAGGGACCATTCAAACAACATATGAACTGACCAAGTTCATTCAACTCAGCAAAACTATCTTCCTTGCACATGAACCAGAAAGTATCTTCCCTAGATCTCATCCAGAAATAGACAGGACGCCTGCTCTGATACCAATTGAAATTCTAGTATATCAGACTACAGATGTCCTATAGAATGTCTGGACATCTGATCTGAACAAAACAGCATGGCAAGGTATAAACAATTAAAACCAGTACAGAAAAGCATAAACCACACACAGAGTTTGTTCACCCAGTTCGGTCTAACAACCTATATCTGGGGGCATACCAAGCCAGGAAGGAAGTTCACTATCAGTAATATCAATTCATAGACCCTACAATCAACACACCCGTTAATGAACTACTCACTTAATCAGTACCCAATGACCCTTCTACCTAAGTCCACCCTAGATAAGAGACTCCATCTCACTTCCAATCATCGCAATGATGTCTAGCAGTCAACACCTCAGCCACTGCATCAACAACTTGATTTCCAACAACTCTTCAATCACAGAAAAGTAGAAGACACACTTCAAAGATACACCTTGGAGTTGCTTCAAAGCTTCCTCCAAGAACAATACAAAACTCATTACCTACAGGTTTCTGAGTTAGAACACAGTGACCATCTCACAACCCGAGTGGTTCACTTAGACAAAACCCTAATGATCTACATCTTGGACTCGTCAATTTTCTAGGTTACAAGCATTCAATTTATAACATATTCCCAACTGGATTTGGGCTTCAAATCATAGCATATCAGCTGCTACAAATCAGCAGAAACTTCTGCTACATAATAGGTCTTTAATCAATTCCTTCCTAATTTATCTCCATAATTAGAAAGTCATTATTCTTTAATATTCTTCTTGATTCTGACTTGAATCTTCCAGACCTATAAAACAGTGCCACATAGGATAACATAGTATTCCCAGAATATTCTGTATCTGTTAAATCATAACAGAATTCAATTGTCCAGCTCAGCACAAGCGCGATGTCGAATGATACAGCATAGGACATCTTATCTGACATGTTGCACCAGATGATGAGAACTTCAGTCTGATTAATGTTAGAACATATTGTTCGACATCTTCTTCACAGCAGCTCTAAACATTTCCATTCCATCCCAACAGCTCCTCTTCATGTTCAGCCGAACCAATCCATTACAGGCTCATTCCCAGACACATTCCTCACAGGGCTTGGGTATTAGCAAATCTCAGATTTGATTCATAATTAAAATAGATTTAAACTCCAAATCTTTTTGCCCTAAAATAGCAACAAACTATTACAGAAATTTACTTCTTCAGAATAATTCCACTCCATGATTTTCACATGCAATCACTTAACAAAAACACACAGAAGATTGCAAATAAAGCACAACAAATAAAAACTAAAAACCTGAACTGGAAGTTCTGTCTACTGATGTCAGAACATCGTGTTTAACATCATGCACACAGTCTGCAATACTAAGAAACACCACCAACACTTCACCTGCAGAATGTTAGAGACAGCATGTCAAGACATCAAGTAGAACATCTTGATGCAACACTTTGTTTTACCAAAATTGCTGCCAATTTTAGAACTAACACAAGCGAGATAAAAGAATGAGTAGCACCAGTATCAATAATAGCAACCAATTCGATATTATTAATAAAACAAGTACCTCGAATCAGGTTGTCCTTCTCTGGCGTCTCTGCACCACTCAAAGCAAACACACGACCACTGGTCTGGGCAGCAATAACAGTCTTCTTCGACTTTTGGCATTGAGTACTGATGTGACCTTTCTCACCGCAATTCAAACAGGTTAGACCTTCATCTTTGCAGTCAGTAGCTCTATGCCCCTTCTTACCACATCTGTAGCACCTCACCACATTATTGGTGCATACATCAGCACGGTGACCTTGCTCGCCACACTTATGACACTTTCCAGAAGTGGGAGCTACTCCCCCACTTGACTTTTTCCCATCTGAAGCCTTCTGCTTCCCTTTGTCAGCTGAAGTTGTATAAGGCTTACCCCTATACTGCCCTTTCTTCTCACTCAACTGCTTGTAGTGAGCAGATCGAGCTCGGCTGTCCTCATCTTAGATTCTGTTCTTGTCCACCAACTCAGCATACCCGTGGATCTGCTGATACCCAATACTCTGCTTAATATTTGGTCTCAGCTCATTCTCAAATTTGAGACACTTAGACATCTCAGCATCATCACGATTGTAGTGCGGACAGAACTTCACTAGCTTCTCAAACTTCGCGGCATACTCTGCCACAGTCATATCTCCTTGCTTCAGCTCAAGGAATTCCACTTCCCTCTTGCCACGAGCATCCTCTAGAAAATACTTCCCCAAAAACTCCTGCTTAAATACAGCCCAAGTTATCACAGTGCCAACATCCGTGAGTCTCTGACGGTTGTTATCCCACCAGTCCTCAGCTTCCTCTTCAAACATATGCATTCTGAACTGAACCTGTTGCTCATCAGAACACCCCATCACTCGGAAGATCTTCTCGATCGCCTTCAGCCACTTGTGTGCACTTGCTGTATCATGCGTACCCACAAAAGTCTGTGGATTGTTCCTTTGAAACTTCCCCAAAGCACGAAACTCATCAGAAGCTCCACCCTTTGGATTCAGCTGTGCCACCACATTAGCAACAGATTCCAACGTATCAGCAATCACACGATCGTTTCTTCCAGCCATCCTGCACACCACCAACAAGGTTAGAAGAACTAAAACATCAACAGTGTACACACACTCGTCGACTGACAGGGGACTGACATCACGTAAAAACTTGGCCGGACGGACCGACATGCTCTGATACCACAAATGTAACACCCTTTTCTACCCCCACAAATATTGCAGCAGAAACACTCAATTATCAGAGTAAAACATAAAAATTCCCTCAAAGGGTGTACATTTCACATTTAAATCAAAATAATGCACTTGCCCTGTAAACAAAGGGATTTTCCTCAAAATAACTCAAAAGCCTTCACATGGCAGCGGAACTCAAAATTCTCAATTAAAAGGTTTTCAACATGCATCGCAATAATCCAAAAAGGTTTTTCAACATATAAAACCATATCATCAAATGACAACAAAATAAGGGGAAAACATAGTTCGACTCAAAGGACCCCAACCCGATGTTACACTATCAGAGCAAGACCCTCTAAATTGACCAAAAGCAAATAAACTTCAAGGTCCTCGAAGCATCCACGGCTAAACCTGATCACCTACATGTTACCCACGTGGAGGCAACATTCAAACATGCAGGGTGAGTAATCACAATTCATAATAATCATTATAAAACAAGATATACATAAAATGGCATTATCTTCATATACAACATCTTCAGGGTCATCACAAGGAAACATCAAAATCACGACCAACATCATAAAACACAGCAATGCCAATTAAATGCAAATGCACAACAAGACTCATGCATGTGGTACCAATCGTTATAATAGATGGACACTAGGCCATCAACCCTCCAAAGATCCCCGTCAATAGGATCGATCCCGCAATCGGAACCGGAGCATGTCATAATTACTTCATATCCACACAATGGGAATGAAGCGTCGTCACGGAGTATGCATATGAATGCATGATACACAACATCATTAATCATCATCATCAATTAAACATCACAATGTGCATCGTCATTCATCAATTCTCATATACGTCATTTCGTCACATATTCGTCAAATAATCACCAAAACATCATCATATACTCATCAGTAACATCATGAAAAATCATCATAAAAATCACAACATCGAAACATCACAACAGCACAGTAGCATAAACAAAAATTCACAAACGGCAGACGTTCGCTCCAGGGTTCGCCTAGCGAACCTGTTCGCTGTGGCCTTCGCCTAGCGAAGCGGCCAGCGAACCTCACAGACACCACCCTCAACACTAGAAACACAACCATCTGTCATACTCGCTGGTGAACTCGCCTAGCGAACCCACTCGCTGATTCCTTCGCTTAGAGAAACTCCCAGCGAAGCCCACCTCTCCTCTCCAAAATCATCTCAGTACTCCCTCCCACGTTATCGTGCTTTCGCTGCGCTGCTCGCCTAGCGAGCCTTGGCGAACGTTCGCCTAACGAAGCAACGGTTCGCCTAGCGAACCTGCGATTACAGCAAATCACTGCTACGCATCAGTAGCTCCCTAACCTTCAAAGCACCTGCGATTACAGTCTCAAATGACCCAAAATCATCCCTACAACAGTCCTAACATATCACAAAAATTAAAGGCCTAAAATCTACGTCTGTTAGGTCGATTCAGGACACTGCGGGAAACCTTAATTTCTCCTAAACCTTCAAAACTCTCAAACTTCATATAAACTCCATAGATCCTTCCCACAAGGTTAAAACTACAACAACGACGAGGAAATCAGCCCCAAGGTCTACTTTACCGGTTCAATTCCACGTTTATTGATTGATTCACAAAAATGCCCTTAAAATCATCAGTTTACCTCAAAACCCATAAACCCTAAAAAAACCCCAAAATCCACTTCGATCAATCGAATCCTATAATGAAAACAATGAAAGGGAATTACTCCCCATATCTTAGATTGTCGATTCGATGAGTTCTCTCTTGAGCCTTTGGAAACCTTCACGAAAATCCTCGCTTTTTCCCGTTTTCCTAAGAGCTCTGCACTTTCGCCTTATTTTCACGATCTCCACAAATGAATCCTAATTCTCCTCAATTTCTCCTTTTTGGTTAATTTAACTCTTGGGCCTCAAAATTGGGCTTTCTCCATAATGCCCTCACTAATTCTCTTCAAATGCCCGTCTTACCCTTAATTCCTCTAATATTATTTTAAATTAATAATAATACTTATATATTCATATTATATACTATTATTTACTTAAAATAACCAAAACTTCACAAAAACACCGACATCGACACAATCCACCAAAAATCACAGAAATTCACGAATATAATATTTAAATGAATTAAATAAATATTCTTACGAAATTTGGGGTGTTACAATAACAACAGAGAATTTTAGAATTCCAACTTATGCTTTTTTTGCACTATCGAAAGGATTGGTCATGATTTTTCTACTCCTATCTTACCCCAATGAATTGGAATTGTCGAAAAGAAGAACCATACATGGAAACAAATGGCGAGAGTCATGATCTATACCATAAATCTTGCTATTGGGTTTCTTTGTTTAATCTCTAGTATTTTGATTAAAAAACATGATATTGTGACTGCTGAAGATGAAATTAGTGTTCCTCCTAGTCTGTCGAATTTTAGTTATAAATTTTTGGTCGAAAAACCAGTCCTAGAGATCGTTGTTCCCAATATTCTACATTTTTGACGAGTCTGATATAGCTGGAAGTGAAAATGTTCTTAATGTCCTGTACAGGTATGGGTCTGTAAGAAGCCATATTCTCAACGTTCTTAGGCATGAAAAGGGTGTGGTTGAAGGCCTTAATCAAATTCTGAAACCAAAGGATACATGTGCGCCATATTCTCAAACCGTTGGAAAGTAGTGATGAAGGCATATTTCTGAGTTGTTACATAAATAGCAGGGCGTATACAGTGTTTAACAAAGGCACAAAACCTATGATTGAATCCATAAAAGTCAGTGTTAATGACGTTCAAACTAAAGTGACTCCCCATAAAAACAAAGATTTTGATCTCATTGGTCATAACGTTGAGCCAGATGTTGCTCACAATATAGGAAACAACATGCAGTTTGCTGAAGAAGATGGAAATTTAGGTGATGATGAAGATAGTGATGCTAAAAGAAAAGAACAACCAAAAAGTATTAAAAAGAATCATCATATTAATAAAAATTATGGGAGATCTAGATGAATGCTTCACCACACGAAGAAAATAGTTTGTTTAGTTTGTAAGAAACAAAGTATGGGAACTTGTTCCTAGACCAAATTCTACTAATATAATTGGAACGCTATGGGTTTACAAGAATAAGTTTGATGAGAATGAGATTGTTAATAGAAACAAAGCATGGTTTGTAGCATAAGTTGTGCTCAAATAGAAGGGATTGACTTTAATGAATCTTTTGCTATATTTGCCCATCTCGAAACCATCAGATCATTAATAGGAATATCTTGTCGACTTAAGATGAATGTGAAAAGTGCATTTTTTAATGGGTATTTGAATGTGGAAATCCGCCAGGATGTTAGTACTGTTGTCAATGACATAGGTGATGTCATTATAAAATATAGTACATACAATACTACACATGCATCACTAGCAAAACAACTACGCACGTAATACCATAGCAGACTCACAAAATCACTTACGATACAAATCAATTCAAGTAGCTGTATGGTATAACACATACTTTCATACTAGTGTTCAAACTAAATGCATTGTTCTACAGAGTTCACAAGCATATCACTTCATACATCACAGTAATATTCCAATGCAACTTGTAACAAAACACTAAGATCAACACACACTAAGGCATGCAAATACACCATTCAGGTAGAGTACGATATGAGAACATCTACCACAGTACATCATAATCTCACAACTTCACATGCACACATAAGTCAGACACACTTATTTGCAGCATAATACTATATGACCTACTACCACAACACATATAAGCATGAACAAAACTTCATCATTTAAAACTCAAACATTGGGATAACAACCGTCAGCTAGTACTCATTAAAACCATTGGTTCAAACAAACCCCATGCTATATGTACACGGCAGTGGCAAAGCATAAGAGCAACATTTATCCAATATTATTTCAACATGTCAAAAGTTTTACCAATATGATCAATATGGAGCTTGACTGAACGTATGTAAGCATGATGAAAAAAAAACAAGGGATACCAATATCAAAAATGAAAACTTACACTAACCTGAACCTTAACACCTAAAAAAAATAACGTTCTAGAGCTACACACCAGGATCACGAAAATGGTATGAACACCATTAATAGTAGAGTTCAAATAAAAACAAACAAACTGGCCAGCATACTTCTCATACAAGACTCACATATGATAATAATGTCTAAACCATTAGGGCAGCCATGGATAAATATGAAGCTTCCAACACAAACTCAACCAGGGATCCATAATAACGCTCATGCCATACAAATACAACACAATATTAAAACAGCATAGTAAATATTAACTAAAACATGTTCATCCTAACATATGAATAAGCATGATAGGCATAATAAATAGAAGTTTGGGAAACTTACCTAATTTCCAAGCAAGTTGCAAAAGCTTCTTTTCCTTCCCAGCTAGCTCACGTGCTCCAAAGAAACAAGTTTCAGAGTGGTTTTAGTGTTGTTTTGTTGGTGAGAAATGAAGAGGAGAAGGGTCCTTTTTATAGAGGGTTCAGCTGGTCCATGGCCACAGTGCAATAGCTTTACACAAAAGAGAAATATCATGCACGGAGATATGGCATGGGGTTGTTCTGAACATAACATTATAGAGCCAAGTGAAGTTCTTTTTTTTATGCCACTAGGTCAGAAAGGTGTAGGGTGTTTTGGTTTGTATCTAGTGGATTAAGGATGTACACGAGGGAATGGTTTGTGGTGGCTTGTGAATGTCAACATGTTAGTACAAAAGAAAGGCATATGGCAGCGTGTTTAGTGGTAAAATGGAGTTAGAAAAGATGTGGTGGGTCTATAGAGAGTGTACTTGGAGAGAGAGAATGAAATTCAAATTCAAAATTGATGTGTTCTTGGTGCAAAAATCATTTCGTATGGCCATATTCCATGCATGATTTCTCTTGACTTTGTGATCCAAATTTCATGCCCTTTGGTTCTAATGAAAGTTCATACATCATACTACAATGTTGGTGTTGGAAAGTAGTTGAAATGATGCCTTGAATTGGTAGAAAAATCCCTTGCAAATCGTGTGCCCAAAACTGCCAAAATGAACTTAGAAAAATTCTAAGTTATAGGAATTTGACAACTTCAAGTGCCCTTCTTTGGAAGTCCATAACTTGAGAATGGCTTATCCCATTGAGATGTTCCACATATGGTTGGAAAGCTCTCATCATGCTCTACAACTTTCATTTGGGACCCAAGTGTTGAATCCAAATGGAAATGGGTGAAAAGTGGGGTTAAAGTTGAGAAAAAGAGTGGTGAAAAGTGCTGAAAAATTTTCTAAGTGTTGGTCAAAATATCTTGCAAGCTTCATAACTCAAAAAACCAAGCATTTTTGGACAAAAAGTCATTTGGAACAAATTGAATATCTTGAAAAGAGCTTTCCAATGAGCTTTGAGTCACTCCAATTGGATGTGTGGCTTAGGAGTTATGGTCATTTCAAAATATGCTATTAGGGGAAAAACCTCACAAATGACACCTTTCATGGTCAAAACCCTACTTCTCTTGCAAGAAACCTCGTGAAACTTGATGTGGATACTTTGAACACTTCATGAGACATTATATGATGATTAGAACCAATGATTGCTTCATTTGAACCAAAACTTCAAAGATTAGGGTTTCAGTCAAAACCCTAATTTGACTGTGAATGCACTGAAGTCAACCCTTGTAAACTTGCTTCTTTCTTCACATCTAAAGTCCTTAGGAGACTCTTGAGGATGTTTGATAAACCATAGAATCATGAATTAGGGTTATAGGGTTCATCTTGATGAAAATCAAAGCCATTGACTGACATGTCTCAAGGAAACCCTAATTTGAACACAAAAGAAACAAACTGCAAGATATGGGTTAGTTTAAACAATGCAGATGATTGACCTAAGATGTAAAAATGAAGATGACATCTAAGGGGTAAAATTTGGGGTACAACACATGGTTTGTAGCATAAGATTCTGTTCAAATAGAAGGGATTGACTTTAATGAATCTTTTGCTCTATTTTCCCATCTTGAAACCATCAGATCATTACTAGGAATATCTTGTCGACTTAAGATGAATGTGAAAAATTCCTTTTTCAATGGGTATTTGAATGTGGAAATCCGTCAGGATGTTAGTACTGTTGTCAATGACATGGATGATGTTATTATGAAAAACGATGGGAATCTTATTATAGTTCAAATTTCTGTGAAGAGCTCGCATTTTAGGGAGTCAGGTGCTCCATTGATGGCCATATGAGTGTTAATGGAGGCCATCAAACTAAAAATGATCTATGCGTCCATTGAACTTAGCCAATGACGACGGCTTGAAGTTGTATAGGATGTGTGCCTCTCATATCTCGTCTGATAGAGGTTGGGGATCCAATACTTATAGTTCATCCACCATATTAGTTTCTTGCTGGCGTTGTTGAATATGAAGAACGTTGTCCTCCTAAAATGTAGCTAGCAACCACTATAGGAATGAGTGGTTGATTACCTGAAATTTAAGAAGTGGGGCTAAATTCCACGATGTCGTATGTAACATCTGTTGACCCAATACATGTTTCACGCACGACCGCGAGCTATGAGCAGAGACGTCAAAGATTAAGGCGGAATATCTAAACAAAGGTGCAGGCTCTGTTGGTCAAGGCTTAGGAGAAAGTGGGGTATTGTGGAGTTTTGGAGCAAGTCACAAATCCGTGTAAAAAAAAAAAAGTGTTGTAACAAATAAAAATGAGAAAGATGGAAAAATAATTTTTTTTGTATTTTTTAGTATTATAAATAAAAAGAAATCAGAATCTCTGAATATATTTTTTTTATGATTTTTTTAACAATAGAAAACAAATAAATGAGGACTAAATAAATTAACTAAACTAGGTTAAACTTACAAAATAAAAATTAAACTTAAAATTAAACTCAAATCATAATTAAATTTAAATTAACATTAGACTAAATTAATAAAAATTAAGCTAATTAAACTAAATTAAAATTAATCTAAGTTAAAATTAAACTACAATATAAAATAGAAGCTAGACTAAAGTTAGAATTAAATTAAATTTAAAACTAAAATTATAATTGACAATGAACTAAATATAAACTATGATAAAACCAAAATACTAAATTGAAATTAAATACCTAAATTCTAAACAAATCTAAAATGAATATTCAACTAAATACAATAATAATAATAATAATAATAGCCAAAATCAAGAATGACACGGAATGACAAATGCATAATTAGCTATCAATGCGATGTTTAACTAAAAATGCGAAAATGGCTCATGTAAAATGATATGCAAACGATCAGAATATCTAAGGGTAAAATTTAGAGCACAACAAAGTGAAAAATGAAAAATGTGATTTTCTTTTGGATTAAGTCCTTCTTTTCAAGGCCCCTCCAAATGGATTTCCACGTGTGCATCAGTTAAAAAAGAAAAACACACATAAGCAAATTCCACGTAAGCATATTTTGCACAGTCAATATTTTTTTAACAGAAGACTAACGTTATGGATTAAATGCAATGCAAAAGTGAGTAATAAGGACTCAGACAAAAGAAATACCGGACTAAATTTAAAAACACGCTAACTTACAAGGATCAAATGACTATTTAAACCAAATTAAAATGATAACATAATATGGTGTCTAACTTTTGACCTTTTTATTGTTGTTAGAATATTATAAAGTATCTAACGGTATCTTTTATGTTATATCTTTTTATATTATTATTTGAATATCTTATTTTATTTTCTAGGATTTTGTATACCTTAAACTTTCTCTTAGTATTAGTTTTTATATTACTTAAATATTATTTTAATTTATTTTTTGATTTTCCTTTTTAAGACTAGAAACTTGTATCCCAATTATTATTTAGTCTTCTTTATTTAATTAATATTAAACACATTTCTTTATAATAATACTTTTTTAGTATTTTTTCTTTTTATGACATAATAGTACAAATAAATCTTCTACTTTATTTAGTTAATATTAAACACATTCAATTATAATAATATATTTTTTTATTTTTTTCTCTATTATGACATAACCTATGAATAAATCCTGTATTTTATGAATATTGTTTAAAAAAAAAACAGATTTCAGCAATACCTTGTCAAGTTTGGCATAACCCTCAATTTTATTTCAATTCTCTCACTTTAAGGTAATCAAAATTGAACCGATGACCGAACCACTGTATTTATGAATTTAAAGTTTTAAGGTTGGATCAGAATTGGACTAGGTTTAACCAGTTATAAATAAATAAATATATTTTATTTATATATAAGAATAATAATTCATAAGTATTATTATATTTTTAAAATATTATAATTTTTTTAATTGTAATTTCATAATAATTAACAGTTAATTGTTTATTTAATTTTTTTAGTCTTCTATATTTTTAAAATTTTATATTTAATTATTAACTATATTTAAAAATTATCAATAAAATAACACAAAAGTATCTAAAATATTATGAACCTCCATTTTTTGTGTTTAAAAAAAAAAAATAGTTTACTCTATAATAAAGTAATTAATTTTAATTTTTTGACAAGAAAGTAATCAAATTTTCAAAACTAAAAGTAAGTGGTCTACTGGATAGATCCAAGACTTTCATAATAATAATAATAATAATAGTAATAATAATAATAATAATAATAATAATTATTATTATTATTATTATTATTATTATTATTATTATTATTATGTATTGTTATATAAAATCCACTTTCAATTTGACCGGAGAAGAAAGAAGAAAATTAAATCAAACAACATTTTGATTTAATATGAAATTATTTTCCATATTTTTATAAATAAAAAATCAAATGCAGTATGACCTTATAAACTTCCGATTTATGGTTTTTGACCGGTCTCAAACGACTTTTCGATTTAAATTTTAGTTCTTCTTTAGGTTGGTATTCAAATTCAAACAGACTGGTTAGAGTTCTAGTTCTCGGTTTGTCCAGTTGAAATAACTGGTACGATCCGATTTTGATTACCATGCTCTCAACTAAGTTCACTTTATATTGTTTATTCTTAAATACGATTTTTGTACTAATATGACTTACCAACAATTTTCTACTACCAACTAATGAAAATATATGTCTTAGTAATTATTTTAGACGATTACTATGTTAGATTACCTTTTTTAATTTTTTTTATTTGTTATACACAATTTTTGTACTCTTATGAGATAATTTTCTACTGTCAACAAATGTTTTTTTTTTAATTTTATTTCGTATACCCTTTTAATCAATATTTGTCATTTTTTTATTCATTATTTGTTTCTAAATTCATAAATACATTATAAGGTAATAAATTTAAGAATTCTTAGAAAAGGGAAAACTATAATGAAATCAGTGATCTGTTTTGTAAGCAAATATTGGATCAATGATTCATTTTACTAAGAATTCTTCTTAAGTAATATTGTTTTATCTTAAATATTGGATTAGTGATTCATTAATATTGGATCAGTGATCCATCTTAAGAATTCTTAGAAAAGGGAAAACTATAATGATTGATTCATTTTTTGTGACTTAACCCCTCAATATTGTTTCTCTTAAGAGTACTAATTCATTAACATAAGAGTACTTTATAATTAATTTTTTGTGTGAATAAAGAGGGAAAACTATAAAGGTATAACACAGGGGTGGAGAACCCGGAGGCATTCGTAGAGAGTAACACAACGAAATCATCGAGACAGTTGTCATAAATTTGCAAATCTATCACCTATTATTGGCTCTTATTTTCCATAGCATATGCGCAATGATTGACTTCTCTATAAACATGAAAGATTCTATCTTTCCAATCTTCAAACAACTAATGCTTTTCCATAGCATATGCGCAATGATTGACTTCTCTATAGACATGAAAGATTCTATCTTTCCAATCTTCAAACAACTAATGCTTAATTTGTTGAAATATATGCAACCTTCCTTTATGCTTGGAATCCTCTTGTAATCTTCAAACAACTAATGCTTAATTTGTTGAAAAATATACAACCTTCCTTTATGCTTGGAATTCTCTTGTTAACAACTTCATTAATTGTCTATTAATTGTCTTGTTGTCTGTTTGTAATTCAATCTTCTTGTATTCCTTACCAAATGCAAATTTAAGCCCCTCAAGAACGCTTCACATCTCAACTACAAGAACATCGCTATCCAATATTCTTTGAAAAGCCTCTAAGCCACCTGCCTAGGGTGTTCTGAAGTATACCACCACACCCAAATTTCCCATTATTCTCGGCGACGCCATTAACACTTATCAAAATTCAGTCCTACAGGGGGTTCCAACTTATGTGCATTAAGGCCTGATTTGTAGTACTAAGACGCTACTGAAGACTCGAGCTCATGTTGTAGAAAAGGAACATGTTTATAATATCATCAGACAACCAGGGACGAAATCAAAATTTTTAATAAGTGGGGGCAATTATATTTTAATCAAATTGTTGTATGATTTTTTTTTATATTACTAAAAATATGTAATTTTATGTTTGTGACAAATATTTATTTAATATTTTATATCTTATATTTTTATGTATTTGATTCTTCATAATATTATTATTGAAAAACTATTTTATTTGTAATACTTTTCTTAAATAAAATAAAAATTAATTTTTAAAATAAATATATCATTGAATACAAAATAGTTTTACTAATGTTTTTTTAAACTTCAATTTAGTAGGACAAATAATTTAAATCGTACCTAAAATAAATATTAAATTATTAAATATTATTAAACAAATGGTATAAAAAAGATATAAAAATATTATAAATAAACCCAAAATCAAGTGGGGGCAGCACCCCCCTTTCCATTGTATGTGGCTTCGTCGCTACAAACAACACAAAATGCATAATATAATTATCATCACGAAGCTTTTATTTCGCTAAAACCAAAAGAAATAGCAAGCTGTGGCCTACAATGCTTTCCACTCCTCAAGATTTCCATGGCCAAATTCTACTAATATAATTGGAACGCTGTGGGTTTACAAGAATAAGTTTGATGAGAATGAGATTGTTAATAGAAACAAAGCATGGTTTGTAGCATAAGATTGTGCTCAAACAGAAGGGATTGACTTTAATGAATCTTTTGCTCTATTTGCCCATCTCGAAACCGTCAGATCATTACTAGGAATATCTTGTCAACTTAAGATGAATGTGAAAAGTGCATTTTTTAATGGGTATTTGAATGTGGAAATCCGCCAGGATGTTAGTACTGTTGTCAATGACATGGATGATGTCATTATAAAAAAACAATGGGAATCTTATTATAGTTCAAATTTATGTGAAGAGCTCGCATTTTAGGGAGTCAGGTGCTCCATTGATGGCCATATGAGTGTTAATGGAGGCCATCAAACTCAAAAGGATCGATGCGTCCATTAAACTTAGCCAATGACGACGGCTTGAAGTTGTATAGGATGTGTGCCTCTCATATCTCGTCTGATAGAGGTTGGGGATCCAATACTTATAGTTCATCCACCATATTAGTTTCTTGCTGGCGTTGTTGAATATGAAGAACGTTATCCTCCTAAAATGTAGCTAGCAACCACTATAGGAATGAGTGGTTGATTACCTGAAATTTAAGAAGTGAGGCTAAATTCCACGATGTCGTATGTAACATCTGTTGACCCAATACATGTTTCACGCACGACCGCGAGCTATGAGCAGAGACGTCAAAGATTAAGGCGGAATATCTAAACAAAGGGCGCTCGATCTGAGATATGGCGACTTGAGAAGAACGAAAGACTAGGTGTATGTCTTGTTCTCAAGACCTCTTTCATTTATACGACTATATTTTCCAATAATTTTTCAACGGGTGAAGTGATGAAGATGTGTTATTGATTTATTATAGGTTTTAAGATTAATTTTCATAGAATTGGTTTTCTTTAAATTGTATTTATTTAGTTTTGATATATTTTTTTATATACATTTTTTTGAGCATATAACTAAAAAGTGTAGAGTTGACATGAATGTCACTAAATTAAAACTTGGAAGGTGGATAGGAGAATTAATTTGGATTTTAGACAATTAATTAATAAAAAAAGTGTTGGTAGTATAATAAATTAAAATATATAGTCAAAAGTAAATAAAATAGAATAGAGATAGTTTATAAATAAATATTAAAAAAGAAAAGAGATAGAGGTAGGTGAAAAGAGTGGAGAGTAACAATGCAGGAGGAAGCTATTTCAGTCGGTGCTAAGCTTTAAAATATCATCAACATCATCTCTGTGAAAAGAGTGAGGAAGGAACAAAACTTTCATTCTTTTCGTTTTTGTGTATAGTGATTGTGATGGCAACGCATCGCATCTTACTTTGATTTTTTAGTTGTCTGAGAAGTCCCACACCGGTTGCATTGGTAAGTTATTTAGTGTTTATATAATACGCACAAACCACCGATTAATGTCCCTTCGGGGACATCCGATAAAATTGGAACGATACAGAGAAGATTAGCATGGCCCCTGCGCAAGGATGACACGCACAAATCGAGAAATGGTCCAAATTTTTTTTGTTTTTTTTCCCATCATCTCTGCTTCGTTTTCTCGTTTTACCTTCTTCCTTTCATTCGATTATTCTTTTCGCTGCAGGTAATGGTTCTGTGCAATTTTGTCACTGTACAAGCTTGCTTATATGTGGAAAACTCTGTAGGTAACATTAGGTTTAGGTTTAGGGTTGATTAAATTCTGTATGTATTTATTTGCGTATAATGCCATAGGAAAATTTACATGAGGGCATGATCTTGTAAAACTCTATGTCTCTGGTTGCAAAGAATTGATAACTTTTTTTTTTGTGACTGAAATAGTTGCATTATTTATTAGTCTTGTAACCATTGCATCATAGGAAAATTTACATGAGGGTATATTAAGCTTGTATGCACTGAAAACTTGACCGTGTGCCACTTCTATCTGCATTTCATTATGCATTTTTGTGTTTTCCTTTCTGCATATTTCACTCACTAGTTACTAGTGCTTCCCTGATTTAATAGGTGCGTGTACCTTGTTTTTTCCGCAGGTTCGAAAGCTCATCGATCATCCTCCAAGCCTGAGCTTTTAAAGCCGATAACCCTCAAACCTGGTGTTCCTTTCCATGTTTCATTTCATCTATGCTTTTTTAATCCACACTCCAGTGCTCTCTCTTTTAATCTTTCTTTCAGGTATTATAACTAACTCCCTACAAACTTGAGATATTTTTAAGACTTTGAGCAATGTGATCTTGTATCTATGACCCACAAGATAGCCTTCTTACACATAAGATTAGAAGAGATGGGATTGATTGTTGCAGATTCAAAAATAACCCAATTGCCGGTCTAGAAGAATAATTAGTGAGAGGGAGTATTAGTCGACGGATAGGGGGATGAGGGGTGCCATTCACGACTATTGTTAGAGTTGGTTAGCAGAATTCCCTCTCTCCTCACGACTCTCTGAGTCTGATTCTGATTCTGTTGTATCTTTCATTTTGCTGCCATAAAACATTTTGCTCTCTTTCCGTTCAATAAAACCATTATTTCACTGCTCTAAATTTGTCGGTTCCGTCAATGTCTCTATAGTTTGCCTTGCCATCAAAGAGGAAAGCTTTATGAACATGAAAGCCAACTTTATCAGTCCACATATGGATGTAATTTTTCTAGGAAAGATGATGTCAAATCTTAAGAGGATAACATAGACCTAGGAGGAGAGTATGAGTCAGAAGTTGGTATTCATGCACAAACAGAACTCAATAAACCTAGGGACTAGACTAGAGTTCAAACTCTACCCATGTTTCACTAAACTATCATCACATACCTCCTCCACAAGAGTCCGATGTGGATGAGTGCTAATGCATCCGCCCTGGAGCAACTGATGTGAATGAGTGTTAATGCATGCACCTATCAATACTTTGATGATTAAGTACATATATGTTGAGAAGAGGTTCGTAGCTCTTGCAGAGTAAAGTACTAAAGGGCAAAGCATAGCAGTAGGTTGATTTATACATTATGCTTAGCTGTTTTGCTTGACTGACAACAAAAAGTAGGTTTGCCTCAACATTAAGTACTAAAGGGATGAACATTAAGTTGTTTTATACATGGTGTCATCTCTATCAAATAATAATTGATTTATCAGAAAAACACATAAATGGTTTGACAGTTTTCTTCCATTTAGAATTGTAGACTTCAAAACGTTTTTTCGATATCATTTCATCCTTTTAACAAAGATAATGCCATTTGCATTGATATTTGAGCATAACAAGCTTGTGACTGTATTTAAATTGACGTTATGCTGTATATATGAGCATTGGAGCATTTAGTTGTGTTATGCCTCTAAATTGATATTGGTGAATTTAGTTTATTCCTCATGACATTTGATGGCTTAATTATCTACTTGCTGCAGTATCTATTTATCCCTTATATTTAGATGTCCATGCTATTTTATTTGAAATTTTTGTTGCTACATATCACTTTGTTTGAATATGGAAGTTTTTTTCTGTGTCAAATTGAAAGCAATTGGAGATGCTTAATTTTAATTTTTTGACATCAAGTTGCAGGTGTCCTTTATTTTTTTTATTTGCATATGTTTTAAGACTTCTTTATTTGTGACTCTGCTTTTGTTAATTTACATTTTATTATGCATTGCATCATTTTCAGAGTCCGATGTGGATGGGCGTTAATGCATCCGTCCTGGAGCAACTGAATCACAGTACAAGAATCTAAACCTCAATACTCCAAGCAATTTTCAAGAACTAAACAGGGACAAACCTTTGCTACAAAAGCAAACAAGAAATTACCTCTATCATTTCTAAGCATTCCATTTGGTCGTCCCGGAAGAGGTTTTCTGTCGTGAGATTAGGTGTGATGCACATATCTACATCAACATGAAGCCATCATATAAGTCAAACAGGCTTTAAACTAAAATGGAAAACTAATCAGGCCATTGCAGCGTTAACTATCTTAATGCAAGTATGACATATTTCAGTGACTTCAATCAGGCCATTGCAGAGTTAAGGAATGAGCTTAGCCAATCTGAGACTATCTCAAACAGAATCGTATCTTAATTTCGATTGTTGAATTTCTAGATATCTCATCTTTCACATGATAGTTAAGATTGTGCATAATCTCATCCTAATTATTCTCTCTGGAACAATACTTTGCTATTCCATGTTGTATTTATACCATTACATCAGATGCAAAAGTATGATTCACTCAGCCTTCTGTTGTTCTATCTTGTAGAAGATATTTCTCCTTTAGTCAGTCGCCCTTGAAATGAGAAGTCTAGTCATTAGCACCATTGCAGTTATTGTGTGGCAAAATTCGTGTAACTATTCACAAGTTTCACATTTTTTGCTTGCAGAACACATATCTCAACTTAATGGAGCTGTTGAACAATTGAATGGTTCTTCACTACTTGTGAGTCCTTGTGAAGCTGCTGCTAAAGATGCCTTTAACCATAGTAGAGAGAAACTGCACTAATGTAGGGGCTCTTTCAAGTATGATAATATACTCAGTAAAGATGCTCTTGAGTCCACTAATCAGGTTGTTCTGTTGAAGATCCATCTCCACCAAACACTCGAGACACAATGTATTTCTCTAAACTCCAAGAATCACTCACTGAGAATATAGGAATCACTTTCTTAAAGTGGTTTATGTCTGTATTCAAAACCTCTTCCATGTAGGGGCAGAGATGCTCTACCAGCACCAGTTTCTGATTTTTACCTGGTAAAGAACAATACGAAAACGCAAACTTCACAGCCTTTATGGCAGAGGACAACCCAACACTGTCTTCTGATGTGCATTTAACAAATTTGTCAAAACAATTAATAAATGACATTGTTTCTTCATATGACCATAACACAAGTTCTGAAGCATAAGGAGAAGTTTCACCACATAACATTTCGAAGCTCTTAGCCGCTTGTGAGATCACAGAAAACACAAACTTTGATAGCTTTCTGATATATATTTCATTTACCGTATATTTACTGTTATCAAATCTCAACAAGTGCTGCATAAGAATGTCAGAATAATAAACGACCATTACTGGAAACAACCCTGCCAAATCATATTCATTTTTCAATCTCATGAAAAATTTACAACTTATGACATAAGTTAGTCTAGAGATGCATAGACGATAATGTAAGAGTTAACATTAGATTCACACAACCATCTGCTAATGCTCCATGTACAATTGTTCTGGCCAAGACAGAACCGCATCTGGATTATAGCATTGCATTTGATCTCACAGTTCCACACAATTGCACTGTTGGTGCATCCTTCGCTAGTGAATTAACCCATGATTCCTGGCTTATTAGCTCATCGGCATTCTGTGCAATCATTGTTGAATTGCCAAGTTGGTTTCCAAAGCCGAAAGAATAAGACTTTTACATCTTATTCAGTTCATCACCACGGATGGTAGGGTTGTTCATGGTACAATACATAGAGAAAACCGTACCGAACCGAATCAAACCATAATAAAAATATATTCGAATTGAACCGAACCATTTCAATTTACATAGAACCGAACTGAACCAAAGTTATTGGTTTAGTATACCGTTTAGAAATTCTGAACTGCACCCAACCGTTAGAAGACAATTTTTTCAAACCGAACTGTTTATTAAAGAACCGAATCACTAAACTATTTTTCAAAATTTTAAAATAATAAAAATTAAAACTTGTTTTTAGTATTTTTTAATTTTCTGTTTCGGTTTAGTTTCGGTTCGGTTCGATTTCAGTTTGGTACGGTTCTAGAATTGTTTCGTGTAATATGGTTTGGTTCACTAACCAAACATAATAATTCGGTTATTTTAACTTAAGTTTGGTTCAGTTCGGCGGTTCGGTTCGATTCGTGAATTTTTTGAACAACCCTAACGGATGGACCAGTCTAATTTTCCATCAGGGGAGCCCCGACCAGAGAAGTTAGGATATGGCTCAATAGCAACCGAGGTAGCAGAAGGAAGCTTAGAACTGAAGTTTGTCATGCTGTTGCGCTCGATAAAGCTCTGGCCCCGTTTTGACAGGGCATCATTTTTTGAATTCATAGACGGATCAACAGTGACCTGTGGTGATCTAATCACATTTGAATTGGTAAGATCAGAAGAAAAGCTCCAAAGTTGCTGGGTCACATTCGGGTGCACGTGAATTGATGTGGGAGATTGTCTGAAGTGGAAGTGGTTATATAGGTGGACAATGCTAATTACATATTTTTGATTTGTTGACAGTTTGGATCATTCTGTTTTTACGTTTTTGCATATAACTTAGTTTGATTGAACTTTTTTTTCTTCTTTTGGAAGCAATTTTCATATTTGACTGTCATGAATTTCTCAAATAATCAATCTATCACAACTATTGAAAGAATATTTTTTTTTATAAAACCGGATTGTATGTAATGTGGAGTTCCGCTTGATTATTGCATATGAGTTTTGTGGCTTGAAGATTTCCCAAACCAAACTTAAGAGTACATTTTTAAGCCATGCGGGTTCTTTTGAGATTGTTGCCATAGCACGATATTCAACTTCATCATTAGAAAGTGCAATTGTATTTTGTTTTTTCCTTCTCTATGAGATCATATTTTCTCCAATAAGAACACAATATCTAAAAGTAGATATTCTATCAGACGGTCACTGACCCAGTCTACATATGAATAACAAGTGATTTTTTGTATCACTCTTATCTTCGTATAATAGTCCTCTTTCTGATGCGTTCTTTATATAACTAAGAATCTGAATAATTGCGTTCCAACGACTATTACAAGTAGCGTTCAGAAATTAGCTCACAATGTTCATTGCAAATGTAATATCTGGTATGGTGACGGTAAAATAATTGAGTCTACCCACAAGATCTCGATATCTTCTCGGATCTTTCAAAGTCTCCCTTTAATCCGGAAGATGCTTAAAGTTGGGATCCATAAGAGTATCAATGGAACGACAATTAAACATACCAGTTTCACTTAGGATGTCTAATGCATATTTATGTTGGTTAATTGCAATGTCTGACGAGCACTGGGCAACTTTAGTGTTTAAGAAGTACCTGAGTGGACCCAAATCTTTTATCTGAAATTTTTTGAAAAGATGAATTTTGAGTTGCTGGATACCATTAGGGTCGTCTCTAGTGATAACAATGTCATCAACATAGACAACAAGAAAGATACATCGACCGGTAGAGGAGTATCAACAATGTGTATCCTTTAGCTACGAAACAAGCTTTGAAACGATTGATCTGACCATTTGGTCAAAATTTCACTGTATAACTCAAACAAAGACTCAAAAATAAAAACTCTAACATAAAAAGTCTTCAATACATGCACACATCAAACGTGATGTTTGAGTCTCTTTAATATCAATACAATTCATGGTTTTTTCTCATTTGGATATTTGATTTCCTTTCATCCAGAATTATAGCTGATACAATTGGATTTTATTTGTTCCATAAAAGTCTCCAACAAAAGATATGATTTCTTTTAATTCAAATTCAAATTTAAATCTCCATTTAAATTGATTTGATCTTCAAACAGTTTTCAAACAAATCACATAAACGCATTGTTAAACAAGAGTAACAAATCTGATAGATCCTAACCAGAATTTTGCTCCAAAAATGCAACAATATTGGCCTGCTGAATAAGGGCCATATGTTACACACATGCTGTAAAATCGTGTCCCACATGTGTCTCTTCTGCACCAAAACAACTTGAATACTCCATGTTGTTTTGCGTAATTCAGTCAATCCAAAATGAACAACAATCCCCCCTTTGGCAAATTTTGGCAAAACAACTCTTCAAGACATAACACAACTGAGTATCATAAAAACCCATACTCCATGTCAAATCAATTATATCACACATCAACAACATCATAACACATCAGTATCACAAGTCATAAATCATGAGGTTGCTACACACAATCAATGCTCCATAATAGTTAGTCATGCAATCACAAAGCCAGTCATACATGAACACACAATTAGTAGTTAAGTCAGAATCAACAAATACTACTAACACAAACAGATCAGTTCACACAAGGGTTAGATGATGGAACACATGCTGGAACATCTTTTTTCACGTGTTGCCTCTGCAGAAAATACATCTTGTACATATATGTTGTTTTACTAAATGTAGCAAATTAAAAGGAACAACAATCTCCTCATTTGGAAAATTTTGGCTATAACAACTTACAAGATGTAACCTTCAAGAAGTAGCACAAGTAGCGCGCCATATCACACATCTGAGTTTCGCTTGAATGTCGCATATGAGTTTTGTGTCCTAAAGATCTCCCAACCTGAGGTCTAAGAGTAAATTTTTAAGTCATGTGAGTTCCTTTGAGGTTGCAGCTGTATCACGGTATTCAACTTCAATATTAGAAAGTGTAATTGTGTTTTGTTTTTTTTCTTCTCCATGAGATCATATTTCCTCCAATAAGAACACAATATCCAGAAGTAGATCTCATCTGACGGTGATTTGACCCAGTCTGCATCTGAATAACAAGTGATTTTAGCATCATCCTTATCTTCATATAATAGTCTTCTTCTTGATGTGTTCTTTATATAACTAAGAATATGAATAACTGAGTTCCAATTATTATCACATGGAACGTTCAGAAATTGGCTCACAATGATTAGTGCAAATGTAGTATTCGGTCTGGTGACGGTAAGATAATTGAGTCTACCTACAAGACGCCAATGTCTTCTCGGGTCTTTCAACGACTCCTTCTAAACCCGAAAAAAACTTGGTGTTGGGATCCATAGAAGTATCAATAGGATGATAATCAAGCAGACTAGTTTCACTTAGGGTGTCTAATGCATACTTACGTTGGTTAATTGTAATGCCTGATGAGGAGTGGACATCTTCAATGCCTAAGAAGTATATGAGTGAACCTAAATCTTTTATCTGAATGTTTTGAAAATATGAGTTTTGAGTCGCTGGATACCATCAAGGTCGTCTCTGGTGACAACAATGTCATCAACATAGACAACAAGAAAGATACAACGACCAATATAGGAGTGAATGAAGAAAATATAATGATTCACTTCACATCTAGTCATACCAAACTGTAATAAGGCAGAGCTGAAGCGACCAAACCAGACTCGTGGGTGACTGCTTTAAACCATAAAGAGAATTCTGAAGCCAACAAACAAGTTTGGAGTTGCCAGGAATAGTAAAACTTGGAGGTTGATCCATATAAACTTCCTCATCAAACTCTCACTGTAAAAAAGACATTTTTAATATCCAAGTGATGAAGCGACCAATGGTGAATGACAACCATTGCAAAGAAGAGATAGTCTGAACTAATCTTGGCCACCGGTAAAAAAGTGTCACAATAATCGAGACCAATTATTTGAGTATATCCTTTAACTACCAAATGAGCTTTAAAGCGGTTGGTTTGACCATCTGGTCAAACTTTCACTGTATAAACACATCGACATCCCACCATAGTTTTGTCTGGAGGTAAAGAGACAATTTCCCAAGTGTTATTTAAATGTAAAGCAACCATTTCTTCCACCATCTCTTGACGCCAATTGGGACCATTCATAGTTTCACATGTAGACTTAGGAGTAAACACAAAATCTAAAGCAAGACTAAGAGAAACATAGGAAGTAGGGAGAGTCAAAATTTAAAATACAGACATACTTAGGATTAGGATGATGAGACCGAATACCTTTTTGCAATGCTATTGGAAAGTCAAGTTTATGTGTAACTGAAGGTGCAGTTGGAGCAGAATATGGTGTTGGTGGTGAATCAATATCACATCTTACTTTCGATGGAGGGTGTGTTCGTCGCTGGTAGACACGTAATGAAGGTGTAGGGGCTACAGTGGATGCGGGGATGACATACAGGATATTTGGAATATCTCAAGTGCAATTCTCATCAAGTGATCTAGAGGCAGAGAAAAATGGAGAAGTTTAAAATAATGTGACATCGAAGGAAACAATGTATCGTTGAAGTTGGGGACAAAATTAATGATATCCTTGTTGTATACATGAATAGCCTAAAAATATATATTTTAGAGATTTGGCAGAAGGTTTGTCTTTACATGGACTAATACCATATTGAAAAAGTATATTTCTTGTTTAATGTTGTGTTTCTAATGAGATCATCCTAAAGTATATTTATATACCTATGAGTGGTATAAAATAAGGTAATACAATAATTACAAATGATTCTAATTGATATATATTAATGATGATTGACTCTTAACAAGAACAATTGCAATGATGATTGCACACTTATTCTTATGAATTTCTCAAATAGCCAATCTATCGCAACAATTGCAATGCTGGATGCATATTGATTCTTAAATCAAATCCAAAGAACATTGCAATGTTGATGGTGTTTCCTTTATATTGAGGAATGCCTTAACCTTTAATACCAAATTGTTAGTAATTACTCCTTCTGTCCCAAATTATAAGTCACTTTGCAAAAAATATTTGTTCCAAATTATAAGTCATTTTAGAATTCCAATACAACATTAATAATTTTTTTCCCTAAAATACCTTCTATTATTTATTACTATTTCTTCTTTCTATTTCTTTAATTTCACTTCCCAATGTAATTAAAGAATGACAATTTTGTAAAGTTATAGATTATTTCACTTTCCCATACAACAATTATTGTATTTCTTAAATTCGTGTGGAACACCTCAAGGCTCAAACGTCTTATAATTTGGGACCGAGGGAGTATATATTAAGAGACAGTTATTTTAAGCTTTTAAAAAAATGGATTTTTTCTTTGTATTTTTGAAAATGGATTCTACAAAAATGTTTTTTAAAATATTACAAATTTTTCTAATTTTTTTTTTATAAATTAAAAGACAAATTTTGACATACTATAACATAAACATACATTATTGAAGATCAAAACATAATCAAAATCACAGTTTTTTCAAAAAGATGTATCAAAAATGATTTTTAGGAAAATCTATTTGAAATAGCTTCAAAATTAATTGTTTTTTGAAATTTTGACATAAAAAAAAAGTTTCGATAAAATGATGAAATACAACAATGTAATTAATGAATGATAATTTTGTAAAGTTATAGGTTATTTCACTTTCCCAAACTACAATTATTGTTTCTTAATTCGTGTGAAACACCTCAAACGTCTTATAATTTGGGACGGATGAAGTATATATTAAGGGCCAATTTGTTTAAGTTTTAAAAAAATAGATTTTTTCTTTGTATTTTTGAAAATGGATTCTACAAAAATGTTTTTTAAAATATTGCAAGTTTTTCTAAATTTGATTTTTATAACTTAAAAGACAAATTTTGACATACTATAACATAAACATACATTATTGAAGATCAAAACATAGTCAAAATTACAATTTTTTCAAAAAGTTGTATCTCAAAAATGATTTTTATGAAAATCTATTTGAAATAGCTTCAAAATTAAGTGGTTTTTTTATAATTTTGACATCAAAAAAAAGTTTCGATAAAATGATGAAATACATAAAATAAAATTTTAAGAATAACTATTCAAACCAAATTTTCATTTGAAATTTTTTTGATTTTTTTTTTTTGTAAATGTTTTTTACACCAAAATATGTTATACTATAAAATATAAAAATCATTTAAAAAAACAAATGGGACCCTAAATTGTTAGTTGTGTGCATAATAGTCTTACATTGGATAGGAATGTGGTGACTTGATCATTTATAAGTGGGAGAACCCGTACACATATCACCTTAAGGTTTTGGGTGAGTATGTGGTGTGTCTCTCACAAAGGTGTTGCTCTAGAAAAGAAAGTCCCATAATAGTCAATGCTCTCTAGTGAAAATCTCCCCTAACAGTGGTATCAGAGCCTTTGGTTCGAGTGAAGGACCGACTCACTTGTATCGAAAGTACTCCCCACAGGTGGTGGTTAAGAGGTGTCTTGTTGAAGAGTATCAACGACGGTACAAGGGTGGTGAGTAAGAAACACACAAACAGAAAGTCCAGTTGCACAGTTGAAGCTTCCGCTTAAGGAAGAGCATTGTGGATAGACCCACACTTGAGGGGGAGTGTTAAGTATTAACAAATGTGAGTAGTGTGGATAATAGTCCCACATTGGATAGGAATATGGTGACTTGAACATTTATAAGTGGGAGAACCCATACATCTATCACCTTAAGGTTTTGGGTGAGTATGTGGTGCGTCTCTCACAAAGGTGTTGCTCTAGAAAAGAAAGTATCACAATGTTCAATGCTCTCTAGTGAAAATCTCCCCTAACAAATGGTTATATATTGAGATATTTTATTCTTTAATCAAATTGTATTCTTTAGTCAAATGCTTCTTTGACTATAATGTCTTTTATTTGGAGCATACTGCAAATGTATTTGAAATTCTGGTACCAGATGAGGTGATGTTACGTGCGATGTCACAACAACACACTCTGCAATGGACAATGCAATAACAAGCAATAAATCAACACAATGAATTGTTCACCCAGTTCGATTTTAACTACCTACGTCTGGGGGCTACCAAGCCAGGGATGAAATTCACTACTTGTAGAATTAATTTACAGACTCAACAACCTCGTTGACAATCTCCTAAACTTAATTCCTATTAATGAACTTTCTACCTAAGAGACCACTTAGGTATGAGAACACTACTCAATCCCTAAAACACTTCAGTGATATAATTCAAAGATCACACACTTTGAATAACACTACTTGATTCTGCTTCACAACTTTGATCAAGAACAACTCAAAACAGCAATACCAATTCACACTCGAATGGTTTACAAACACAAAGACACAACGACACTCAGTCTTTAGCTCTTTTTCTTCGTTACTTTTCCTTCAGGAATGATGCGCATTATATAGCTATCTGAATTGGGCTTGGACCTGCTACAATATCTGATCTGATTTGTTGTTTAAAACTGAATCTTCAAAATAGATTTTCTCTCTCAAAATCTTCTTAAATCTTCAGCCTTTAAACCTCCTACAAATCTGCATCAAATCTCTATGCAACAGAGAATATCTATCCCAAGATATCCGCAACCAATGAGACTAACAGCTCTCCCAAAATCCAGCTAAAACGCAAACCCTAACAACATCACTAAACCGGATGTTATTAATTCTGCAGGTCTAATGTCACAACATCGCATGTGACATCAGACATCCAACTTAACTCTTAACATAACCCAATGCTAAGACTCAATGTTATGACATCACCCATATGACATCAGACATTGAACAACCTTTGGTTTACCAAAATTCTAGCCAATCACAAGAACTTACAATCTCCCCCTTTGGCTAATTTTGGCTAAAACAATCTCTGCACCATCAGAGACTTCAGCAGCGGAAAAAAAATTTACCAACAACCAACAAACAACTCCCATCAACAAAGAGCAAAACTCCCCCTAAAAACCAGAACCAGCATAACCAGCTGTTCAACATGCACACTCCCCCTCAACATCTGCACCACACCAGATAGAGGGAACACTCTACACACCTAGGCTAACTCTCCCCCTTTTTAGCCACAATTGTACAATAACTAAACACAATGTCCTGACATAAAGTCAGGGTCAAACATCATGCTTCCCAAAAACACAAGTTCCAACACATTGACTGACCAGTAGATACAAACGATGCTCCTTGTTTTTCATTATAAGCACAAGCCTTTCTTCTAGCAGCACCACTCAGTAACCAAGAATGAGCCAGTCAAGCTCCAAAGATGCAGTAAAGAACCTCAAGCAGGAGGACAAGAAACCAGATCCACTGAAGAAGAACAAAACATAGACACCAGCTGGAACTTCTTCAGGAGCAACAAGAGCTGGTAGGACCTTAGAGACAAGAATGAAAACCAGCAAGAACCCTCCAGTGCAACGAAATGCTGCTGATGATGAATGGGATGAAGACTGGAAAACCTTTCTAGATTCAGGGGGTTGGGACAATCTGTAGACTCTTTGTTTGTAACTTTTTATAACTCCAATCTTGTATGCCTTCAGCAGTTGAATCAATTTTCAATAAAGTACACAACTGCACAAAACACTCTCCAGCACACTTAATCTTCATAAATGCAAATTCCCAATTTACTTCTTAAACTTTAAAATTGGTTTACATCTAATGCTTTAGTGAAAATATTAGCTAATTGCTTATCTGTAGCTACATGTTCTAAGACAATAACTTTGTCTTCAACCAACTCTCTTATAAAATGATGCCTTATATCAATATGCTTAGTTCTGCTATGCTGAATGAGATTCTTAGAAATATTGATAGCACTCAAATTATCATAGTACAATGTCATGACATCTTGCTTGACATTGTATTCAGTCAGCATTTGCTTCATCCAAAGTTGAGAACAACTACTCCCTGCTGCTATGTACTCAGCCTCAGCAGTAGAGAGACACACAGTTCTGCTTCTTGCTAAACCATGATATCAGATTATTCCCCAAGAAGAAACAACCTCCTGAAATGCTTTTCCTATCATCTGCACTCCCAGCCCAGTCAGCATCACAATATCCCCTTAACTCAGTCCCAGATCCATGACTATACAGCATCTCATAGTCACTAGTGTCATTAACATATTTCAAGATCCTTTTCACTTGATTCAAGTGACTAGCCTTAGGTTCAGATTGATATTTGGCACACACTCCAACAGAAAAAGCAATGTCAGGTCTTCTAGCTGTGAGATACAATAGACTCCCAATCATGCTTCTATATAAACTTTGATCCACACTGACACCGTGTTCATCCTTGGACAATTTTAGATGAGTAGGAGCAGGAGTCCTCTTGTGATTAGAATTCTCTAGACCAAACTTCTTCACTATGTTCTTTGCATACTTGCTTTGAGAAATGAATATGGAGTCCTCCATTTGTCTAACTTGTAGACCAAGAAAATAGTTCAGCTCACCAACAAGACTCATTTCAAATTCAGACTGCATCCGTTCCACAAAATGTTTCACCATTGCATCTGACATCCCACCAAATACTATGTCATCAACATATATTTGAGCTATCATCAGTTTTCCTCCTTCCTCTTTAACAAACAAAGTCTTGTCAATCCCTCATTTTCTGTAGCCATTCACAACCAAGAAATCTGTAAGTATTTCATACCAAGCTCTTGGTGCTTGCTTCAAACCGTATAGAGCTTTCCTTAGTTTGTACACATGGTCAGGAAATGTTGGATCAATAAATCCTTTTGGTTGATCAACATACACCTCTTCGTTTAAGTAACCATTCAAGAAGGCACTTTTAACATCCATCTGAAAAAGCTTGAATTTGAAATTACAAGCCACACCTAAGAGCAATCTGATAGATTCCAGTCTTGCCACAGGAGCAAAGGTTTCATCATAATCAATTCCTTCAACCTGAGTGTATCCCTGAGCAACCAATCTGGCCTTGTTTCTGGTGACCACTCCTTGTTCATCAGATTTATTCTTGTAGATCCACTTGGTGCCAATCACATTAACTCCATCAGGCCTAGGTACAAGCTCCCATACTTCATTCCTCTTGAATTGCTCCAGCTCTTCATGCATTGCATTTATCCAAAACTCATCAGTCAATGCTTCCTTGACATTCTTTGGCTCAATTTTGGAGACAAAGCATGAACTTGCTATAACATCTCTTGACCTCGTCCTCACTCCAGAGTTTGGATCTCCTATAATGAGCTCCTTTGGGTGGTCCTTCTGCACTCTAATTGAGGGATCCTTATGAGGTTGCTCAGTTTCAGGCTCAGCAGCAGCAACACTAGGAGTTGGACTTCTGTCTTCCGCATCTGGATTAATTTCACCAACGGATGTTCAAACATCATCCAGGACATCATCATCTTCCTGCTTGTCCTTGTCATCAATCACCACATTGATTGACTCCATCATCACCTTGGTTCTAGAGTTAAAAACCCTATATGCTCTGCTGTTAGTAGAATATCCCAAAAATATACCTTCATCACTTTTGGAATCCAATTTTCTTCTCTGTTCTCTATCAGCCAGAATATAACATCTACTTCCAAAAACATGAAAGTATTTAACATTAGGTTTTCTTCCCTTCCATAGTTCATACAGAGTGGATGAAGTGCCTCTTCTCAGGGTAACCCTGTTATGAATGTAACAGGCAGTATTCATGGCTTCAGCCCAGAAATGATAGGGAATTTTCTTGGCATGAATCATAGCTCTAGCAGATTCTTGGATAGTTCTGTTCTTCCTCTCAACTACTCCATTTTGCTGAGGAGTAATAGGAGAAGAAAACTCATGACTTATACCTTCAGCAGAGCAAAATTCTTCAAACTTGATATTCTCAAACTCTCTTCCATGGTCACTTCTTATTCTGATAACCTTACTCTCCTTTTCTCTTTGGAGTCTTTGACAAAGATCTTTAAAAACATCAAACACCTCTGATTTGTCTTTGATGAAGTTCACCCAGGTGTACCTAGAATAGTCATCCACAACTACATATGCATATTTCTTTCCACCCAGACTTTCCACCTGCATAGGTCCCATCAAGTCCATATGAAGTAGTTCCAATACCTTCGAGGTGGTGTCATGTTGAAGCTTCGGATGAGACATCTTTGTCTGCTTCCCTTTTTGACAGTCTCCACACACTTTTCCTTCCTCAATATTAAGTTTGGGAATTCCTCTGACTGCTTCTGAGGAGATGATTCTCTTCATTCCCTTTAGGTGAAGATGTCCCAACTTCTGATGCCAGATTTTGACATCATCTTCTTTAGCAAAAACACAAGTGGAAGAACTTGAGTCTTGTGGCACCCAAAGATAACAGTTGTCCTTAGACCTGGCTCCTTTCATAATGACTTCTCCTTTATCATCTTTGACAATGCATTCAGACTTTATAAAGTCTACTTTAAATCCTTGATCGCAAAGTTGACTAATGCTAATCAAATTAGCAGTCAGTCCTTTAACAAGAAGAACATCCTCCAGTCTGGGAGCACCAGCACAGTTCAGTTTACCACTCCCCTTGATCTCTCCTTTGACCCCATCACCAAATGTAACATAACCTGAAGAATGAAGCTTCACATCTACCAACAGATTCTTTACTCCAGTCATGTGTCTTGAACACCCACTGTCAAAGTACCAGTCTTCTTTGGTAGAAACCCTTAAAGAAGTGTGAGCTATCAAGCTGGTAACCTTAACTTTAGGGACCCATTGCTTCTTAGGCTTGGAAACCTGCCTTCCTTTATAACAGTTCTGTTTGGGAACAACCTGATGAGCCTTCTGTGGATACCCATGTAGCTTATAACAATAAGCCTTAATGTGTCCAAAACATCCACAATGGTGACACCTCCAGCGTCTGTATTTCTTCTTAGATAGAGTTCTGTGATGATGTTTTAACATCTGTTTTAACATCACTGGTTTTGGGGTGATAGAACCTGCATCACTGGTGAATCCCAAACCACATTTGTCTCCAGCCATCTTCCCAATACTAAGAATGTTGTCTAACGCATTAGTACCATTGTTCAACATTCTGATAGTTTTGGTCATAGAGTCCAGCTTATAGTTAAGTATACTGACTTCAGCTTCAAGGTCAATCTTTTCTGCTTTTAACTGTACTATGGTTTTCTTCAGTTCTTCTCCTTCAAGACACACTTGTTCACTTTTCATGAAAAGATCTTTATAAGTGATAGCAAGTTCATCATAAGTAACCTCATCATTCCAAAACTCATCATCTGACTCATAAACCCCCACCATAGCTCTAACAAGTTTAGCTGAATTTTCTTCAGATTCACTCTCACTGTCAGACCAAGAAGCTGATAACCCTTTCTGCTTCTTTAGAAAAGTAGGACATTCCTTCTTGACATGTCCATACCCTTCACACTCAAAGCATTGTATCCCTTTGTCATTACTGGATTTTTCTTCATCTTTAGACTTCTTCCCTTGTTCTCCTGATCTGTTGATGTTAGAGGTAATGTTCTTGACATTGGGATTATAACTCCTATTTATCCTCTTCATAACTTTGTTGAACTATTTACCCAGCAAAGCAATAGCCTGAGACAGCTCCTCCTGAGAGTCATCTACTTTCTCTTTCTTGGTTTCTTCAGAACTGGAAACTAAATCTATACTCTTGGACTTCTTCTCAGGTTCTTCTTCACTTAACCCTAGCTCAAATGTTTGAAGAGATCCAATGAGCTCATCAACCCTTATCTTGCTGATTTCTTGAGCTTCTTCAATTGCAGTCACCTTCATCTTGTACCTCTTAGGAAGGGACCTAAGGATTTTCCTTACAAGCTTTTCTTCTGTCATCTTTTGTCCAAGAGCACTGGATGCATTGAACAACTCAAGAATACTCATGTGGAAGTCATGGATAGTCTCATCTTTCTTCATCTTCAGACTTTCAAACTTCGATGTTAGAAGCTGAAGTCTTGACATCTTAACTCTAGATGTTCCTTCATGTGTAGCCTTCAAAATATCCCAAGCTTCCTTAGCAACTTCATAGGTATTGATCAACCTGAATATGTTCTTATCCACTCCATTGAAAATTACATTTAAAGCTTTGGAATTTCCAAGGGCAAGCTCATCTTCTTCCTTGGTCCATTCTTCTTCAGGCTTCGGCTTTGAGGTGCCCTCTTTATCTTTCCCAACATCATCTTTTTCAAACACAACAGGTGCTTTCCATTCTTTAATGATAGCCTTCCAAGCCCTGCTGTCCAAGGATTTCAAAAAGGTGATCATCCTTGGCTTCCAATAATCATAATTCGAGCCATCCAAAATAGGGGGTCTGTTGACAAATCCTCCAACTTCTTTGTCCATCTTTACACCAGAAAGTAACTTCCCTAGATCTCACCCAGAGACAAACAGGATGCCTGCTCAGATACCAATTGAAATTCTGGTACCAGATGTGTGATGTTACGTGCGATGTCACAATAACACACTCTGTAATGGACAATGCAATAACAAGCAATAAATCAACACAATGAATTATTCACCCAGTTCGGTTTTAACTACCTACGTCTGGGGGCTACCAAGCCAGGGATGAAATTCACTACTTGTAGAATTAATTTACAGACTCAACAACCTCGTTGACAATCTCCTAAACTTAATTCCTACTAATGAACTTTCTACCTAAGAGACCACTTAGTTATGAGAATACTACTCAATCCCTAAAACACTTCAGTGATATAATTCAAAGATCACACACTTTGAATAACACTACTTGATTCTGCTTCACAGCTTTGATCAAGAACAACTCAAAACAACAATACCAATTCACACTCGAATGGTTTACAAACACGAAGACACACACTCAGTCTTTAGCTCTTTTTCTTCGTTACTTTTCCTTCAGGAATGATGCGCATTATATAGCTATCTGAATTGGGCTTGGACCTGCTACAATATCTGATCTGATTTGTTGTTTAAAACTGAATCTTCAAAACAGGTTTTCTCTCTCAAAATCTTCTTAAATCTCTAGCCTTTAAACCTCCTACAAATCTGCATTAAATCTCTATGCAACAGAGAATATCTATCCCAAGATATCTGCAACCAATGAGACTAACAGCTCTCCCAAAATCCAGCTAAAACGCAAACCCTAACAACATCACTAAACCTGATGTTATTAATTCTGCAGATCTAATGTCACAACATCGCATGTGACATCAGACATCCAACTTAACTCTTAACATAACCCAATGCTAAGACTCAATGTTATGACATCACCCATATGACATCAGACATTGAACAACCTTTGTTTTACCAAAATTCTAGCCAATCACAAGAACTTACAGTATTCATTTAATTATTCAGGTTATACTATTTCACAATTTCTTAGAGAGGATTTTTGTATATACAAAGTCTTTTATTTAAAAATTAGAAGGTTTAAATAGTCATTTGGTCCCTGTAAGTTAGCGAGTTTTTGAATTTAGTCGCTGTATCTTTTTTTGTCTGAGTCCATACTCCTTATAACTCACTTTTGAGTTGCATTTAGTCCCTGACATTAGCCTTCTGTTAAAACAACGCTAATTGTGCAAACGGTGCTTACGTGTGTTTTTCTTTTTTATGTGATGCACACGTGGAAATCCATTTGGAGGGGCCTTGAAAAGAAGGACTTAATCCAAAAAAAATCATATTTTTCATTTTTCACTTCTTCTTCTTCGTCTCCTTTTCCTCTCTTAAGATTTTCATCTGAACATTTTTATCAAACACAACCTAATCTTGTTATTACTGAACCTGTTGCATCATCTGCAAAAAGTGAGCCAGGTAATACTGCACTTGTTACATCATCTGAACCTGTTGCAACTTCACAAACTTAAGATATACCTGACTATATTTTAAGTGCACCTGTTCAATCATCTGACAATGTGTCTACTGCATCTGTGTCTACTACTCCAAAAGTTCTTAAAACAGTTAAGTAAATTGTACCACTTCCTTATAATTTGGTATTATTCTATTGATGTATTGCAACTACAATATCCTATATTTTACATAAGAAGAAGAAGATGAAGACAAATAAACCACAAGTTGTAAGGAAATTGGAGTTGAGGAGAAGTGATACAATAAGGGTCCTTAGGTGCAAAAACATGAAGGGAGAAGGAAGTAATTCATCACAGCCTATGGATGTGGACAAGGGTCCATAGGCATGTTGACATAGTGTATTTTGATGCCTTTTGGATATGTTTGTTGTATCTTTATTGTATTGTTAGACATAAGTCTATGACATTTGGCTTTGTTTACTTTTGAGACATATCGAACCATTATGGTTTATGTTTAAGTGTGTATTTGCTATACTATGTGACAAATTTATATGCCTTTTGGCTATATGTAATTATGAGACATCTTTTGGTTTATGTATGGTGTGTTTTGCCTATATTTTGAGATCACTTTTTAATGCCTTTATGTTATACAATATTAACTAAAAGATTGCAAAACAAGGATGACATACAAACATATCATTAACAAACAATGATGTAATACAAACATTTCATTAAGCAAGAGGATGCAAAACAATAAGTAACAAACATTTAGGGATGAAAATAAAAAATTACATTACTTCTGATTCATAACATAATGTAGCATTACAATGACACATTTCAACAACTAATATTCTAATAGGGGCTAAAACAAAAACAAACAAAAAAACAAATTACAGACTCCATGAATCACTTCCATTTCAGGTAGGCAATGAAGAGACACCATGAAAGAGTCAACAAAAGCTTCAATATTCTAACCTTCTTCCTTTCATTTTCCAACTTCATTTTCATCTTCTCTTTTTTCCTAGCTTCAAGATCTTCAATGATGCACCCTAATTTCTAAACTACCTATGAGCAATTGCATCCAATTGGGTTTTTGTGTTCACTTGATGTGTTGCGTTTGTTGCACTCCAAAATTTTCCCTCACTGTTTTCTAACCTTAACTGGCTTTTGTTTCACAATCATTTACATTTTCCATTAGGTAATAAATTCATGAGCACGCATTTCATTTAGCTCCTAAGACATGGGATCAAGAGATTTCATGTTATCTGGGCTTGCCCTATTCAGAGGTGATTCAGTTGGTTCCTACTTCAGTCAAGTTGAAGCAAGGGTTGAATTCACATTATCATGAATATCTTCTTATCCAAAGGTTCATCAAGCTCCAAGATTTTCCTATTCAGAGGATTCATCAAAAGCATTGGGTCAGGATTTCATTGGTGTCAATCAGGGTTTGATTCTTTCTCAGTTCAAGTAATCTTCTTTAAGATTTATCAGTGTACATCAAGGTGAATTAGGGTTTCTCATTCATGGTTGAGCTTGTGGGCTTTTTATCAGTTGAGGTTCGTTAGATTGAGGTTTTCATGGCAAGTACATCTTGGTGGTCATGTTTCTTTCTACACTTCACATCTTATCCCCATCTTCAAAGTTTCCTCAGGCATTACTATTCTTTCAAGTGTTCGTTGCTTATGATACAAGTCAGTTGTGGTTGGAAGGTTAAAGTAGGGATTTTCATTGAGAATGCAAGATAGTTTTCATTGAGAATTAAGGATTTTGGTGAAGTGTCCATTCAAGTGGTTATTTGAGGTTTTTGAGTTCGAATTATTCAAGTAGATTGGTTCAAAGTTCTTAAGCATTTGATTTCTTGGAAGCTAAGGCACAAGTCCAAAGTGCAAGGGTTGAAAAGCATGTCCAATACGATCTCAAGATCATTCAAGATTTATGTCGTACATCATGGTTCAAGTGTTTCATTTCTAGTTCATCATCATTCAAAGTCAAGTTCAAACGTCCAATTGTCCAATCCATACCCATTACTAGATTGAGTTCATGAACCACATTTGGATATCCATTTTCTCGATCCATGTCCACCATCCAAATTTACATTGCAAATATCCATATCCATCTTAGTTCATTTCCAAATCCCTATTATTTAGCCCATATCAATTTAAATCCCAAATGCCCACTCAATTTCAAAACCATATTCACATTAAAACCATTTTTATCCACTCCTCCACAAAGAACAAGACCATCATGTGGACATATAATTGTACAAAAGAAATTACATAACAGCCCAATGGAATCATCATAGTAGAAAATAAGTCCATAGCAGTAACTAACAGCAGAAAAAAAAAGAAAAAAATACATAACTGTTTCAAAAAGAAACAACAGAGATTATTCACTTCAACACTAGCCTTTCTACGCCTTCACTTCAACCATGAGCAAACCAAAATAAACAAAGCTTTAATGCACGTCACGCCCTGCACTTCATTACAAGCCATACACTACTTTCACATAACCTGCCAAGCTAGCCACGATACAGTGAGAAACACATCACACAAGAGCAAAAACACAACACATCGTAATAACCAAGCCAACGTTACATGACCCCACGAAAACACGAACAAACCGTGACACAAACGACAAAATCAAAAAGGAAAACTCTAGCAGGATTAACAAATTCTAACAGACTTTCATTGTGAACCCGATTCTACCCCTGGGTCAAGTTATAAAGCCAGAAGTGCATATTTGAAGAAGGGAGATTGGTTCATCTTTCTGGCCATCTTCAATTCATCACTTTTCATTATTCATCTTCAAAACCTCCAATCTTCATCACCATCGTATCGTTCTCGTCATCACAGAACCTGCAAAAAAAATCAAGAAAATTCTGCAGCAAGAATTCGACGCGATTCAAAAGTAAGCAAATCACACAATAGTAACACAAGAAGAGGAAGAAGAATAAGGTAGCAGCTTATAGAACGTGAACACAACGACAACAACTAAGCACGCAAGAGAAAGAAGAAGGTTCGAAGTGCAAAACGAAACTCACCTGTAATTTGACGTCGAAATCGTCACGCAAATACGGTATTCTCGTTCTCAATCTTGATTTTGCATTGTGTGAATTCCAATTTGATGTTTGTGGTTTTTTGTAATTCGTGGTGTTTGCTCGACTTCTGCAATGAGTTGTGCTAGAATCGTGCGAAGAGAGTTGAAGTTGAGTGCAAATGTGTTTCTGCAGTAGTGTAGAGGCTGACGTCACGGCGGAAGGATTCTGTGAAGGTGGTGAAGTTGAAGAGGAGGACGTGACAAATTAGAGAGGGATCAGAAGGTTGAGGGATGAGTGGTATAGAGTGGAGACGAGAAGGTTGTAGTGTGAATGGAATCAGGTTGAGTGAAGAAGGAGAGGGGAAGGGTGCGCGGCGCATAGGGTAAGAAGGTGGCGGCGAAGTTGAGAAGGGTGATGGAAGAAGTTTGAGCGAAGAAGGTGAGGTGATGCTGAAAATTTTGCTTTCTTAAGTTTTTTAGTTCAGCATTTGGACCGGGTTTATGGGCCTTAGGAAAATTTCCTCACCACACGCCTTATTCACTCAGTGCACCCCCTAAACGAAGTCATTGAGCCTGAACCAAAGCCCAGGCGTCTGATCCCTTTTCAGCCACCCAATTTTACTCATGCACCTTCTTTTGTTTTTAGCTTAAGTTTTTTTTTTTTAATTTAAATTTTGTTTAAATGTTGTTCCTAATTTTTTATTGGAGTTTTGATAAGTCTTGTTTTTAATGTTAGTTTAGGTTTTATTTTTTATTAGGGATTTAATTTTGAATTAAATTTTGATTAAGTTCTATTTTAATTTTGTCCTTTGGCCAATTTTAATTAAATTTTAATTCTAGTTTTGACATTAGATTTTAATTCCAATTTTGTTGAACTTTGATAAAAATTCAATTTAGATTTTAATTTTGGATAAAATTTATTGTTGATCGCATCTTGGTCTCGATTTTATTAATTCGATTTGATTAAGGCTTATAGTGAATTTTGGTTGAGTTTTGAATTCTAGACTAATTCTTAGTGATACTTGTAAATATTTCTTGATGAAATCTTGTGAATGCTCTTGTTTCTATCATGATTTTGACGCCTATCTCGACTAATTCTTGATTAAATATTAATCAATTCTTGATGCATGCCTTGTGCTTGAACCTTGTTGGGTGTTTGATATTTCCCTTGTGATTGAGTTGTCTCGTGTTTACTTGTGCTTCGTACTCACATCTTCCCTTAGGGATTCTTAGTCCAACTTAATTTCTGATTAAGTTTGGAGTAGGATAGACATTAGGCTCTCAATCCAAGCATGATAACATTAGGATAGAATTTCCTTTCGTATCCTGACCTTAGGGCCATTTTGTATGATAACATGTAAGACTGAGTTCCCCTTAGACCTTCTGTGCGTATCTTTCTTCTTTCTAAAACCAATTTCAAAACACTTAATAAATATGATGTGCATAGTGCGTCATGATCCTTAAGCACGTAGGAAAAGATGAGCGGGTGCATTTCCAACCTCATCTTAGGGTACTTTTTGCGCGAGACATTTGGATTGTTAGCGCGAAGTATTCGATCCTATGTCATAGACTTTAGCACGATGCACATCTCAAATAAATTCAATTCACTTCTTCGAAAAGCTCTTCAACAAATCCAGAACCTTTTCTCTCGCCTCCGTGCAATCGAGATCTTTCCAACTAGTTGTAGTCCTGTGAACTACAGATGCTCTGATTCCTCATTCCCTAATGAGGATAAGTAGGCACTAGGATACCTATCCTTGGCGATCACACTAACAACTAACTACCCTTTTCTCTCGCCTCCGTGCGATCAAGACCAACCAGCTATTCAAGCCTTTTCTCTCGCCCTAATGCGATCAAGACCTTAACTAATTTGTGGTCATACCCTCGAACTATGGACGCTCTAACTTCCTCATTCTCGTCCGAATGAGGATACGTAGGCATAAGATAGCGAAGTATTGGCGAGCAATCTTCCCCCATCCATCCGTAGTCCTCTGAACTACGTTGACTCTGACTTTCCATTTGCACGAGGGAATACGTAGGCCTAGGACGGAGAAGTCCTATCGAGTCTCCTTTTGTTTTTCCCCTCTTGTTCTCGTTTAGCAGTATGCTTTAGATAACACACCTTTTGATTAGAACAACAAGCGTAGATCCCGTTGAGTACAACGGACGTGAGGGGGTGCTAATACCTTCCTCTCGCGTAATCGACTCCCGAACCCAAGTTTTAGTTGCGATGACCGTGTTTTCTCCCTTTTGAGGTTTCTTCAATTGTTTCCTTTCTCCCGTCGAGATAAATAACGTTCGGTGGCGACTCTGTTTTTCCGCCGGTTATTTTTCGCGTTGCGACAACTGGCGACTCTGCTGGGGACTCTGGTTCCCTATGCCAGTCAATCCTTGCGCTTGTTTGTTTCTGTTCATCGGGTGTTTATTTTTTGTGTGCATTTATTTGCTTTATTTGTTGTATATTACTGTATTTTACTGCAGTTATTGCATTTGATTACTGTTATCATATTGTTCTGTTGTTATTGTTGTTGTGTTGTTGGGTGGGATTGTTCCATGAGAGATAAGCACATTACCCAGGATTGAGTACACACGTAGGATTAGAGTGGGCTCTTGTTGACTTGCGTGGTGTTTGACACGTATTGTTGGCTTGAGTTAACATTTAGACGAGGCTTTCTTAGGAGATACTCTGACCTATATGCTTATACAGTAACCAGGGTGTTCCTTTGGGAGCTTATGACTCTGGAGACCGTTCATGGGAAATCAGATGAGGCCTCCTCAATTGGTGATGATGTCAAACCAGAAATGGTGAACGTATCATCATTTCTCTACCTGAGAGTCCGTGATACTGAGGACCTGCTAAGATGCCTTATCCAAGACTAGAACCCACATGTGAGGGGGGATGGGTTTTGTAGGAAATTTTAACCTTGAACCTACCAGGATTTCTAATTTTCTTATCAGTGTGGACTTATCAGCCTGATATTCTAGTATTCTGATTATTCTGGTATTCTGGTATTCTGGTTTTCCCGTCGGAGCATATTTTGAGCTTATTCCGTCAGCAGCACAACAGATTATTCAGAATATATGGAAGCTTTGGTCCCATGTCTGTTGTATTCATAACACTGCATTGCATAAGCATATGTGCATCATTTTACATATCATTCTCCAACCATAAACAACAAAGCTCATCCATCTTTTTTTCAGCTCGCAGTTGATTTCCTGACTCGCGTATTGGACTTGAATCAGCTTTTGGAAGAATCATGAACTCAGGAGAGCAGAACCAGTTTGTGACAAGGGCGGATGTTGAATTAATGAAAAACCAGTTTGATCAACTTGTGGAAGCAATGACAGCCTTGGAAAAGGGAAATGACAATGTTTAGAGGATTTCAGTCACTGGGAATGTCATTCCACCTTAAGTGAACAATGTTGCTCAAGCTCAGCCTATGCGGATCCCTATTGAGAATCCTACTATACAAGTATGTCCCATCGTCCGAGATGGATATTTCTCTTCTCTTGATGCCACACTCTATCAGAGCTTTGCATTCTCTATGCCATATTTCCAAGGGGTGTTTCCAAAGATGAAACCTAAAGACCTGAGGGTTGTTGAGTTTATGGAAATATATCATGTGTTAGACTAGAAGCTTAAAGCCCTGGAGTGGCGTGGTGCTCTTGATCTGAATGCTTTAAATATGTGTTTGGTGTCTGGCCTTGTAATACCACCAAAGTTCAAGACACTAAGGTTTGAGAAGTAAAAAAGGGATAGTTGTCCAAAGCAACATTTGGTGATGTTTTGCAAAAGAACGACCTCATATGTCCACAATGATAAGCTTATGATTCACTACTTCCAAGATAGTCTGAGTGAGGCATCACTGAGTTGGTACATGCAGTTAAATAGTGGTCACATCCAATCATGGTCGGACCTAGCCAACGCCTTTGTGAAGCAATACAGATATAATCTTGACATGGTTCCCAGCTGCATGCAGTTGCAAGGCTTATCTCAAGAGGACAATGAATCCTTCCGAGGGTATGCTCAAAGATGGAGAGAGGTAGTTGCTCGTGTTCAACCGCCACTTTTGGATAGAGAATTCGTTGACCTGTTCATGAATACTTTGCAAGGTCCATACTTGGATTAGATGATTGGCAGTTGTAGCGAGCGATTTTGGACGCGGTTCTTAAGCGCTGGTCGCTCTCTGCGGTTGAGCTTAAACTACAGGTCGATTCATTTTTTATCCTATTGTGAGCTGAATAAGGAAGGGAAATAGATGTCTCCAATTAACCCTGCTTTGCATACTGAGTTTAAACAGCGATCTATTAGGTTACGAATGCTATCAATGTGGGGGGGCCTTTGTACTGGTTATTTGTATTTTCGCCAATAGGGTTTCTTTCTTTTTATCTGGGCAGAAGGTTTCTGGCGGGGAACAAGGATTAGGATGTTAGGACTGATGCTTTTTGATAGGTATGTGAGAGTATGGGATTTTGGTTTTTTGTTGATTGTGCTCGCTAAGATCTTTTTTTTCGATCTTATGCCTACGTATTCCCGTTTACCGAAACAGGGAAATCAGAGCGTTCGTAGTTCCTCCTATTCTATGGGAGGAAATGGGTGTTTTTGGTGTCTTGTTCAAAGCCCAAGACGTGAAGCTAAAGGGTAGTTTGTATCTTGTTCAAAGCCCAAGATGTGAAGCTGAAAAGTCTATTTGTATCTTGTTCAAAGCCCAAGATATGAAGCTGAAGGGCCTCGACTTTAGAGAGAATTTGTCATCTCTAAAGAAGGGTTTGTCTGTCACAACTATTGGGTGACTGGTTATAAAGGAGAATTACTTTAACCGGGATATGTGAATCTGGCAATGCCATAATTTCCTTTATAGAGGAGTTCCAACCTGAAGGAGAAGACTTTAACTTAGTGTAGAGCAATGCTATCTTTCCTTAGGAATTTCTCATGCTAAAAGAGGGACAGTGGCATGGATGTAGATGATCCAGAGGCTTGCCGCTTACAGCGATTAGATAAAGGGAAATGAGTTGTTGATGTTTGTGTACTGTGAACGAGGCACAACTTTGATGCTAAAAGGTTGATTGGATCAACCAGTGGTTTTCTTATACAAAGCCTAAGAGGAGGCTATTGGCCCAACAAGAGGGAGTTTTTATGTGTCTCGACGAAGCCCGAGAGAGAGGCTAAAAGGGTTGACTTAACAGGAGAATCTTTTATACTCAACAAGAGAGTGTTTTTGTATCTCGTACGAAGCCCGAGATGGAGGCTGAAAGGGTTTGACTCAACAAGAGAGTCTTTTATACTCAACAAGAGAGTGTTTTTTGTATCCCGTACGAAGCCCGAGATGGAGGCTAAAAATGTTTGACTCAACAAGAGAGTCTTTGTATCTCGTACGAAGCCCGAGATGGAGGCGAAAGGGGTGATTGACTCAACGAGGGAGTCTCTTATGTGTCTCGTACAAAGCCCGAGAGAGAGGCTAAATGTTGTTTGACTCCACTGGGGAGAATTTTGGTATCTCATACGAAGCCCGAGATAGAGGCTAAACGATTGCTTCGCTGGAAAGAATCATTGAACAAAGCCCAAGAGGAGGCTATGGTAACTGTTTCAGTTAAGTGACAGGTCCAGTATACTGATTTTAAAGAGAAAATCAGTTCTTACATGAGTAATACTGTACTCAGGGATTTGATTTGAGGATCAGGGATATTTCCTTCTCTTTGAGGAAACGGGAAATCCAAAGGGTATTGAGATTGTCCGAGTCTGCGGGTTTCCTTCCTATTTAACGAAGGGGTCACTTGAGAATGTCTTTGAGACTCAAGGAAGTTAGACTATCCGTGTCTAGAGTTTTATCTTTTGTACTATGCTTTGAGAAACAGTAGTAGACTCTATGAAAGGACTGTTCTATGAGGATGACTAGGTTCTGTTCCTATACCTCTAGGAGGTCGTCGGGACAATTTGTACGAAGCCCAAGAGGAGGCTGGAAACTTTTAAGAAGCCGACGGGTCCTTGTACTAAGCCCAAGAGGAGGCTATCATTCCCGGAGGAAGAGATCATTATACGAAGCCTAAAAGGAGGCTGTGAATACTTCTAAGAAGCTGTAGGGTCCTTGTACGAAGCCCATGAGGAAGCGGGGTTGCTTTTAGGAAGCCTGTGGGTCCTTGTACGATGCCCAAGAGGAGGCCGATGCTTTTAAGAAGCCGATGGGCCCCCAAACCCCGAGAAATTCAAGGCAAGCTATTCACAAGGAATAGATTAAGTCAGGAAAGTTCGAGAATTTGGAAGAAACTCAAAGATGCCATTCACGGAGAATACATTCATCTTTGGGAGTAGAGTTTCTTGACGATTCCTAATGAGGACAGCCGAAGAGAAGACTGTATCTAGTGATCCTATTGGGGATCTAGTTGTCTATTTCTACGAATAAACGAAACATCGTCACCTAGTTCTAGACGTAGTTGCCGGGAAAACTCTAAATATCTATACTATTATTACACAGTTGATATGAGTTTATGAAAGAAGACTTACAGCGAAACAGCCCCACAATACAGTTATATATATATGAGTTTGTGAAAAGGGACTTACAGTGAAACAGCCCCACAATACAGTTATATACATATGAAAGCGGTAAATGAAAACGGGTAAACACTTACTCGGTTGTAGAGCTTCCATGTTGTTTGGTTAGTTGTTCAACAAAGAAAGATTGAAAACAACAGCATATTCAAAATCAAAGGAGAAAGTGCTTTGAAAAAGAAAGATTTGGGGCTTACAGCTCAAGGAGAGGCCCAGGGTTTTATCAGTGAGCGCACTGTTTGAATTTGTACAGAGGGACTTATACAAGTGACTGAGGCCCAAGAATGTTTTCTGTACAAAGGGATGGGTCTTACACTCTAATAGAGGCCCAAGTGAGTTTTAAGAAAAGAAATGGGTCTTACTACTCGAGGGTAGGCCCAATGGTTAATTTTGAAAAGGGCGACGATCGCGCCGAGGTTTTGGAAACACCGTGGGACTTGTACAAGTGACTGAGACCCAAAATTTTGGTATTTACAAAGGGATTGGGTCTTATACTCTATTAGAGGCCCAAAGAGTTTGGAACATTTGAGTATGATTAAAAATCAAAGAAACCCCAATTTTCACTTTTTAAAAGTAATTTTTCAAAGAAAATTAATAAAAAATGACAAAAAAAAAATCAAATAAGTTTAAATAAACCACTTGTGATTTTTGGTTAAGGTTTGAAAAATGAGGTTTTAATCACAAGATGATTTAAAACTTATTTAGTTTTGATTTTCAAGATGAATATTCACTTTTAAAATGTTAAAAACAATTAAAAATGAATTTATTCACAAAAATACCAACTATATTAAATAAATAATATAAATTTGATTTTTTTGGAGAATAAAATATTTTACTATTTTTGTGATTTTTCAGAAAAAGAACCAATAAAAAATAATCAAAATTGAGGGAGTTATTAATTTTCCAAATCATTAAAAAATAATATGAAAAATGAGAAAATATAAAAAAGAGGGGTTGGGTCTTACACTCTATTAGAGGCCCAAAGTGTATTTTTGTACAAAAGATGAGGCTTACAACTCAGGGAGAGGCCCAAAATATTTTCAGTTTGAAAATGGCGATCGCGCCGAGATTTTTAACGTATCGGGACTTATACAATAATTGAGGCCCAAAATTGTTTCGTTAAAAAAGGGTTGGGTCTTACACTCTAATAGAGGCCCAAGTGTTAAAAAATGAAAAGAAATGGGACTTACAGCTCAAAGAGAAGCCCTGTTGATTTTCGTTTGAAAATGGCGATCGCGCCGAAGTTTTCTTTTAACGCAGAGGAACTTATACAATAAGTGAGGCCCAAAATTGTTTTGGTTAAAAGGGGATTGGGTCTTACACTCTAATAGAGGCCCAAAGTGTTTGAAAAAGATTTGTTAGGGTGAAAATCAAAGAAACCCCAATTTCATTTTTAAGGCATTTTTCCAAGAAAAATTAAGTAAAAAATGATAAAAATATCAAATAAAAATCATTAAATAATGATTAAGGTTTATGAAAAAAATATTTTATCCACATAAATATTTAAAATCATTTTGGTTTTAAAAATTAAGAAAAAAAAATCATTTTAAAAGCATTTAAAACACTATTTTTAAATATATTAAAAAAAAAAATTTTTTTGTGGATTAAAATATTATGGGGTATGAATTGGAAAATGATGATTTTTTGCTATGTAAAAAAATTAGTTGAGTTTTGAAAATAAAAATAAGAAAAAGAGGAAAAATGTCACAATAATATCTCCGACATCTCTTATGGGGTAAAAACGAGTACCGAAACTTTAATTTTCAACACGTTTTTTATCAAATTTCAAACACTCATAACTCTCTCAATTTTTATCGGAATCAAAATCCGGAAGTACCTATCTTGACCGATTTTTTGCAAGGAATCCGATGGTACCACACATACACACTGAAACTCGACGTACGAAACACGCAAATCGAAAAACTAGAACTGCACTTAATTCGAAAACATCGTTTCGCGCCAAACTTCCGACACGCGTAACTCTCTCGATTTTTAACGGAATTAAGATCCGGAAGAGCCTATCCTGACTGATTTTCCACGAGGAATCCAATGGTATTGCACATGCACGCTGAAACTCAACGTACAAAACGTAACAATTAAAAAACCAGAACTACGCGTTAGTTGAAAACATCGTTTCGCGCCAAACTTCCGACGCGCGTAACTCTCTCGATTTTTAACCGAATTAAGATCCGAAAGAGTCTATCTTGACCAATTTTTCGCGAGGAATCCAATGGTATCACACATGCATGCTGAAACTCAACGTACAAAACGCAGCAATTAAAAAACCAGAACTGCGCGTTAGTTTTCGACGTCGTTTCGCGTCAAATTTCCAACACGCGTAACTCTCTCGATTTTTAACCGAATCAAGATCCGAAAGAGTCTATCTTGACCGATTTTTTGTAAGGAATCCAATGGTATCACTCACGCACACGGAAACTCAACATACAAAATGCAACAATTAAAAAACCAGAACTGCATGTGTTTTCGGCGCCGTTTCGCGTCAAATTTCCAACACGCGTAACTCTCTCGATTTTCATCGGAATTGGAATCCGTAAAAACCTATCTTGACCGATTTTTTACAAGGAATCCAATGGTATTATTCACGCACCCAGAAACTCACTGTACAGAACACACAAAGTAAAAAAACCAGAACTGCTATCATTAATTCGACGTCGTTTCGCGTCAAATTTCCAACGCGCGTAACTCTCTCAATTTTCATCGGAATTGAAATCCGTAAAAAACCTATCTTGACCGATTTTTTGCAAGGAATCCAATGGTGTTACTCATGCACACTAAAACTTAATGTACAGAACACACGAATCAAAACAACCAGAACTGGACATGATTTTAAAACAACCAAAATTCCACATATAAACATGTTAAAATGCAAACAGTGGGAGGATCACAACATACACATTAAGGACTACATTTTTGCCTCAAGAATTGTTCAATATGATGCATGTATGTAGACAACAAAGGAAAGCATGATTCAAAGAATTCAAGTTGTGAATTTTACCTCTTTTTTGGAGATTTTGGGCAACCTACCAAGTGCTTTGCTCCAGAAATGATTTGATGCTTTGGACAACCTCAAATGACCTCTTAGAAGCTTTTAGGATGGTTGGAATCGGCTGGAAACCTCTGGAGCAAGTTTGAGCACTTTCTCGCAAAATGGTCAAAAGTGGCCAAAATGCCAACTCTCTCAAATGGTGTTCCAGATGTGTGGCACCATTTGGGACAGTTTAAGGATGATATTTAGAGTGTGTTTGAGGTTTTATCTGGTTTGGAAAGTGACTGAATCAAGACATGGCTTGAAAAATGCAAAAAAGTGTCATTTTGAGGTTTTGAGAGGTGACTTTGTGATGTTGGTGTTATAGGTCACTTGTGAGAGTTTGGATCACCTACATATGATGTTTATGAGGTGTTAGGATCATGAGCTATGATGGAAATGCTCTCTAACTCAAAAACTCATAATTTCCTTACTAAAGAAGGCATTTTGGAGTGAAAGAGAGAATTTGAGAAAAGCATCTGTTTGATGGCTTTGGTGTACTCAAACTGAGCACAAATGAGCTCTATTTATAGTAGAGCAAGTTTGTTTTGCAAGCAATAGTGAATGGTGGCTGTAGCAGAGGTTTGGCCAATGAAAATCCAAGTCTCCTCTAGCCATTGACTAAAGGTTAGAGCACAGGCTGATGGTTCCCTAGTTATTGGAGGAATCTTGACTGAATTCAGTTGGAGGAAGCTCAGTACATGCCACCTCTAAGCATCCATTAAATGCTCCAAACCAAAATTGGAGTTTTGTCCCTCTTTTAGGGATTTCTAGGTTTTGACATGCTTTTTTTGGTTCCTTGGACTTGGGAGGTTCATGGATCAGATCATCCCACTTGGATTTGATCCTTAGATGTGTCCAAAATGATGACAAGGCTTGAAAATTCGTGTGGCACAAAAAATGTGCAAATCTGCCCTGAAAAATTCAGCTGCAGCAAGCCTTTTTGTAAGATCCATAACTCCCTGCTCGAGTATGCTACATGGACGTTCTAGGACTTTCCGGAAAGCTTAGATGACGTAATTCAACTTTGATGTTTGGCCCTAGACCTGGTTCAACTTGGATCATGGAGAAAAACAGCCTTGAAGTTGGGACATTGTGCTGAAATTACAAGGCAGATTTTTGGCTAAGTGCTGAAAAATGTCAATTTTAGGTTTTTAGCCATTTTGATCCAACCATAACTCAAAATCCATGATGAATTGGGATGAAGTGTAGTTGACACTTTTGTAGAGGGCCATGAGGGCTACAAATCAAGCTTTGGATGGGAAAAAATGGCTTTGTGGTTTAGGAGTTATGATCCTCCAAAGTTGGTACCCTTGCCACTTTATTCCATAACTTAGAAAAATTTCTAAGTTTTTATGGTTACCCCTTTTACAAGTTATCCCACTTTCTTTGATTTTTCTTGATGAATGATGATTCCAATCACACATTAACATCATTTTAGGGTTAAAAAACCATTTTTATGAAAAATCTCAAAAAGTCAAAGTTTGACTTTTGTGCACAGTTGACTTTTTATCAGATGAATTCCAAACTGTGCGATCCTTTAGGAAATCATGTCCTTGACCTAAATCAAAATTGATGGACATGTTCCATGGGTGTTATAGGGTGTATTTAATCGTGTCCCATGGCTTGGGAGCATGTCCTGGTCAAAAGTCAAAGCTACAGTTGACTTTTCTCATGAAACCCTAACTGTGGTTCAGATGAAATTGAAACTTGTTGCTCAAGCTTCTTGGGTTAATCCATTGTTGAAAATGGATCAACGTGGTATGTTGGAGACCCTCAAATCATGTCTTGAGGTCTTGGCTCATGATTTGTCCCAAAAGTCAACTTAGGGGTGAATTAGGTCAAGAAACCCTAATTCCTGATTTTTGATGTATGCATCCCCTGAGGCTAAATTGACTTGATGATGGGGTTTATGATGTTCCATGGAGCATTTTAGGTTATGCTTTGAAGTATTGGCTCATGCCCAGAGGAAAATTTCCATCTGGAGGCCCTAGTCGACCAAACCCTAATTTGGTGACACTGACGATCCTAAGGCTTGATCCACCTAGAAGGGAGTAGCCTTGTGCTTAATCCTTGAAGTGGGAGTCCTCTTGATCCATTGTGAATATTTGAGAGGCTAGATAAGTTGAAGATCATGTCATTCCTTGATTGATCCTTTGTCTAAGAGCTCTACGAGGGCTTGAAAGCCTAAATCCCGTTTATAGTGAATGCTCACCCGCCTTTGGGGAGACTAATGAGGTATGATGGTCCATCCATATTGTGCTGATGATTTGCACAATGATGGGAAATCTTAGTGGTCAAAATTTGGGGTATGACAGATGCCCCTATTTAATCTTCTTGGATCCGAAGGTTTGTATGACGAAGGTATTCGGGCATTCGGGGTGCAAGAGGATTAAATATCGGAATACCCGAAATTTTGATGGTGGTTATGAATGGTAGCTTACGCATTCATCTTCTTTAGCTAAGCGAAGATGCTTAGAAAAGGTAAACTTCCCCTCGATCCTGGTCTTCAGCCAAGGAGCTGGTCTCAGTTTTCTTTTGAAATAAACTTCCCCTCGATCCTGGTTTCCTACCAAGGAACTGGTCTTAGTTTCTTTTGTAAAATTCCCCTCGATCCTGGTTTCCTACCAAGGAACTGGTCTCAGTTTCTAAAGTAAACTTCCCCTCGATCCTGGTTTCCTACCAAGGATCTGGTCTCGGTTTCTGATATAAACTTCCCCTCGATCCTGGTTTCCTACCAAGGACCTGGTCTTAGTTGCTGAAATAAACTTCCCCTCGATCTTGGTTTCCTACCAAGGAACTGGTCTCAGTTTCTTTTGTCAATAAACTTTCTTGACAAGGAACGCTGTTAGTAGCGGTTTTCCTTCAAACTTCTCGCCGAATTTTCCTGGGGAGATGCCATTTGAGTGGAAAAAATTTTGATGTTAGACTTGCTGGGGAACCCATTCGTCTGAATTGTAGAGGTGCACAAACTTCTCTATTTTGGAGATGCCATTTATCGATTCTACTGGGGAAAGCGAGTCTCTTGAGAGACTGTTTGCGTTTGGGGTCTTACATCATACTTTTCTCGGGATATTTCCGGAGAAATGCCATATGATGGGATCCAATTTTGAGGTGCCGATGACCTTTTCATCAGTGGTTTTTTCGGAGAAAAACTGTCGTACCGCCGAATCTCTGATTAAGAGGCTTTCTCTGGGGATTTTCCTTAATCCGGGAAAGCAAGGATATCATCTTCAATGGCGAAGAGTGATATTTGTTGAAAGTTTTCTTGTTTCTCAGAGGTTCAAGTTATCAAAGTGGTCGAGGACCGTCTCTAATCCGGAGATAAACTAGAGGAGAGATTGCTTAGATGATTCACTTCCTAACGAGGAAAGGTCTGACAACTCGATTGGGAGGACTTATCATTAGGGGATAAGAACGACTAGAGTGATAGTGATGCAATATGAATGCGACTGTAAATCAATAATGCATGATGTATGTATGCATATGCTGACAAAACTGACGCGACATACAGACTAAGAGATGAACACGACTGGATACTCGGCCCTAGTGGGGCATGTAGAAATATCGCTGGTTCAAGATAGCAATTCTGCCTTGCTTAGGAGAAACGGTCCCTGTTGGGGGCGACGCTGGTCGGGCTTAGGAGATGAGAACTCGACCGAGGATGTCAGACGAAACATGGTCTCTGACATTGCTGATCCTTCATTCAGGCGTACTGGTCTAGAAGGAGTACTTTGATTCTGCACTTTGAGGTTCGAACACCTTTGGAGACGCGATTGATGTTCTTTCGATGTTTAACAGTCAAAAGAAATTGCCATCTCTATTTTAAAAAAGCAGAAAAATTTTATCAAGTAAATTCATTTTTGTTTTATTTCAAGAATCGTTGATCATGTTAAAATGTCGTTCTGTAAAGCTAAAACAAGTAAGAATTACAAACAAAAGCACAAAGGCTCAAATTTTATTGATAAGATGGAGATCAGCCAAACGCGTGATTCCAAAGAGTATATACAAAGTTTGAAAATGGTAATTTACAGGGAAAAGTGCTTCGTTGAAACATAACGACCACTGCCCTTCTACCAACTTTAAACTCGGGACATCCTGAGCTTCTGTTGAAGATGACCTTGACTGGAGTTTTCCTCCGATGGATGCTGTAACTGCTGCTGAGGGACTTGCCTCTGTTGAACATAGTTACTTGCCATTATCCCTAATTTTTGCCTGGATTGTACTTTGATGTTTCCAATCCATCGGGATGATTTTTTTTCATGTCTCTAACTTTTGTCTGGACCACCCTTTTGGGTTTTCAATCCACCGAGACGTTTTTTTTTAGGCGAAATATTTCTTGACTACGTCAACATTCGTGGGGTAGGCAAATTCCTCTCCGTCCATGGTTGCAAGTCTCAAGGCACCGCCTGAGAAAGCTTTCGTGACCACATAAGGGCCATCATAATTTGGGGTCCACTTGCCCCGGGAATCAGTGAGAAATGATTGTATCTTCTTGAGCACGAGGTCTCCTTTTCTGAAGACACGGGGTCGAACCCTTTTGTCAAAGGCTTTCTTCATTCTTTGCTGATACAACTGTCTGTGGCATATGCCGTGATTCGCTTCTCTTCGATCATATTCAGTTCGTCGTGTCGACTTTGACACCATTTAGCTTCGGTGAGCTTCGCTTCCATCAATACCCAGATTGATGGGATCTCTACTTCTATAGGGAGAACTGCCTCCATGCCATATACTAGAGAGAAAGGGGTAGCCCCTGTTGAAGTGCGAACAGATGTGCGATAATAGTGAAGAGCAAAGGGTAGCATCTCGGGCCAATCTTTATAGGTTACAACCATCTTTTGAACGATCTTCTTGATGTTCTTGTTAGCCGCTTCTACCGCTCCGTTCATCTTGGGTCGGTAGGGAGATGAGTTATGGTGTTCGATCTTGAACTCTGCACACAACTCTTTCATCATCTTATTGTTCAAGTTAGATCCATTATCAGTAATGATCTCGCTTGGAACACCATAACGGCAGATGATATTGTTTTTGATAAATCGGACCACCACTTGTCTGGTTACATTGGCGAATGACGCTGCTTCGACCCACTTGGTGAAGTAGTCAATGGCTACTAGGATAAATCGATGTCCGTTTGAAGCCTTGGGCTCAATCATGCCAATCATGTCGATTCCCCATATGGAAAATGGCCATGGGGAAGAGAGAACTTTGATATGTGATGGCGGTACATGAATTTTGTCGGAGTATATCTGACACCTGTGACACCTCCTCATGTACTTGTAGCAGTCGGATTCCATTGTCAACCAATAGTACCCTGCTCTTAGAATTTTTCTCGCCATTGTGTGTCCGTTGGCATGAGTGCCAAAGGATCCTTCGTGAATTTCTTTTATCAACATGTATGCTTTTGGTCTGTCGATGCATCGGAGCAAGACCATGTCAAAATTTCTCTTATAAAGTGTATCACCGCTCAGGAAGAAGCTGCCTGCTAGTCTTCTGAGGGTCTTTCTGTCTTTTCTAGATGCCCCAGGTGGGTATCCTTGTTTCTGAAGGAAGCATTTGATATCGTGATGCCAAGGTTTGTCGTCTGTGACTGCTTCGATCGTGAAGATGTAAGCGGGCCGTTCAAGGTGCATTATGTCGATCTTAGGTAGGTCATTCCATTGACCTACACTAATCATGGAAGAGAGAGTGGCTAAGGCATCAGCCATGTGATTCTCATCACGAGGGATGTGATGAAACTCAACTCTGTTGAAGAAGGGTAATAACCTCCTTGCATAGTCTTTGTAAGGAATCAGTCCTGATTGGTATGTATTCCAATCTCCTTTTATCTGATTGATAACCAAGGCTGAGTCGCCGTATACGTCCAAGTTTTTTATCCTTAAATTAATCACTTCTTCGAGACCCATGATACAAGCTTCGTATTCGGCCTCATTGTTCGTACATTTGAACGTAAGTCTGGCAGTGAAAGGAATGTGGGTACCCTGAGGGGTAATAATGATTGCCCCAATTCCATTTCCATAATGATTAACTGCTCCGTCAAAGATAAGTCCCCATTGGGAACTTGGTTCTGGCCCTTCACTGGGTAACGGTTTATCGCAATCTTTCATTTTTAGATACATAACATCTTTGTCTGGGAAGTCAAACCCGATTGATTCTTGATCGTCAATCGGTTGATGAGCCAAATGATCGGCTAAAATACTTCCCTTAATGGCTTTCTGAGCGTGGTACTCTATGTCATATTCTGATAACAGCATCTGCCAACGGGCAATTCTTCCCGTAAGAGCAGGTTTCTGGAAAACATACTTGATTGGATCCATTTCAGAGACCAACCAAGTAGTATGACGAATCATGTACTGGCGAAGACGTTTGGCTGCCTGAGCCAAAGCACAACAAGTTTTCTCGAGCATCGTGTACCGAGTCTCGCAGTCGGTGAATTTCTTGCTTAGATAGTAGAAGGCAGACTCTTTCCTTTTAGTTTCGTCTTGTTGGCCAAGTACACATCTCATTGAGTCCTCTAGGACTGTGAGGTAGATGATCAGTGGTCTTCCTTCCACTAGAGGTGATAGAATCGGCGGATTCAACAGATATTCCTTAATACTGTCGAAGGCGGTTTGGTAATCTTCTGACCAAACGCAATCCTGGTTCTTTTTCAGTAATTTGAAAATCGGCGCACATGTCGCGGTCATAAGGAATATGAATCTGGAGATGTAGTTCAAACGTCCCAGGAATCCTCTGACTTGTTTTTCAGTTTTCGGAGAAGGCACTTCTTGAATGGCCTTGACCTTGTCAGGATCAACCTCAATTCCTTTATGGCTGACGATGAACCCTAGGAGTTTCCCTGAACGGACATCGAAGGTGCATTTGTTGGGATTCAAGCGGAGTTTGTACTTTCTCAACCACTCGAATAGTTTTGATAGGTGGGTCGCATGCTCCTCTTCTGCTCTAGATTTAGCAATCATATCATCGACATATACCTCGATTTCTTTGTGTATCATGTCATGAAACAGAGTAGTCATGACCCTTTGATAGGTTGCCCCTGCATTTTTCAAACCGAACGACATTACCTTGTAACAAAAGGTACCCCATGGGGTAATGAACGAAGTTTTCTCCATGTCTTTCGACGCCATTTTGATTTGATTATAGCCCGAGAATCCATCCATGAAGGAGAAAACTTTGAACTTTGTTGTACTGTCAACCAGCATGTCAATGTGTGGTAAAGGAAAGTCATCCTTTGGACTTGCCTTGTTCAGATCTCTGTAATCAACACACATTCTGACCTTTCCGTCCTTTTTGGGAACGGGTATGATGTTGTCTAACCATTGAGGATATTCTGATGTGGCGAGGAAACCCGCGTCAATCTGTTTCTGTACTTCCTCCTTGATTTTGATGGCCATGTCCGGATGAGTCCATCTCAACCTTTGCTTTACTGGCAGACATTCCGATCTTAACGGTAAGTGATGTTCCACGATGCTGGTATCCAACCCTGGCATATCCTGATAAGACTAAGCGAATACATCGGGGAATTATTTGAGAAGCTTTATCAAACTTTCTTTGACAGTTGGATTGAGCAGTGCCCTAATCCTGATTTCTTTTCTCTCTTTTTCCGAACCCAAGTTTACCGTTTCCAACGGCTCTTTGTGAGGTTCAATGGACCTTTCCTCTTATCTGAGTAGTCGGGAGATCTCTTCTGGAATTTCGTTGTCAACTTCTTCTTCAGCCTCGAATACCGAGAATTCAAAGTTAGGAGAAGGCATCGGATCGTATGTTTCAACTGGGTTTAAAACAAGCAATCTGCATGACGTGATGATTCGTGTTTAGAAGAGATAGAGAAAATGCAAGTGTGTACAGTGTATTTATTTTACTGCTAGTTTTTATTTTTAAATGTTTTTTAGGATTACCATTTTCTGAAAAAGCAAAAAGAGAAAACAGCAATTAATGCGGAAATTACAGAACGACGTTATTTTATTAATGAACAAGTCGATCCCTGAAACTACAGCCCTATAAAACAAAACTCTGTCGCTTTGGGCAAAGCGAAGAGGGAAAATTTACAGAAAGCGAGCCTTATCAAAACATCCGTTTCACCTGGGCAGGGTGAAAGGTTAAAGATGGTAATTACTTTGACTGATGAACAATCTTCGGAACATCGACAGCAACCCATTGGCGGCGAACTCCTCGGTGAATCACAAAGTCTGGCACCTTCCTCGATTTGTCTTCAGAAATAACGCTGATTTCTGGTGGAGCAGGATCATTGGAATCTGTCTCTCAGGCAGAGTTGTCGTAGGAGGATTCCTCTGTTGTATTCTGCAGAGTATTGGTGCTCTCAGGTACATCTCCCAATCTAGCTGGCTGGATATCTTCGAGCCTGATACGAGAGCTTTCAGGAGCGGTGTACTTGACCATAAAGTCGAATTTTCCACTTGGTTGTCCCAAGGTGTCCCACACTTCTTTGGAACTGGAGGAGTCATCTCTCTCGATGACGTTGACCTCAGGGAAAGCATAGTTGATGAACTATAGTCCTGCAAACGTTGCAAATTCATCGTCATGTTGAGTAGTTTCTGAATGACCTGAGTGTTGATCCCATGAAATGGCGGGGACACAGGTATTCTGTTCAATGACGGTCAGCTGATTTTCATTGCTCGGCTGACTTTCTGGCCCCGAGTCTCCTGGGTAAGGCTGCCACATTGGCAGGCCATCCATCGGGCCATAGTAGGTGTAGTCAAATTTGTCTTTCATCAGAGTGTCTTCCTCTAATGAATTTGGCGGAGCACGGCATTCTTCCGGATCACAATCCCCGTATATCATTTCGACATCTGACCGTGGTATAAATCTCAGACTCTGTGCGGGATAGCAAAATGGCGTAGGCACTTCTTTCTGAGACATATAACCGTCCTTGTTAAGATAGGACTTCCATTCTTCATCTGTGTCAAAGGGATCTTCCTCATTGATAGCATGAACTGTCTGAGACACTGGGTGAAGAAAACCTCCACTGTGGAAGAAGTTTTGAAGGGGATGAAGACTTTCGCCGTTGGCAGCTGTCTGGGTACAGGTTGTAGAAAAACCAAGACCCTTCTTTGTTTTATTGTTAGTGGGAATGACAAGCTGTCTCCATCCTGTCGTATCGGTACTCTCGACTGCTTTGATAGCATCGTTGTATGAGGAAATCGAGGTTCCTCCTTTGAAATGATTATCCTTGCTCACCGACAGTGCTTGGAACTGAATTCCAATAACCTCTTCGGGTTCTATACCAGTAGATGATGACAAGTTACTCACAAGCAAGGCTTGTTCCCCACAAACCATGATAAGCTGATCGTTCTGAACAAATTTTAGCTTTTGGTGGAGGGTCGAAGTGACCGCTCCAGCCTGATGTATCCAAGGTCTTCCTAATAAACAATTGTATGTTGCCCGGATGTCCATGACCTGGAAAGTGACTTGGAAAGTGTGAGGACCAATAGTTATGGGAAGATCAACTTCGCCGATAACCGTTTTTCTGGATCCGTCGAATGCTTTGACGACGACCTCGCTGACTCTCATCAGAGGGCCTTTGAATGATAATTGCATCAAAGTGGACTTCGGCATAACATTCAGGGCTGACCCTGTGTCTACTAGTACGCTGGCTAAAGCATCGTCCTGGCAGTTAACTGTAATATTGAGCACCATATTATGACGGCGACCCTCTTCGGGTAATTCCTCATCACTAAATCCCAAATTGTTGCAGGAAGTGATGTTAGAGACAACGCTATCGAACTGTCTGATTGTTACATCCTGTTCCACAAAGGCTTGCTCCAAGACTTTCTGTAGAGCCTCTCTGTGTGCTTCTGAAGTGAGTAACAGTGATGATACTGAGATCTTTGAAGGAGTCTGTAACAGTTGATTGACAATGTTGTGTTCACTCCTTTGGATTAGCTTCAGCATCTCATCATTGTTTTTTGAAAGGTCCGGATTACTGGATTGACCGATTGGTGGATCGGGAGCTTCTGTCTGAAGTTCCTTTTCTTTGTTAACTTCCCTAACCCCTCGGTTGAATATTCTACCACTCCCTGTTACTCGACTGATGTCTGCAATGTTCACAACGGAGGGTAATGGAATTTCCTTTCCATTCTCAACTATTGTTGCACCGTATTTGTAAGGGATAGCCTTAGTTGATTCATACGGTAGTGGTCTCGGTAGATAGATGACTATGGGAGCCTTCTGATTTTTCTGACCATCGTAAGTAATCTCGATCCGTTCCCGGTTGGGAACTTTAGATTCGTCGAGTAGAGGGATGATGGTAAAAACATCCCTGGTATGGTAATGACCAGAGATTGTGACAACATCCTCGACTTGATTGGCAAGGTAGTTCGGCGTCCAATTGATGGGTCCAGAACCCGGATATGGGCGAATCTCTCCACGATCCACCTGACCCTGAAGTGCTGCTCTCACAAGGTAACACCCTTGATTACTTTCCGAACAGACGCTACAACGATCGTAATTGTGTGGTGGCACCTGGCCACGCCCACTTTGAATACAATGTAACCTCACTAGGTTAGCTTCCACAGATCGGACATCCTGATTTTGACGATGAGTAGGATTCCTGTTACTGATACTAATTTGCTGAGTATCTTCATCCATATAAATTAGCATCCACCACTCATTTAACAAGTACTGAAGTGCCTCATGGACAAGGGTACAACCTCGATCATTTTCGCAACCTGCTTTATAGCTTTGATAGTCGTGTGATATTAAGAATCCGAGTCAGACCCGCTCAGCATGTAACTCTACCAGGTTGGTATTCATCACGCGAATATCGAAGATTTAAACCATATTGATCTGATAAGGGTTCCTATCATGGTAGTCTTGGATCCATCCAAGATCCATCTGACGCTGGAGGGCCTCTTGTATGAAAGAGCATCCCTGTTTGTTTACCGAGCAAATCAGACAGAAACTGTAATCATGTCGCGGCAGATTATGATACTGGCTTTGCCTTGAGTGCATCGCCACCAAGTTGACATTCATTGCACAGATGTCGTGGTTCTGAATGATGTTAGAATTCGTGTAGACCATGTTAACTCCACGAACTCGGTGCTCTTGGATCCATCCAAGATCCATCTATTCCTGTAGAGCTGCTTGCACTACCGAACATCCTTGATTGCTTTTAGAGCAGACATCACACTGGTGATAGTTATGAGGTGGCACATGGCCATTTCCACTTTGTCTACAATGCATCTTGACCAAGTTGGCCTTCAGTAAGAGTACATCATGAATTTGATAGACGTTGTTAGACTCTCCCTCTATCAGGTTGACTGCAGCTTTCTCATGTTGAGGCAGCGGGTTCGTGAGAACATTAGGATTCGTATCTTTGAAAGATAAGAGCCCGCTCCTAACAAGCTTTTGCACGTCGGACTTGAAATTGAGGCAAGTCTCTATGTTATGCCCTGATCCTCCTTGATGATAAGGGCATGTCTGATCCACCTTAAACTAAAAAGGCAGATTTTCCGGTACTGTAAGAGGAGACTTAGTCTGGATATGCCCCTTAGCCAGTAGTAACAGAAATAATTCTGCGTACAACATGGGTATAGGATCAAATCCTGGTGGTCATGTTGTACGGTTGTTGTTATATGGAGGACGAGCCTGCTGAAGAGGCTGTTGTGTCCTTTGCTGATCAGGTTGGCTCTGTACAACCTGAGGTTGATATGTAGGAATAGGTGCAGGTCTGATAGTCTGAATTACAGCTGCTACTGACTGATAACGTCACCTTTGCTTTCCAAGAGAGATATTCCCAATATCTTGCTCTTTTTTCTTAGGGAGAGCACTACCGTATTTTTTAGTACCGCTCGTCGATCCAGTGTCTTTTACCAAACGTCCTTCTCGGACGGCTTCCTCAAGACGTACGCCCATGCCGACCATCTCGGTGAAATCACTGGGCGCACTGGCAACCATTCGGTCATAGTAAAATGAGCTTAAGGTTTTTAAGAAGATCTTTGTCATCTCTTTTTCCTCAAGAGGTGGACAAATTTGAGCGGTAATTTCACGCCACCTTTGAGCATACTCCTTAAAGGTTTCCTTGTCCTTTTGTGACATTGATCTGAGTTGATCTCTGTCGGGTGCCATGTCCAAATTGTATTTGTATTGTTGGACGAAGGCAGTGCCAAGATCTATAAAAGTGCTGATCGTAGCACGGTTTAAACCCATGTACCATTTGAGTGTGGCACCGGTTAAACTATCCTGGAAGTAGTGAATCAGTAGGTCTTGATTCTCCGTCTGAGCTGACATCCGCCGCGCGTACATCACCAGATGGCTCTGAGGGCAAGAGTTACCCTTGTATTTTTCAAAGTCGGACACTTGGAATTTGTGCGGGACTTTCACATTGGGGACCAAGCAGAGGTCTGCGGCGTCCTTTCCGAATCGATCCTGACTGCGAATAGCTTGCAATTCCTTTTGCATTCCCAGGAACTGTTCCTGGAACTCGTTCATTCTTTCGAACATGCCTTCGTTTCCACCAGGAGGTATCTGGGGAATCTGTCTTTCCGGGACAGTGTGTACCACGGGGGGTGGTACCGTTACTACGACAGCAAATCTTGGTGCCTCCCGAAGTTTGTAACCTTCAGGAGTTGTTGGTATGCCTCTGGCATCTTCGCTTTCCCAAAGTTTGTAACCTTCAGGCCCAGCGGCTTCTGTTAAGATTCCCTGATCTTCAGTGATCGGTGGAACATACCCTCCCGGGATATAGTTGGCAGGCATGCCCCAGGGACGATCTTTCGGCATCTGATACCTAGGATCATTCTTCTACACTATGGGCATTGAGGTGATCTCTGAGATCACAGTTCTTTGTAGTTGAGCTTCTGCTATGGCTTGCATGTCGTTACGAAGCTTTCTCATATCCTCTCTTAGAGCGTCGATTTCTTTTTTCAACTCTCTGTTTTCTTCCTCAAGATCATCCATCTTTTTTTTGACGATTAGCCCGAGTATTGTATGAATGAGACAGTTTGACTCTAGAATCGAGACACAAACGTGAGATTCGTAGAGAAGAAGAATGCGTTACGTGAGAATGATGAATGCAATGATTATATTAATTATTTTTTTGGTTTAATCAAAATAAACTTCGGCAATTAGATTGCAAATATCAAACAGTGGGGAAACCCCTTTTATTGAAATTCAAAGGATTACAGAAACAGAAATACAGTAGATTACAAAGTGCAGAAATAGAAACCTAAGCTAAAGGGTCCCGAGTCCTCTCTGAAGAGAAATCGGGTGTTGATTCTGGTATCTTCCTTTTCTTTGACCTGGGCTCTTGAGCCGTTGTCGGGTTGTCATTCCTTTTCCAGGTGAAAGGAGTGAGCAAATTTCTTTGGTCATCTTGATTCTCTACAGCATGTTGCTCCAAAATTTCAATCAGAGCATCTTTTTCTTTTAGTAATTGCTGTATTTTGATGCACTCGACGTCGAGGGTGTGATACTTGTTCTTCCAAGACCTTCTCTCCCGTTGAACTTTGTTGAGAGTAACCTGAAGCTTTTCTGTTTCCGTCATGAAGTACATGACAGATTCCTTTGGCAGAAGAATTCCGTAACGAGGATAAGGCATCTTTAGCTTGAGAGCTCTAGTTTATACCCAATGGAGGTAAGGCTCCACCGAGACATAGTCTGGTTTTCCCAGAGACTCTCGTCCTTTCTTATGAACATGCTTCCAGGCGTGCACTATTTCCATCTTTAGTGCTCTGTCGTTTTCTCCTTTCTTGAAGAAAAGACCTTCCAGATGAACACGCCATGGGATGTGTCTCATCGGGTATCCAAATTGACGGCGAACCAATACCGGATGGTAGTTGATTCCTCCTTTAGTTCCTATAAGGGGTACGTTGGGGAAGTTTCCACAACGATCAATGATTCTGATTCCATCATAAATCCTATTACACCGATCTATATCAGAGTTGGTAAGAGACATGATCTTCTGCGACCAACGTAAGGCACTCTTACAATCCCAAAAAGCAGCAGACTTAGGCAAGTGAGAGATAAACCATTTATAAAGCAGAGGTACACATCATGTGATCTCCCCTCCGCTGTACAAATTTCCTAAGTGTACAGAATGATACGCATCTGCGAGCAAAGTCGGCACAGGATTTCCAATGAGAAAAATCTTAATGGAGTTAATATCAACAAAGTTATTGATGTTGGGAAACAAAAATAACCTGTAGGTGAGCAAGACAAAGACGCTTTTAAAAGCAGTCACGTTTCCTATACTGGCAAAATACAGGGCTTTCTTTGTCAAGAACTGGGCTGGCAAACCTTGTATGCCACCCTTAGTGGTCATGTGAGTCCTGACCTCAGACTCGTCCAAATGAATTGCTCTTGCAATGATCTGATTCTTTGGAATTTCTTCCAGTCTAGAAAATGGAGCTCGATCAGTGATATGTAGATCAATCAGATGAGAATACTCCTTCAGCGTTGGTGCTAGCTGGTAATCCGGGAATGTGAAACAGTGATAAACCGGATCGTAAAACTGAATGAGCGCATCCATGATTCCCTCAGTCACATAGACTCTTAACAGTGGTAGCAGATCTCCGTGCTTGGCTCTAAAAGCCTCAGGGTTAGTGATCATCCTTGCTAACCTTCTCAAATCCTCTAGTTTTGAAACCTTGAAGGTGTACGTATGAGTTCTCCTTCTACCGAAATCCATTAGCGTAATCCTCTTCTCTGATATTTGCAATCACAGTCTTAGTTTAATTTGAAAAACAGAGAGACTAGAAGAGAACTTTTTTGAATGTTTTAATGTTTTTTAAATGAATGCATGAATGCAGCACACAAAAACATAGGAAAAACATGGGGTCAAAGGGTCTTTGTCATGAAGTCAAGGCACTACCCATCCCTAAAGGTTTATACTAGGGTGATTTTTGTACCTGTACTCATTATCATCAGCTCCTCCCATGAAAGCAAAATAACAAGTGGATCGCCGGCGAGTTGTAGAGCAATCTTAGAGTAAGTGCCATTCACCGAGAATAGATCACCAGCCTCAAATGAGGGTAGTATCGCGTAACAACTATTCCCGATAGTTTCCGCACTACGAAAGGGTTTGGCTCCTCAGCTTCTCAGACTTAACAATCGGCCCATTGTCTAGGTGAGAGAATGGGTTGCATTGGTCAGCCTCCACTGAGGTTGATGGTCGACCCCGTCGCCATCACTTATCTTAAGTGTATACTCAATCTTTCCACATACGGCATCACCCGCATTCCCATTAGCAGAAAAATAAACACATATAGCAATTAGGAAAAGTAGTATATATATTTGTCCTAAACATCCTAGACCTTTAAAGCTATGAATCTTAAGTTCCTGACAGAAAATGGGTTCCCCGGCGGAAGCCCCAATCTGTGGTTTTCACATAAGTGAAGAGAAGGAAGACCGTGCCTAGATCTAACTTTGAAAGGCCCCACGGTGGGCGCCATTTTTCTGTAGCGAGCAATTTTGGACGCGGTTCTTAAGCGCTGGTCGCTCTCTGCGGTTGAGCTTAAACTACAGGTCGATTCATTTTTTATCCTATTGTGAGCTGAATAAGGAAGGGAAATAGATGTCTCCAATTAACCCTGCTTTGCATACTGAGTTTAAACAGCGGTCTGTTAGGTTACGAATGCTATCAATGTGGGGGGGCCTTTGTACTGGTTATTTGTATTTTCGCCAATACGGTTTCTTTCTTTTTATCTGGGCAGAAGGTTTCTGGCGGGGAACAATGATTAGGATGTTAGGACTGATGCTTTTTGATAGGTATGTGAGAGTATGGGATTTTGGTTTTTTGTTGATTGTGCTCGCTAAGATCTTTTCTTTCGATCTTATGCCTACGTATTCCCGTTTACCGAAACAGGGAAATCAGAGCGTTCGTAGTTCCTCCTATTCTATGGGAGGAAATGGGTGTTTTTGGTGTCTTGTTTAAAGCCCAAGACGTGAAGCTAAAGGGTAGTTTGTATCTTGTTCAAAGCCCAAGATGTGAAGCTGAAAAGTCTATTTGTATCTTGTTCAAAGCCCAAGATATGAAGCTGAAGGGCCTCGACTTTAGAGAGAATTTGTCATCTCTAAAGAAGGGTTTGTTTGTCACAACTATTGGGTGACTGATTATAAAGGAGAATTACTTTAACCGGGATATGTGAATCCGACAATGCCATAATTTCCTTTATAGGGGAGTTCCAACCTGAAGGAGAAGACTTTAACTCAGTGTAGAGCAATGTTATCTTTCCTTAGGAATTTCTCATGCTAAAAGAGGGACAGTGGCATGGATGTAGATGATCCAGAGGCTTGCCGGTTACAGCGATTAGATGAAGGGAAATGAGTTGTTGATGTTTGTGTACTGTGAACGAGGCACAACTTTGATGCTAAAAGGTTGATTGGATCAACCAGTGGTTTTCTTATACAAAGCCTAAGAGGAGGCTATTGGCCCAACAAGAGGGAGTTTTTATGTGTCTCGTACGAAGCCCGAGAGAGAGGCTAAAAGGGTTGACTCAACAGGAAAATCTTTTATACTCAACAAGAGAGTGTTTCTGTATCTCGTACGAAGCCCGAGATGGAGGCTGAAAGGGTTTGACTCAACAAGAGAGTCTTTTATACTCAACAAGAGAGTGTTTTTTGTATCCCGTACGAAGCCCGAGATGGAGGCTAAAAATGTTTGACTCAATAAGAGAGTCTTTGTATCTCGTACGAAGCCCGAGATGGAGGCGAAATGGGTGATTGACTCAACGAAGGAGTCTCTTATGTGTCTCGTACAAAGCCCGAGAGAGAGGCTAAACGTTGTTTGACTCCACTGGGGAGAATTTTGGTATCTCGTACGAAGCCCGAGATAGAGGCTAAACGTTTGCTTCGCTGGGAAGAATCATTGAACAAAGCCCAAGAGGAGGCTATGGTAACTGTTTCAGTTAAGTGACAGGTCCAGTATACTGATTTTAAAGAGAAAATCAGTTCTTATATGAGTAACACTGTACTCAGGGATTTGATTTGAGGATCAGGGATATTTCCTTCTCTTTGAGGAAACGGGAAATCCAAAGGGTATTGAGACTGTCCAAGTCTGCGGGTTTCCTTCCTATTTAACGAAGGGGTCACTTGAGAATGTCTTTGAGACTCAAGGAAGTTAGATTATCCGTGTCTAGAGTTTTATCTTTTGTACTATGCTTTGAGAAACAGTAGTAGACTCTATGAAAGGAATGTTCTATAAGGATGACTAGGTTCTGTTCCTATACCTCTAAGAGGTCGTCGGGACAATTTGTACGAAGCCCAAGAGGAGGCTGGAAACTTTTAAGAAGTCGACGGGTCCTTGTACTAAGCCCAAGAGGAGGCTATCATTCCCGGAGGAAGAGATCATTATACGAAGCCTAAGAGGAGGCTGTGAATACTTCTAAGAAGCCGTAGGGTCCTTGTACGAAGCCCATAAGGAGGCGGGGTTGCTTTTAGGAAGCCTGTGGATCCTTGTACGATGCCCAAGAGGAGGCCGATGCTTTTAAGAAGCCGATGGGTCCCCAAACCCCAAAAAATTCAAGGCAAGCTATTCACAAGGAATAAATCAAGTCAGGAAAGTTCGAGAATTTGGAAGAAACTCAAAGATGTCATTCACGGAGAATACATTCATCTTTGGGAGTAGAGTTTCTTGACGATTCCTACTGAGGACAGCCGAAGAGAAGACTGTATCTGGTGATCCTATTGGGGATCTAGTTGTCTATTTCTACGAATAAACGAAACGGCGTCACCTAGTTCTAGACGTAGTTGCCGGGGAAACTCTAAATATCTATACTATTATTACACAGTTGATATGAGTTTATGAAAGAAGACTTACAGCGAAACAGCCCCACAATACAGTTATATATATATGAGTTTGTGAAAAGGGACTTACAGTGAAACAGCCCCACAATACAGTTATATACATATGAAAGCGGTAAATGAAAGCGGGTAAACACTTACTCGGTTGTAGAGCTTCCATGTTGTTTGGTTAGTTGTTCAACAAAGAAAGATTGAAAACAACAGCATATTCAAAATCAAAGGAGAAAGTGCTTTGAAAAAGAAAGATTTGGGGCTTACAGCTCAAGGAGAGGCCCAGGGTTTTATCAGTGAGCGCACTATTTGAATTTGTACAGAGGGACTTATATAAGTGACTGAGGCCCAAGAATGTTTTCTGTACAAAGGGATGGGTCTTACACTCTAATAGAGGCCCAAGTGAGTTTTAAGAAAAGAAATGGGTCTTACTACTCGAGGGTAGGCCCAATGGTTAATTTTGAAAAGGGCGATGATCGCGCCGAGGTTATGGAAACACCGTGGGACTTATACAAGTGACTGAGGCCCAAAATTTTGGTATTTACAAAGGGATTGGGTCTTACACTCTATTAGAGGCCCAAAGAGTTTGGAACATTTGAGTATGATTAAAAATCAAAGAAACCCCAATTTTCACTTTTTAAAAGTAATTTTTCAAAGAAAATTAATAAAAAATGACAAAAATAAAATAAAATAAGTTTAAATAAACCACTTGTGATTTTTGGTTAAGGTTTGAAAAATGAGGTTTTAATCACAAGATGATTTAAAACATATTTAGTTTTGATTTTCAAGATGAATATTCACTTTTAAAATGTTAAAAACAATTAAAAATGAATTTATTCACAAAAATACCAACTATATTAAATAAATAATATAAATTTGATTTTTTTGGAGAATAAAATATTTTACTATTTTTGTGATTTTTCAGAAAAAGAACCAATAAAAAATAATCAAAATTGAGGGAGTTATTAATTTTCCAAATCATTAAAAAATAATATGAAAAATGAGAAAATATAAAAAAGAGGGGTTGAGTCTTACACTCTATTAGAGGCCTAAAGTGTATTTTTGTACAAAAGATGGGGCTTACAACTCAGGGAGAGGCCCAAAATATTTTCAGTTTGAAAATGGCGATTGCGCCGAGATTTTTAACGTATCGGGACTTATACAATAACTGAGACCCAAAATTGTTTCGTTAAAAAAGGGTTGGGTCTTACACTCTAATAGAGGCCCAAGTGTTAAAAAAATGAAAAGAAATGAGACTTACATCTCAAAGAGAAGCCCAGTTGATTTTCGTTTGAAAATGGCGATTGCGCCGAAGTTTTCTTTTAACGCAGAGGGACTTATACAATAAGTGAGGCCCAAAATTGTTTTGGTTAAAAGGGGATTGGGTCTTACACTCTAATAGAGGCCCAAAGTGTTTGAAAAAGATTTGTTAGGGTGAAAATCAAAGAAACCCCAATTTCATTTTTAAGGCATTTTTCCAAGAAAAATTAAGTAAAAAATGATAAAAATATCAAATAAAAATCATTAAATAATGATTAAGGTTTATGAAAAAAATATTTTATCCACATAAATATTTAAAATCATTTTGGTTTTAAAAATTAAGAAAAAAAAATCATTTTAAAAGCATTTAAAACACTATTTTTAAATATATTAAAAAAAAAAATTTTTTTTGTAGATTAAAATATTATGGGGTATGAATTGGAAAATGATGATTTTTTGCTATGTAAAAAAATTAGTTGAGTTTTGAAAATAAAAATAAGAAAAAGAGGAAAAATGTCACAATAATATCTCCGACATCTCTTATGGGGTAAAAACGAGTACCGAAACTTTAATTTTCAACACGTTTTTTATCAAATTTCAAACACTCATAACTCTCTCAATTTTTATCGGAATCAAAATCTGGAAGTACCTATCTTGACCGATTTTTCACAAGAAATCCGATGGTACCATACATACATACTGAAACTCGACGTACGAAACACGCAAATCGAAAAACCAGAACTGCACTTAATTTGAAAACATCGTTTCGCGCCAAACTTCCGATACGCGTAACTCTCTCGATTTTTAACGGAATTAAGATCCGAAAGAGCCTATCCTGACCGATTTTTCGCGAGAAATCCAATGGTATCACACATGCACATTGAAACTCAAAGTACAAAACGTAGCAATTAAAAAACCAGAACTGCGCGTTAGTTGAAAACATCATTTCGCGCCAAACTTCCGACGCGCGTAACTCTCTCGATTTTTAACCGAATTAAGATCCGAAAGAGTCTATCTTGACCAATTTTTCGCGAGGAATCCAATGGTATCACACATGCACGCTGAAACTCAACGTACAAAATGCAGCAATTAAAAAACCAGAACTGCGTGTTAGTTTCGACGTCGTTTCGCGTCAAATTTCCAACATGCGTAACTCTCTCGATTTTTAACCGAATCAAGATCCGAAAGAGTCTATCTTGACCAATTTTTCGTAAGGAATCCAATGGTATTACTCACACACACGGAAACTCAACATACAAAATGCAGCAATTAAAAAACCAGAACTGCACGTGTTTTCGGCGCTGTTTCGCGTCAAATTTCCAACACGCGTAACTCTCTCGATTTTCATCGGAATTGAAATCCGTACAAACCTATCTTGACCGATTTTTTGCAAGGAATCCAATGGTATTATTCACGCACTCGGAAACTCACTGTACAGAACACACAAAGCAAAAAAACCAGAACTGCTATCGTTAATTCGACGTCGTTTCGCGTCAAATTTCCAACGCGCGTAACTCTCTCAATTTTCATCGGAATTGAAATCCGTAAAAATCTATCTTGACCAATTTTTCGCAAGGAATCCAATGGTGTTACTCATGCACACTAAAACTTAATGTACAGAACACACGAATCAAAACAACCAGAACTGGACATGATTTTAAAACAACCAAAATTCCACATATAAACATGTTAAAATGCAAATAGTGGGAGGATCACAACATACACATTAAGGACTACATTTTTGCCTCAAGAATTGTTCAATATGATGCATGTATGTGGACAACAAAGGAAAGCATGATTCAAAGAATTCAAGTTGTGAATTTTACCTCTTTTTTGGAGATTTTGGGCAACCTACCAAGTGCTTTGCTCCAGAAATGATTTGATGCTTTGGACAACCTCAAATGACCTCTTAGAAGCTTTTAGGATGGTTGGAATCGGCTGGAAATCTCTGGAGCAAGTTTGAGCACTTTCTCGCAAAATGGTCAAAAGTGGCCAAAATGCCAAATCTCTCAAATGGTGTTCCAGATGTGTGGCACCATTTGGGATAGTTCAAGGATGATATTTAGAGTGTATTTGAGGTTTTATCTGGTTTGGAAAGTGACTGAATCAAGACATGGCTTGAAAAATGCAAAAAAGTGCCATTTTGAGGTTTTGAGAGGTGACTTTGTGATGTTGGTGTTATAGGTCACTTGTGAGAGTTTGGATCACCTACATATGATGTTTATGAGGTGTTAGGATCATGAGTTATAATGGAAATGCTCTCTAACTCAAAAACTCAGAATTTCCTTACTAAAGAAGGCATTTTAGAGTGAAAGAGAGAATTTGAGAAAAACATCTGTTTGATGGCTTTGGTGTACTCAAACTGAGCACAAATGAGCTCTATTTATAGTAGAGCAAGTTTGTTTTGCAAGCAATAGTGAATGGTGGCTGCAGCAGAGGTTTGTCCAATGTTGGCCAATGAAAATCTAAGTCTCCTCTAGCCATTGACTAGAGGTTAGAGCACAGGCTGCTGGTTCCCTAGTTGTTGGAGGAATCTTGACTGAATTCAGTTGGAGGAAGCTCAGTACATGCCACCTCTAAGCATCCATTAAATGCTCCAAACCAAAATTGGAGTTTTGTCCCTCTTTTAGGGATTTCTAGGTTTTGGCATGCTTTTTTTGGTTCCTTGGACTTGGGAGGTTCATGGATCAGATCATCCCACTTGGATTTGATCCTTAGATGTGTCCAAAATGATGACAAGGCTTGAAAATTCGTGTGGCACAAAAAATGTGCAAATCTGCCCTGAAAAATTCAGCTGCAGCAAGCCTTTTTGTAAGATCCATAACTCCATGCTCGAGTATGCTACATGGACGTTCTACGACTTTCCGAAAAGCTTAGATGACGTACTTCAACTTTGATGTTTGGCCCTAGACCTGGTTCAACTTGGATCATGGAGAAAAATAGCCTTGAAGTTGGGACATTGTGCTGAAATTACAAGGCAGATTTTTGGCTAAGTGCTGAAAAATGTCAATTTTAGGTTTTTAGCCATTTTGATCCAACCATAACTCAAAATCCATGATGAATTGGGATGAAGTGTAGTTGACACTTTTGTAAAGGGCCATGAGGGCTACAAATCAAGCTTTGGATGGGAAAAAATGGCTTTGTGGTTTAGGAGTTATGATCCTCCAAAGTTGGTACCCTTGCCACTTTATTCCATAACTTAGAAAAATTTCTAAGTTTTTATGGTTACCCCTTTTACAAGTTATCCCACTTTCTTTGATTTTTCTTGATGAATGATGATTCCAATCACACATTAACATCATTTTAGGGTTAAAAAACCATTTTTATGAAAAATCTCAAAAAGTCAAAGTTTGACTTTTATGCACAGTTGACTTTTTATCAGATGAATTCCAAACTGTGCGATCCTTTAGGAAATCATGTCCTTGACCTAAATCAAAATTGATGTACATGTTCCATGGGTGTTATAGGGTGTATTTAATCGTGTCCCACGGCTTAGGAGCATGTCCTGGTCAAAAGTCAAAGCTACAGTTGACTTTTCTCGCGAAACCCTAACTGTGGTTCAGATGAAATTGAAACTTGTTGCTCAAGCTTCTTGGGTCAATCCATTGTTGAAAATGGATCAACGTGGTATGTTGGAGACCCTCAAATCATGTCTTGAGGTCTTGGCTCATGATTTGTCCCAAAAGTCAACTTATGGGTGAATTAGGTCAAGAAACCCTAATTCCTGATTTTTGATGTATGCATCCCCTGAGGCTAAATTGACTTAATGATGGGGTTTATGATGTTCCATGGAACATTTAAGGTTATGCTTTAAAGCATTGGCTCATGCCTAGAGGAAAATTTCCATCTGGAGGCCCTAGTCGACCAAACCCTAATTTGGTGACACTGGCGATCCTGAGGCTTGATCCACCTAGAAGGGAGCAGCCTTGTGCTTAATCCTTGAAGTGGGAGTCCTCTTGATCCATTGTGGATATTTGAGAGGCTAGACAAGTTGAAGATCATGTCATTCCTTGATTGATTATTTGTCTAAGAGTTCTGCGAGGGCTTGAAAGCCTAAATCCTGTTTATAGTGAATGCTCACCCACCTTTGGGGAGACTAATGAGGTATGATGGTCCATCCATATTGTGCTGATGATTTGCACAATGATGGGAAATTTTAGTGGTCAAAATTTAGGGTATGACAGCAGTGGAGCATCAAACTTCTCTGACTTAGTTGTAGTTGGAGAACACATCAAGAGCGGCCTCAAGAGTGGAAAGATTCAAGATGCCTCTGACATCCCAGCTAGTGAAAGTGAGTCAATTGTCAGTTCTCAAGAAGAATGGGAGGAGGAAAACAGTTCCATCTAGGAGTCTCTGCCACCCCATCCTCAATACTCAGGTATTTCAACTATTTAGAGTCAACAATCTTCTGGATCTCCGTATCAGATATCATTCTCTCCACATGGACAATATCCTTTTCTAAATCAAGAACCTCCTCAGTATCAACGGTCATACCGCCGTCAGCCGCGTCAACATGCCCGACAAAGGCCAAGAAAGCCAGAAAGGCATTTCACTCTGTTGCCAATGTTGTACAGTCAAGTATTTCCAGATTTGATCAAGGGTGGACTGATAGTGCCAACGAACATAGATCTAGTGATTCCTCCATACCCACCAGGTTTTGATGCCAACGCCCGTTGTGACTACCATGCTGGGGCACAAGGCCATTCAACTGAAGACTGCAAGGTGCTCAAGAGCAAGGTTCAGACTCTACTTGACTCTAAAATGTTCTCATTCACGCCTCAAGGCATTCAAATCAACAATCATCCTTCACCCAATCATGTGATTTCATCAGTTTATGTTATGGAAGAGATTGTTGAGAATAGATGTGCAGATGATCATCAGACTGACTTCGACGAGCAATTCTGAAGATGGCTAGCTCAGTAGCAAATCAAGATTAGAAAGCCCAGTTCCCTGAAGCTGGCAATCTTTAGATCATGTCATTTATTTACATTTGTATTTTCTTTTTCTGTTAAGGTGCAAACTTATTTGTAAAACTTGTCTGTTTTCGATTGATAATGATAATGAAATAAATATGCATGTTCTGATTAAATCCATTCGTGCTCACTCATACTTTTTTATCGATAGCAAATGCTTCTTTAAGCAAAGTCTAAGGGAGGATGACAAAATTGAAAGACGCAAAACTTTCGATTGTATGCTTTTGAAATAAAACCTTGCTGATGATGTACATGCATTGTTTCTAATCCCCAAACATCGGGGACATAAGGAAGATAGACCCTTGCCAACCTTGTTGAGCCTAGAAGTAGGAGTTTCCTTCGGATTTCTAAACCCTCAATCTTAACCTGAGGCAGGGTAGGTGTCAGTTAATTTGACCATGCGTTCAAATTTCAAAAGGAGCGTCTCGCTCGAGGATCAATCCCATATTATCCATTACCTGAGGTCGTACCTCACAAACCCACAGTGGTTATCCCTCACCAACCAAGGAATGAGGTGGTCACAACCATTACAAGTCATACAACCAGTGTCACACGATTTGTTAAAGAAAAAGAAAAAGCCCGCTAAGTCGAAAATTGAAAACAAGTGACTTAGGAAAAGTTAGGGCATCCCGCTGAACTTCAAAATTGAAAAATTCAAAAGAATCAGTCCCGACAAAAATCAGGGAAATCAAAAGCAAAAGAATAAAAAGAAAAAAGGATCACAAAAGAAAAATCCTCGATAAAGAACAAGTCGTGTGACTACAGACACCAAAGACAAAAAGGGGTGACTGTCACTCCGAAAACCTTGTGGGTTCCTTCTATCATTCTATCATTCAATAACCTTCTGAAAGGTGAGCGCTTGTGCCAAGTTAATTGAATGTAGGACTGGAGAACATCAAGTAGAATGGGTGGGTTAAAACAAAACTTTGTGCCTTATATCCTTTCTTTCGCAAACCGTGAACCAGGCCACGTTACAACCTTCAAAAGACCTAATTGAAGCCGGTTTGTTTCGAAAGCATACTTTGGTAATCGTGTCAAAGTTGTCTCCTAAAAGGATTTTCTTACCATTCATGTTGGTATTGATGTGACATTCTGATCAGTGATTCATTCACTATATGTCGCAACATTATTCCAGTGAAGAGACTTGGATTTCAAAACGGTCATATGTATTGCATTAAAATTATCATTTTCAAAACGATCGATTTTACTTGCGAGTGAGCACTTGACATTAAGAGAGTTTTTGCAATGGAAAAATTTATCAAGATAAGACACAAATGCCTGAGTACTCAGTTGAGCAGAGGCAAGCCACTCAAAGATTCAGCTACTCTGGGGCAATCAAGTCGAGATTCGATAAATCTCTCGAAGGTCGGTTAGTCAGAGGCACTCCTTCATATATCAGCCAGTCAGGGGCAAAATCACTTCAAGGTTGGGGGCAGGCCACCCCTAGAGCATAAAAGTTAATCTTTTCCAAAAGGCGATTAATCCAAAGCACCTCTCCAAGGTTCAAAATACCGGGGCAGTCCATCTTAAACCATCAGGGTACAGAAGTCCCAACTTTCCTTTCGAGGCAGATTCTTACAGAGATCCCGCGGGCTGGGGTAAGACAGACGACAAGGGAACGTTTCCTCTTTATACTTCCAGAGCTACTCAAGCAAGTCCTGTCAATCTTCGAGTTCAAGACAAATGTTGGGAAATCAACATATACCCTAACCTCCCAACCAGAAATCTTGTAGCCAGATAAGACACTTTCCAACGTCAACCGTACCTGACCTACCTCGAGCCACCGGTCGAACCATTATATCATTGCATAATCATTGTCATGCATATTATTCGTCTAGCATAACATAACATGAAGCCTTGTTAAACCGAACAGAAAATCAAAAGCTCAATCCCTATTGGCATCTCCTTAAACCAAAGTCCAATCCATATTGGCAACCACCCAAATTACAATCCCTATTGGAACCTCATTCTCAAAATCCAATCCTTATTGGTACCCAGAAAAATCTCACATTCGAAAAGGAGGTCATTCTAAAAATCATTCACCATCAGGTTTCACCTGTCCTTCCCAATACAGTTCAATCATACTTGGCATATCCTGCTTACCGTGGCAGCCCGAGCATACATTAGCATTCTGCATATAGTAATCATCATTACATTCCATCCTCAAATGCGTAGCATTTCCATTTCGTATGGAGCATTACGCCATAGAAAAATTCAAATATGCATGCGAGGCATAAGCCAGATTTGATACCTTGCGCAGAAGCCCGAATCAACTTTCAGTCAAAACAATGACATATCCCCAACAGACGTTTCAATCAAGATCTCCGTTTTCCTTTCTTTAGGGTCATAGATCATACGTTGATCTTACCCTCGATTATTCCTTGTCCATCAACCCTTTGATGATGAAATTCTAAAAACAGGGGTTCTTTCCGTCAACCCTTTGACGATGTGTTCCTTCAGACAGGTTTTCTTTCCGTCAACCCTTTGACGATGTGTTCCTTCGGTCAGGTTTTCTTTCTGTCAACCCTTTGGCGATGTAAGTTGCCTTTCCGTCAACCGTTTGATGATATAACTTTTCGATGTTGGTTTTCTTTCCGTCAACTCTTTGACGACGTGTCTCTTTGGTGAAATTTTTCTATTCTGTCAACCCTTTGATGATGTCAGTTAGTTCTTTCCGTCAACCCTTTGACGATGTCTGGTTCGTTCCCATCAACCCTTTGATGATGTGTCCCTTCGGTTAGGTTTTCCTTCCGTCAACCCTTTGACGAGGTTCGTTTTCCTGCCATCAACCCTTTGATAACGACATTTCAAATGTTATCTTCCCTTCAACCCTTTGACGAGATGTCTCTCTAATGCAATTTTCTTCCCGTCAACCCTTTGACGATGTCAGTTTATTTCCATCAACTCTTTGATGATGTGTCCCTTTAATAATGATGATTTTCTTTCCATCAACTCTTTAATGGATAGAACTGGTGTTTTTTATTCCCTAGCGGAGTCATCTTTTATTTACTTTGGGTCGTAAATCTATTGATTCTACTTTATGTATATCCTTTGTTGAATTCCAACTCTTGGTTAGTATCTTTCATTGTTGTCCTAATTTTTGGCTGGTATCCCATGTTGAATTCTAACTTTTGGTTGGTATCCTTTGTTATTCCAACTTTTGGTTGGTACCCTTAGTTGTGAGTCCGCCTTCGACCGACATTCGTTTTAAAGTCTAAATTTGGTTGGCACCCTTGGTTGTGAGTCCGCCTTCAGCCAGCAAACCTTTGTTAAGTTGATGTGAGCCAGTCTTCGGCCGACATTCTTTCTAAGTCCGCTTTCGAGTGGCATATTTATCTTAAGTCCACCTTCGACTGGAAATCACTCTATCTTTTCTCTCTCCACAGGCTGCAAATTTCGCGGTTCTTTTTGTATTCAATCACCTTCCACCTTGAATGTATGAAAGTCGTTGCTTTCATACCTTCAGGTTTAAGTGGATTGAATAAGGGCAGTTGTTGCAACCCAAAATTTGCTCTCATTGTTTTCTAACCTTAACTGGCTTTTGTTTCACATTCATTTGCATTTTCCATTAGGTCATAAATTCATAATCATGCATTTTATTTAGCTCCTAAGACATGAGATCAAAAGATTTCATGTGATCTGGGTTTGCCCTATTCATAGGTGATTCAGTTGGTTCCTAATTCAGTCAAGTTGAAGCAAGGGTTGAATTAAAATTATCATGAATATCTTCCTATTCATAAGTTCATCAAGCTCCAAGGTTTTCCTATTCAGAGGATTCATCAAAAGCATTAGGTCATGATTTCATTGGTGTGAATCAGGGTTTGACTCCTTCTTAGTTCAAGTTATCTCCTTCAATATTTATTAGTGTACATCAAGGTGAATTAGGCTTTATCATTCATGGTTGAGCTTGTCGAATTTTTATCAGTTGAGGTTCGTTGGATTGAGGTTTTCATGGCAAGGGCGTCTTGGTGGTCATGTTTCTTTCTACACTTCACATCTTATCCTCGTCTTCAAGGTTTCCTCAGGCATTACTATTCTTCAAGTATTTGTTACTTATGATACAAGTCACTTATGGTTGAAGGCTTAAAGTAGGGATTTTCATTGAGAATGCAAGATAGTTTTCATTGAGAATTGAGGATTTTGGTGGAGTGTCCATTCAAGTGGTTATTTGAGGTTTTTGAGTTCGAATTATTCAAGTAGATTGGTTCAAAGTTCTTAAGCATTTGATTTCTTGGAAGCTAAGGTACAAGTCGCAAGTGCAAGGGTTGTAAAGCATGTCCAATACGATCTCATGATCATTCAAGATTTATGTCGTACATCATGGTTCAAGTGTTTCGTTTCTAGTTCATCATCATTCAAAGGGAAGTTCAAACGTCCAATTGTCCAATCCATACCCATTACTAGATTGAGTTCATGAACCACATTTGGATATCCATTTTATCGATCCATGTCCATCATCCAAAATTACATTACAAATATCCATATCCATCTTAGTTCATTTCCAAATCCCTATTATTTAGCCCATATCCATTTAAAACCCAAATGCCCACTCAATTTCAAAACCATATTCAAATATCCAAAACCATATTTTTTAGTCCATATCCATTTCATTTTTTCTTAATATCCATTCTAAATCCATCCAAGTTTTGATCCACTTATCCATTTGGATAACCATTTTCTTTTTAAACTCATTTATCCACTTTTCAAATCCATATTCACATTAAAAACATTTTTATCCACTCCTCCACAAAGAACAAGACCATAATGTGGACATATAATTGTACAAAAGAAATTACATAACAACCCAATGGATTCATCATAGTATAAAATAAGTCCATAGCAGTAACTAACAGCAAAAAAACAAAAAAAAAATACATAACGGATTCAAAAAGAAATAACAGAGTTTCTTCAGTTCAACTCTAGCCTTTCTACGCCTTCACTTCAACCATGAGCAAAACAAAATAAACAAAGATTTAATGCACGTCACGCCCTGCACTTCATTACAAGCCATACACTACTTTCACATAACCTGCCAAGCCAGCCACGATACAGTGAGAAACACATCACACAAGAGCAAAAACGCAACACATCGTAACAACCAAGCCAACGTTACATGACCCCACGAAAACATGATCAAACTGTGACACAAACGACAAAATAAAAAAGGAAAACTCTAACAGAATTCACAAATTCTAACAGACTTTCATTGTGAAACCGATTCTACCCCTGAGTCACGTTATAAATCCAGAAGTGCAGATTTGAAGAAGGGAGATTGGTTCATCTTTCTGGACATCTTCAATTCATCACTTTTCATTATTCATCTTCAAAACCTCCAATCTTCATCACCATCGTATCGTTCTCGTCATCACAGAACCTCCAAAAAAATCGAGAAAATTGTACAGCAAGATTCAACCGTAAGAATTCAACGCGATTCAACAGTAAGCAAATCACACAATAGTAACACAAGAAGAAGATGAAGAATGAGGTAGCAGCTTATAGAACGTGAACACATCGACAACCACTGAAGCACACAAGAGAAAGAATAAGGTTCGAAGTGCAAAATGAAACTCACCGGTAATTCGACATTGAAGTCGTCACACAAATATGGTATTCTCGTTCTCAATCTTGATTTTGCATTGTGTGAATTTCAATTTAATGTTTGTGGTTTTCTGTAATTCATGGTGTTTGCTCGACTTCTGCGAAGAGTTGCGTTAGAATCCTGCAAAGAGAGTTGAAGTTGAGTGCGAATGTGTTTCTGTAGTAGTGTTGAGGCTGACGTCGCGGTGAAAGGATTCTGTGAAGGCGATGAAGTTGAAGAGGATGATGTGACAGATTAGAGAGGGAACAGAAGGTTCAGGGAGGAGTGGTATAAAGTGGAGACGAGAAGATTCTAGTGTGAATGGAAGCTTGTTGAGCGAAGAAGGAAATGGGAAGGGTGTGACGACACAGAGGGTAAGAAGGTGGAGGCGAAGTTAAGAGGGGTGGTGGAAGAAGTTTGAGCGAAGAAGGTGAGGTGTTGCTGAAAATTTTGGTTTCTAAGGTTTTTTAGTTCAGCATTTGGAATAGGTTTATGGGCCTTAAGCAAATTTCTTCACCACACACCATATTCACTAACTGCACCCCCTAAACGAAATCATTGGGCCTGAACCAAAGCCCAAGCGTCTGATCCCTTTTCAGCCACCCAATTTTACCACTGCACCTTCTTTTGTTTTCAGCATAGGTTTTTTTTTTATTTAAATTTTGTTTAAATGTTTTTCCTAATTTTTTTATTGGAGTTTTGATAAGTCTTGTTTTTAATGTTAGTTTAGGTTTTATTTTTTATTAGGGATTTAATTTTGAATTAAATTTTGATTAAGTTATATTTTAATTTTTTCATTTTGCCAATTTTAATTCTAGTTTTGACATTAGATTTTAATTTCAATTTTGTTAAACTTTGATTAAAATTCAATTTAGATTTTTATTTTGGGTAAAACTTTGTTGTTGATCGCATCTTGGTCTCGATTTTATTAATTCGATTTGATTAAGGCTTGTAGTGAATTTTGGTTGAGTTTTGAATTCTAGACTAATTCTAAGTGATACTTGTAAATATTTCTTGATGAAAACTTGTGAATGTTCTTGTTTCTGTCATGATTTTGATGCCTACCCCGACTAATTCCTAATTAAATATTGATCAATTCTTGATGCATGCGTTGTGCTTGAACCTTGTTGCGTGTTTGATATTTCCCTTGTGGTTGAGTTGTCTCGTGTTTACTTGTGCTTCGTACTCACATGTTCCTTTACGGATTCCTAGTCCAACTTAATTTCTGATTAAGTTTGGAGTAGGATATACATTAGGCTCTCAATTCAAGCATGAAAACATTAGGATAAAATTTCCTTTCGCATCCTGACCTTAGGGCCATTTTGTATGATAACATGTAGGACCGAGTTCCCCTTAGACCTTCTGTACGTCTCTCTCTTCTTTCTCAAAACAATTTCAAAACACTTAATAAATATGATGTGCATAGTGTGTCATGAACCTTAAGCACGTAGGAAAAGATGAACATATGCATTTCCAACCTCATCTTAGGGTACTTTGTGACCGAGACGTTTGGATTGTTAGCATGAAGTATTCGATCCTGTGTCATAGACTTTAGCACGATGCACATCTCAAATAATTTCAATTCACTTCTTCGAAAAGCTCTTCAACAAATCCAGAATATTTTCTCTCGCCCCCGTGCGATCGAGATCTTTCCAACTAGCCGTAGTCCTATGAATTACAGATGCTCTGATTCCTCATTCCCTAATTAGGATACGTAGGCACTAGGATCCCTATCCTTGGCGAGCACAATAATAACTAACTACCTTTTTCTTTCGCCTCCGTGCGATCGAGACCAACCAGCTAATCGAGCCTTTTCTCTCGCCCTAGTGTGATCAAGACCTTAACCAATCCGTGGTCATACCCACGAACTACGGACACTCTGACTTCCTCATTCTCCTCCGAATGAGGATACGTAGGCACAAGACGACAAAGTCTTGGCGAGCAACCTTCCACTATCCATTCGTAGTCCTCCGAACTACATTGACTCTGACTTTCTCATTGCACGAGGGAATACATTGGCCTAGGACGACGAAGTCCTATTGAGTCTCCTTTTGTTTTTCCCCTCTCGTTCCCGTTTAGCAGTAGGCTTTAGATAATACATCTTTTGATTAGAACAACAAGTGTGGATCCCGTTTAGTACAATGGACGTGAGGGGGTGCTAATACCTTCCTCTCGCGTAATCGACTCCCGAACCCAGGATTTGGTTGCAATGACCATGTTTTCTCCCTTTTGAGGTTTCTTTGATCGTTTCCTTCCCCTCGTCGGGATAAATAATGTTCGATGGCGACTATGTTTTTCCGCCGGTTATTTTTCGCATTGCGACAACATTCAAGTTCATCATTCCAGATGAATAACTTGCAACCTAATCCCAAATTTGAACACTTCCGGAATCTTCTTTTAGGGTTCTCACTTGAGTTTGAAATGAAGATTCTCATAACTTTATTGCAACCACAAAATGGGATTCATACTCAACGAAATTCCCAATAAAAGATGTTGCCATGATTGATTCTTGGTAAAATGTTGAAGTTCTTGAGAGAGGAAGAAAAGACAAAGAAGAAGTGAAAAATGAAAAATGTGATTTTCTTTTGGATTAAGTCCTTCTTTTCAAGGACCCTCCAAATGGATTTCCACGTGTGCATCAGTTAAAAAAGAAAAACACACATAAGCAAATTCCACGTAAGCATATTTTGCACAGTCAATATTTTTTTAACAGAAGACTAACGTTATGGATTAAATGCAATGCAAAAGTGAGTAATAAGGACTCAGACAAAAAAAATACCGGACTAAATTTAAAAACACGCTAACTTACAAGGATCAAATGACTATTTAAACCAAATTAAAATGATAACATAATATGGTGTCTAACTTTTGACCTTTTTATTGTTGTTAGAATATTATAAAGTATCTAACGGTATCTTTTATATTATATCTTTTTATATTATTCTTTGAATATCTTATTTTATTTTCTAGGATTTTGTATACCTTAAACTTTCTCTTAGTATTAGTTTTTATATTACTTAAATATTATTTTAATTTATATTTTGATTTTCCTATTTAAGACTAGAAACTTGTATCCCAATTATTATTTAGTCTTCTTTATTTAATTAATATTAAACACATTTCTTTATAATAATACTTTTTTAGTATTTTTTCTTTTTATGACATAATAGTACAAATAAATCTTCTATTTTATTTAGTTAATATTAAACACATTCAATTATAATAATATTTTTTTATTTTTTTCTCTATTATGACATAACCTATGAATAAATCCTGTATTTTATGAATATTGTTTAAAAAAAAAAAACAGATTTCAGCAATACCTTGTTAAGTTTGGCATAACCCTCTATTTTATTTCAATTCTCTCATTTTAAGGTAATCAAAATTGAACCGAGGATCGAACCACTGTATTTATGAATTTAAAGTTTTAAGGTTGGATCAGAATTGGACTAGGTTTAACCAGTTATAAATAAATAAATATATTTTATTTATATATAAGAATAATAATTCATAAGTATTATTATATTTTTAAAATGTTATAATTTTTTTAATTGTAATTTCATAATAATTAACAGTTAATTGTTTATTTAATTTTTTTAGTCTTCTATATTTTTAAAATTTTATATTTAATTATTAACTATATTTAAAAATTATCAATAAAATAACACAAAAGTATCTAAAATATTATGAACCTCCATTTTTTGTGTTTAAAAAAAATTAGTTTACTCTATAATAAAGTAATTAATTTTAATTTTTTGACAAGAAAGTAATCAAATTTTCAAAACTAAAAATAAGTGGTCAATATACTGGATAGATCCAAGACTTTCATAATAATAATAATAATAATAATAATAATAATAATAATAATAATAATAATAATAATAATAATAATAATAATAATAAAAATAATAATAATAATACTAATAATAATAATAATAATATTAATAACAATAATAATAATAATAATAATAATTCTTTAATAAAAATATAAATAATAATAATAATAATAATAATAATAATTATTATTATTATTATTATTATTATTATTATTATGTATTGTTATATAAAATCCACTTTCAATTTGACCGGAGAAGAAAGAGAAAATTAAATCAAACAACATTTTGATTTAATATGAAATTATTTTTCATATTTTTATAAATAAAAAATCAAATGCGGTATGACCTTATAAACTTTCGATTTATGGTTTTTGACCGGTCTCAAACGACTTTTCGATTTAAATTTTAGTTCTTCTTTAGGTTGGTATTCAAATTCAGCAGACTGGTTAGGGTTCTAGTTCTCGGTTTGTCCAGTTGAAATAACTGGTACGATCCGATTTTGATTACCATGCTCTCAACTAAGTTCACTTTATATTGTTTATTCTTAAATACGATATTTGTACTAATATGACTTACCAACAATTTTCTACTACCAACTAATGAAAATATATCTCTTAGTAATTATTTTAGACGATTACTACGTTAGATTACCTTTTTAATTTTTTTTATTTATTATACACAATTTTTGTACTCTTATGAGATAATTTTCTACTGCCAACAAATGTTTTTTTTTTTAATTTTATTTCGTATACCCTTTTAATCAATATTTGTCATTTTGTTTATTCATTATTTGTTTCTAAATTCATAAATACATTATAAGGTAATAAATTTAAGAATTCTTAAAAAAGGGGAAACTATAAAGAAATCAGTGATCCGTTTTGGAAGCAAATATTGGATCAGTGATTCATTTTACTAAGAATTATTCTTAAGTAATATTGTTTTATCTTAAATATTGGATTAGTGATTCATTAATATTGGATCAGTGATTCATCTTAAGAATTCTTAGAAAAGGGAAAACTATAATGATTGATTTATTTTTTGTGACTTAACCCCTCAATATTGTTTCTCTTAAGAGTACTAATTCATTAACATAAGAATACTTTATAATTAATTTTTTGTGTGAATAAAGAGGGAAAACTATAAAGGTATAACACAGGGGTGGAGAACCCGGAGGCATTCTTAGAGAGTAACACAACGAGATCATCGAGACAGTTGTCATAAATTTGCAAATCTATCACCTATTATTGGCTCTTATTTTCCATAGCATATGCGCAATGATTGACTTCTCTATAGACATGAAAGATTTTATCTTTCCAATCTTCAAACAACTAATGCTTAATTTGTTGAAATATATGCAACCTTCCTTTATGCTTGGAATCCTCTTGTAATCTTCAAACAACTAATGCTTAATTTGTTGAAAAATATGCAACCTTCCTTTATGCTTGGAATTCTCTTGTTAACAACTTCATTAATTGTCTTGTTGTCTGTTTGTAATTCAATCTTCTTGTATTCCTTACCAAATGCAAATTTAAGCCCCTCAAGAACTCTTCACATCTCAACTACAAGAACATCGCAATCCAATATTCTTTGAAAAGCCTCTAAGCCACCTGCCTAGGGTGTTCTGAAGTATACCACCACACCCAAATTTCCTATTATTCTCGGCGACGCCATTAACACTTATCAAAATTCAGTCCTACAGGGGGTTCCAACTTATGTGCATTAAGGCCTGATTTGTAGTACTAAGACGTTACTGAAGACTCAAGCTCATGTTGTAGAAAAGGAACATGTTTATAATATCATCCGACAACCAGGGACGAAATCAAAATTTTTAATAAGCGGGGGCAATTATATTTTAATCAAATTGTTGTATGATTTTTTTTTATATTACTAAAAATATGTAATTTTATGTTTGTGACAAATATTTATTTAATATTTTATATCTTATATTTTTTATGTATTTGATTCTTCATAATATTATTATTGAAAAACTATTTTATTTGTAATATTTTTCTTAAATAAAATAAAAATTAATTTTTAAAATAAATATATCATTGAATACAAAATAGGTTTACTAATGTTTTTTTAACTTCAATTTAGTAGGACAAATAATTTAAATCGTACCTAAAATAAATATTAAATTATTAAATATTATTAAACAAATGGTATAAAAAAGATATAAAAATATTATAAATAAACCCAAAATCAAGTGGGGGCAGCACCCCCCTTTCCATTGTATGTGGCTTCGTCGCTACAAACAACACAAAATGCATAATATAATTATCATCACGAAGCTTTTATTTCGCTAAAACCAAAAGAAATAGCAAGCTGTGGCCTACAATGCTTTCCACTCCTCAAGATTTCCATGGCCAAATTCTACTAATATAATTGGAACGTTGAGGGTTTACAAGAATAAGTTTGATGAGAATGAGATTGTTAATAGAAACAAAGCATGGTTTGTAGCATAAGATTGTGCTCAAATAGAAGGGATTGACTTTAATGAATCTTTTGCTATATTTGCCCATCTCGAAACCATCAGATCATTACTAGGAATATCTTGTCGACTTAAGATGAATGTGAAAAGTGCATTTTTTAATGGGTATTTGAATGTGGAAATCCGCCAGGATGTTAGTACTGTTGTCAATGACATGGATGTCGTCAATTTTCTAGGTTACAAGCATTCAATTTATAACATATTCCCAACTGGATTTGGGCTTCAAATCATAGCATATCAGCTGCTACAAATCAGCAGAAACTTCTGCTACATAATAGGTCTTTAATCAATTCCTTCCTAATTTATCTCCATAATTAGAAAGTCATTATTCTTTAATATTCTTCTTGATTCTGACTTGAATCTTCCAGACCTATAAAACAGTGCCACATAGGATAACATAGTATTCCCAGAATATTCTGTATCTGTTAAATCATAACAGAATTCAATTGTCCAGCTCAGCACAAGCGCGATGTCGAATGATACAGCATAGGACATCTTATCTGACATGTTGCACCAGATGATGAGAACTTCAGTCTGATTAATGTTAGAACATATTGTTCGACATCTTCTTCACAGCAGCTCTAAACATTTCCATTCCATCCCAACAGCTCCTCTTCATGTTCAGCCGAACCAATCCATTACAGGCTCATTCCCAGACACATTCCTCACAGGGCTTGGGTATTAGCAAATCTCAGATTTGATTCATAATTAAAATAGATTTAAACTCCAAATCTTTTTGCCCTAAAATAGCAACAAACTATTACAGAAATTTACTTCTTCAGAATAATTCCACTCCATGATTTTCACATGCAATCACTTAACAAAAACACACAGAAGATTGCAAATAAAGCACAACAAATAAAAACTAAAAACCTGAACTGGAAGTTCTGTCTACTGATGTCAGAACATCGTGTTTAACATCATGCACACAGTCTGCAATACTAAGAAACACCACCAACACTTCACCTGCAGAATGTTAGAGACAGCATGTCAAGACATCAAGTAGAACATCTTGATGCAACACTTTGTTTTACCAAAATTGCTGCCAATTTTAGAACTAACACAAGCGAGATAAAAGAATGAGTAGCACCAGTATCAATAATAGCAACCAATTCGATATTATTAATAAAACAAGTACCTCGAATCAGGTTGTCCTTCTCTGGCGTCTCTGCACCACTCAAAGCAAACACACGACCACTGGTCTGGGCAGCAATAACAGTCTTCTTCGACTTTTGGCATTGAGTACTGATGTGACCTTTCTCACCGCAATTCAAACAGGTTAGACCTTCATCTTTGCAGTCAGTAGCTCTATGCCCCTTCTTACCACATCTGTAGCACCTCACCACATTATTGGTGCATACATCAGCACGGTGACCTTGCTCGCCACACTTATGACACTTTCCAGAAGTGGGAGCTACTCCCCCACTTGACTTTTTCCCATCTGAAGCCTTCTGCTTCCCTTTGTCAGCTGAAGTTGTATAAGGCTTACCCCTATACTGCCCTTTCTTCTCACTCAACTGCTTGTAGTGAGCAGATCGAGCTCGGCTGTCCTCATCTTAGATTCTGTTCTTGTCCACCAACTCAGCATACCCGTGGATCTGCTGATACCCAATACTCTGCTTAATATTTGGTCTCAGCTCATTCTCAAATTTGAGACACTTAGACATCTCAGCATCATCACGATTGTAGTGCGGACAGAACTTCACTAGCTTCTCAAACTTCGCGGCATACTCTGCCACAGTCATATCTCCTTGCTTCAGCTCAAGGAATTCCACTTCCCTCTTGCCACGAGCATCCTCTAGAAAATACTTCCCCAAAAACTCCTGCTTAAATACAGCCCAAGTTATCACAGTGCCAACATCCGTGAGTCTCTGACGGTTGTTATCCCACCAGTCCTCAGCTTCCTCTTCAAACATATGCATTCTGAACTGAACCTGTTGCTCATCAGAACACCCCATCACTCGGAAGATCTTCTCGATCGCCTTCAGCCACTTGTGTGCACTTGCTGTATCATGCGTACCCACAAAAGTCTGTGGATTGTTCCTTTGAAACTTCCCCAAAGCACGAAACTCATCAGAAGCTCCACCCTTTGGATTCAGCTGTGCCACCACATTAGCAACCGATTCCAACGTATCAGCAATCACACGATCGTTTCTTCCAGCCATCCTGCACACCACCAACAAGGTTAGAAGAACTAAAACATCGACAGTGTACACACACTCGTCGACTGACAGGGGACTGACATCACGTAAAAACTTGGCCGGACGGACCGACATGCTCTGATACCACAAATGTAACACCCTTTTCTACCCCCACAAATATTGCAGCAGAAACACTCAATTATCAGAGTAAAACATAAAAATTCCCTCAAAGGGTGTACATTTCACATTTAAATCAAAATAATGCACTTGCCCTGTAAACAAAGGGATTTTCCTCAAAATAACTCAAAAGCCTTCACATGGCAGCGGAACTCAAAATTCTCAATTAAAAGGTTTTCAACACGCATCGCAATAATCCAAAAAGGTTTTTCAACATATAAAACCATATCATCAAATGACAACAAAATAAGGGGAAAACATAGTTCGACTCAAAGGACCCCAACCCGATGTTACACTATCAGAGCAAGACCCTCTAAATTGACCAAAAGCAAATAAACTTCAAGGTCCTCGAAGCATCCACGGCTAAACCTGATCACCTACACGTTACCCACGTGGAGGCAACATTCAAACATGCAGGGTGAGTAATCACAATTCATAATAATCATTATAAAACAAGATATACATAAAATGGCATTATCTTCATATACAACATCTTCAGGGTCATCACAAGGAAACATCAAAATCACGACCAACATCATAAAACACAGCAATGCCAATTAAATGCAAATGCACAACAAGACTCATGCATGTGGTACCAATCGTTATAATAGATGGACACTAGGCCATCAACCCTCCAAAGATCCCCGTCAATAGGATCGATCCCGCAATCGGAACCGGAGCATGTCATAATTACTTCATATCCACACAATGGGAATGAAGCGTCGTCACGGAGTATGCATATGAATGCATGATACACAACATCATTAATCATCATCATCAATTAAACATCACAATGTGCATCGTCATTCATCAATTCTCATATACGTCATTTCGTCACATATTCGTCAAATAATCACCAAAACATCATCATATACTCATCAGTAACATCATGAAAAATCATCATAAAAATCACAACATCGAAACATCACAACAGCACAGTAGCATAAACAAAAATTCACAAACGGCAGACGTTCGCTCCAGGGTTCGCCTAGCGAACCTGTTCGCTGTGGCCTTCGCCTAGCGAAGCGGCCAGCGAACCTCACAGACACCACCCTCAACACTAGAAACACAACCATCTGTCATACTCGCTGGTGAACTCGCCTAGCGAACCCACTCGCTGATTCCTTCGCTTAGAGAAACTCCCAGCGAAGCCCACCTCTCCTCTCCAAAATCATCTCAGTACTCCCTCCCACGTTATCGTGCTTTCGCTGCGCTGCTCGCCTAGCGAGCCTTGGCGAACGTTCGCCTAACGAAGCAACGGTTCGCCTAGCGAACCTGCGATTACAGCAAATCACTGCTACGCATCAGTAGCTCCCTAACCTTCAAAGCACCTGCGATTACAGTCTCAAATGACCCAAAATCATCCCTACAACAGTCCTAACATATCACAAAAATTAAAGGCCTAAAATCTACGTCTGTTAGGTCGATTCAGGACACTGCGGGAAACCTTAATTTCTCCTAAACCTTCAAAACTCTCAAACTTCATATAAACTCCATAGATCCTTCCCACAAGGTTAAAACTACAACAACGACGAGGAAATCAGCCCCAAGGTCTACTTTACCGGTTCAATTCCACGTTTATTGATTGATTCACAAAAATGCCCTTAAAATCATCAGTTTACCTCAAAACCCATAAACCCTAAAAAAACCCCAAAATCCACTTCGATCAATTGAATCCTATAATGAAAACAATGAAAGGGAATTACTCCCCATATCTTAGATTGTCGATTCGATGAGTTCTCTCTTGAGCCTTTGGAAACCTTCACGAAAATCCTCGCTTTTTCCCGTTTTCCTAAGAGCTCTGCACTTTCGCCTTATTTTCACGATCTCCACAAATGAATCCTAATTCTCCTCAATTTCTCCTTTTTGGTTAATTTAACTCTTGGGCCTCAAAATTGGGCTTTCTCCATAATGCCCTCACTAATTCTCTTCAAATGCCCGTCTTACCCTTAATTCCTCTAATATTATTTTAAATTAATAATAATACTTATATATTCATATTATATACTATTATTTACTTAAAATAACCAAAACTTCACAAAAACACCGACATCGACACAATCCACCAAAAATCACAGAAATTCACGAATATAATATTTAAATGAATTAAATAAATATTCTTACGAAATTTGGGGTGTTACAATAACAACAGAGAATTTTAGAATTCCAACTTATGCTTTTTTTGCACTATCGAAAGGATTGGTCATGATTTTTCTACTCCTATCTTACCCCAATGAATTGGAATTGTCGAAAAGAAGAACCATACATGGAAACAAATGGCGAGAGTCATGATCTATACCATAAATCTTGCTATTGGGTTTCTTTGTTTAATCTCTAGTATTTTGATTAAAAAACATGATATTGTGACTGCTGAAGATGAAATTAGTGTTCCTCCTAGTCTGTCGAATTTTAGTTATAAATTTTTGGTCGAAAAACCAGTCCTAGAGATCGTTGTTCCCAATATTCTACATTTTTGACGAGTCTGATATAGCTGGAAGTGAAAATGTTCTTAATGTCCTGTACAGGTATGGGTCTGTAAGAAGCCATATTCTCAACGTTCTTAGGCATGAAAAGGGTGTGGTTGAAGGCCTTAATCAAATTCTGAAACCAAAGGATACATGTGCGCCATATTCTCAAACCGTTGGAAAGTAGTGATGAAGGCATATTTCTGAGTTGTTACATAAATAGCAGGGCGTATACAGTGTTTAACAAAGGCACAAAACCTATGATTGAATCCATAAAAGTCAGTGTTAATGACGTTCAAACTAAAGTGACTCCCCATAAAAACAAAGATTTTGATCTCATTGGTCATAACGTTGAGCCAGATGTTGCTCACAATATAGGAAACAACATGCAGTTTGCTGAAGAAGATGGAAATTTAGGTGATGATGAAGATAGTGATGCTAAAAGAAAAGAACAACCAAAAAGTATTAAAAAGAATCATCATATTAATAAAAATTATGGGAGATCTAGATGAATGCTTCACCACACGAAGAAAATAGTTTGTTTAGTTTGTAAGAAACAAAGTATGGGAACTTGTTCCTAGACCAAATTCTACTAATATAATTGGAACGCTATGGGTTTACAAGAATAAGTTTGATGAGAATGAGATTGTTAATAGAAACAAAGCATGGTTTGTAGCATAAGTTGTGCTCAAAACCATCAGATCATTAATAGGAATATCTTGTCGACTTAAGATGAATGTGAAAAGTGCATTTTTTAATGGGTATTTGAATGTGGAAATCCGCCAGGATGTTAGTACTGTTGTCAATGACATAGGTGATGTCATTATAAAATATAGTACATACAATACTACACATGCATCACTAGCAAAACAACTACGCACGTAATACCATAGCAGACTCACAAAATCACTTACGATACAAATCAATTCAAGTAGCTGTATGGTATAACACATACTTTCATACTAGTGTTCAAACTAAATGCATTGTTCTACAGAGTTCACAAGCATATCACTTCATACATCACAGTAATATTCCAATGCAACTTGTAACAAAACACTAAGATCAACACACACTAAGGCATGCAAATACACCATTCAGGTAGAGTACGATATGAGAACATCTACCACAGTACATCATAATCTCACAACTTCACATGCACACATAAGTCAGACACACTTATTTGCAGCATAATACTATATGACCTACTACCACAACACATATAAGCATGAACAAAACTTCATCATTTAAAACTCAAACATTGGGATAACAACCGTCAGCTAGTACTCATTAAAACCATTGGTTCAAACAAACCCCATGCTATATGTACACGGCAGTGGCAAAGCATAAGAGCAACATTTATCCAATATTATTTCAACATGTCAAAAGTTTTACCAATATGATCAATATGGAGCTTGACTGAACGTATGTAAGCATGATGAAAAAAAAACAAGGGATACCAATATCAAAAATGAAAACTTACACTAACCTGAACCTTAACACCTAAAAAAAATAACGTTCTAGAGCTACACACCAGGATCACGAAAATGGTATGAACACCATTAATAGTAGAGTTCAAATAAAAACAAACAAACTGGCCAGCATACTTCTCATACAAGACTCACATATGATAATAATGTCTAAACCATTAGGGCAGCCATGGATAAATATGAAGCTTCCAACACAAACTCAACCAGGGATCCATAATAACGCTCATGCCATACAAATACAACACAATATTAAAACAGCATAGTAAATATTAACTAAAACATGTTCATCCTAACATATGAATAAGCATGATAGGCATAATAAATAGAAGTTTGGGAAACTTACCTAATTTCCAAGCAAGTTGCAAAAGCTTCTTTTCCTTCCCAGCTAGCTCACGTGCTCCAAAGAAACAAGTTTCAGAGTGGTTTTAGTGTTGTTTTGTTGGTGAGAAATGAAGAGGAGAAGGGTCCTTTTTATAGAGGGTTCAGCTGGTCCATGGCCACAGTGCAATAGCTTTACACAAAAGAGAAATATCATGCACGGAGATATGGCATGGGGTTGTTCTGAACATAACATTATAGAGCCAAGTGAAGTTCTTTTTTTTATGCCACTAGGTCAGAAAGGTGTAGGGTGTTTTGGTTTGTATCTAGTGGATTAAGGATGTACACGAGGGAATGGTTTGTGGTGGCTTGTGAATGTCAACATGTTAGTACAAAAGAAAGGCATATGGCAGTGTGTTTAGTGGTAAAATGGAGTTAGAAAAGATGTGGTGGGTCTATAGAGAGTGTACTTGGAGAGAGAGAATGAAATTCAAATTCAAAATTGATGTGTTCTTGGTGCAAAAATCATTTCGTATGGCCATATTCCATGCATGATTTCTCTTGACTTTGTGATCCAAATTTCATGCCCTTTGGTTCTAATGAAAGTTCATACATCATACTACAATGTTGGTGTTGGAAAGTAGTTGAAATGATGCCTTGAATTGGTAGAAAAATCCCTTGCAAATCGTGTGCCCAAAACTGCCAAAATGAACTTAGAAAAATTCTAAGTTATAGGAATTTGACAACTTCAAGTGCCCTTCTTTGGAAGTCCATAACTTGAGAATGGCTTATCCCATTGAGATGTTCCACATATGGTTGGAAAGCTCTCATCATGCTCTACAACTTTCATTTGGGACCCAAGTGTTGAATCCAAATGGAAATGGGTGAAAAGTGGGGTTAAAGTTGAGAAAAAGAGTGGTGAAAAGTGCTGAAAAATTTTCTAAGTGTTGGTCAAAATATCTTGCAAGCTTCATAACTCAAAAAACCAAGCATTTTTGGACAAAAAGTCATTTGGAACAAATTGAATATCTTGAAAAGAGCTTTCCAATGAGCTTTGAGTCACTCCAATTGGATGTGTGGCTTAGGAGTTATGGTCATTTCAAAATATGCTATTAGGGGAAAAACCTCACAAATGACACCTTTCATGGTCAAAACCCTACTTCTCTTGCAAGAAACCTCGTGAAACTTGATGTGGATACTTTGAACACTTCATGAGACATTATATGATGATTAGAACCAATGATTGCTTCATTTGAACCAAAACTTCAAAGATTAGGGTTTCAGTCAAAACCCTAATTTGACTGTGAATGCACTGAAGTCAACCCTTGTAAACTTGCTTCTTTCTTCACATCTAAAGTCCTTAGGAGACTCTTGAGGATGTTTGATAAACCATAGAATCATGAATTAGGGTTATAGGGTTCATCTTGATGAAAATCAAAGCCATTGACTGACATGTCTCAAGGAAACCCTAATTTGAACACAAAAGAAACAAACTGCAAGATATGGGTTAGTTTAAACAATGCAGATGATTGACCTAAGATGTAAAAATGAAGATGACATCTAAGGGGTAAAATTTGGGGTACAACACATGGTTTGTAGCATAAGATTCTGTTCAAATAGAAGGGATTGACTTTAATGAATCTTTTGCTCTATTTTCCCATCTTGAAACCATCAGATCATTACTAGGAATATCTTGTCGACTTAAGATGAATGTGAAAAATTCCTTTTTCAATGGGTATTTGAATGTGGAAATCCGTCAGGATGTTAGTACTGTTGTCAATGACATGGATGATGTTATTATGAAAAACGATGGGAATCTTATTATAGTTCAAATTTCTGTGAAGAGCTCGCATTTTAGGGAGTCAGGTGCTCCATTGATGGCCATATGAGTGTTAATGGAGGCCATCAAACTAAAAATGATCGATGCGTCCATTGAACTTAGCCAATGACGACGGCTTGAAGTTGTATAGGATGTGTGCCTCTCATATCTCGTCTGATAGAGGTTGGGGATCCAATACTTATAGTTCATCCACCATATTAGTTTCTTGCTGGCGTTGTTGAATATGAAGAACGTTGTCCTCCTAAAATGTAGCTAGCAACCACTATAGGAATGAGTGGTTGATTACCTGAAATTTAAGAAGTGGGGCTAAATTCCACGATGTCGTATGTAACATCTGTTGACCCAATACATGTTTCACGCACGACCGCGAGCTATGAGCAGAGACGTCAAAGATTAAGGCGGAATATCTAAACAAAGGTGCAGGCTCTGTTGGTCAAGGCTTAGGAGAAAGTGGGGTATTGTGGAGTTTTGGAGCAAGTCACAAATCCGTGTAAAAAAAAAAAAGTGTTGTAACAAATAAAAATGAGAAAGATGGAAAAATAATTTTTTTTGTATTTTTTAGTATTATAAATAAAAAGAAATCAGAATCTCTGAATATATTTTTTTTATGATTTTTTTAACAATAGAAAACAAATAAATGAGGACTAAATAAATTAACTAAACTAGGTTAAACTTACAAAATAAAAATTAAACTTAAAATTAAACTCAAATCATAATTAAATTTAAATTAACATTAGACTAAATTAATAAAAATTAAGCTAATTAAACTAAATTAAAATTAATCTAAGTTAAAATTAAACTACAATATAAAATAGAAGCTAGACTAAAGTTAGAATTAAATTAAATTTAAAACTAAAATTATAATTGACAATGAACTAAATATAAACTATGATAAAACCAAAATACTAAATTGAAATTAAATACCTAAATTCTAAACAAATCTAAAATGAATATTCAACTAAATACAATAATAATAATAATAATAATAGCCAAAATCAAGAATGACACGGAATGACAAATGCATAATTAGCTATCAATGCGATGTTTAACTAAAAATGCGAAAATGGCTCATGTAAAATGATATGCAAACGATCAGAATATCTAAGGGTAAAATTTAGAGCACAACAAAGTGAAAAATGAAAAATGTGATTTTCTTTTGGATTAAGTCCTTCTTTTCAAGGCCCCTCCAAATGGATTTCCACGTGTGCATCAGTTAAAAAAGAAAAACACACATAAGCAAATTCCACGTAAGCATATTTTGCACAGTCAATATTTTTTTAACAGAAGACTAACGTTATGGATTAAATGCAATGCAAAAGTGAGTAATAAGGACTCAGACAAAAGAAATACCGGACTAAATTTAAAAACACGCTAACTTACAAGGATCAAATGACTATTTAAACCAAATTAAAATGATAACATAATATGGTGTCTAACTTTTGACCTTTTTATTGTTGTTAGAATATTATAAAGTATCTAACGGTATCTTTTATGTTATATCTTTTTATATTATTATTTGAATATCTTATTTTATTTTCTAGGATTTTGTATACCTTAAACTTTCTCTTAGTATTAGTTTTTATATTACTTAAATATTATTTTAATTTATTTTTTGATTTTCCTTTTTAAGACTAGAAACTTGTATCCCAATTATTATTTAGTCTTCTTTATTTAATTAATATTAAACACATTTCTTTATAATAATACTTTTTTAGTATTTTTTCTTTTTATGACATAATAGTACAAATAAATCTTCTACTTTATTTAGTTAATATTAAACACATTCAATTATAATAATATATTTTTTTATTTTTTTCTCTATTATGACATAACCTATGAATAAATCCTGTATTTTATGAATATTGTTTAAAAAAAAAACAGATTTCAGCAATACCTTGTCAAGTTTGGCATAACCCTCAATTTTATTTCAATTCTCTCACTTTAAGGTAATCAAAATTGAACCGATGACCGAACCACTGTATTTATGAATTTAAAGTTTTAAGGTTGGATCAGAATTGGACTAGGTTTAACCAGTTATAAATAAATAAATATATTTTATTTATATATAAGAATAATAATTCATAAGTATTATTATATTTTTAAAATATTATAATTTTTTTAATTGTAATTTCATAATAATTAACAGTTAATTGTTTATTTAATTTTTTTAGTCTTCTATATTTTTAAAATTTTATATTTAATTATTAACTATATTTAAAAATTATCAATAAAATAACACAAAAGTATCTAAAATATTATGAACCTCCATTTTTTGTGTTTAAAAAAAAAAAATAGTTTACTCTATAATAAAGTAATTAATTTTAATTTTTTGACAAGAAAGTAATCAAATTTTCAAAACTAAAAGTAAGTGGTCTACTGGATAGATCCAAGACTTTCATAATAATAATAATAATAATAATAATAATAATAATAATTATTATTATTATTATTATTATTATTATTATTATTATTATTATTATTATGTATTGTTATATAAAATCCACTTTCAATTTGACCGGAGAAGAAAGAAGAAAATTAAATCAAACAACATTTTGATTTAATATGAAATTATTTTCCATATTTTTATAAATAAAAAATCAAATGCAGTATGACCTTATAAACTTCCGATTTATGGTTTTTGACCGGTCTCAAACGACTTTTCGATTTAAATTTTAGTTCTTCTTTAGGTTGGTATTCAAATTCAAACAGACTGGTTAGAGTTCTAGTTCTCGGTTTGTCCAGTTGAAATAACTGGTACGATCCGATTTTGATTACCATGCTCTCAACTAAGTTCACTTTATATTGTTTATTCTTAAATACGATTTTTGTACTAATATGACTTACCAACAATTTTCTACTACCAACTAATGAAAATATATGTCTTAGTAATTATTTTAGACGATTACTATGTTAGATTACCTTTTTTAATTTTTTTTATTTGTTATACACAATTTTTGTACTCTTATGAGATAATTTTCTACTGTCAACAAATGTTTTTTTTTTTAATTTTATTTCGTATACCCTTTTAATCAATATTTGTCATTTTTTTATTCATTATTTGTTTCTAAATTCATAAATACATTATAAGGTAATAAATTTAAGAATTCTTAGAAAAGGGAAAACTATAATGAAATCAGTGATCTGTTTTGTAAGCAAATATTGGATCAATGATTCATTTTACTAAGAATTCTTCTTAAGTAATATTGTTTTATCTTAAATATTGGATTAGTGATTCATTAATATTGGATCAGTGATCCATCTTAAGAATTCTTAGAAAAGGGAAAACTATAATGATTGATTCATTTTTTGTGACTTAACCCCTCAATATTGTTTCTCTTAAGAGTACTAATTCATTAACATAAGAGTACTTTATAATTAATTTTTTGTGTGAATAAAGAGGGAAAACTATAAAGGTATAACACAGGGGTGGAGAACCCGGAGGCATTCGTAGAGAGTAACACAACGAAATCATCGAGACAGTTGTCATAAATTTGCAAATCTATCACCTATTATTGGCTCTTATTTTCCATAGCATATGCGCAATGATTGACTTCTCTATAAACATGAAAGATTCTATCTTTCCAATCTTCAAACAACTAATGCTTTTCCATAGCATATGCGCAATGATTGACTTCTCTATAGACATGAAAGATTCTATCTTTCCAATCTTCAAACAACTAATGCTTAATTTGTTGAAATATATGCAACCTTCCTTTATGCTTGGAATCCTCTTGTAATCTTCAAACAACTAATGCTTAATTTGTTGAAAAATATACAACCTTCCTTTATGCTTGGAATTCTCTTGTTAACAACTTCATTAATTGTCTATTAATTGTCTTGTTGTCTGTTTGTAATTCAATCTTCTTGTATTCCTTACCAAATGCAAATTTAAGCCCCTCAAGAACGCTTCACATCTCAACTACAAGAACATCGCTATCCAATATTCTTTGAAAAGCCTCTAAGCCACCTGCCTAGGGTGTTCTGAAGTATACCACCACACCCAAATTTCCCATTATTCTCGGCGACGCCATTAACACTTATCAAAATTCAGTCCTACAGGGGGTTCCAACTTATGTGCATTAAGGCCTGATTTGTAGTACTAAGACGCTACTGAAGACTCGAGCTCATGTTGTAGAAAAGGAACATGTTTATAATATCATCAGACAACCAGGGACGAAATCAAAATTTTTAATAAGTGGGGGCAATTATATTTTAATCAAATTGTTGTATGATTTTTTTTTATATTACTAAAAATATGTAATTTTATGTTTGTGACAAATATTTATTTAATATTTTATATCTTATATTTTTATGTATTTGATTCTTCATAATATTATTATTGAAAAACTATTTTATTTGTAATACTTTTCTTAAATAAAATAAAAATTAATTTTTAAAATAAATATATCATTGAATACAAAATAGTTTTACTAATGTTTTTTTAAACTTCAATTTAGTAGGACAAATAATTTAAATCGTACCTAAAATAAATATTAAATTATTAAATATTATTAAACAAATGGTATAAAAAAGATATAAAAATATTATAAATAAACCCAAAATCAAGTGGGGGCAGCACCCCCCTTTCCATTGTATGTGGCTTCGTCGCTACAAACAACACAAAATGCATAATATAATTATCATCACGAAGCTTTTATTTCGCTAAAACCAAAAGAAATAGCAAGCTGTGGCCTACAATGCTTTCCACTCCTCAAGATTTCCATGGCCAAATTCTACTAATATAATTGGAACGCTGTGGGTTTACAAGAATAAGTTTGATGAGAATGAGATTGTTAATAGAAACAAAGCATGGTTTGTAGCATAAGATTGTGCTCAAACAGAAGGGATTGACTTTAATGAATCTTTTGCTCTATTTGCCCATCTCGAAACCGTCAGATCATTACTAGGAATATCTTGTCAACTTAAGATGAATGTGAAAAGTGCATTTTTTAATGGGTATTTGAATGTGGAAATCCGCCAGGATGTTAGTACTGTTGTCAATGACATGGATGATGTCATTATAAAAAAACAATGGGAATCTTATTATAGTTCAAATTTATGTGAAGAGCTCGCATTTTAGGGAGTCAGGTGCTCCATTGATGGCCATATGAGTGTTAATGGAGGCCATCAAACTCAAAAGGATCGATGCGTCCATTAAACTTAGCCAATGACGACGGCTTGAAGTTGTATAGGATGTGTGCCTCTCATATCTCGTCTGATAGAGGTTGGGGATCCAATACTTATAGTTCATCCACCATATTAGTTTCTTGCTGGCGTTGTTGAATATGAAGAACGTTATCCTCCTAAAATGTAGCTAGCAACCACTATAGGAATGAGTGGTTGATTACCTGAAATTTAAGAAGTGAGGCTAAATTCCACGATGTCGTATGTAACATCTGTTGACCCAATACATGTTTCACGCACGACCGCGAGCTATGAGCAGAGACGTCAAAGATTAAGGCGGAATATCTAAACAAATGGCGCTCGATCTGAGATATGGCGACTTGAGAAGAACGAAAGACTAGGTGTATGTCTTGTTCTCAAGACCTCTTTCATTTATACGACTATATTTTCCAATAATTTTTCAACGGGTGAAGTGATGAAGATGTGTTATTGATTTATTATAGGTTTTAAGATTAATTTTCATAGAATTGGTTTTCTTTAAATTGTATTTATTTAGTTTTGATATATTTTTTTATATACATTTTTTTGAGCATATAACTAAAAAGTGTAGAGTTGACATGAATGTCACTAAATTAAAACTTGGAAGGTGGATAGGAGAATTAATTTGGATTTTAGACAATTAATTAATAAAAAAAGTGTTGGTAGTATAATAAATTAAAATATATAGTCAAAAGTAAATAAAATAGAATAGAGATAGTTTATAAATAAATATTAAAAAAGAAAAGAGATAGAGGTAGGTGAAAAGAGTGGAGAGTAACAATGCAGGAGGAAGCTATTTCAGTCGGTGCTAAGCTTTAAAATATCATCAACATCATCTCTGTGAAAAGAGTGAGGAAGGAACAAAACTTTCATTCTTTTCGTTTTTGTGTATAGTGATTGTGATGGCAACGCATCGCATCTTACTTTGATTTTTTAGTTGTCTGAGAAGTCCCACACCGGTTGCATTGGTAAGTTATTTAGTGTTTATATAATACGCACAAACCACCGATTAATGTCCCTTCGGGGACATCCGATAAAATTGGAACGATACAGAGAAGATTAGCATGGCCCCTGCGCAAGGATGACACGCACAAATCGAGAAATGGTCCAAATTTTTTTTGTTTTTTTTCCCATCATCTCTGCTTCGTTTTCTCGTTTTACCTTCTTCCTTTCATTCGATTATTCTTTTCGCTGCAGGTAATGGTTCTGTGCAATTTTGTCACTGTACAAGCTTGCTTATATGTGGAAAACTCTGTAGGTAACATTAGGTTTAGGTTTAGGGTTGATTAAATTCTGTATGTATTTATTTGCGTATAATGCCATAGGAAAATTTACATGAGGGCATGATCTTGTAAAACTCTATGTCTCTGGTTGCAAAGAATTGATAACTTTTTTTTTTGTGACTGAAATAGTTGCATTATTTATTAGTCTTGTAACCATTGCATCATAGGAAAATTTACATGAGGGTATATTAAGCTTGTATGCACTGAAAACTTGACCGTGTGCCACTTCTATCTGCATTTCATTATGCATTTTTGTGTTTTCCTTTCTGCATATTTCACTCACTAGTTACTAGTGCTTCCCTGATTTAATAGGTGCGTGTACCTTGTTTTTTCCGCAGGTTCGAAAGCTCATCGATCATCCTCCAAGCCTGAGCTTTTAAAGCCGATAACCCTCAAACCTGGTGTTCCTTTCCATGTTTCATTTCATCTATGCTTTTTTAATCCACACTCCAGTGCTCTCTCTTTTAATCTTTCTTTCAGGTATTATAACTAACTCCCTACAAACTTGAGATATTTTTAAGACTTTGAGCAATGTGATCTTGTATCTATGACCCACAAGATAGCCTTCTTACACATAAGATTAGAAGAGATGGGATTGATTGTTGCAGATTCAAAAATAACCCAATTGCCGGTCTAGAAGAATAATTAGTGAGAGGGAGTATTAGTCGACGGATAGGGGGATGAGGGGTGCCATTCACGACTATTGTTAGAGTTGGTTAGCAGAATTCCCTCTCTCCTCACGACTCTCTGAGTCTGATTCTGATTCTGTTGTATCTTTCATTTTGCTGCCATAAAACATTTTGCTCTCTTTCCGTTCAATAAAACCATTATTTCACTGCTCTAAATTTGTCGGTTCCGTCAATGTCTCTATAGTTTGCCTTGCCATCAAAGAGGAAAGCTTTATGAACATGAAAGCCAACTTTATCAGTCCACATATGGATGTAATTTTTCTAGGAAAGATGATGTCAAATCTTAAGAGGATAACATAGACCTAGGAGGAGAGTATGAGTCAGAAGTTGGTATTCATGCACAAACAGAACTCAATAAACCTAGGGACTAGACTAGAGTTCAAACTCTACCCATGTTTCACTAAACTATCATCACATACCTCCTCCACAAGAGTCCGATGTGGATGAGTGCTAATGCATCCGCCCTGGAGCAACTGATGTGAATGAGTGTTAATGCATGCACCTATCAATACTTTGATGATTAAGTACATATATGTTGAGAAGAGGTTCGTAGCTCTTGCAGAGTAAAGTACTAAAGGGCAAAGCATAGCAGTAGGTTGATTTATACATTATGCTTAGCTGTTTTGCTTGACTGACAACAAAAAGTAGGTTTGCCTCAACATTAAGTACTAAAGGGATGAACATTAAGTTGTTTTATACATGGTGTCATCTCTATCAAATAATAATTGATTTATCAGAAAAACACATAAATGGTTTGACAGTTTTCTTCCATTTAGAATTGTAGACTTCAAAACGTTTTTTCGATATCATTTCATCCTTTTAACAAAGATAATGCCATTTGCATTGATATTTGAGCATAACAAGCTTGTGACTGTATTTAAATTGACGTTATGCTGTATATATGAGCATTGGAGCATTTAGTTGTGTTATGCCTCTAAATTGATATTGGTGAATTTAGTTTATTCCTCATGACATTTGATGGCTTAATTATCTACTTGCTGCAGTATCTATTTATCCCTTATATTTAGATGTCCATGCTATTTTATTTGAAATTTTTGTTGCTACATATCACTTTGTTTGAATATGGAAGTTTTTTTCTGTGTCAAATTGAAAGCAATTGGAAATGCTTAATTTTAATTTTTTGACATCAAATTGCAGGTGTCCTTTATTTTTTTTATTTGCATATGTTTTAAGACTTCTTTATTTGTGACTCTGCTTTTGTTAATTTACATTTTATTATGCATTGCATCATTTTCAGAGTCCGATGTGGATGGGCGTTAATGCATCCGTCCTGGAGCAACTGAATCACAGTACAAGAATCTAAACCTCAATACTCCAAGCAATTTTCAAGAACTAAACAGGGACAAACCTTTGCTACAAAAGCAAACAAGAAATTACCTCTATCATTTCTAAGCATTCCATTTGGTCGTCCCGGAAGAGGTTTTCGGTCGTGAGATTAGGTGTGATGCACATATCTACATCAACATGAAGCCATCATATAAGTCAAACAGGCTTTAAACTAAAATGGAAAACTAATCAGGCCATTGCAGCGTTAACTATCTTAATGCAAGTATGACATATTTCAGTGACTTCAATCAGGCCATTGCAGAGTTAAGGAATGAGCTTAGCCAATCTGAGACTATCTCAAACAGAATCGTATCTTAATTTCGATTGTTGAATTTCTAGATATCTCATCTTTCACATGATAGTTAAGATTGTGCATAATCTCATCCTAATTATTCTCTCTGGAACAATACTTTGCTATTCCATGTTGTATTTATACCATTACATCAGATGCAAAAGTATGATTCACTCAGCCTTCTGTTGTTCTATCTTGTAGAAGATATTTCTCCTTTAGTCAGTCGCCCTTGAAATGAGAAGTCTAGTCATTAGCACCATTGCAGTTATTGTGTGGCAAAATTCGTGTAACGTATTCACAAGTTTCACATTTTGTGCAAGTTTTGGGGTGAGAACTTTATTCCAATCTCCGAAGAATTATATCAGTCTAGCTTCCTAACATTCATCAATAGCCGAGGAAGAGGCCATCATTGGTATGAAGGAATCATAAAATGATATAGCAGTCGATCCTATGACAAATTTATTAGCAATTGAAATTCTAAATACGAAAAGCTATTTGTGTCCTCCCTTGAATCCAACTAAAGGAAAGGGCATCATTTCAGAAGAAGACATAATAGAATATATTTTTACCTTTTCCTTTCATTTGATTCTTTTGGATGCAGGTAATGGCTTCTCTTTACAGTAATTTTCTTAACTGTCCATGCTTGCTTATATGTTGGAAGAAACGTGATATCTAACATGATTCAAAGCTTGACTAGGTTTTGATTTAGGGTTGATTAAATTCTGAAAGCTACTTAATTACCTATTTATTGCTTTTTATTTGTGTATAGAATCAGAAATGTGATCACTGCCACTTACATCTGCATTTCATTTGATTTCTTTATACACCTGTGTTTTCCTTTCTTCATATTTCACTGACTAGTAGTGTTTCTGCGTATCCTGTACATGATTCAATAATTGAGTCAACATCTCTCCAAACCTCATCAAGTTCACTACCTATTCACGATTAGAATATTACAGCATCATAAAAACTCTCTCGCCAAGGGCCTTTTATATCCTGCATCTTCTGACTATTTTTTTTGATGTTGCAGATTTTTATTGGGCTATTGTCCCTACTTCTAGAGAGTCTATGACTGGCTATGGTGCCTTTCTTGGATCATCTCTAATCTCCTAGAAATCATTGAAGCAATCTACACTCTCTAAATAAAGTTAAGAAGCTCAATACTTGTGAGCTCGAATGGCCCCATGAAACCGTTTGGATTGTTAGGGACGAACCGTTAACTTTCCCAGCTCAACACAGGAATGCTAATGGTGGAGTAGCACGTGTTATGAATGAACCAAAGAGCAATATGTAGAGTGAGGATAGATAATTTTTAATTGATTGAATGCTGTGCTTTTTCATTCTGCACAAAGGCAATATATTAAGTGGAATTTGTTACAACTTCTCCACAAAAAGCGAGATATTACAATTTCTAGAGACAGGGCCCACTTAATTGAAAGGAAATTACAACACGTAAGATGTAAAACTATAGGGTAAATATTATTCAATATTCATAACAATACCTGCTCCATAAGGAACACCCTTGTCCTCAAGTGTGGAAGTTAGGAAATTTTTTTAGAAGATCATAATAAAATTTCCAAGTAGCACGGTCTGGAGGGCTCTTTTTCCACTGATCCAGCATCTTTTTGATAATGTCAGTGAGAATCATCTAATTCTCGCCAAATAGGTGTTCCTTGTTTTTTCCATAGGTTGGAAAGTACAACATCATAGACCGAGCTTTTAAAGCCAATAATCCTCAAAGCCAGTGCTCCTTTGGCTGTATATTTAGCTGGTTTCATCTATGCCTTGGTCCTGACCAATAAAGGCCTATCTAAACCAGATTGATGCCAACACAATCCACAGTCCAATGCTCTTTTAACCTTTCTTTCAGGTATTCCTTATTTTCACAGATAACTCCCTGAAGACATTTGGTTACTAAGAAATATGAACACAAGAAGTGGTTGAGACAATATTACAGTTTAATGGATTGTTTAAGCAAGTTTTATTTAACTGTGCAGCATGATTAAAGCCTCTTATTAATATTTTAGAAACTATCACAGAAAGGCTGATGCTACATGTGGAAGAATCAGTAAACCGGAATGTTTTGAAATTCTCTACTCCAAGCAATACTCAAACCGTTAAAGATACCCCATAATTCAGCATCAATAACTCAGCAGGGGTGAAGTTTTTGCTGCAAAAGCAAACAAGAATCACCTCCGTCATCAACTTATTTTGAGGTGCACAACACCATTAACTATGTCATTTTAGAAATTGTTGGAAATATATGTTTGTAAATAGGATTATGATACTTTCAAATGGTGAAAATACAAGTCAAAGTTCTGTAACAATTATTTCGGATCGTGTTAGACTTGTCCTGCTAGAGGTACTGAGTTGTGAGATTAGGTGTGATGAACATATCTTTATCAGCATGAAGGCATCAAATATATCAAATAGGCTTTAAACCAAAGTGGAAAACTAAAATTAACTTAAAAACGTAGCTGAAATCTAATATTATATTATATATATACACTTATAGGTCACTTCTCTGATTTTGATTCAGTTTGATCAGAACTCTGTCCTACCACACCCAAGGAAGGCGTGAGAGTCAATTCATCATTTCCTGCATCTGTTACCTTTTCAAAATCAGTATTCTCTAATTGCACATAACTGGTACTAAGTTGTCTCATATCTACATTATCTATATCAACACAGTCTCTTTCTGCTAATGATCCCTCCCTTGAACTAAATGTTGATGAGTAATCTGTTTCTGCATTAATAGCAACTTCTGACTCATGCTCCTCCGAGTCTACTTTATCCTCCAAAGAATTTTTATCATCTACCTCCGAAAAATTACACTCATGTCTGGATTGCTTAATTTGGTCTTCGTGTTCATGCAGCTCGTCTTTGATGGTAACTATAGACTCTTTTGGATGTAAACTTGTTTTCTCAATCTCCAACAGATTTTGAATTGTTTTAGTAGCAACATCTATAGCCCAATCATCACTATCTGCATCTCTGAAATTAGTCATGTAGAATATGCTTTGAGATTTTGATCAAACTGTTAACAGAACTAAGACTCATAATTTCATAAACCAAACCGGACGGTTTAAGAACCAAGACTTGCCAGTTCGGTTCTTAAAACAATACTAAGAATAAAAGGGAATTCTGAAATTAGAAAGCATATTATGCATTACTTGAAAGGGTCAAGTCCAGCTGAGTTAAAGGTTGATTTCATGACGGTTAGAAGGAGCAAAGGATCAGTGGAGAAGTATCCTCCATACATTCCAATTTCCACTAGGAATTGCACATCCAAAATAAACTGCTCAAGGATTAAAAATACAGAATCATTCTACATAGATAAAAAATCATGAATATCGGTACCAAAACAGAAGGGAGGGAAATCAGATACCTGTTTGGCCTCATTAGTTTGTAAGATAACATATTCTTCTGTTGTTGCATTGATCTCTTTGTTCTTGGAAACCAAAATAAACATACACACCATCACCTCTCTCAGTAATTCCATCAACCAATTCACTTCAAACACATTTTCTTCTTCAAGTTTTTCAATTTTCCTCAGTTCTAGGAATAAAACCTGTGGGGACAAAAAAACTTTATGCTTAATAAATATAAAATTTTCATAAGCATATATGGATGCAAAATCAGAAGCAACTATTTGTCCACAGGTATTTATACCATTTTTTTCTTGACTAATTATTTGTGAAAATTATACCTGAAATATTGCAGAGGGAATTGGATTGTGGATCGTGTTAGCATCAAACTGATCATTGTAGTGAATAGCTGAAAATATTTCATGGCTGCTGCAAGTAGATAACATTCTGAGAATTAATTGCTGGCAGAACACATTTCTCAACTTAATGGAGCTCTCTTCAATAAACAGCAGGAAATCATCAAGTTCTTGATGCTGATGAACAACTGAATGGTTCTTCACTACTTTTGAATCCATGTGATTTCTGCTTCTGCTGCTAAAGATACCTTTAACCATAGTAGAGAGAAACTGCACTAATGTTGACAAATTGGCCAAAATAGAAACCTGTTGTGCCAGTGACTCGGGTAACTTGATTCTTGGACTATCTTCATCCACTTCACTAATTTCATAGGTAAGGGCTCTTTCAAGTATGACAATATACTCAATAAAGAGGTTCTTGAGTCCACTAGTGACGAAATTTTCCATTTCAATGGCAACTAAAGGAGAAATATCTTCTGCAATTGCCTGATTAGAGACACTCAAATATGTTATATGTTAATATTAGTATTGTGAACGTGTGCAACACACAGGTATACATTTTTTGAAAGAATTTATGTTGGTTACATAATATACGGTCATTGAACAAACCTGCAATAGTGTCTGAACCTTCCTGCCACTGGAAGTTAGCAGGCAATAATCAGGTTGCTCTGTCGAAGATCCATCTCCATGAAACACTCGAGACACGATGTATTTCTCTAAAATCCAAGAATCACTTATTGAGAATATAGGAATAACTTTCTTAAAGTGGTTTATATGTGTATTCAAAACCTCTTCCATGCAGGGGTAGAGATGCTCTACTAGGTATGGCAGCAGCACTAGTTTCTGATTTTTTCCTAGTAAAGAACAATACGAAAACGCAAACTTCGCAGCCTTTATGGCAGAGGACAGCCCAACACTTACTTCTGATGTGCATTTAACAAATTTATCAAAACAATTAATAAATGACATCGTTTCTTCATATGACCATAACACAAGTTCTGAGGCATAAGGAGAAGTTTCTCCACATAACATCTCAAAGCTCTCAGCCGCTTGTGAGATCATAGAAAACACAAACTTCGCTAGCTTTCTGATATATATCTCGTTTAACGATGAATTTGACCACTGCAGATTATTTGTTCCAGTTACAATACACAGATGGCAATATTTAAGCAATAGATGAATAGCAAGTTGAGTATCACCAAGTCTGCAAAGTGTAGTTAGTGCACTTTTTAGTTCCGGTCCTTCTATTCTTTTATTCTCAACTATCTGTATCAACTCTTGTATAATCATGGACTTTTTCTCAGAAATCATTGTGTTATATAACAGTATCTCATCGTCATTATTTTCGAGGGCTTCATCTTCATATGCAGATTCTAAAAGTTGAAGGGCTTCATCTAGTTTGTTTTCTGACACGAGAATATCCAGCTTTTCTGAAACATCGTTGAAATGAGCTTCTAACTCGCTCGGTGGAGATGGTACAACAAAATCTAAAGATTCTTCGAAGGTTAAGTTTATAGACAATATCTTAGGATATATGCGATCTTTAAGATCCTTGACCAACATTTGATGTGATAAAAAGTGGTTTTCTAGTTGCACAAGCTCATTTTCCACTCCTGTCACTTCCTCTAGTATTCTACACATGAGGGAGAAAATAATAAACAAAAGTTTGTAAAATAGATTATAGTAGAATTTAACAAATTACCTTACCTAAGGAATGATGAATAGTTAGCACAGATATTTTTGTGTAAATCTAGATTTGCTGCTTCCTTGAGTTCTTGAAGTTCATCACATAAATGTTTGATGCCCTGTCATATCACAAAACATGTTGCACTGATGAATATCATGAAAATATAGAACAAATTGAAGAGGGTGTGTGAATGAAAGTACCCTTCCAGTGATGGATTCAATATCAAGTTTTGTGTTATCATCCGGCCGATCAGAGATATTAGAATTAGAGAGTGAGACGACGGAAACAACGTCGTCTGAGCTCGGCTCTGAAGAGTGTATTGAGTTTCGAGACACCGGAAGCGAGTGGTCTCGGAATCGGAACTTGGTGGCAGATGAAGATTCCATTTGCATATTGGCAATGAAAGTGATGAAAGGAATTCATTCATTCATTATAATATAGTTTTTTGATGATACTAGTTGTTTTGGACATGGGAATTTCCGCTGAGGGTTCGTCGTTTATTCATCTAGAACAATGGTTGTGAAACGTGCTTCATTGATAAGTTCGCCAATAAACTGTGTTTTTGTTTTTTGATTCCACAAAACCTGTTTCGGCCTCTACCACTGTTACTGTTTGTTTTATTTTACGTTGCATTTTGTATTATAGTCATGCGTGTGTCTCATTGTTTGTCTGCATGAGGATATATGGAATGTTTGATAAGTTAGTTTGAAGAAACTTAAGAAAATTTCCTGCTTGAGTAAATCAGCTTTTTTGTCGTTTAGCAACAAAATATCAGCTTTATTTTCCTGTAAAATTGTGATGTTAGTTCGTAAATTACCTTATCCACCCTAGATAATTGTATAAGAGTATATGGACACATTTTAAAGGTAAATAGTTAGGTATCGGTATCTATAGTGTAAAATGATTTAAAATATTAATTAATTTTAAAATAAATTATATATAAAAAATACTATGATATTGAATGTAATTATTTTATTGGATGAGGATATCAGTATCCAACTAAATTTAAGGGTGCAATTGTATTCAACCATTAGACACCTATTTAAGTTCTTATTGGCATGTTATAGTGTTAAGGATATTGCTTATAAACTCATAAGATAATTGTAAGCTCCTTGAGGTAATGAATATTTATGATAATTGTAAAAAAAAAAAAGGAATTAATCCTTGATGATAGTGGAGGTGGTTGATGCAAGTTGCTACAACAATAATGGGTATTTTTTTACTCAAACTTAGTTTTTTTTTTAAGTTTTTACATTTGAACAACTTTTTAAAGTAATAGCTTGAACTCTAATTTTATTTAATTAATATGGCAGGTTTTATCTGAATTGGATATATATGTAGTTATTGGAATCAACAAACCTATGCAATTGATAGATTATAGGACCATTGTGAATGATGATAGGGTAATTCTCATAAGATTTTACAGTTCAAATGGCAGTCCAGTTGTTAGTTGGATATGATTTAGGAGAGCGACAGAAGTCGGGTATTTATGTTTTCTTTATATTGTTTGATTAAGTTTTCCAGTGGCATTAATGTTACTCATAAATTTGTTCTCTACAACATTTTGTTAAACAGTTCTATCAGTGACAGGTGATTTCATTCAATATAACTATTGTGGTGCATAAATAGAAATTCCTTTATCTCAGGTTATAGGTGAAAACAAGTTCATATGCGGATATTTGAAATGTGAAGCATCATAGGCTGATAACATTTTGTTTTTCCTGCTTTTAATTGGAATGTTTCAGATGAATGCATTGCAGACAAAATCTACAGCAGAGTATGAGAATAAGATAAAAGGGCTCGCGATGCAGTGCGAGCTCGAAGTATAGGAATGCTATGTGTCGTGGTCTGAGAGAAGATGTATCTTCTACAATGGGTGCAACAAGCGAGAATGGATTTCAAGTGTTTGTTGCTGCTTTACTACAAAAATGGCAGATGCCATAACTTCCAGCGACAGGTTAGGAGTATTTTCCTTACTTTCAAATCAAGTCTGTAGTTTTTGAGTATAATTTCCTGCTGCAGCGATCTAAAAGTGTTTTAAATTATTTTAAGGCTCAAACGTTAACTCTGGTTGAGTACACACTGCTGCAGTATCGTGCTTTCTTCCCAACACTAGTTTGGTACAGATTTTTCTTTAACAAGGACTTTGGAAGTCTCTTATCATCTCTGATCACAGGATTGTATATAACATTCAAGCTAACATCTCTAGTTGAGAAAGTAAGCTTTCATTCTTTAAGATTGGCTTTCCTACTTATGTTATATATAAAGATCTTTGTGCATGACTAATGACCCTAAGTTACTCCATTTTTCTTTAACCTTTAAAATGTTTATTAGGTCCAATGCGTCATTCGTGCTTTAATTAGCGTTGTCAAGAAAGGAAACGTCTTTTGGGATTGAGCACTTTTCCTGTCCATTATTGCATTGTTCGTTACTTTTTGATCTGGCTATTTCTTTTTTATTGACTAAAAGTTCAAGCACATTGTGTTTCTGATTTATGGAGTCACTTGCCTCTTTGTGAGTTTGTATGCAGTAACACAACTTCCGCTTTACATTGATCTTCTCAATGGTATTGTAACTCAAAAATAATAACAATACATAGTTTTGATGACATAGTTCTTATAGTTTAATAGTTACCTGCAATAAATCCCAAATTTGAAAAGGAACATAATCCGGAGTAACACTGCTTGGAAACCCCTGAAAGAGAAACCCTTTCATCAATCACATAGTAATATCTTATAGTTGAAATCAATGATAGTTATAAATTATAATATAAAAGCTTGCCTCAGGAACAAATGCTTGAAGAAACCGTCTCCAAACATGGGTAAAGCGGGCACCAGATCTGTGTATGTTTGAGAGTAAGAAAAGAATTGCAAAGGGGAAAAGGAGAAAATTAGAGAGAAAGGAGAAGAACATTTGAATGGAGAAAGATGAAGAAGAAGCTTTGATGGTGAAAGTCTTGGAGAGCTTAGTGGGGGATGAACCGTTCCATTCTTCCAATGCTAATAATGAAGTTTTGTTGGAGGAGATAACTGGTTGAGAAGAAGGTGAAACTAATTTCATGATGCCGAGATCATGAAGTGAAGTGAAATAGTTTGATTACAAGACAAACAGAAGTGAAGTGACAAACCTTGATCACTTCGTAGGTTGTAACATGTTTTGACTTTTGGGAATGACTAAATAATTTAGTTAGATCTATAGGAAATAATATTTTGATCACTTCATAGGTTGTAACATGTTTTGACTTTTGGGAATGACAAAAAAATTTAGTTAGATATAAAGGAAATAATGTATATAAGTGGTAGTAATATTTAGTTTTGGCGAAATAATTTTTCTTTCTATAGTAATAGAAAAACTATATTGAATATATGGGATATTTTCTGTTAAAATTATTCGATTCTCGTGTATACTAAAAAAATTATACTAAATTATAATTTTACAATTTTTTTACTAAAATTTTCTGCCAATTATCATTTCGCTGAATAATTCATGTACATGAACAACCATTCCCAATTATTGACCAAAGTGTGTTTATTTGTAATATAGCTCCCATTGCACTGATATCACTATAATTCATGCATACGAACCACCATTCCCATCCACAACATTTAATAGGTATGACATTCATAGTCTTCTCTTTCATAAAGTATTCAAATCAAAATATGGGTGTTTTGTTATATAATTAAAAAAAAATAGGTGGAATTTTTTATGCCTACTTGAAGACTCATGCTCTTTTTGTGACATTTATGTTTATTGTTAGCAAGAGATATTGATTTTGCACTAATATTTTGATCATAACTAAAATATTAGTCATATGTTATCAACTTTGCAACTAATTTTTTGGAAAGCAACGCAATTAATTTTTCTTAAAATTTTGATTTCATTGATCTTGGTTATGCCTTCTCAGTTCATTTGAGCATTATGCATGTATATCAAAATAATTCATCTATCTTTTTACAAGTAAATTTTATCCGTGCGGAAGCACGGGTATTCTACTAGTTTTCCTGTAAAATTGTGATGTTAGTTCGTAAATTAACTTATTCATCCTAAATAATTGTATAAGAGTATATGGACATATTTTAAAGGTAAATAGTTAGGTATCGATATCTTTAGTGTAAAATGATTTAAAATATTAATTAATTTTAAAATAAATTATATATAAAAAATGATATGACATTGAATGTAATTGTTTTATTGGATGAAGGCACCAGTACCCAACTAAATTTAAGGGTACAATTGTATTCATCCATTAAACACCTATTTAAGTTCTTATTGGCATGTTATAGTTTTAAGGATATTGCTTATAAACTCATAAGAAATAAAAGATACGTTTATTTTTTAGATGTTATTTTAAATAGTATTTTAATTTATAATTTTTCTAGCTTTTATAATTTTTCTAGCATTTTAGTTTATAGTTTATAATTTTTCTTTGACATTTACGGTTATTATTTTAATTAAAATTTGTATCAAATTTTTATAATTTATTTTAATTTAAAATAAAATATTTATGTATTAAATGTAAAAAATATCAAACAATTAAGTTATTTTATATTTATTATCTGGTTGAATTGTTAGTTTTACCTAACATTTCAATTAGTTTTTCGACATTAACTATCAACTATAAATTATAAGTTATCTGTCATCATCTACGAGTTATAAATTATAAATTAATTTATCAGTCAATCGTTATTTTTATTGAACAAAATCTTATACGATTTTATTTTTTATTTTTATTTTTAAATTCATCCACACAAAAATACAATAGCAAACTACTCATAGTTGATATTGTTGAATATAATTCAACATTCAAGTTAGTTTAGTTTTGAATTTCATTTGCATTTAAGTTTACATTTGCATTTAAATTTGAGTTGAATTTGACCATTTATATAAACCCAAATGTAATTGCATTTGTAATAAAATTCTGTTTTGCAATTTTGAGATTAGAAAGTCAGTTACACAATTCTCTCTCTTTTCTCAATTCTCTGCAACTGTTTTCCACCTTCTTTATCTTCTTGTGCATTGTTAAATGAGAGGTTCATTGTTGAACTATAACAATTGGTATCAGAGTCTGGTTCGATACACAGGGAAACACGAGTATAGTGAGGTGTGTGATTTATTTTGTTTCTTCAATTCACGTTGAATTGAAGTTTGAAATCGAGGAGAATCCTAGATCTTGATTATCAGGGTTTGGGAAACACGAGTGTTGGTGAGAATTGAGTGATTTGCACAAGAACGAAGATGAACGGCGGAAATGGCAACTTGAACACAAAACTTCTAGTTAGGGCTGGAAATGAGTCGAGTCGAGTCGAATTCGCCTTAGCTCAGCTCGACTCGTTAAGAATTGGTTTAGCTCAAATCTCGGTTCGAGTTTGACACGAACTTTTTTTTAAGCTCAAACTCGACTCGTTAAAAGTGCACGAACTATTCGGTTCATCTCGTTAGGTTCAACTCACTTGTTTCACGGACTTAAAAGCCATTTTTTAAGTCTATTTTATTTTTATATATTTGACATTTTAAATTAATATTTTTTAAAAAAGAAAATATTGAAATAAAATAAAAGTTATGAGTATGGAATTTAAGTTTGTTTTAAAAATCTACTAATTCAAAAACTACACAACTTTCAAGAGACACATTTGAAAGTCTAATTCAAAAAACACTCAATTGAAGTTTAAATTTATCTCAAAAAGCCATAACTTCATCAAATATTTAGGAAACTTACAAATTTAATGAAATAATACACAAAAAATTACTAGAAATTGATATATTTTCATCACAGAATAATTGCACCGCTTGCAACCTTCATTACACATGTTATTTTAGCAAATGTCATAATGTCTCCAACAAGGATGACTCTAAATGTAATTGTCAGCTTTATTGCCATTACTAGTACATAAGGGACAATATAGGATTAAAATTTGGAGTAAGTCTTTAAAACTACTCTTAAAAATAATATAATCATTCTCATATATAATCGAGTTCACTCATGAACCTAACGAATCAAGCTATGTATAGTTCAAGTTCAGCTCATTTAGTTAACGAACATAGTTTTTCGCTCATATTCAGCTCATTTGGTTCATGAACCTAATTCAACGGTTTAATTGTCGAACCGAGTTCCGAACTATTTTCAAGTTGGTTCGGTTCATTGCCAACCCTACTTCTAGTATTCGATGGAAAGAACTGGAATGAGTGGTCAATTCAGATGTGTGTCTTGTTTGGCACTCAAGATGTGCTTGATCTCGTCAATGACAATTACACGTCGGTTGCTGAAAAGGCAACAGAAGCGCAGAGAAATGCGTAACGTGAAACGAGGAAGAATGATTAGAAGGCATTGTTCTAGATCCATCAGTGTGTGGATACGACTGTGTTTGAGAAAATTACTGATGTGACGTGGAGGCGACGTGGGATACACTAGTGCGGTGTTATGGTGGCGACGCCTCAATGACGAAGGTGAAGTTGCAATCCCTACGTAAGCAATATGAGAATCTCGGCATGAAGTACATTGAGAAGGTATCAGAATACATCTCCAGAGTGATTGTGGTCACAAATGAGATGGAGTATTGTGGAGAAACGCTCTTTGAACAAGTAATTATTAAAAAGGTATTGAGATCATTTAACACTGAGTTTGATTACATAGTTGTAGCCATAGATAAAATTGAGAATTTTACTACTTTTTTATATATTGAAAATTAAATCTTCTTCTTCAATGAACAAATCAAGATTATATAAACATTTAAGTGCTCAACTATATTCACTAAACTTTTTCACATATGAAAAAATTATGCAAAAAAAAATTTCTCGAAAATATTACTAACATTTAAAAACAGAAGAAAATTGTTCAAGAAAGAGGTGATTTTAAAATAAGAAAATCCTTTCTATTTATAATGCACCAAATACCTCTAAAAAATCAGAAATAATGGTTGAAAAATAATCATGAAATCATGTAACGATATGGAAAGGTTTCATGATCATTTGAGATGAAGGGGAATAACAATGGTTCAAGATTTCTCCAAAAGATATAGAGGTAAATTGATTTACTTAATCATGTTAATCGAGTAATCATTCCTCAACGTTAAAAAAAAAAGTGAAAATACACTAGGTAAATCTACTGACATAACTTGTTTAATGATTGACATAGTTGAAAATGGAATGGTAAATTGATTGACATAATTGATTAATCGATTGACCTGTTTAGAAACTCAAAAAATCATTTTGTAGAACCAATGTAAATCGATTGACATGGAGAGGTTAATCAATTTACTTGATCATAACCTTTGAAAAATGACTAAGGTAAAGATGCAACACTGAAAATATTTATGCAACAAACTTTATGATTAATTCTTTAGCACTTACTGCTTATAACAATTAAATTGCGCATTATATCTTGGTTTAAAATTCAATACATGTGAAATTCAAAACTTATGCAAACTTTATACTTTGATTCCAATATTTTTCTTCTTTAATTTATCTTCTAAGATAGCCTTTTGTATTCACCAAAACAAAGCTATGAAAGATGATGAAAATCTTCTTCACAAAATAGTGTACAAATAGTTTCAACAACTAGACTAAACAAAATGTTACAATGTAAGAATGAGAAGACAAAGAGTCTATTTGTTTTAGATTTAAAAAAAAAAAAGATTTTTTTCTTTGTATTTTTAAAAATGATTTTTATGAAAACGTTTTTAAAAATATTATAAGTTTTTTAAATTAGTTTTTTATAAGTCAAAAGACTAATTTTGGCATTCTATAACATAAACATATATTATTGAAGATCAAAATATAGTCGAAATTGCAATTCTTTCAAAAAGTTGTATTTCAAAAATGATTTTTATGAAAAGTTATTTGAAATAACTTCAAAATTAAGTGGTTTTTTTTTTAAATGTTGTCATCCAATTAAATGATGAAATATCTAAAATAATAATTGTAGAATAACTACTCAAACCAAATATTCATTTGAAGTTTTTTGGAAAAATTTATATGTAAATTTTTTTCAACAAATATATGTAACACTAAAAATCATTTAAAAAAACCTTAAACAAACGGGCCCAAAAACTCCTCAAATACCTAGTGCAGTGCGAACATGATATCTTTCTCCTCGGGCCTTGTTTTGATTATTTGAACTGTGAAAATGTAGCATTTTCTCTCAAGAACCTTAAGTATAAACATTATTCTGACCCAACGATTAATGAATATGGAATTTCTATTTTTATGGAACTATTTTGAAAAACACATGAATGAATTTTCTCACCTCTCTCTCTCTCTCTCTCTCTCTCCCTCTCTCTCTCTCTCTCTCTCTCTCTCTCTCTCTCTCTCTCTCTCTCTCTCTCCCTCACTCACTCACACACACACACACACACACACACACACAATACCATCGAAAAACTCTCTATATAGGATAAGTGAGATACAAATGATCTAACATATTTGAGACTTTCTCCACATAGAAATAGAGATTAATACCCAATAAATATCCTCATCACAACTATGTGGAGCGATCGCCAAAACGACGACGTCATAACAAGTTTCAAATTCACTTTTGATTACATTTTAATCATCATAATAAAACTATTAACTTCAGCCTAAAATTAAGATAACACCAACAACTTAGCACCCAATACATTATCCATAAAATGAAATATGATATCTTACATAAACATGTTTGGACCAACTTTGAAAAAATATCTCTGATGTAATACCTTTGAAATAAATACTACAATAATCTTTGTTGAGTTATGAATGCATTTCCTAATATAAGAACACGACACACGACCAATACAGAAGGACCGAAAAATGAGGCGAGTGAAGCCGCATTTGGAACGCCTCACTCTAGGTAGCTAGCCACTCCAAAGCGCGGGCAATGTATCCTTGGGTATGTCGGTCTCGAATTAGGTTTTCACCTAGAGGTAGAGAAGGGGAACCAAACCTTGACCGGACACGGTTCCCAGAGACGTTAAATAAAGTTAGTGCTCGATCCGTTCACACCGTACATATGATGAAATAAAACCATTTAGGATTAGATTATGAAATAAAATCACTTAAGACTATATGATGAAATAAAATCATTCACAGCTAAAAGACGAAACTAAACCGCCCTAGGCGCATAATGATGAAATAAAATTTTCCATGAAGATAAATGACGAGTTGAATTCATACGAAGAAATATAGAAACATTGATCATAAAAAAAGTCGTGAAATATCCAAAAGAAGTTATAACTACAAATATAAAGACCGCCAACAACAAATTAAAATAACAATTATTAATTAATAATATTCCACCCCACCCCACCCCCTACCACCACGAATTCCCTCTTTGCATCCAATTGTTCTCGGGAAATCTTCACAGCATGGTAAAACAACTCCACCTGGCTCAAGGTATTTTAGAAGGTGGCCTGCATAATGTTGGAGTTGAGCTTGATGGCTTATTCCAACTCCTTTTTGACAGAGATGTCGTTCAGATCTTCTGCAAACTTGAGAGTAATTACCAAGAGTCTTTATCCGGATAGCAAGCTTCTGATAACTTTCTTCAAGTGATCTGATGAAGACTAGCCTTAGTCGAGAACCCAAAGTTCTGCAACCGAAGTCTTAAAAGTTTGAGAACATCATCTCAACAGTTTCAGTGTTCTTCGTCTTTGAAGTCTTCATGCTTCTGAATGAAAACAAGAGCAATTGTTTTCTTGATTTAATAGAGTTCTTAATGAGTTATTCTGAGAAAGTCAAATAGACATAGCAGTCTGGTTTTGAAAACATCTCAAACTCAGGAAGAATTAACTTTCAGCAATCAAGAAACTTCTTGCTTTCTGATGATTCTTGTCATCCTTTTCAACTAATCATTTAGATTTACTTTCAGCCTTTTTACCAACTTCAACTGAGGTAGATATGTAGTTATCAACTACCATATTAAAATGATCAATATCACTTTTTAGTAAGAACTTTCTAATACAGCTTTCTAGTACTTAACCTTTTCACCAACAATGGTGAAGATACAAAACTGAGAGTATTTGAGACTTGGAACAACAGATAGTGCAGTGTAAAACCATTAAGGTGTTTCTCAAAGCTTGTCTGAATCTTTATTAGACATGGTTAAGTGTTTAATAAACATCAATAACAGAACCGGAGCTCTGATACCAATTGAAGGGGCGAGAAACACAATAAATGGGGTTTGAATTGGGTTTCACCAACTATGATATCTTTTGTGGAATTTCAATATCAATGATAACAAGACAATAAAAACAAATTGACACAATTATTTATATCTTGGTTCACTGTTAACAAAGTTACTCCAGTCCACCCACCAAGGTGATTTTGCCTTAGATAAGGACTTAATCCAATAATCTAGAAAGATTTCAACCTCTAAGTGTTAGAAAATAACTTAACTCTCTCAAGTATCCAGACTAACGACTTAGCAATTTAAGGAATTTACACTTTGAAAAGTGTTATAAAGGTGTGTACACGAATTTCTTCTAAACAAGCAGGTGACACAATTGAAGTACAATAACACAAAAGTATTTCTAGCAAGATATGAACAATATCTCCTTGCTATTTTACAAAACTATCTTAAAAATAATCTCATAGATATTTGCATCGTATAAGCATAAGTTTTATGAGCTTAAAAGCTTCTTTTAATGCTTCTCTCATCTCTTGTAGAGCAGCGCTCTAATTTGTTGAGCATTGAGCATCTTCTTCTTGAGCTTATGATTTGGTGCTTGCTTCCGCCTTGCACACATATTGTCGTGTATTCTTCATCTCTTTTGAGTTATTCTCTCATGATTTTCTCTTTTAACTCTTGCATCTTTTAACACTTCTGCATTTAGCATTTGTAGTTTCCTTGTAACAGCAGCTACAACAACTTTGTATTTCTGGCTCACGAGAGACTCATTAGCAGCACTCTAGCAGTATTTCTTCAAGCATTCAGATCTTTAATAAATAGAGCTTGATAATAGATTCGTTGGAGGGTATAATAGGAAACATATTTCAACTGTAATATCCCAACGTTCACTTACAGGAATGGTCCCATCATAATACAAAAAGTTGTCCTAGCGCCACCTAATTTGGGTAGAGGTCACATACTACTTTGTACTATTATATTCATTAAAACACGCAAACCATTCTTCTGTCTTCTAATCTTCAGAGGCTTTAGATGTGTATTTGATGAAGCATGTAGAGAGATCAATACTTGTAACTTCAGAACCTAAGTCTTCAGAATCTTAGATCTTCATTCAGCATAAGTAACTTAAGAGTCTTTAACACTTGGTCTTTAGAAGTGATGTCTTCAGAGACTTTAGAACTTGTTCAACAGAACCTTGTCTTTAGAATCTTCATAACTCGTTTGAGCACATATTTTTCTTCAAAGTCTTTAGAACTTCGTTTAACAGAACCTTGTCTTTAGAAACTTCAAAGCTTGATCTTCAGAAATGATGTCTTTAGAATCTTCAGAACTTCGTTCAACAGAACCTTGTCTTCAGAAACTTCAGAGATAAAAGTGTTGAAACAAATTCATTCATTCATTATATATAGTTTTTTGATGATACTAGGTTGTTTTGGACATGGGAATTTCCGATGAGGCTTCGTCGTTTATTCATCTAGACAATGGTTGTGAAACGTGCTTCATTGATATGTTCGCCAATAAACTGTGTTTTTGTTATTTGATTCCACAAAACCTGTTTCGGTCTCTACCATGGTTACTATTCTTTGTTTTATTTAACGTTGCATTTTGTATTATAGTCATGCGTGTGTCTCATTGTTTGTCTGCATGAGGATATATGGAATGTTTGATAAGTTAGTTTGAAGAAACTTCAGAAAATTTTCTGTTTGAGTAAATCAACTTTTTTGTCGTTTAGCAACAAAATTGTGATGTTAGTTCGTAAATTAACTTATCCACCCTAGATAATTGAATATGGACTTAAATTATATTCATCCATTACACACCTACTTTTACGATTTTTTTTTCATCCACGCAAAAGTACAATAGCAATATCTCAACTTACAAAACTCTTTGAGTAACACTAAAAGAAAATGGTAGCAAAATTTAGCAATTGAATGCGAATAAAGAACAATAAATTATTACCACGGAGAACCCTTCAAATCAAAGATAAAAATTACGTGTCATCAAGATTAAAGAAATAGTTCTATTATGATCAAATGAATAGTATCAACAATAGTGTACAAATAGTTTCAACAATCATACTTTACAACAAAGAACAAATGCTTACAATTTTAAAATGAGAAGACAAAAAATCCTAAAAAATTTAGTGCAAGCATACTTTATTACGACGATTTTAATGGTGAAAGTGTAACAGTATGTTTCAAGAACCCTTATGAGTAAACATTAGTCCAATCTAACGATTGCCAAATTTTAAATTTCTATATTTCTAAAACAATTTTGACAAAAGCAATCTCTCACACAAAATTTATATTTCTCTCTCTCTCTCTCTCTCTCTCTCTCTCTCTCACACACACACACACACACACACACATACACACACACAACACACACACACACACACACACACATACACACACACAACACACACACACACACACACACACACAAGAATGATTCTCCACTTAGAATAAGTGAGACACAAATGCACTGAGCATTTATCCATATAGGGAGTGAGCTCAATACCTAGTAAATTTCCTCTTCAAAACCTTTTGGAGGTCATCGCCAAAACGATGATATCACAACAAGTTTCAAAATCACATTTGGCAGCGCTTTAGTCATCATAACAAAATTGTTATCATCGATATGAAATTAAGCTAACGCCGACAACTTAGCATCCAATACACCATATATCCAATAATATCTTATATAAATGAGTTTAGATCTATTCTAGAAAATAGGATTCTTTCCAAGATGAATAACACTTTGATTATCAACAAATAATACATATTTCTCTTGAAAAAAAAATCAAACTCCTGCAAAAAATTTCATGGACTATAGCAACCCTTTGCATGCTCCAGTAATGACAATAAGCATTACCTTTGTAGTAGATAATATTACACACCTATGCAAATTTGACTACCAAGGCATAGCTCCCCCTGAAAATTTAAACAAGTAGCTTGAAGTAGACTTTCCGGAATTAATGTCTTTATCCATATCTCAGTTGGAGTAGATTTTTTTCCTTTTTATAAATATCTTCAATAGTTTGGTCTTTAATAAACACTACATTGGAACTCTTGATAAGATTTTTAGTTTTTACTTATAGGATCATACAATTTGTAACCAAATTCGTATTGACCATAACCAATGAAGATACAATGCTCTGTATTTGCATCCAACTTGAGCCTTTTGTCCTCTAAAATATATACAAAATCCTTACAACAAAAAAGTCTCAAATGATCATAGTTGACATTCTTTTCAAACCAAAGAGAAGCTTGCACTGCAAGGAATAATGAGCCCTAATAATTGTCATATGTGTTGATGATGAAGACATGCTCATATGTGTCGTTGCTCCTATCAAATTTAGTTGACGAGGGCTACTTGAAATTCTCTAGTACCGAAGCCTCCCATATTTCATCAGAGAGAGCTCGAGGATCCAATATTTTAACCACTTATGTAGGGTTGACCTCTTGCTGGCGTTGTTGGATATAGAGGATGTTATCCTCCAAAACCTAATTTTGGCAGCGTAAGTCATGCATGATAGTGCACATCTCAATCATGGCCCTCTCCTCGCCGTTATATTCACCGTTGACTGGAGTTGTTGCCTTCTTGTTCACTATGACAGATAGAGGGGTTGAACGTAATGACATCAATATGTGACATCCAAATGATGGATGCTTGATCTGGTAAACAGGTGATCAAGAAGGTATATGTGAGGTGTCACATCATTTCCCTTCCACTGTCCCTTGTGAGCCCATCATAAATATACTAATACAATTTGTAATTTGTAACTTTTAATTTTATAATAAATTTTTAGCGTCAAAAATTTTCTTCAACTCATTTTCATATAGTATATCAACTAGGGGTGGAAAAACAGGTTAGGCTCGTCGGGCCCGCCCGTTTAACCCATCATTTTTGGCGGTCCGGGGCGAGGTTTTTGGCTCGATGTCTTAAGTTGGCCCGCCCCGCCTAACCCAATTTTAAAACCAACTGAGGGCGGGTTTTATCCATGGGCTTTTTGATAAAAACAATTATTTTTTTACCTAGAATTAAAACAATATTAGCGTGGTATGTAGTATACATACTTTTAAAACAACTCTCATTTCTTCAAACGCTAAAGTTCATTTTCATATAACCACAAACACCTCATTTTAAAGACATTAATTAGCCCATGCTTCTTTATTTATTTTCACTAATAGTAGGAAAAGTCTTTATTGTAAAACATAGAGAATACATTCTTTTCTATTTTCTATTACTCGTTGTCATTGGAGCCGAGTTCTAAAGCTATAAGATAAGTTTTGCACAAAGGGGTTTGTTTATCATTATGATAATAAAGTTTTTATTTGTATTTTATTTTATTTGAGTTCTCATTTTATTTATTTTTTTACACTAAAATGATCAACTAAGTGCTTATTATTTGTATTGATAGTTTTTAAATAATGAAGCTTTGATTTTTCTTGGATTGTTTTATTTTGAGATGCTTCTATTGATAAATCTACTGATTTTGATGATGTTGATCTTGATGATTATTAAATAGTGGGTGACGATGAGGAGAGAGATGGTGGAAGGTTTTATCCAATAACTATGATATCATTCGAAGCTTCGTATGTTCATGACATAGATAATTATTGATGAAGTGTCTGTCATGGAGTATTTAAAATTAGTTTTTTGTTATTAGTTCTTAGTTGTCTTTGTTTAACTTGTGCTAGTTTATTTTCTTGATTTGTGTCCCTAGATGTCCTTAACTAGGTTGTGCTTGTTGATTTTTTGAACCAAAATGATTATTTTGGGATTTTAGTGTGTTTGTTTTATGTTTTTGGTATTATAGTTACATTTTTTGTATATGTTAGAAGAATATGACATTTACATTAAGACTTGTTAAAGTTTTACTATGCGTTGTTAAAATTTGTCGGTCTCTTTGGTAATGATTAACAATTTTTTAAATTATGTAGTAAATCAAATTGTAAAAAAAACTTAGGACCGGCCCACTCGTTAGTAAATGGGGCGGGCTTGACTTTTGAGCTTGGACGCCTAAGTTGGCCCGCCCCGCTTTTGAATGGGCTTAAATGGGGCGGGCCGTCCGCTTTGCCACCCCTAATATCAACACTAGGGATGTCAACTTGCCTCCGTTAGTGGGGATCTCCGCGAGAATTTCCCTGTTTTGGGCCCCAAAGATGGAGAGTTGCTCCCACGGGGATGGGGAACAAAGTTCTGCCAAAGGCACTTCGGAGACTAGGACAACGACCATACCCCTCGCCCCGCAGAGTCCCCTCCCCCTCTTAGAATACCATAACATCCTTAATTTATATATAATTTTAAATTTTATGTAGATTTATTTGTCATTTAATATAATTTATTTTATAAACAAATTTAAAACAATACAGTTTATTGGTTATTTCATATAATTTATTTTATAAACAAGTTTGAAAATTTGGTGATCATGATTCTCAAGAGTATATATATATATATATATATATATATATATATATATATATATATATATATTCTAGAGGATTAATTTCTTAATTTCTTGTGATTAATTTTTTAATTTTTTTACTATTAATTTGGTTAAAAATAATAAATAATAAATATATGTTTATGGATCTCCATAAGAACCTTGATAATCCGCGGGGACAGGGATGGGGGACAAAGTCCCCTATAGTAGATATCCAAGAAGGAGATGAGGAATATATTTGAGGGTAGCGATCAAGATGACAATGTACCCCCCGCCCCCGCCCCATTGACATACCTAATCAACACATAATCAATTTATAATAAATTCATTTAAACTATAATTATATTTGAAAAATAAATTTTATCAATACGATAAAACACGCATTGACTATAAATGACATCTTAACAGAGATTTAAGCTCTGTAGTTGAGTTGATGCCACAACGACAGAGAATCTAGATCTATTGTTTTGGGTGTGGAATTCTTATCTATATATAACAACACTCATTTTTATATATCCTTAAGAAGTGAAATCTAGCTTCGATGTGTTTATTTCTTCCATGCATAATTGAATTATTCGCCAGATTTATGGCTGACATGTTGTCAATCTGCAGTACCAGGGGCTTCTTCACTTTGACCTCCATTTCTTCAAGCATGGATTTGATCCAAATTGCTTGACACGCAGTAAAGGATCTTGCTATATATTCAGCCTCAAACGATGACAATGCCACCATAGGTTGCTTTCTCGAGCACCATGAGATTGGGGCACCATATACTTGAAAGAAATATCCAGTAGTGCTTCTTCGATCTTCCTTATCTCCACACCAATCAGCATCTGAATAGCAAGTAACCATAGCTTCTTTGATTTCAGAGTCTCTTCGAAATAGAATTCCATAGTTTTCGATCCTTTTAAGTTTCTCAAGATTCTTCTTGCAGCCTTCATGTGTGACACCCTTGGTTCACTTATGTATCTGCTCACTTATCTGACTGAGAAAGATATATCAGGTCTACTGTTGCACACATATCTCAGATATCCAACAGTTTGTTTGAACAAAGTTGCATCGACTTTGTCTTTTTCTCCATGCTTCTCCAACTTCAAATTTGGTTCGACAGACGAAGATGCATGAGTCAAATCATCCATTATGAATCTCTTCAGTATCTCTTTGACATACTTTCTTTGATGTAGCACCATACCTTGCTTCGACATTTAAAATTACATGCCTAGGAAGTATGACAACTTTCCAAGATCTGACATTTCAAATTCCTTCTTCATCAGCTCTTTGAACTTCGACAAGTTCTTCAAGTTATTTCCTGTTACTAGCAAGTCATCGACATATAAGAAAATGATTCTTATATCTTATGCCACAACCTGAACATAGATACCATACTCAGATTTGCATTTGACGAATCCCAATTCAACCAAGTATGAGTCGATCTTCTTGTTCCATTCCCTAAGTGCCTGCTTGAGGCCATATAGCGCTTTGTGCAACTTGTATACTTTCCTTGCTTCCTACTAAATCACAAACCTAAGAGGTTGTGTTACATACACCTCCTCATCTAAAGGTCAATTCAAAAATTCCGATTTCACATCTAAGTGAAATGTCGACCAGTCGTACTTGCATGCCAAGGCTACAACCAATCTGACAGTCTCCAATCTTGCGACATGTGTATAAAATTCAGAGTAGTCGAGTCCTACTCTCTAAAGAAATCATCGAGCTACCAATCTCACTTTATGTTTTGATATCGACCCATCAACATTGTGCTTCAACTTGAATACCCGTTTCACTTTGATAGCTTTTGTATGTGTTGGAAATTCGACCAACTCCCATGTGTTATTTCTTTTAATTTCTTGTAACTCTTTGACCATAGCAAACTTCCATTGTTTATCTTTGAAGGCTTCGCTATAGTTGATTATTTTAACATACAAGTAAAGCAAAATGAACTAGTTCTCCGTCTGTTGTGACTTCATCATCACCAACCACTTCATAGTCTTGAAGTCTTAATACATGAGCTCTAGTTCTTTGAGATCTCTGGCTTGTGCTAGCCATATCCTTCTCGACTTCTAATGTGTCAGGAATGTCAGCAAAATATTCGACTTTGACTTCAACTAAAGTATCTGCAATTTCTTCGAATTCAACTTCATCGGTTACTTCGTCGATGCCATAGCTCATCAATGGCTTGTTAATTGGATCACCTGAATTCCAATCCCATGTAGAATTTTCATTAATCAGAATATCGCGACTCATCGTGATCTTATGATTAATTGGATTGAATAGCATGTATGCTTCAGTCTTATGATATCCCACCAGAATCATAGGTTCACTCTTATCATCAAGCTTCCTTCTCCTAGCATCAGGAATATGCTTGTAGAAAATAGATCCAAACACCTTGAGATGACTCATTGATGGTCGTTTTCCACTTCAAACTTCTTCCGGAACCTTGTTCTTCAGCTTCTTGATAAGGCACCTCTTTATAATATAAACAGCAGTCGAAACAGCTTCACCCCATAAGTATTTTGACAAATTCTTCTGCTTTGTTGATATTTGTAAATATATATATATATATATATATATATATATAGTGTTAAGAGTATTTGTATATAGAATAGTCCCACATCGACTATATCATGTAATTAGTTGTAATCTATCTATATATAATAATGTCTCCGTAGTGCTTTTCAAAACACACGGTTTATTCATATGTCTCTTAGTCTCTCGTATTCTCAACATGGTATCTAGAGCCTGCTAAGAGGCAATTCTTTTTTCGCCGTGCTTTACCCGGTTGACCCACTGTCTTCTGGTGAGAAATTTTTTTATTTTTTTTGCAAACCGTGTTGTCACTCCGGTTTGCCTCTCACTTTTCAAAATTCTCTGGTAACCACCCTGCCGCCGTTACTGTTCCGGCGACGTTTCGGAAAGCCGACCCCACCATCAGTTTTCAATATTCTCCGGTCATAACTGCATAGCCGCCGTCCGCCGTCGTCGCTACTATTTCCGGTGATCTTTCGGGAAACTTTTCCATAGGCAAACTATTCTCGTGATATTTTCTCTCTTTAGATACTCATGGCTACTCCTCAGAACTTTACGCCAAACTACGATGATTTCCTCAAGTGGTATTAGAATTATCAAAACTCAGATTCTACTGCTACGGTAGCACACACTGGTAATTCATCTGTTTGCCTCTCTCAATCATCTCCTCTTAGACCTTGGGTCCTTGATTCTGGTGCGTCTGATCATGTTACTGGTAATAAAAATCTTTTCTCTTCCTTCTCTACCTCTGGTTTGTTACCTACCATAACTTCTGCCAATGGTTCTCAAACCCGATCCGAAGGGATTGGTACGGTTCAAATTCTACCTTCTCTCTCTGTTACTTCTGTCCTCTATGTACCTAATTGTCCATTTAATTTACTTTCAGTCAGTCGTTTAACTCGTTCTCTTGATTGTAGTGTCACCTTCACTAACAATAATGTTACCCTGCAGGATCGGAGTTCGGGACGGATGATTTGCGTCGGATATGAGTCTCAAGGCCTTTATTACCTCTCATTGTCATCTCAGACATGCTCAGCCAAAGATTCTCCACTCACTATCCATGCTCAATTAGGTCATCCAAGTCTTTCCAAATTACATAAATTGGTGCCAAATTTATCGACGGTATCTAATTTACATTGTGAGTCGTGTCAGTTAGGGAAACACACACGTAGTCAATTTCCTAATCGAGTCAACAAACGGGCTTCGTCCCCTTTTGCTTTAGTTCACACCAATGTTTGGGGTCCCTCGCGTACTGTCTCTACTCTTGAGTCTAGGTATTTTGTCACCTTTATTGATGATTTTTCCCGTTGCACGTGGTTATTTTTAATGAAGAATAGATCTGAATTATTTTCTATTTTTGAACAATTTTATCGAGAAATAAGAACTCAATTCGGTGTGTCTATCCGTACCTTAAGAAGTGACAATGCCCGTGAATATTTATCCCAACAATTTCAAAATTTTATGTCACACAATGGTATTCTCCATCAAACATCTTGTCCTCACACACCTCAACAAAACGGTGTAGCCGAACGTAAAAATCGGCATCTCGTAGAAACCACTCGAACCCTACTTCTCCATGGTAATGTTCCACTTCGGTTTTGGGGGGATGCTGTGCTAACGGCATGTTACCTTATAAATCGCATGCCCTCATCTGTCCTTAACAATAAAATCCCTCATTCAATCCTTTTTCCCAATTCTCCACTTCACCCAATTCCTCCCCGAGTCTTCGGGTCCACTTGTTTTGTACACAATCTCTCCCCTAGTCTTGATAAACTATCAGCTCGATCACTAAAGTGTGTCTTTCTTGGTTATCATCGATCCCAAAAAGGTTATCGTTGTTATTCACATACTCTACAATGATACCTCATATCGGCCGATGTTACCTTCTTCGAGTCTGTTCCATATTTCGAGTCCAGCCAAGCAACTCCGAAACCCCTTCAGAAAAGTATTCCCACACCTCTTTTGGAAGTCCCATCTGTCATTATCCCCCATCATTCTAGGGAACCTGACCCACTAGATACCCCTACGGTTGATCCCCCCCACTCCTCGCCCACTTCAAACATATCAGCGTCGTCACCCAACGTCTGTCGTACCTGTCCCTGAAGTCGTATCTGTCCCTGAAGTCGTACCTATCCCTGAAGTCGTACCTATCCCTGAGGTCACTACGGACTCTCCTCCGACGCTCTCTCCATCACCGAATCCGATCTTGCAACCTGAGTCTGATCTTCCGATTGCCCTTCGAAAAGGTATACGTCAAACACGAAATCCTTCTCCACATTATATTGATTTATGTTATCATCATCTTTCCCCTTTGCAGTATACTTGTTTGTCTTCTTTGTCTTCTGTTTCTATTCCTAAAACTCCAGGTGAAGCATTATCTCACCCTGAGTGGAGGCAAGCAATGATTGATGAAATGTGTGCTCTTCAAAGCAGTGGTACCTGGGAACTGGTTCCTCTACCCCATGGGAAATCTTTAGTAGGTTGTCGTTGGCTTTATACAGTGAAGGTTGGTCCAGATGGTAAGATTGATCGATTTAAAGCTCGCTTGGTAGCCAAAGGATACACTCAGATTTTTGGGTTGGATTATAGTGATACCTTTTCTCCTGTAGCCAAGATGGCATCTGTTAGACTTCTTCTAGCCATTGCAGCCATTCGACATTGGTCTCTTCATCAACATGATATCAAAAATGCATTCTTACATGGTGATCTCGAAGAGGAAGTATATATGGAGCAACCACCTGGGTTTGTTGCTCAGGGGGAGTTATCGAATATGGTTTGTAGGCTACACAAGTCTCTTTATGGTCTTAAGCAATCTCCGAGAGCTTGGTTTGGCAGATTCAGCACTGTAGTATAGCAGTTTGGTATGATCCGTAGTGAAGCTGACCATTCTGTTTTTTATCATCACTCACCCCAAGGGTGTATTTATCTTATTGTGTATGTTGATGACATTGTCATAATTGGTAGTGATCAGCAGGGAATACTCCAGTTGAAACAACATCTCTCGAAATAATTTCAGATAAAAGATCTTGGTAAACTCCGTTATTTCTTGGGTATTGAAGTAGCCCAATCTAAAGATGGTTTGGTGATTTCTCAGCGGAAATATGCTATGGATATTTTGGAAGAAACAGGTTTGTTAAATGCTAAACCAGCGGATACTCCTATGGATCCAAGTGTTAAACTTCTACCCAATCAGGGGGAGCCTTTATCTGACTCAGGAAGGTATAGGAGATTGGTTGGAAAGTTGAATTATCTCACAGTCACTCGTCCGAACATTTCTTTTGCAGTCAGTGTGGTAAGCCAGTTCTTAAATTCCCCTTGTCAGGAACACATGGATGTTGTTATCCGGATTCTGAGATACATCAAATGTGCTCCAGGAAAAGGTCTTGTGTATGAGGATAAAGGACATACCCAGATAGTTGGATACTCCGATGCTGATTGGGCAGGGTCATCCATTGATAGACGATCCACCTCTGGGTATTGTGTACTTGTTGGAGGAAACCTTATATCTTGGAAAAGTAAGAAACAAAATGTAGTTGCAAGATCAAGCGCCGAGGCAGAGTATAGGGCCATGGCAATGACAACATGTGAACTTATTTGGTTAAAACAGTTGCTCAAGGAACTTCAAATTGAAGAAGCAAGACCAATGACACTTATTTGTGATAATCAAGCTGCATTGCACATTGCTTCAAATCCAGTCTTCCATGAGAGGACCAAACATATTGAGATAGATTGTCACTTTGTCAGAGAGAAGATTGAGTCAGGCGACATCGTCACAAGCTTTGTCAACTCTAATGATCAATTGGCAGATGTGTTTACAAAATCCCTACAGAGCCCTAGAACTAACTATATATGTAACAAGCTTGGTGCATTTGACTTATATGCTCAAGCTTGAGGGGGAGTGTTGATATTTGTAAATATATATATATAGTGTTAAGAGTATTTGTATATAGAATAGTCCCACATCGACTATATCATGTAATTAGTTGTAATCTATCTATATATAATAATGTCTCCGTAGTGCTTTTCAAAACACACGGTTTATTCATATGTCTCTTAGTCTCTCGTATTCTCAACATGCTTCAGCATGCATCTTGCCATATTCAATATGGTCCTGTTTCTTTTTTTTTACAATTCAATTAAGTTGAGGCGTGTAAGGAGTAGTTACCTCATGATTGACACCATGTTCTACACAAAACTCTTCAAACATCTTGGAAGTGTATTTGCCACCTTCATCTATTAGAAAAACTTTGATCTTCTTCTCACTTTGGTTTTTGACCAGCATCTTGAATCTCTTAAAGATTTTGAATACTTCGTCCTTTCTCTTGATCACATAGATCCACAACTTTCGATTAAACTCATCGACAAACAAAACAAAATACTTGTTTCCACCAATGGTATGCTCCTCGGATGGACCACATACATCTGAATATACAACTTCGAGTATGCAGGAGGATCTCATTAGCATAGTCGAAATGAAAAACTTTATAGATTACTTTCTGATTAGACACCCTTCATAGAGTTTGTCAGGCATCTCCAGACTTGGTATATTGATTTCTATATCTTGAGTAATCAGTTGATTGAGTGATCGAAAGCTCAAATTTCCAAACCTCAAATGCCATAGCCAACAATGCTTGTGCTCGACAATAGTTTTTAGACATTTTACTTCAGTCGATCTGATCATGGTCTTGATTGTTCTATTCTTCGACATAGGAGATTTCAAGACCAAGTTATTTTGGATGTCTAAAAGTTATAAGGATCCATATTTCATAACCACTGAGAACCCCTTTTCGACCAGTTGTCCAACACTTAGCATATTGCACTTCATTCCGGGGACATATAATACACCTTTGATCAAGGCTTTCGCTCCATTACTCCTTTGAATAACTATGTTGCCAGTACCTTCTGCTTGCAATGAGCTATTATCAGCAAGTTTTACCTTTCTCTTCTTTGACACGTCTAAATCTACTAACCATACTTTTTTACCAGTCATGTGATTCGAGCAATCTGAGTTGATGAACCAGATCTTGAATTCGACATAGTCATATGTAACTACAGCCATAACCACCATATCATTAGAATCATTTGAATCTTGAAGTGCAAGGTTCGCTCCTTCGTCCTTACCTTTTGTAGATCCCTTGTCTTTCCCGTACCAATAATGCTTGGCCAAATGACCCCACTTTTCATAGTTATAGCACTGCACACATTTTTTCTCTTCTTTGTCTTTCTGATAGGAATTTCCTTCTCATATTTTCGAGAACTCAAAAGCTCTATCATCGACCTTATTCTTATGAGGATTCGACCAAGAATTCTTGCCACGAGTCTTGTCGATTTTGCCTTTGAACTTGTTAGAACCATCATTCTTCTTCCATGACTGAGCATGTAGTGCTTGTATTGAGTCTTGAACTCATTTCCTTTTGACAATCCTAATCTCATGCGCCTCCAACGAACCAACCAAATCTTCCAGTTTTAGAGTTTCAAGATTGTTAGATTCTTGAATAGCTACGATAACGTGATCAAAGTGAGAGGTCAACGTACACATTACCTTCTCAACTATCATCTTATTAGTTAGGGTTTCACCACAACCCTTCATGAGATGAACGAGTTTCTGCACCAATGACACATAGCCTACAATCTTTTTGTCTTCTCCGATCGACAACAATTCATACTGTCTTTGCAAAGTTTGCAACTTGAAAACCTTGACTTTCTCACCTCCTTCATAGTACTTGACAAGAATATCCTATGTCTCATTTGCCAATTCAGCATGAGCAATTCTGTCAAAATTAGCCGCATCAACTGCCGATTGGATGTAAAACCCGCCTTACAATCCTTCTTCTTGACATCCTTATAAGCGGTTCTCTGTGCATCGATTGCATCTTCATCAAGCGCAGGAACGCCATTAGTAACCATTTTTAAGGTTTCATGAAAGCCAAATAAATATTACATCTGTTTTCTCCATCAAAGCCAATTCTTTCCGTCAAGAGTTGGAAGGGAGTTTGGTAAATTTCCGTTACCATTCATCTTCGCAGCGATTGATCAACAACAACCCACGATCCCTGAAACACAATCTCTGACGTGTGATTCTTGAAAACACGATCAAGAATATAACCAGAGCTCTAGATACCAATTTGTTAGTGCGTGAGGCACTTTTAGTGAGGAGAGAAAGAGAGAATAAAGCAATAAGGATTGTATTATTGAATCAAATGATAATAACTGAACTAAAACCTATGCATTTATATACACCTAAGTGACTTGACTACTAAGTAACAAATATAGCAAACTAAGTAACAAACCCTAAATTCTAATTAGCTTTGGGCTTGGGCCACACAACTCAACTTGGATTATATATAATATCTCAATAAAACACAGGGCATGATATTTTCATCTATTTGGTCAAAAAGAAAAAAACATTTCCATATTCTTTCTCCACTAGACCGCTATCATCTAAGCCCAAACGATCACTAAACTGCAGGACCACTACGTCCTGTGCCTCCTCCCCATTGTTGACTTGTTCATCACCATTATTCTCCTTTTTGCATATATGTTGTGATGGAACCATAATTCTTCACATTCAAAGTTAACACAATTGAAATAGTCATTCATATGGGATAAAAGGTTCTCTTTTTTGGCTTTGTGATCTCTCCCATATTTCCAATTACTTTTAATATTTTTTATTCCAAATGTTTGATTTATTTTCTATACTCATCAAACTCATTGTGACCTTGAATGATGGTCATAGTCATTCATATGGGATAAAAGGTGAGAATTATTGCCTTCTTCAAACTGATTGTGTTTGTTAGAGTCAACATAAGATAGTCGGAATGAGGATGGTGGTATTTTGGTTTGGGGAAGAACTACGGTAACTTAACGTGTGGACATGGATGGAAATGAAGTGCGCAATGGGGCGAGGGATTGGCTGACTTTGGTTTATGGTACCTTTAATAACTTTACCTCTATATCTTTATCTCTCTAAAACAACTCTTATCTCTCAAGAAATACTATATTTTAATAGTTCATTCATGTTTAATTTAAAGCTAAAGTTACAAAGGCACCTAATAGTAAAGACATTGAATTCTTTCTTGTGCAATGGAGAGGAGTAGACTGACTTTAGTTTATGGTACCTTTTGATAACTTTACCTTTATATATTTATTTATCTCTCTAAACCAACCCTTTTTTGTCAATAAATATAATAGTTCATTCATGTTGTAAATAAGACTAAAGTTACAAAGACACCTAATAGTAAAGACAATAAATCCTTTCTTGTGCAATGGAAAGGGATTGGCAGACTTTAGCTTATGGTACCTTTGATAACTTTACCTATATATCTTTATTTATTTCTCTAAAACAACCATTCTCTATCAAGAAATATTGTATTTTAAGAGTTCATTCATGTGGTAAACAAGACTAAATTTACAAAGGCACGTAATAGTGAAGGCATTGAATCCTTTCCCATGCAATGGAGAGGATTTAACTTACTTTGGTTTATAGTACCTTTGATAACTTTACTTCTATATCTTTCTTTATCTCTAAACCAACCATTCTCTATCAAGAAATATTATATTTTAATAGTTCATTCATGTTGTATATAAGGCTAAAGTTACAAAGGCGTCTAATAGTAGAGACATTGAATCCTTTCCCGTGCAATGGAGAGGGATAAGTTGACTTTGGTTTATGGTACCTTTGATAATTTTACCTTTATATCTTTCTTTATCCCGCTAAACCAAGCATTCTCTCTAAAAAATATTATATTTTAATTATTTATTAATGTTTTAAATAAAGCTAAAGTTACAAAGGAACCTAATAGTAAAGGCATTAAATCCTTTTCCATGCAATTTAGAGGGATTGACTGACTTTGGTTTATGGTACCTTTGATAACTTTACCTCTATGCCTTTCTTTATCTCTCTAAACCAATGATTATCTCTTAAAAAATATTATATTCATTAATGTTTTAAGTAAAACTAAAGTTACAAAGGCACCTAATAGTAAATGCATTGAATCCATTATTATGCAATGGAGAGAGATTGACTGACTTTGGTTTATGGTAACTTTGATAACTTCATCTCTATATCTTTCTTTATCTCTCTAAATCAACCCTTCTCTCTCAAAAAATATTATATTTTAATTGTTCATTCATGTTGTAAATAAGTTTAAAGTTACAAAGACGCCTAATAATAAAGGCATTGAATCCTTTCTCATGCAATGGAGAGGGATTAATTGACTTTAGTTTATGATACCTTTGATAACTTTACCGCCATATCTTTCTTTATCTCTTTAAATCAACCATTCTCTCAAAAAATATTATATTTTAATAGTTCATTCATTTTGTAAATAAAGTTAAAGTTACAAAAACACTTCCTAATTGTTCTGGACTGGACCAATGGCTAGAATTGGCCCAATCCGCTTCTACTCCAGAGCGGCCCAAATTGCCTAAGCCCAATCCACAGAGGGGAAAAAGTGACATTTCTGCCCCTCAAACCGGGCAAGGAACGCAACGTCCCTCCCCGGCTCTGATGCCTGTTACGCACGGCTTCCTCGCTGCCCGAACAGCGATGGGCAGGTGCCCGCAACTGCGTCTATGCCCGACATAACGGCTAGTTCATGGCACCCTGCCCAACATAACGGCTAGTTTGGGCAGTTGCCTATTCTTTGGGAAAAACGGTTAGTTCGCCCCGAAAATAGGACCGTTGGCCACGCGCTGGGGGCTCTATATAAACCCTCTCACTTGAGAGGGTCAGGTATCACATTTTTCTCCCTAAGAATACACTTTGTACTTGCCCCTTTTTCGCTGACCCTTTCTTACTTGAGCGTCGGAGTACCTTGCAGGTACACCCCCTCCTCTCCTCATTCTCAAGCCGAGTATGTTGCACGCCTGACGACCAGCATCCATCTGAGCACCTCACCTTCTGACGACCAGTGTACGTGGACCAGTTCGAATACTTCGGATCAGTGGCGCCGTCTGTGGGAACTCCTTGTTCTCCCCTTCTTTCTTTCCTCCTCGGAAACTAAAAGATCAAAACATACTTTCTTTGATCCGCCCACACATGACCGCTCAGAATTCCGCGAAAGGTGTTGACGATACGGTTCTCACCCCGTCAACAAGATGGACGCCAACGGCAGTTCGTTGCTACTTTCTGATCCCCGCTTCCTTCGGGACGGGGCCACTGCGTCTCCAACTCCTCCTCCCACCGAGCAAGGAGGAAAACAGCCACCGTTGGGGGAACGACCAATTCCTGGCCCTCCCAGCACTGACCTGGCCGTTGCAGCCCTCCTGGAAGCTGTCAACTGCACAAACCTCCTTATCTCGCAGCAAGGAGAAAGGATAGGAGCTCTCGAGGAAGCATCTCTTCCAAGATCCTCTCCTCCCAAGAGGAAACACCAGAAATCAAGAAGCCCGCCACCTAGGCGCCGGGAAGACCGTATGACGAGGCGTGAGCCTGAACCACAACGCGTTCGCAAGCGCGACCAGATCTCCCCGCAGGGTCAGTCACCGCCAAGACACAAGAGAGCGAGGCAGGACAGGCATTCTCCACCGGTCAGGCCTCGCGACCGGCCACGATCACCCTCACCTCGCAGAGACCGCCGCCGCGAGCACAAACAACGGTCACCATCGACTTCAAGTTCGGACAGCGACGACGAGCCTCGCGGCCCGCTGTCCCGCAGGATCCTGGCCACCCGTCTCCCCAAAGGACTAGAGAAGCCTTCGTCTCTAGGGAATTTATGATGGAACCACGGACCCAGACAAGTACATAGAAAACATAGATGCTCTTCTGGACTACAGGGGCGTACGAGGAGCCATCAAATGCCGCCTGTTCCCAACCACGCTCCGGAAGGGAGCAATGACCTGGTACAAACAGCTGTTGGAGGAGTCCATCACATCCTGGAGCCAGCTCGGGAGGATTTTCTCCCGACACTTTACCGCATCACGACGCCATCCAAAGACTGAGGCGTCCCTCGGAGCTGTCGTGCAGGGAAGAGATGAACCTCTTCGGGACTACATTTAGCAGTTCAACAAGGAAGCCGTCCAAGTGCCAACGACCGACAAGATGAAGAAATTCCTGCTCGAGCAGGGGTTACGTCCTGGCTCAGACTTCGCGAAAGCCATCGGCCTCGATCCACTGAGGAATCTCAACGCCCTCCTCCACCAAGCCCAGTCGCATATACAGTACGAGGAGAAGGTCGCTGCCCACTCTGTCCGGGCCTCCCGTCACCAAGAAGGTGCCCGGTCATCCAGAGCTGAAGAGCCCTCGACATCCCGTCGAGGAGACAAAAGACGCGACGATAGGCCTCGCGATGCACGCGAACAGAAGGGACCTTCTGGACGGTTCCATGAGTATACCCCCCTCACTACCTCGAGGGAGAAAATCTTGTCAGAATGTACCAACTCAGAGTTCAAGCAGGCGGGAGTCCGTTTCCCCAAACAGCTGCCGGCCAGGCCGGGTGTTGATAAATCCAAGTATTGCCGCTTCCACAAGAGCCACGACCATACGATGGAAGAATGCATCCACCTCCGAGATGCCATAGAGATCCTCATTCGCGACAGCCACCTGAAGCAGTTCGTGAAGAAGAAAGATGCTCCCCGGGAAGAAACCCAGGAGAGCAAGAAGGCTGCAAAAGAGACCCTGCCCTCCGATGACACCAACGTACAGGTTGCTATGTCCATAACTCGGCCAGAAGATTTCTGTATCCCTGATAGTCTGCCCGCCTCCACGTTCCTCGGCGCTTACAGCCCGTGGGAGGCCTTCCCGTCGGCCATGGTCATCTCCGGTGGAGGATTCAACAAAATCACGGTCGGTTCAGTCAAGAGGAAATTCGATTAATTAATCAGCAAAAGCTCCAACTAAGTTACCACGCTGGATACCACTCACAAAGGATCCTCTCCCAATTCCTTCTACAAGGAGGAGCTCCTCGGCGGGTCACCAAACTCAAGCATCCCGCTTCTCATCCGGGCGAGGATGGCGAACTTCGACGTTCGCAGGATACTCGTGGACCAGGGCAGTTCAGTTGACATAATGTACAACCACCTATTCGAGACACTGCAGCTGGACGACTCTCACTTTACTCCATACGTTGGATCTGACCTGCAGGGATTCAACGGAGCAGTAACAAGGCCCCGAGGTTACGTAGAGCTCATCGTGACCTTCGGTTCAGGAAAGATAACCCGAGCGATCAAAGCACAGTTTTTGGTAATTGAATGCCCGTCACTATATCAGTGCATTTTTGGAAGGCCAACCCTGGCAGAGTTGATTGCAGTGTCTTCCACCGTACATCTCAATATGAAGTACTACACTTCTGAAGGGATGGTCGCCACCCTCCACGGCGACATCGAAGCTGCCCGTCGATGCTTTGAAGCAGCATCAAAAGGACTGAGCACCATCTCAGCGAGGCCGAGGACATCTGGCCGTCCTCCTCTGCCCAGCAGCTCCGAGCAGCCAAAGCCACTCCCCCAGGTCGAATCCATCAACTTGGACAGCCATTTCAGCGAGGATGATCACGCCAAAGACCAGACGACTTCGGGCAGCCAGTCCCACAACAGCAGCCATCTCCTACGCCCCATCCCAGATGGAAACTTCGAGATCGTTCCGTTCGGAGAAGACCCCCAACGGGGAGTGAAGATCGGAGCAGACCTCCCCGACCTGGCCAAGAGACAATTAAAAGCGTGCCTCCAGGAGAACGCAGACTTGTTCACATGGAGCGCTGCTGAAATGCCAGGATTGGACCCCTCCGTCGCTTGCCACCAGCTTACTATTGATCCGGCCGTCAAAGCCGTTGCCCAGCGCAGAAGGAAATAGTCCCCGGAGAAGATGGAAGCCGCGGAGGAAGCTGTCAAAGACCTTCTAGAAGCTAGGTTTATTTCTTAGGCCAAATACACTACATGGCTCTCAAATGTTGTACTTGTAAGAAAAAATAATGGCAAATGGAGAATGTGCGTTGATTATACCGATGTTAATAAGGCCTGTCCGAAGGACGCCTATCCCCTCCCCAATATAGATAAGCTCGTAGATAACTCAGCAGGTTTTAAGCTTTTATCATTCCTCGACGCCTACTCGGGCTACAATCAAATCCCGATGGCCGCGAGCGATAAAACTTACACGACCTTCATGATCGAGTCGGGCAACTATTACTACAACGTAATGTCTTTCGGTCTGAAGAACGTCGGTGCTACGTACCAACGAATGATGAACAAAGTCTTCCAAGGACAAATAGGCGACATGCTCGAGGTATATATGGACGATATGATCGTCAAGTCCCACGAGGAACTAGACCATGTCGCCCATCTTCGAAAAAATTTCGAGCAAGCAAGAAAATATCAAATGCGTTTTAACCCAGAGAAGTGCACGTTTGGCGGACGGGCAGGTAAATTCCTTGGTTTCTACTTAACAGAACGAGGAATAGAAGCTAACCCTGACAAATGTCGGGCATTCTCTGAGTTCCCAACGCCCACGTCTAAGAAGAACATCCAGTCCCTCAACGGGGTACTCACCTCGTTGTCCCGCTTCATCGCAAAATCTGCCCAACACGCCCTTCCTTTCTTCAAGCTCTTGAGAAAAGAAGCCGCATTTGAATGGACCGAAGAATGCGAGGCATCCCTCCTTCACTTAAAGCAAGCCCTGTCAAAACCGCCCGTGTTATCACGACCAGATACCGGGGAAGTTTTGTTCCTATACCTCGCCGTCACTGCCGAGGCCGTGAGCGCCATTCTCATTCGCGAAAATCCTGGCGGGAAAAAACCAGTATACTTCACGAGCAAAGCGTTGCAAGACGCGGAGTCAACGCTGCCAGACCAGATATCAACAAATAGAGAAGGTAGCATTGGCCCTCGTCAATGCTGCCAGACGACTGAGACACTATTTCCTGGCCCACACGATCGTAGTGAGGACGGATCAGCCCATCAAGCAGTTGCTGGGCCGGCCAGACATGGCTGGTCGAATGCTCAAGTGGTCGCTGGAGCTGTCCAAATTTGATGTCCGGTATGAAAGCAGGAAAGTCTCAAAGCACAGGCCCTGGCCGATTTCGTGGCGGAAGTAACCTTCTCAGACTCCTCGCCCCACACAGCAAACAGATGGACCATCTACGTGGACGGAGCATCCAGCTCGAGCGGCAGCGGGGCAGGAGTAATTCTGGAAAATGACGAAGGGACCATAGTCGAGGCGTCTCTCACATTGTCCTTCCCCACGTCGAACAACCAAGCTGAGTATGAAGCCTTCCTCGCCGGGTTGCGCCTAGCCGAAGACCTAGGGGCAAAAGAAATCGTCATCTGCACGGACTCTCAGCTCGTAGCCCACCAGATTTCCGGGGAGTATCAGGCAAAAAATGACAGTCTATCTGAATACCTTACCCTAGTCAAGGAAAAGATGTTGAAGTTCAGGACGGTAGCAGTAAGACATGTTCCCCGCGAACACAACGTGCGAGCAGACGTCCTGTCCAAACTAGCGAGCACCAAGAGGAAAGGCGGAAATGGGTCAGTCATCCAAGAGATACTTCCCCGATCCAGCATCGATAAGGGGTCCTCGACCCTACACGTGCACGCGATCGGGGACAGCGACTGCTGGATGACGCCCGTGTACAACTACCTCACCAGGGACGAACTTCCGGATGACCCCAAGGAAGCCAGCACCATTAGACGAAGAGCTTGCTCGTACGTCATCCTCGAAAATAAACTTTACCGAAGGGGCTTCTCCATCCCACTACTAAAGTGCATAGAGGAGGAGATTGTCCCCCACGTATTACGAGAAATCCACGAAGGCATTAACGCCCAGCACCTGGGAGGAAGGTCCCTTGCCCGCAAGGCACTCCGGGCAGGATATTACTGGCCAACTATGCAGCAGGACGCCAAGGAGCATGTGAAGAAATGCGACAAATGCCAACGGCACGGGGATATGCACCTAGCTCCACCTAACGAGCTGAAAAGCTTGACATCCCCGTGGCCATTCGCTTGGTGGGGCCTAGACATCCTAGGACCCTTCGTGACGGGGTCCATCCAAAACAAATACCTGATAGTGGGCGTAGATTATTTCACAAAATGGATAGAAGTAGAAGCCTTAGCGAAGATAACAGCACTTAACATTCTACGCTTCTACAAGCGGAATATCCTTGCCCATTTTGGGATCCCCCAAGCAATCGTCACGGACAATGGAACACAATTCACGGACAAGAAGTCCCAAGACTTTGTCGCCCATCTCGGAACAAAGCAACACTTTGCTTCTGTAGAGCACCCCTAGACCAACGGGCAGGCGGAAGCGGCCAACCGCGTCATCCTTCGTGGCCTCAAACGAAGACTGGATGAAACAAAGAAAGCCTGGGTCGAGGAGCTCCACAGCGTCTTATGGGCATATCGCACTACTCCCCAGTCCACCACCGGGGAAACGCCTTTCCGCTTAGCATATGGCATGGAGGCTGTTTTACCTATCGAAATCCACGTACCGTCCAGAAGGACCGAATCACCTCTAGACGAGGAAATGAATAACGAAGCAATTAGAGAAGAGCTCGACCTCGTCGAGGAAATCCGGACAGGAGCAGCCCTCCGCGAAGCGTCCCTTAAGCAAAAAATAGTAATCAGGCACAACGCCAAAGTCTTACGACGAGAGTTCGATGTGGGCAGCCTTGTCCTGCGAAGAAACCACAAGGACTCTCGCGAAGGTAAACTAGTGGCCAACTGGGAAGGGCCATACAGAGTCCGTGCCAAAACGGGAAATGGTGCATACTTCCTCGAAAACCTTAACGGGGAGGCACTCCCTCGACCATGGAATGCTGAGAAACTTAAGCAATACTACAGCTAGAGTAACCATAAGCTTCCTCGCATCAAGAGACCACCTAGCGGTCATCATGCTCGTCCAGGTACAAACGACGCATGCACACGAAGTAGAATCCCGCTCAAATAAACGAGCCGGAACTCTGCTCGTCGGCGGCCCTCGACCGAGCACCGCCTTCGCCCAAGTACCATGGTTGGCAGAACTCCAGCTCGCGATGGGACGTTCACGCCGCGACCTCAGGCCTCAATCGCGACCTGAGATCCGCAACCTCGCCCGGGCCTTCCCCGACTATTCGACCAGTTCCCCGCACTGGCAAATTCACACACAGCGAGCTATCTTTCAAAAGAAAGCTCCATTAACAGACACACCCTCCGACGGGCAGTCATACATGCACAACTAAGGTAAAGTACAGCAATAATGTAAAGTACAATAAAAATTGTATAAATGAACCGAGCATTAAATAAAAAGGCCACAAGGGCCAAAAGACTGTGCGTATTACATAAAAAAGGGGGCCATGCCCCCCAAAACCAAATAAATTACAAATTAATCAATGGCACGCAGGCCGAACAAAACACAACAACATCAAAACAACCTGAATCCTCATCCTTCCACATGCTCAGTCGCCTTGGGCTCGGACTCATGCTCCTCCGCTGGCTGATCTTCGGTCTGAGCTTCGGGGGTGTCGAGAACCAGGCCTGCGGGCAAGACGATGCGATCATCCTCCACTCGTGTAAGGTAGTGGATACCATCAGTCGAAATGTCGAGCCCGGGGTTCACCACCCGCAACTGGGCCACGGAACTTTCAAAAGACTCCGATGCCACAGCAATGCCATCCTCCTCGGCCTGCAGTATGCTGGCGACCAGCTCAGCCCTAGTTTTTAACACTTTTATCTCGTCCGGTTCGTCAGCACCCGGGGCACTGGCCGCCATCAGCTCCTTGTTCAAATCCTCCGCAGCCTTCTTCTCCGCCTTCAGCCTGGTTACCTCCTCTTTCAGCTTGGCCGCCTCCTCCTCGGCCTTCCTCATAGCCTCACGAGCACCCTTGACTTCTTCCTTTAGGGACGCCTCGGAGGCCCGGGCAGTAGTGAGTTCAGCCTCAAGCACAGAGTCCCCTTCCGCATAAATAGCCGCCATTTCCAGCATCCTCACCATGGCCGAAGCATCCTGGACCACCAGCGCCCTCTTGCTCGCTCAATCCATGCTTCCCAGGTTGAGCGATTATGCCCGCGGAACGATCAAAGTGTTGCCCTCAAAAAATCTTCTGTCAAGGATGCACGGGGGGAGCTCAAATTTTCCCTTCTCAGACGCCCGAGTCAGGTCCACGGCATCTAACGTCCTCGGCCGCTTCGTTCGCCCGGTCAGAGGCAACGGAGAATCCCGTGAGCCAGGAGAGGGAGTAGCAGAGGTCCCCGGAGCAATTTGAGCAAGAGGAAGAGCACGAGCACCACCAACAGGCGGGTCTTGGGAGAAGCCGCTCCAGCCTTGCCCCTCGCCATGGCGTTCCTCACCACACGATCACGAGCCTGAGGCATCTCACCTGCATAAATGAAACGAACACGTTAGCAACGGGGAAGAAAAAGAAATAACAAATAAAGTCTAAGTAACTAAGACTACCGAGCAACTTCTCGGCATCCGCGAGAGTCTTGCACTCCAGCAGAGCCTTCACGTTGATAAACCTACGCTCAACTCTCTGGCTCCCGTCATCCTGGTAGATAGGGGCACCCTTACTCGTCCAACAGCTCGCAAGATCAAAGGAGTTGACCCACTTCACCAGCGTCTCATAAGACACAACATCCTGCCCGCGTAACGCGCTCGGCTCAAAGACGTAGGCGCTGGGCTTCTTTGAGAAGTGGTCGGGTGACCAGCGGATCGGGAACTTGTACACTCTCTCCCCGATATATTTCCCTTCCTCGTTAAGCAGCTCATCTCCGTTGTCATCATACTCTACCTCCCAGACATACACGCTGTCCTGAGCAGCTTCGGACAAAGGCTCGACGATGTAGTACCGTCCCTTGAACGTTCGGATGGACTCCGAGAACGGCTTAAACAACTTTCTGGGCTACTTCAAAGAGACCCATCCATACCTCTTCCCCGCCAGCTGCCGCTGTAGGTGGAAAACAGCAAAGAATAAAGGAAGAGTGGTCCCCAGAGCAAGGTGCTCGCACGCCAACTCAAAAGCCCGTATGAAGGCCAACGAATTGGGGTGTAGCTGAGAAGGAGCCAACTTCAGGTGCTCAAACACCGACCGCTGGAAGTCAGTGAAGGGCAACCTCAGCCCCAATTCCTTGAAGTCATATTCGTACATCGCGAAGCAGTCCCCGAAGTTCGAGCAGATCCGCTCGTCCGAATTAGGCAGAAGCACTCTCCATTCACCCGCTGGCCCCACCTCGGTAAAAGCGTCCGCCGCAGACCTGGCAAACGTGGAAATATGGTCGGAAGGTTCGGCCACCTCCCACTCTTCCGGGCAGAACACATCAACGTCCTCTTCCACGACCTCCAAATCCTCTCCCTCCTCAGCATAGCTCGCTTCCCCCTCGACTTCGCTCGAGGAGTTCGAAGCCGACGAGCTCGAGGACGCAGAGCTCGAGGCTGTTGCACTACTGCTCTCCTCGGAGACAGTCTCCTCCTCAGATGTAACGGGGATAACTTCCCTCTCTGGCTCCATCGCCCCTACGATCACCTGAAAAAGCAGAGAAAGACAGTGAATTCGACAGGAAATCAAATCCACCTTTCCACCGCTAAGTCAAGTGAAAGGGCGCGCAGAAGGCTAAGGACAACGTCCCCGGCCTAAGCCCTAACATCAAACGAAGAAAGAAAAAACCTCCCCGCGAGGAGATGACCGAGACATACCATCTTCCTACGAGGAACCTCCCCACGATCGTGCCCAAATTCTGTTTGAAGCCCCACCGGAAACTGCAAAGCTCCACCGGAATCTGGAAACGTTCCACCAGAAAGGTCACCAGTCCACCAGAAGACGGTAAGACGCGGTGGTCACGACTCGCAACCACGGCGTGGACCACCACGTTCACCGAACGCGCTACCTACTCCGACGAGATGCTTGGTATAGCGGATGGGCAGAACCACCGCCCACCACCTACACTCACCAGAAATCTACCTACTTTGTTGCCTAAAACTTACCCTAGCCGCATGCAATCTACCATTGACAATGAGAGGAAGTGAAACAAGCTGGAAATCAGAGAACTTACTTGTTTTGAGTAGAAGAGAAAGGCTGCTCGAAACTTGGCACGGTGGTCGGTTGCTCTGAAGACGGCGACGGGCAGGAACGCTGATGAAGACGAAGAAGAATCAGAAGGGAAAAAGTGCAAAATGGGACAACCTTCCCCCTTTTATACTGAGGGGCACGTGCACACACGCGCCGTAGGTAATAATGACTGCCCACTAGCCATAGTTACCTATTAACTGCTACGCAGGGCTCGATGCACACGTGGCAGCCCAACCTTTCCCATTCTGTATGACGCTTTCTCTTCCCGAATACCGGGCAACAGGGTCACGACCATAAACATCACGAACACAGAGGGCCACGGGCACATCGAGACAATCTTCCTCGTCTCCTTACGACGACTCTGCGCAACTCCCCCGGGCGACGAGCAGTCTTTAAGTCATCACTCCCATGCTCGGGAGCAACGACTTGGGGGGCTCCTGTTCTGGACTGGACCAATGGCTAGAATTGGCCCAATCCGCTTCTACTCCAAAGCGGCCCAAATTGCCTAAGCCCAATCCACAGAGGGGCAAAAGTGACATTTCTGCCCCTCAAACCGGGCAAGGAACGCAACGTCCCTCCCCGGCTCTGATGCCCGTTACGCACGGCTTCCTCGCTGCCCGAACAGCGATGGGCAGGTGCCCGCAACTGCGTCTATGCCCGACATAACGGCTAGTTCATGGCACCCTGCCCAACATAACGGCTAGTTTGGGCAGTTGCCTATTCTTTGGGAAAAATGGTTAGTTCGCCCCGAAAATAGGACCGTTGGCCACGCGCTGGGGGCTCTATATAAACCCTCTCACTTGAGAGGGTCAGGTATCACATTTTTCGCCCTAAGAATACACTTTGTACTTGCCCCTTTTTCTCTGACCCTTTCTTACTTGAGCGTCGGAGTACCTTGCAGGTACACCCCCTCCTCTCCTCATTCTCAAGCCGAGCACGTTGCACGCCTGACGACCAGCATCCATCCGAGCACCTCACCTTCTGACGACCAGCGTACGTGGACCAGTTCGAATACTTCGGATCACTAATAATAAAGACATTGAATCCTTTCCGTCTTTAAGTTTTATTTTTTAAAAAATGGACACACGAAAAATGTGAAACTCTAAATTAATTTAATGACCCAAACGATTTGAAAGTTAATTTGCACTTGACACGACAACTTTAGAGAATTCAAATCTCAAAATAACAAATTAGGCTTATCTAACTTATTGTAAAATGCAATTTCAACAAATCACTTTTGCACATATCGTATGTAGTATATTAGTGATCTTTCTAATGAGATTTGATACTTCAAAAATGTATTTTTTTTTAATTTTTTAATTATGATTTAAAATATGAAAATAAATTTAAATTGTTTGATATTGATTGAACAATCATTAATACACTGAATGCGCTTACTGATTTTTTTTTACTTGCACATCAATTCTTTCCATATATATCTTTTTTCTTTTTTTTTCTCTATCATCAAAAATAATTAAATTCACTGAAGATATTGAGACTTAAAAGTTAGGCAAAACAACACTTTTAGTCCTTTAAGTTATTTAATGCTATCACTTAAGTCCTTTAAGATTTTTTTGTAACGGTTGGGTCCTTAGCGTTTTTTGAAATTTTCATTAAAAAAATGCATATGTGGCAAAAACGAAGTTTAGGTGGCAGTTATGTGGCATTTTATTTTATTTTTTATTTATTTATTAATTCCACGTGGATTTTAATTTTTTTTTTAATTTTTTTTTATAATTTTTTTTTAAATCTTTTTTTTATTTTTTTTTAATTTTTATTTATTTTTAAATAAGTTAAGACTGGAAGGACCTGATTGTTACATTTTAAAAACATATGGGACGTGAGTGTTACACTATTTTTTTTAATGCAGGTTATAAAATGTGATGACATTATAAAAACCAGTTTGGAGCAGCGGAAAGCAAGTAAAAATGAATGAAGACCTTTATTCGTTGTTGTGTAGATCTTCTTTTTACTTTTTGAAAATTTATATTATATGTTATTTAAGTGTTAAGAGAATTGTTAAAGGAGTTAACTATAGTTAATTAAACTTATATAAATACTTTTAATATTGGATGCCATGTAGTCTAATTTAAAAGCATTATAAGAAAATCATTAAAATTCATTTATATTATCAATTGATTAATTTAATAAATTAGAAATATAAATAATAGAGAGGAAAATATATTTATCAAAATTTTGGTCAAATTAAATTTTGAAGTTGACACTGAAGCAAATAGTATACTGAAATACTAGAATTAAAAAATAGTTAATATTAAAATAAAATTAATTTTAATTAACATGGGAATAATACCCCTTTAGTTCTATATATAAGAAGAAGTTTATACTTTTATTTATTTATTGAATATCTAATATAATGTATTTGGATTGTATAATAGATAAATATATTAATTATTAAATAAATAATAAGACTGAGGTAGTACTCCTTTTAATCTTTAATATAAAAAAATTACTTTTAATCTTTAATCTAAAAAAAAAAAAATTAAATTCATTGATAAACTAGGTATAATCAAAATACACATATTCTTCAATTAATTTAAAAAATAATTTTTTTATATGTCAAGAATCAGAGGGAGAATGATTCTTCTTAAACCAAACAAAAAAATGAGTATATCTAATAAATCTTAATCAGTGTGATAATACTATGTTTGCAAGTAATATTGTTTTTCTTTACCAATCCTTTTCACCTCTGTTCACTCCTGTAAGAGATACTGGCACATGGTATGCATGATCAACACATGGATTATTATCCCTACCTAAAGTCAAATCATGTGTTCTGTGGATAGTCAATGCAAACAAACCTACCACATATTTGTCTAGTTCTGAAAATCAGAAATTTATACTTGTGCGTAAAAAAAAAAACTACTACCTCCATTTTTTTTAATATATCTATACTATTTCTATTCTCTGAACAGAATACACTTTGGATTCTCAATTTAATATATCTATACTATTTTAATTTATTTCTATAGCAGAAGATTGAGTTGGTCATTTACAATAAAATAAAATTCTCTATTAATAATAAATTTACCATATGCACAATAATATGGTACAAGGAGGGATGGATTTTCCGCTGCTCCAAACTGGTTTTTATAATGTCATCACATTTTGTAATTTGCATTAACAAAAATAGTGTAATACTCACGTCCCATATGTTTTTAAAATGTAACAGTCAGGTCCTTTCAGTCTTAACTGGTGTACAAATAAATAAAAATTAAAAAAAAAGTAAAAAAAATTATTAAAAAAATTATAAAAAAAAAATTATAAAAAAAAAATTTAAATTTTTTTTTAAAAAATTAAAAAATTAAAAATTAAATTAAAATCCATGTGGAATTAATAAATAAATAAAAAATAAAATAAAATGCCACATAAATGCCACATAAGCTTCGTTTTTGCTACATATGCCTTTTTTTAATGAAAATTTCAAAAAAGGGTGACGGTGCAAACTTTTTAAAACGTTAAAGACTCAACCGTTACAAAAAAATCTTAAAGGACTTAAGTGGTAGCATTAAATAACTTAAAGGACCTCTGGTGCTATTTTGCCTAAAAGTTATTGAAACCTCAATCCAAAATAACTCGTGAAGCAATAGTGTTTGTAATTTAAGTAGTAAAATTAATTAAGGCTCTATTTGGCAAACATTTTTTTGAGCTTATAGCTTATGTCTTATAGTTTATAAGCCCGTATGACAATAAAAGATCTGTTTGATAACAGTCTTTTCATCACAAGCTTATAGTTTATTTTATTAGCTTATAGCTTATTTTCCAGACGCTATTTTAAATAGCGTTTTACCTTATAGCTTATAGCTTATCATTTTTTCTTCCACTTTTACCTTTATTATTTTAACTAAAATCCACCATTATCCTTTATAATTTATTATAATTTAAAATAAAATAATAATTATTAAATATCTTTTATGTCATTTTATTTTATGAGATAATTAAACCGCTAATTTTACCAAACACTTTAATTAGCTTATCCGCTATAAGTCATCAGTCATCAGCTATAAGTTATAAACTATCAGTCACCAGCTATCAGTCATAAGCTATAAGATATCAGCTAACTTATCAGTCAACCGCTATTTTTACCAAACAAAGCCTAAATGATTAAATTAATTATAAATTTATTTCTTTATTTTAAAAAATTGTCGAATTATAAATATATATTCATAAATTCATAAATATAAACAAATTACATATGGTCATTTCTCTTTTAGTGTTTTTATTAGTTAATAATTTTTCTCCTTGAATTTAAGTATTTCTAGGATTCTTTTGTACATATTGAAGACTTTAGTTTTATGTAGTTTTATGTAGGTTTATTTGTTTGATTAACTTCTGCACTAAAATATAACTATTTAATTTAATCATATTATTGAGATTAACTATTAAATTAACTTTAATAAATAAAAAATTAAATTAGATCTTTTAAAATTTGTTGAGGTAAATGGTTAGTCTTGATTAAAAAATCTGAGTATGGGTAGGAATAATTTGGGTCGAATTATGTTTTGTTAAACTTAAGATTGGTTGGAAAAAAAATTCAAAATTTAAATCTGTTCTATAATTAAATAGTGATTATTATTATCATTTTAATAATAATAATAATAATAATAATAATAATAATAATAATAATAATAATAATATAGAAAAGGGGATAGTGAGAGGAAAAACTATCATATCGTGTTTTTGGAGAGAAAGTCGAGAAGAGAAGAGTTAGGGCAAGAGAGAAGAGAAGAAAGGATCACCATTGTTGAAGCTCTTGTTGAAATTCTAAGGTAATAATGGGGTTATAATTATCTAAGGGTTAACATGATGATTGGTGGGTAGATTATGCCATGTAGGGCTTTTGTTTTCTTCTCTTTATCCATGATTGTGGATGATTTGATGATTGATTAAATTCTTGATGAATCATGTATGTAATGTTGATGTGGAGACTGATGTTAGAATGTTGCATTGCTGCACTTGTTGTGGTTGAAATCATGTGATTGTTTGGATTGTATGACATTGATGTTGTGTGGTTGATGTTGTTACGAGTCAAAGTCGAAACTCAAAGTTATGAGTATTTTTGTGAAAAGAGTTGAAGTGTTGATGTTTAGAAAAGTGATTTTTGGGGTAAAAATAAGTGTTAATCGAATGGTATAAAAATGGGGTTTTTGGGTTGACTTAAAAGTGCTTCTGTCAACAGTGTAATCGGTTACCCTGATTATGGTAACCGGTTACACTGCTTAAAACTGCGTTTTTGGGCATTCTGGCAGGGTGTAACCGGTTACCCTGATTTAGGTAACCCGTTACCCTGTGTTAATTTTGCATGGTGTAACTGGTTACATTGGGAAATTTTTTGGAAATTCATAACTTTAGTTCCGAGTGTCCGATTTGAGTGTCGTTCGAATCGTTGGAAAGCTAACGCGGCGAACTTCCTTATAAAAATAGTTTATGTTTCAGAATTTGTATATTTTGTTGTGTGATGGCTGAAATGCATTATAATGCTTATGTTGTGATGTGAAATACTCATAAATGTATTGTGGTTGTTTGTTATATCGTTGTGTTGCTGTTATGGAACTATATTAACATGTATGTTGAGCATGATGGCCAGTATTGGCGGAGTACATGACTATGGAAGTGTTGGTCATTGTACTCGATGTTGTTGTTTTTGTTGTTGCATGATTGATATGTTGCATGCATACATGATGTTGGGACATTGGTACGTTGTTGTGAGCATCAATCCTAGAAAGTGAGGATTGTATGCCGGTAGCTGATTTCTGGAATGAATGGAATTAGTGAGATGTTATCGACGATGATGATAACAAATTCTGAGCTCAATATCATAAGAGGTGGGGATCAGAGCCGGTGAACCTGAGTGTTCACATATTGGAATTCGACGGGAATTGTGATTCTGAAAAAGGGATCGGGTTCTGAAATAGGAATCGAATGGTAACACATGCATTAAGTCGAGTTGCGAGTCTCGTTGCATTTGCATATTGATTGCATTGGTTGTTGTAAGTGATATTTGTTGTATGTTGAATGTTGTTGTTATATGATGGATGTCGTTGTTATATGTTGGATGTTGTTGTTATATGTTGGATGTTGTTGATGTATATTGGATGTTGTTGTTGTGTTGGTTATGAGAAATGAGTGATATGCATGAAATAATCTGTTGCTTACTTATTATCATGTTTTCCTTTATATAATTATGATATCTCACCCTTTTTGTTTGAATGTTACCTTTTCATGGGCATCATGCAGATAACTCACAGTAGAGGAGTTGATGTGAGTGGAAGCTAGAGTCTTCCAATTTTATTTTAGTGTCGGCGTCTGCTCTGATGTGTAACACCGGAGTCTTATAACGTTTGCCTTTTTATGCTTGTTGGAGATTTTTGGATATCTCTTTTGTGTGGTTATTTATAATCTTTTTGAAAACATGATATTTTTTGAATAATTGTCTTAATGCTGAATTTTTCCGCTGTTTCAATAAAAATTAAATTTGTAGACAATTTTTCATTATCGTTATTACTGTTAATAATTTTAAAAGTAGTAGGTGTTACATATCTATTTATATGAGCAGGTTTTTGTTGAAAGGTGACATCCTAAATATGATTTTTGTGGATAATTACTCTGATTTTATTTAATTATGCGCAGGGGTTATTTAGGGTGTTACACATCCTAACACCAGAATCAGCTTCAAAACCAACTGCTTCACTTTTCCACTTCAATTGCTTGGAAGGAGGTGGTGGAGGAGTGATTGAATTGTTGAAATTAAAATTAAGATCTGGTGGCTTCGGGGGAATGGTACATCATTGTGAAAATATCTACTGTTGCAATACGGCTTAATGATAGGAATAGGTACTGCAATTTCCGCATTGGTCGGGGATGCCACCAGAGAAGGGGGTGAATTTGAGTCTGCTTCATAATGGGTGACAAGTTAAGAACTCTTTGGTCAGAAACAACAATTGCTGGATTAGTGACGAAATCTTCAAGAACGGAAAATTCCTTGGCATATCTCATTGAAGGACATCTCACCGAAGAGTACACCAGGAATTTCGCCGGAGACGGCGTCGAAAATTGCACTGAAGAAATTCTTTGTGAACCTATGTGCTTGAAATGAGACTCATCCACACAAGAAAGGGAGTAAATTGGTTGTTGCTTCAAATTTGGTAAAGAACTATGAACCCTTTCACTAACAACTAGAGATTCAACAACAAAATCTTCAAGAAATGAAGTTTTATTTATGGATAGAGATTTCAGATCTCGCAGTTTAAGTGGCAGTTTTTGTGAGTTTGGCAACATTTTTGGTCGCTCCAACGACGGATTTTGTGGTTTTGGTGATACATTTGGTGGTTTCAATGGTGGTGAATGAGATGAAGCTATGTCAGGTGGTGAATGAGATGAAGCTATGTCAGGTGGTTTCAAGGGCGGTGACAGTACAATAGGTTTATTAGAGACCGTTGTCGGTGGTGGATATGTTGAGAAGCTTTTCACAAACTTCTTCTTTGGTAATGATACAGTGGATGCTAAAATAAACCTTTTGAAATCAGAGTGTGAAGAATATATGGGATCTGTTTGTGGCAAGAATAGAAAATAAGTTGTGGTGTCATAGAGTTTTGTAGAAATTGGAGTTCTAGCCAATGGTGAAATCACAATCATCATGAGGGTTTGGTAAAGAATCACACGGATCAGGATGTTGTGTGGCCATTGCCTCGTCTAATTCCAAGAAAGGGTGTCTCTATTTGGGTTTAAAATGCCAAAGAAATATTTCTATGAAAGTATTCTAAGACATAGATGGACGAGGTTGAATCCTCCATAGCCACCATTTAAGAGCACAATCTCTCATTGTCATTGCAGCTACCTTCATCTTCTCCTCATCCTCCATAATATATTTGTCTCTAAAATATTTTTCAATCAAAATGATCCACCAATATAATTCTTCTACTCCATAAAAATTCCACACAAACCACATTAAACAGGAATGAGATTGAAATGAGAGCACCAATTGATATGAAGTTTTCTTATCAAAGCTCTGAGATTAGAGTTACAATAATAAAAGAGAGACTATTAAAAACCATCTAAAGAAAAATAAAATAAAAAATAACATTTTTCATTTAATTGATACCCTAATGCCTCAATGAGACCACAATATATAATATTACTAATAGATAACAAATTAAAAGGGCCAAATATTAATAAAGACCCAATTTAATAATAATACAAATAAAAGAATTATTTATATAAATTCTAAATAAACTTAAATACGTAATTATAATTTTATACTCTATCAATTTGTTTCTCCTGTTTAATTGATTTGTGGTTGATTATGGACAGTTTGTTTTAGCTTTAAAAAAATTGAATTTTTTTTTGTATTTTTGAAAGTGGATTCTACAAAAATGTTTTTCAAAATATTACAAGTTTTTTTAAATTTGTTTTTTATAAATTAAAAGACTAGTTTTGATATTCTATAACATAAATATACATTATTGAAGATTAAAAGTTAGTCAAAATTTCAATTTTTTCAAAAAGTTGTATTTCAAAAATGATTTTTATGAAAAACTATTTGAAATAGCTTCGAAATTAAGTGATTTTTTAAAATTTTGATATCTAAAAAAAGTTTCGATAAAATGAAGAAATACCTAAAATAACATTTTAAAAATAACTATTCAAACCAAATTTTCATTTAAAGTTTTTATGAAAAATTTCTTTGTAAAATTTTTTTTCACAAAATTATACTACACTATAAAAATTATTTAAAAAAAAAACAAAATAAACTGGCCCTATGTCGTGCATGTGGTGGCAATTGAGAGCATTGGGGGCATAGTGATAAGGTTAGAAATACAAGCGATAAAAGGTGTTATTTTCTTCCTGCCCAAAGTTCACGGATCCATAGCTTTCAAGAACTGATCTTAAAGTATATTATTATTTGATTCTCTATGAGAAAATTTCAAACGTAAGTTTTACATTCAATTGGTTTGAAGAATCTAAAATTGGATTATATTCGTTTTCTATATGGAATAGTTTTTTTCAAAACACAACAGGGATCTTCAAACTCTTGGAAGAGATTGATTCAGTACCAAAAAAAAAAAACAATTATTATAAATTAAAAACAAGAATGTCCAGACATATTCTTAACAATCCAAAAACCGCACACTGTCATTTTTTTCCCCTTTGCTTCTTTTGTCACATCCTATCTACTATTTTGTACGAAGAAAAATCAACTTTGCATTTGTTTTGGCTTGAAATTGTTCCGAGTGATATTATTCGCATTACTTAGGCTCTGTTTGATAAAACTAGCTGATAGTTAGTAGTTGATAGTTGATAACTGATAGTTGGTAGTTGATAATTGATAGTTTATAGCTGGTAGCTGATAAGTTAATTTAACTGTTTGGTAAATTAGCTGTTATACTAGCTGATAATTATAAAATGACTTAAAAGAACATTTTAAATTAAGAAATTTGTGATTTCATTATCTTATTATATTATATTATTAAATTAATTTTTATTCGATAAAAGTAAATGCATTAATAACAACATGCAAAACAATTTTAATATATATGAAAAATTAAAGATATCAAATTTTTATGGACTTTGCTATTTAGTATAAATATATTGACAACAAAATTTAATTGAAAAAAAAAAACAGCAAACCGCAAGGGTATTTCATAAAGCCATTTAAGAAGTCCAGTTAACCATTATATAAAGCAACACTATTTTTAAATTAATTATATAATTTATATTTAATAAATAAAAATAATATTTAAAATCTTCTATCACATTCTTCAAAATCTCCCTAAATTCAATCTTTTAAAATCAATTTTTTAATAATATATATATATAATATTTACTATTAAAATAATAAGAGTATAATTGAAATAAAAAGTCATAAACTAAAAGCTACTAGCTCAAAAGCTAATTCAAATAGCTTTTTAAAAAAAACTAAAAGCTAGTTAAAAAGTTAAAAGCTAAAAGCTAAAATGCATTACCAAACAGAATTTTTTAATTAAAATAAGTTAAAAAACTAAAAGCTATAAGCTAAAAACTCTTTTTATAATCTTACCAGACTCTTTGTAGATTCTTGATTTAACAGATAAAGTATTAAATCAATCAAACCCCATGAAGGTCTCAATAGACTTCTACCAGTGTCTTAATGCCAAATATGTTGTAAAGTAAGGTACTTCTTTTGTAAATAAAACAACTCAAGAACTTTTTTTTTAATTTTATTTTAAAAGTGTAGTAGTCAGATTTCATATCTTAATTTCTTAAAGGTTAATAAGGGAAATATTATAAAAATCGTGCCTAAAAATCGGTTAGATAATCATGCACAACTATCAATTAATTTAATAATTTAATGAAAATAATTTCATCTTTTAAAAATGATTGAGTGAAATGTCGTAGAATTCTTGTTCTTATAGTCAAATATTTATACAATTACCATTCAATACTTTATCTCAAATTGAATCCAAATGAATATCCAAAGTTCAATTACTCGAGGGGATATTTTTTTAAGGAAGAAAAAGAGAATTGTAAACTAATATCATAAATATTAATACCGACATGAATTTGGAAAAAAAAAAGAACTATTTATATAATATAATAAAATATTAATTTCACTTTATGTTTGATGGTAAGTTCAAGAGAATAAAACATTGGAGTAGGGAAAAGTAGCTCTGGAAAATTTAGCATCACAGCATACTCTATGGTCCACACATCAAGCCATGTGAGCCTAAAACTCAGTAATTGTATCCAAGATTCATGAGAGAGGCATGAAAATATGAGCACATTTTTTTAGACAATTTCTTAAAGCACCTACTACTCCGTTTCATATTATAAATAAAAATTACTCCCTTTGTCTCATAAAAAATGTTATATTTGAGCAATGTACAGTTTTTAAAAAAATGATTAGATGTATTGGTTTTAATGAAAAAACAAATATCATTTATTAGAATATCCTTATTAAATATAGTTAATAGAGACATAAAATTGTCGGATAAAGTGAAAGCTAGTCAATAGGGATATAGTAGTGGAAAAATTATAATAAATGATATATTGGTAATGTAAATGGACAATTATTTTGAGACAAAGAAAAAGTACAAATAAGACACTTTTTATGAGACGGAGGGAGTATTTTTTAGATACATTAAATAATTCATTTATCTGGTTCATATATAGACCAGATATATTAATTATTTGATGTATTTAAAAAGTAACTTTTGCTTATAATATGAGACGGAAGATGTATGTTTTTTAGCCACTTCAAAATTATTTTATATTTTCAGACATATATTTTTAGACGCGTTCTAATACATCCACCTTTAAAATTGCATAGAAATCCTCCCTAAAGTGTCATTCTGAAGAAGCCTGTATGACTCAGAATTTATTTGTAAAATTACTATCCTTCATTTTGGCTGGGCAAAATGAAAATTTAAATTTAGCCCCAGAAGGTTTTTTTGCAAGACAAGCTTGGTGATAATAGTCATCAAATAACTATGAGTCACAACAAACTGCATTTCAAGAATACTCTCAATTTCTTTGCCAGTCATATACTTGAACCTGAACTGTATTACACTTTAGGGAGGGTTTTTATAAATTATTTCCAGAACTGTATTTTTGAAATAAATTTATTTGTAAAATTAAGTGTTTGACTCAAAAGCGAATGAAATGTATATATCAAAATGCATTTAGAGATAATCTTTAAAAACAAGAGATAGTTTTAAAAACTCAAGAAACACATGGATGGAAAAAAAAAAACCTTTTTTTCATATGAATATTTTTGTCCTTACTAAAAAAATTTAATGAGTACCTACTTTTCTTCGTTCACTAAATTATTCCAAAGCTTGCTCTGTCTTCCACCAAATGGTCAAACTTGTCATGGTGAATTGGTAATACCTCTCTTTCATGCCACCATTGATTGAGCCTTCAGTTTACCTTGATATCATGTAGTGGGCCCACAATCATGCTATTTTGATGGAAAGTTATAGTTGCATTTGCTTTTCAATTACTTTAAATATTCCACATACAAATCATAATTGTGAATTTTATATTTCTATGGCACTTATAAAATTGTTTGCTTACAAATATTTTGACAAATTCTATGGTGGACCACCTTATTTTTTTCTCCTTTTTTTTATTGTTTTCTAGATTGACTTTTGATAATTATACATGAATATACTAATTGTAAATTGTGACATCACAAAAACTGCTTGCTTAATCCACCTTGAGGTTTTATAGAATCTGTCATCTGAAAGGTTCAAGTGGAGTAGATTCTTCAAGAGACTGTGCTGCTTGAAAACATTCTGCAGCTTCAACCAATGATGATATTGTACCGTCAGCTTGGTGAAAGAGGCCAAGATTATACCAAGCAGAAGCATTCAATCTATCGTGTCGTAGTGCATCCGTCAAAAAACTTCTGACTGCGGGATTTGATTTATTACTGCAATGTCGAAGTACTTTAGCAGTGGAGATTAAGCTCAGAACATGGCCAGGATCAATGTTTAAAGCATCACCAAAAGCTTTTAGAGCTTCTTTGTAAAGGCCCTTTGCTTCATACATTATACCTGTAAAATATGAGCATCACCAAAACCAATTATTTCAAGTCATAATAATCTGTTAGCATCATTTCAATCTCAAAGAAAAATAAAATGGAAAAATATGAAGCTCAGATAAAAATCATATATGTTTACCTAGAGCATGACATCTAGAAGCAGAGTATGGTTTGATGGCCTTAGATTTTGAAAGACACGCCTCTGCATCATGCCATTGGGAAAGACTGATATACACATGAGCAAGATCATGCCATATTTCCAATTCCAAGTTCTTAGCACGATCTCGGTCGTCCTATCACGAATAGTTTTAATACAAGGGTAAGCAACTAGAACAGAAAAAATAATACTTTTACGCTCATAAAGCTTCTTCCAAGAACAAGACGAAATGGCTACAACAACGAACCTTATATAACTTCTTCCAAGAACCAAAACTCTTCCTCTGAATTTGAAGAACGGCGAGAAGCTGAGTGTATGTCTCGATGGCATTCTTTAACTGGTTCTGTGCAATTTGAATTTTAGCTTTTGTTCGCAACAAATCACATTGATCCCATTTCCCAGTCTGATCCAAAGCAGCGTTAATAATAGATTCCGCCTCCAAAAACTTTTTTTGAGCAGATAATATCCGTGCCAATAGTAACCATCCTTTAACATTAGAACCACCTTCCAGTTTTACGACGTACTTTGCATAATAAAGTGCGTCATCCAACTTCCTTTGTTCTGCATATTCTAAGCTGAGATGGTAAAGTACTAACGGGTCTATCATTCTGGTCATTCTACCAGCAGTTTCCAAGGCTTGAAGTGCCTCAGATTGTCTCTTAAACTTCTCAGAATCAGAAACAGATAATTTTGAGAGTGCTGATAATGAAACACCAAGATATAATTTCGCAACATTTTCTAACTGCGTACATTTTCCATCCAAACTCTCAACCGCTCTCTGAGCGAAGCTTACCCCTTCATCTGCAAGCGTAGGATTCTCACAACAAATCTTAGAAGCCATTAACAAACCAGGAACATGTTTTGGCCTTTCTCTACCATTCAACAATTTTCTTAGAAGATCAAGTGCCGTTGAGTCCTTATCTGCTCCATAATAACAAAGAGCAAGATCATGGAATCTTTCACTTCGATGAATAGTCCCGGGGAGCAATTCTTCCAAATGATTGGCTAAACTTGACAGGCCTCCCGAAATAGACAGTGCAAACGAAAGGTGGTCTAAAATTGAAGGATCCCACTCAATTCTATTGAGAGAGACTTTTCTTAGCAAAATCATTAAAAGAAGTATGGCCTCTTCTATGTTGTTTCCTGGTACAAACGAGCCATCCATTTGGGAACGCAGATTAGGGGGCATTACTTCTCCACCACTATATAGAAGAAAAACAACAAATTCTTTTTGAATCTTTGCTGTAGTCCCTGCATCAAGATTCCATTGATAAAGGAGTGCTCTCCGGTAAGACAGAGTAGCTTCACGCGGACAATCAGCAAGCTTCCACAACTCCGGGAGCAGCTCGACTGCCTTGCTCACGGTCTCCTGCAATTTACATTCAGCACCAAAGTTATCAGGCAAGCCTTCAGGTAATGAAGATTCCACTATGTCCATAATTACTTTGCAAGATTGAGCTGCTTCTGCAAGAATGATTGGAGCTATTAGATTACACTTAGACTAATGTCCTACTGTGATCATAACCAATTTTATAATAACTTTGCATACTTTTCTGATCTGATCTTACTTCGTACAAAAACTCCACATCAACTATATAACAGGTTCAGATGGAAAAGAACTAATGCTACAACATAGACCATATTCAAAAGAAATTTCATATCCTTAAGACAAATAGCCGTTGAAATGAAATACATGTACCAGATATTAAGGGCATGTAAGTGCTTATGTATAATTAAAAAAAATTGTTTTCACATAAGTTATAAGTTGTTTTTATAAGCTATCTTAGAGAGCTTATGGAAATACTGAAAACAATTTATGGACATGTCCTACGCTGTTTTCATAAGCTCTTCCAAACAATGTCACAACTCTAATTGTTGTAGGAAAATAATGTGGATCACAAGTGAAAGATCTACCATTGTTCAGGTGAAAAAAAGAAAAAAAATTTCCTTGAAGTAAAAAACAAATCGAAAAACTAAGAATCAAACAACCAACAAGGTTAGTTACCTTTAAACCTTTCAAGAACCTGCAAAGACTTAGTTTTTAGGAAAAGTGCTTCAAACAATAATCCAACAGAATGTATAGACATTTCCGGTTCACCATGATTATGAGAATGTCTCTTTCGTCGTTCACCATTTCTGGAAAGCGCAATTTTGATCTTAGGAGTCACAACAGCTACATCAATTCCCTCAAACACATGTAAAGCCGCTACTAAATTTCCCTTTTGATACTCATATCTTCCTAGCAGAGCTCTAGCTTCCTGCAGAATACATACATAATTACATAACTTTCATTTCGAACTTCGAATTTCAAGAGTAACTCTGAACGAACCTCATAGTTCAATACGCCACTTTCACGCAACGATAATTCTGCTTCTTCTATATTGCCGGTGTCCGGTTTGAGATCGAGTTTTCCATGTAGGAAAGAATGGCCGCTTGCTGAGAAGAAGTCGTTGGTTATAAGAGATTGAGAGGAATGGTAGGTTTCATCTGTTGCCCCTAATTGGTCCCCTGAGCGTAGGAACTTCATTCTTCTATGAAGAAAAATTGAAGAGAATTGAGAATTGAGAATTGAGAATTGGTAAGTGTTAAGCCCGAGAGAGAGAGAATGAAGTGGAAGATAGATCTAACGATACGTCAATGGCGAAAGGAAGGAGCAGAAGATGCGCACGGATGAGATTGAACGAGGGGTTTGGTTTGGTTTGTGTAAGTGTGTTGTCGTGGTGTGGGGCCCGGTGGGTGATTTTAATTAACTGCTGACGGGGACGGGATGAGTTTTGACGTTGGTGTGTAGGCTGTGTGGTGGCTGGATGTCATTAAAATTAAAAACGGTTTCATTAACTATTTCACATCCATCTACTTCACGCTCACGCCTACCACTTCTTCCATCTACTTCACGCCTTCAACAAATTTCATGTCTCTTTAAAAATTTTAATTATTTTTAAAATGAATGTTATTTGATTAAACATTACAACTATTTATAAAAATTGTTATGGTTAAGCGGTCCAACAAGACTTGTTGGACTTGAAGACTCAGTTGAATTATATGTTTATTCAAATTGGTGAACATGGGTGCTTTCATAGGGCACTATGTCCTCCTGAAATGGGCGCACCGATTCATCTCAACGGTTGAATTCATCAGACGTTTCACACGAGACATTGTAAACATAGATCCTCACACTCATATTTGAAGAGTCACTTCCTCCACCCAAAACAAGTGTTCGCGCTCTAGTGACTTCTCTAGTTGACGTATTTCACCATATCCCGACCTCTTAATCAGTTGGACAATGAAATTTTCAAGTCATTTCACCGTTTCAACAGTAATTCCAAGGTCAAACGTCAAAGAAACTCTCACATGCACCACAATTACAATTGTTAGAACTAGAAATGTCTTAATACCTCAAACGGGTCCAAGCCACCCTTAGAATGAGAGGTGAGAAAGAACTCGTTATAAGTATGTCGTACCCCAAATTTTGACCACTTTTTTTTCTTTTTTTTTCCTCACCTTTTTATTGCTTATATGGATAAAAAATAGTGATAATAAGTAGTTTGTTTTTTAACTTTTCTTTTAAAAAAATTAAATATTATTTCTATGCATTTATAAAAAAAAGAGGGAGAGGGAAATAAGAAATATAGTATAGGAGTGCAAATTAGAAATTAGATTTTTATGTTATTTTTTAGACGTAATTTCATTTCAAATAAACATAATAGTCCATTTGATAGAGGAGTAGACCTGAGGATTGTAAGGGAGAGTGCATGAGTTTGAATCCTACCTCTGCCACTTTTAGTTTTTTTCCTTTATTACTAACTTCTTCTAACTTTTAAATCATGAAAAAATCATAAAAATAGTATTTTTTATTATTTAAATATTAATTTTCGTATTTTATTTAATGTATATTTTAAAATATTGATTTTTTCATTAAAATCATGTTTTTATGAAAAAATCTCAAAAAAATCATATAAGTCAAAACAAAATCAAATCTGTTTCCATTTTCATATTAGACTATTTCCTTTATTTAAAAATATTTTTTATTTTATTTAAATTCACTAAGCCATGAATCCATCCATATTCATTGGCTTGGGCATTAAGAAATAGGGAGAATCAGGTTAAATTGAATCATTCCTAAATAAGACAATCCCATTTAATTCTTTTAACCTAATTTTTACGAATAAATACCACCTATCTTCCATAGTTTTGGATCATCCACAGTTACAAAGTTACTACCCTAAAGTTGTTGCTCTTCACATCGAAGAACAACAACAACCAAACCCTAAACCGCCATCATTCTTTCAAGAAAAGCAGAAGATCAGATCGAAGGCAAAACAAAAAGACAGAAGCGATAAGAATCGACCGCATAAAAGGGAGATAACTCAAAAGTTTAATATTTTTGCGTACCGAGATAGACCTCGATCTCGTAGGTCGGTTTCACTTAATGTCTTACTTCTATATGCATTTGACATGTCGTTTTCGTTTGATATACATATCTAGGATATTGATCTATTGTTGAATGTGTTTTTGTTGAGTTTTATTTTTATGCTATTAAATCGACAACTATCGTTTTGGAAAAATCAATTAAAACAATTGGTTTGTGTAAGAATTTTAATTTCAAATTATTTATGAGAGGTGGCCATAAAAAGCATTGTATAAAAGCAAATAAATAGATAAACACCAATATTCAATTCATAGCAAAATAGGTTTTATTTTCCATAATTTATAAAAATGCATAATAAAAAATACAAAAAAAATAAATAATTAATTAGTTAGGATGTTGATTAGGATAATTTAAGAATAACTTTCGAAATAATATTAGAATTAATTAGGGTTTAAAAATAGGGTGTTAGGGTTTTTTTAATAATTAAATTAATAATTTAATTTAAGGGTTAAATATGTTTTTAGTCCCTATAAAGTTTGAAATTTCATTTTTAGTCCCTCCTGGGTTTTGGCAACGGTTTTAGCTGGTTTTGGCAACGGTTTTTTTGTAAAAACCGTTGCCAAAAGGTAGGGAGGGACTAAAAATGAAATTTCAAACTTTATAGGGACTAAAAACATATTTAACCCTTAATTTAATTATTTAATTAGGTTAAATTTTAATTAGGGTTTTTTTATTGATCAAATTAATAACTTAATTTAATCACTGAATTAGGTTTTAAATTTTAATTAGGGTTTAGAAATAGGGTGGTAGGGTTTTTTTAATAATTAAGTTAATAATTTAATTTAATTATTTAATTAGGTTAAATTTTAATTAGGGTTTAGGTTTTTTAATTAATTAAATTAATTACTTAATTTAATTAGTTAACTAGGTTTAAATAGTTAATTAGGATTTAGAAATAAGATTTTAGGTTTTTTTTGTATAATTAAATTAATAACTTAAATTAATTGTTTAATTGGGTTAAAATTTTAATTAAGATTTAGAAATAGGATCTTATGGTTTTTTTGTATAATTAAATTAATAACTTAATTTAATTATTTAATTTGGTATTAATTGGGGTTTAAAAATAGGGTTTTTGGGTTTTTAATTAATTAAATTAATAATTTAATTTAATTATTTAATTAGGCTTGATATTAATTGGAGATTAAAATATTGTTTTTTTGGGATTATTGAAAATCTAGAAATCACTTTGGAATAATTTGGGATTTATTTTCTTTAGCACTAAATGGCATTTTGGGTTTTTTTATTTTATTTATGGAATTTTGTTTCTTGTTGGTAAATATAAAAATAAAAAAGGAGTTCTTTTTGGGATATAAAATCAAGGGATAATGCTCTTTGTCCGAGAGCCTAAATAAGGGATGGGATATAGGGACACAACTCTTAGGTTCCAAGAGTATAAATATAGGCCAAGGGATAAAGGATTAAGGGATAAAACTCTCCATCCGAGAGTATAAACAAGGGATAAGGGATTAAGGGATAAAACTCTCCATCCGAGAGTATAAACAATGGATAAGGGATTAAGGGATAAAACTCTTCATTCGAGAGTATAAACAATGGATAAGGGATTTAAGGGATAGAACTCCTTATCTAGGAGTATAAATATAGATTAAGGGATATAACTCCTTATCTAGGAGTATAAATATAGATAAAGGGATAAAACTCCTTATCTAGGAGTATAAATATTAGATTAAGGGGTAAAACTCCTTATCTAGGAGTATAAATAATAGATCAAGGGATAGAACTCCTTATCTAGAAGTATAAATATAGATTAAGGGATAGAACTCCTTATCTAGGAGTATAAATATAGATAAAGGGATAGAACTTCTTATCTAGGAGTATAAATATTATATTAAGGGATAAAACTCCTTATCTAGGAGTATAAATAATAGATGTGGGGATAGAACTCTATATCCAAGAGTATAAATAGTGGATTAAGTTTGGCATTAGGGTTAGGAATATGATTAGGGGGTAGGAATAGGGGAGGTGAACTACGGTTACTCTGATCCTTCAAAATGAGGGTACGTAGGCATAGGGTTGTGAACCCTAGCGAGTATAATTAATAAAAAACTTAGGTTTCTTTTGTAAATAAATCATTTAGACAAGCAAACAAGCCTACCCTAAAATCTAAGGAGGATCCCATTGAGTACAATGGAAGTGAGGGGTGCCTAATACCTTCCCCTCACCTAACCGACTCCCGAACCGTAGGAATCTCTGCCCTTGGGATTAAGGATTTTTAGGTTTATCATTATTTTCCTTAAAAAATATGGTGGCGACTCGATATTTTTGCCGGCCGCGACAGCTGGCGACTCTGCTGGGGAAGTTTCCCTAAAGATAGTCCCTCCTAACCTTAGGCTTTAGGGTTTTGTTTGTTTGTCTTGGGTGTTTATTTGTTTTTTATTATTCACATGTTCTTTATTTGTTTTATATTTTGTTTTATATTTTATTATTTGTTATATTAATATTTTTATTTTTGTCATCATACTTTGGATTGAGGCATATGATGTGTGAAGCTAAAGCCCAAGCTTGAAGTATAACCCTAGATTAGGACGTGGAACGGATATGTTTTGGGAGGGATGTGACATCCCCAACAATTCATTGATTCCACACTCATAATAGATCCTTCCAAAGGTGTCCTCATGAAAGGGCTAGCCCCTAACGTAGAGGATGATTTGGATGTGGTCCGAGACTCTGAGAACTTTTAGCCTACCCCTTACCAACTCATGGAGACCCTTTGTATTCAACCCTCAAGGGCTGTTACTAGGGTCCTACCCAGATGAGACTTATCCCGAAGGATTACCATAGGAAGGCTTGCTCCTTCTCATGGTAAAACAAGGGTATAGTTTGTACATTCTAGGGTTGTTATGCTGTCCAAACTTTATATCCTACACGTGAGGGGATTGGGTAGACGAAACATAGATCTAACCTATCATAGGGAGCCTACCTAGTTAGGGTACTGCTTGCATTTCACCCTTACCCTAACCCAAATAAAAACAAAAAAAAACAAAGTGTCCATGTCATCATGCATTTAAAAACATTTTTTGCATATACGCATTTTTGTGGGGAATTTCAAGATGTGTCGTAGGAACATTGGAAAGATGGATTCAAATAAAAGGGCTACCCTATGCATCAGAGTGCTAAGTACTGATTTACAAAGTCTCAAAGACCTTTGAGACTTAATGCCAAATCTTCTCAAAGGATGGTTATACACAAGCATGGAAGAATCCTCGATCTTTTAGGGACCCCTATGAAGGTAGAGACCGTAACTGCTTTTGTACAACTTTATGATCCTCCTCTATGTGACTTCCTCTTCAAGGATTTTTCAATCAGCTCCTACGCTGAAACAATTTAGACTATACTTGGATTTATAAGGAGAGGGAAAAACTTACAAGGAGAGGGAAAAACCTTACAAGGGGTGAGGGCAAAAAAATAAATAAAAAATATAAAAAAAAGCAACAAAAAAAAAAGGGAAAAAGGGTCAAGCCTAAGGACTTAGCTGTGCCTGTGGAAGATCTAAGAGGATAGGAAAATGCAAGGGCTCAAGAAAGGGTACTTGGAGGAGTTCAGAGCTCATTTGAATAAGGCATTGGGGGCATCTATTTAGTTTACACCTTCTAGGGTTCGGGAGTTTCCATTTTGGGATTATTGTTTTGGATTAGTCCTAAGGAATTATTTTTATTTTCCTAATTTTTTATTCATCTCTAACTACAATGGATTTTGGAATTCCCCCCAAATAAATTTTTAAAATTATTTAGCATACATCATGCATATTCATACACCCATGCATCAACATGCATTCAAACAAGGAGAAAGGAATAAAGGAAAAGTCATCTTTTTTAAAACTTCGTCTCAGGGTCATTGAGCATAACAATCTGACTTCCCGACCTCACACTCGAGCGTACCGAAGGGAAGCTATGGATAAGATGGAGAAGGATATGGTTACTCTAAGAGGAGAAATGGATACTCTCAAGGAGAACGTGGACGATATGAAAAGCCAGATTGATCAACTGACACTTGCCATCCAGAATTTAATAGCCAGAGGAATCGAGTCAAGTCGTCAAAGGAAGGTTCCTGCTCCTACCCCCTATGTTGAAGACAATAACCCCTTACTAGGGTTTGTCCATGATCTGGAACGTGAGGAGACCGAAACTGCTAGGCACAAAACTGTTGACCAACCTCTCGAGGGAACTGTCTCTCCACCTATTTCCAATGGGGCACCTCGTACTAATCACATACCTATTCCACGTGAGAATTGCGCAGATTGGAACATCCAATACGAGGGTGAAAATCCAAGGCAAGTGGCCCTCAGAAATAAAGGAACCGTTGTTATAGAGAGGAGAGGGATTGACGATAAGTACAAAGCACTTGAGGAAAGGTTAAAGGTCGTGGAGGGACTCAATGTTTTTGGAGTGGATGCTTTGGAAACATGTTTGGTTCCTGATGTGGTCATACCTCCCAAGTTTAAGGCTCCGAACTTCGAGAAATACAAGGGTGTCAGTTGTCCTAAGAATCACCTTAGGATGTTTGCTCAAAAAATGGGTGCCCATGCTACTAATAAGAAGCTGATGATGCATACTTTCCAAGACAGCCTTAGTGGGGCATCCTTGGAGTGGTACATGCAATTTGAGAGGATTCACATTAAGACTTGGGAAGACCTTGCAAGCGCCTTTCTGAAGCAATACCAATACAATGTGGACATGACTCCTAACCGCACGCATTTGCAGAACATGTCTAAAAAAGGGAATGAGTCCTTCAAAGAATATGCCCAAAGATGGAGGGAACTAGCTTCTCGCGTGCAACCTCCATTATTGGAAAGTGAACTTATGGATATGTTTATGGACACCCTACAAGGAACATAATACAAAAGGATGATTGGGGCAGTGTCAACAGGATTTGCTGACTTGGTTATCATTGGAGAGCGGATTGAGACCGGTTTAAGAACAGGAAAGATTGGGCAGTCATCCCCCGATCGACATGACAGTAAAAGGTATCCTGAAAACAATTCAAAGAAAAATGATGTCAGGGATGTAGACCCTGAAGGTCCAAATCTGGGAGATAATGCATTACTGGGGCACACTGGGGCAACAGGCAACGCCATGGAAGGGATGGGGGATGAATTCCTTATTAATAAGGAAGACGTAACAAACTGGGGAAAACAATAGGAGTCACCTGAGGAGAAGGATTTGTTTGGGCTGGGTAACAAACCCACTAATGAAGGATTAGAAGGCGATTTCCATGGTGTGGGATTTGGAATTTGGGATCATGTGGCCTTAATGGAAGAGGAAGAAAGGAATGCCTAATTTCGACAATTGGAGAACCATCGGGATTTCTGAGATGATTTTTGTTTCAAAGTAATTTACTTTTTCCTTAAAATAATAATAAGTCCCTTGCTATGCCCAAGGCAAGCGGACAAAGCTTTGTAGGGCCACCTTTTATTTCATTGGATTATTTCTATCAATAAAATTGCATTTTGTTTTCAATCAAGATCTTTTTTCTTTCATTTTCTGTTTATTCAAAATGGCAATATACCTTCTTTCAATATTTTCGTTCCAAAAGGAAAAAAATCTTCCTCGTGCAAATTTAAAAATGGACCTATTAAAAATGACACCGCTATAATCTCGAATGACTTCGAATTACTGATTAACCAAGCGGAAGAGGGTGATGAGGACGAGTGTGAGCTTCCCAAAGAGTTAGCCAAACTGTTGAGGCAAGAGGATAAGGAAATACAACCTCACCAGGAACCAGTGGATGTGATCAATCTGGGAACTGAGGAAGATAGGAAAGAGGTCAAAGTCGTGCTTCTCCGGATAAGGATATAAAGGAAAGACTGATCGAGCTATGGCAAGGATACTCCGACGTGTTTGCATGGTCATACCAAGATACCCCAGGACTTGATACAAGCATCGACAAGCACAAACCACTACTCAAACTAGAATGCACGCCAATCAAGCAAAAGCTGAGGAAGACTAGATCAGATATGATCCTCCAGATTAGGGAAGAAGTCAAGAAACAATTTGACTTTTTGTCACAAGGTAACACCTGTTGGGTTAAAGAATGTAGGAGTAACTTATCAAAGGACTATGGTAATATGGTGCATAAGGAGATAGAGGTTAATGTGGATGATATGATTACAAAGTCACAAAAAGAAGAAGATCACATAACTAACAAAAGTTGGTGGATCAGTTAAGGAAATGCAAGTTACGACTAAATCCTACAAGGTGTACTTATGGAATCAGATCCGGAAAATATTAGGGTCCATGGTCAGTCAAAGGGGAATAAAGGACGAAATGAAAGCCATTCAAGGGATGCCAGCTCCAAAAGCTATTAAAGGAAGTACACTCATTCATAAACCAGTTGACGACTATCAAACTCATGCAGGTGGACTTCCCGGACAAAGATGTCGTGGTTATAAAGGATTGTGAAACTTCGGACTCCTATGAAGGACCTGGACCTGAATCTCAATGAAAACTTATATTTGCATAAGGATATGGGCTATCGATCGGAGTTTAGGATCATAAAGGAAGCTAAACTGGATAAGATAGAATGCGTGCAAACTAGATTCGATCAGCTGAACCTCGTATAAGGGAAACGTGTGGCTGCGGGCATTTATATCAATGGGGAATTAAGAGAGCGTTCGACAAGAAAATATGTCCTCGCCTACTCGAAGAGGGAGACTTGGTGTTAAGGAAAATATTACCCATCCATAAGGACCACCGCGGCAAATGGACCCCACACTATGAAGGGCCATATGTCGTGAAGAGTGCCTCCTCTGGCGGAGCACTAATATTAACAACCATGGATGGAGCGGATTTACCACGACCGGTGAACTCTGATTCGGTCAAAAAAATGCTATGCCTAGAAAAAGAGGATAAAAATTAGGGCGTCCCGATGGATTGAAAACTCGAAAGAGCAATCCAGGCAAAAATTAGGGACTTGAATAAAAAATAATACCCGACAAGTCGAAAACCCTAAAGGGCGGCTTAGTTTAAAAAAAATGGTATATCATCCCTGTGGACTAAGACTCTAAAAAGAGCGATCCAGGCAAAGTTAGGGATAACCAAAAGGCATATGACTGAAAACACTCAAGTCACCCCATAACAGGAATTCAGAAGGGAGAGATCAATCCAGCCGTCATCTTCAGAAGCGAAGTGTCGTAATCTTAAAGTCTTAGGGATATTAGTTGGTGTTACATTTAATAGGGACATAAATAAATTTGTTTTCTTATTGCCATTTTACATCTTTTCTGGATTTATGGTAATATCTCCTTATGGGAATTACCCTCCTTACGTATTATTGCCCACTTTCGGGTCAATTCTCAATAAAATTTGCTTTTCAAATATATTTCTTTGCCTCCTAAATTATTCCGCTTGATTACAACGTGTCGATTAATTGGGAAATAATGCATTAAAATATCGGGTATAAATAAAAGCTTTGAAAAGGGAAAATGGATTTTACTTCGGTTTTTGGAATCATCGAAGGGATCATATCCTTCCAAAGCAGGATATAGGGGCTATACAGGAATATACGTTACAATCTAACCAACATGGGAGATTCTTTAACGACATGTTACATATTAATCAGGAATCAAGGATATCATGGCTTACTACAATTATCAAGGTCTCAAGGGTCAGGGAGTCAGGACGTTATGGAAAGTATTATTTCAGACGAAGACATACATTGCACTACATAAAAAAAGGCGTTAGCCCAAATAATGCATCATACATAAAAGCACGCATACATGCACTCATATACGCAAACATGCACACATGCATAGTGTAACACCCCAATTTAAATTATTAATCGTCGTGTTATTATTTCTGTTTGTTGGGCCTGGTTAAGGGTGAGTGAAGGGTGGTGCCTTAGTGAATTAATGAGAATTAAGACTTTAGTTAATAATAAGGATAGTGATGCGAAAATAATAACATTAATATGGTTAATATTAGTGTTATTATTATTATTCTTGTTATTATCATTATTATTATTAGGATTATTATTATCAATATTATTTTGTTATTAATTAAATAAATAAAACCTGATTAAAGAGAATTAAGGGGAGTTTAGTGGACTAAGGTGGTTTTCACGTAAAACAAGAAAAAGAGAGAAAGAAGAACAAGGAAGAGGAAGAGGTGCTAGGGCAAGGATTTCTTCTCAATTTTTCTCCAGATTTCCGAACAATTCGAGGTAAGGGGGGAGAACGGGTTCATATTTGGTGATTAAATCGTATAAGGGTAGTGGGGAGTCCTTAACTCCGTAGGATTTTGTCTGATTTTGTGTTGTTGTATGATTTTGGTGTCTATATGTGAATCCATGATGAGATTCGCGTAGTTGAATTGCTGAATCGGTGTTATATGGATGTTGTTGCTGTTGTTTGAACATGATTATTGTAGATCTTAATTTTGGTACAGTTTAGGGAGAGGAAATTAACTCTAAGACCTGTAATTCTTGGTTAGTAATAATAAGTATAAGAGATAAGATGAACAATAGGACCTAAAATCAATGTAGAATTAATTTTAGGACTGGTTTGGAGTGAAAACTAGTGAAATTCGTAGCAGAACATAGTCTGGTGTGGAGAATTGGATTTTTCGTAATAGATCTGGCCATACGCGTACCAGGTAAGGTGATACGCGTATGGGATGACTGATACGCAGCAATACGCGTATGACGGATAGGCATTACGCGTAATAGGAGGGCGTGCGCGTAATGGGTTGGAATTTGGGAAATTCAGTAGAAAAACGTCCCTGTCCGTACGCGTATGGCATAAGGCATACGCGTAAGGACTTGGGCATTGTGAGGCAATACGCATATGAAGAGGGGTATTACGCGTACGAGTTGGGTGAGCGAGTTGGCAATACGCGTATGGCACGGGGTAATACACGTATGGCCAGCGAGTGTGTAGAAATTCACCGTTTTGCGGTTTCTTTCCCGTTTTCGTGTCTGATTCGGTTTCTCTTGGTTTGAGAGGTTGGGATTGGGAGTCAGATGCTGAGTAATACACAGTTGGTGATGAAACTAATTAATTTTATAATTTTTAGGAATTAATTAGTGTTTGGTGAATTATGGTGACTTGTGAGGGTTTAATGATTATGGTGCAAGTGGGAACGATTAGGTGTCTCATGTGTGATCAGGAGGATCGTAACTATGTATGTCTATTATGATACATGTGTGTTATATGTATGTTTGTTGTGATCAGGAGAATCGTGAATTTGTTTATCATTGGTTATATATGTGTGTTATGTGTACGTTTGTTGTGATCAGGAGGATCGTGAATTGTTTATCATTTGATATACATGTGTGTTATATGTATGATGTGATCAGGAGGATCGTGTGCATGTATTTACGCTTGTATACATGTTTTGTTGTGCATAGTTGAGTCTTGCATATTCATGGTGATTGGTGGGATGAATCATTGCTCAAGAGGAGTGTATGTGATTCATCCGTACTCCTATATGGAGAATGGTGGGGGATAGATCATTGCCAAGTAGAGGTGTATGTGATCTATCCGGGGTTCGATTCAATGAACCAATGAGTCGGTACCGCATGCATGGTGTCGTGTTGCATTACATTATCATATGTTGATTGTTGGTGATTGAATATGACAGTAGGTCGTGATTATATGTTGTTGTTGCTGGTGTGAGATACTACCTACTTATATGTATTACTCACCTTTTTATATTGAATGTAGTTCTCACCCCTCTGTTGTTGTTGTGTCTGTGCTTCTTCGGAAGTACAGATATTCAGGTGACAGGTTAGTGCTTGGAGCTTGTGTAGCTTGTTCGAGTTTAGAGAGTCGCTCTGATACGTAACACGGGATTGGGGGATTTTACTAATTGTTTTATGTTGTATACTTGTTACGTATCTTTCAATTGATGAATATTATGGTGGACCACGATTATGTGGAGTTTTTGGTGTTATAGGCAGATGGCCATAAATCGAATAATTGAATAAATTTTCCGCTGTTTGATTTTATTAAAATAAAGGGGATTTGTTTTGTTGATTTTAAAATGTGGCATCCTACTTTAGGTGTGGAAACTCTGATTTATTTCATATATTTTGTTTATTTTGAAAAATGGGAAAGTGGGGTGTTACAATTGGTATCAGAGCAGGTCGGTCCGTCTGGCCAGGTTGTCTAGCATGAGTTGTGTCGCGGTATGCGACATGTGTGTAGAACACTGTCGGTACGTACTTGTTTTCTATCCGGTTGGTTGCAGGAGTTGAGGTTGAGATAAGTGGGGGGAGAAGCTGGTGCTTCCCTAGGATGCTTCCACTCTGGAAGGACGGATTGGTAAGTAATGGAGTGTTATCATAGTTGGTGAGGGAGGGTCTATACTTCATCGGGATGATCGGCTGTCTATGAACAAATTGGGGAACTGATCACCCTCAATCTATTGTTGATAGTAGTCGGAATCAAGATGAATGGATAGATGCACCTTGATAATTAAGATAGCATGTAATGTAGAAGATGGTTGTGTCGAGTCGGTAGAGATCTTTACTATCTAAAAGAGGATGTAGAAAAGAAGTACTTGTCGGTCGATCAAGTTAAAGAATATCTCCGAGGGGGGACAATCAGGTATGGTTAGTGATTGCTTGTCAGGGAGTAGAGAACAAGGTGATGGCTAGAGAGATGCCGGTGTTGGGTAATCCTTGATGTCTTTCTGAGGTGAGGATCCGAATTGGACAATGGTAGGGAACTGGTATTGTGGTGTGCTGAGCGAACGGGTGAATATTTATCAGGAGAAACCTCAGTGTATTAACGTTCGCGTTGTGACGAGTTAGTAGTGAAGTTGCACGTGTCGAGTTTCTGGTTGTTTGTGAATTTCTTTTTGGATTTATCTTCAGGCGAGATAAGTGGATCATAGGCACGCTAAGAAGATAGAAGTGATTATTGATCCAATACTTGGTACGAGTCCGATGTTATTGACTCCGTACGGAAAGTAGATGCAGGGTGTATTTGTGGAGTATATGAATTGAACCGTTAGGATTTGTTGATGATGTTTGAGTATTCCGAATCGGAGGAAAATCACGCAGAGCATATGAGAATTGTTTTGTAGGTGCAGAAGGATAATGAATTGTTCGCAAGTTTCGAATTGGGGGTTTTGATTGTAAACGGTGAGTTTATTGGAACAAGTTATTTTTGTGAGGGTATTGTGGTAGATCCATCGGGAAATTAGCGCAGTGCTTCGGTGGGAAAACCTTTTGAAGACAGTGATGGAGACTAAGGGTGTCTTGGACTTAGTAGGTTATCATTGAAGATTCTTATATCGGAAAATGAGGCGGATTAGAGGTTTTGGTATGTTGGTCAGGTCGGGATATCTCTGAGGGAAAAAACCTTAGGCGATGAAACCAAGATGTTTGCTATGTTTGTGATAGTATCGTTCTAGAATTGACAGGAAGGCCACAGTAGAGGGCTACCAATTGTGCATGATTTCCAGATGTGGCTCTGGATGGAATAACAAGCATGATGTGTATAAGGTAATGAGGCTATGGGAAGCAAACTTAGAGTTTGGATGAGTTTTGGAATTCTTGGAGTTTTAGGGCATTAAGGGAAATTTGGAGAAAACCCTTGGGTGTGGATGTAATATTGAGATTGAGAATTCTCTTTGGTTGATTGTTGATACATGTTAGAAATTGTGAAATATGGGTTGTTCAGAGAATGAAATTGTGTATGGATTACTGACAGTTGAATGAGGTAACGATTGAGAATAAGTGTCCACTTTCAAGAATGGAGGGTTGGAATGGTTTGGTTAAGTTTGATTGGAATTACAATTGTTTGGAACGTTTGATAAGAGTGGTGAGTTTGTGTGGGTCGAGGCTTTGATCGATTTCTTGTGACTGGTTATGTTTGTTATCATCGGAATGGGTTGTTATTTGCTCGGTTAAGCTTGTATATGAGTCTGGACAAGATGGGATGAGTTCGGAGTAGTGTTCATTAGGGGGATTCAGATCTAATATAAAGTCAGAAGGAGACTATGTAGGGTGTTTGAGAACTGAGTTGCAAGTGTTGAAAAGAAGGGAATTTTTTTTATGCTAAATTATTCGAGTGAGAATTTTGGTTAAAAAGGTTAGTTTTCTTGGATATGTTAATTCTGATGATGGTATTGTTATGGACCCATCAGAAGTAGATGCAGTTCTACAATGAGAGGCTCCGAAGTCGGTAAAGGTGATTAGAAGCTTTTGGACTTTAGTTGGTTATTACCGGAGGTTATGGAGGGTTCTTCCAAGTTAGAATTTTTGTTACTTCAGTTGACTTGCACGGGGTAAGTCGTTTGTTTTGGATGTTCATTGAGAAGAAGTTTGAGAGGGCTAAAGTAGAAATTGTTTGCGGCTCCAGTTTTGCTTCTTCGTGATCCTAATAAACCATTGTGAGGTATTGGGATGTGTCCATGATGAATTTAGTCAGTGTGTGGATGCAGGATGGGAAAGTCGTCGCTTATGCTTTACGACAATTGAGAATTCATGATTTTAAGATGGCTGCGGTTATTTTGTGTTGAGGATCTAGCAATATTATTTTTATGGTTTTGAATTCAAATTGTTTAGTAATCACAAGAATATTGAGTGCCTGTTTGGTCGGAAATAATATATGAGACAACGAGGACGGTTAAGATTTCGGATGAGTTATGACCTTAGCTGGAATCATCCTATTGGAGAAGTCAATGTCGTGCCAGATGAGTTAAGTTGGAAGTTTTTATACATGTCTGTTTTGATGACCAGATGGATTAGAACTATTTGAGCTGTTCAGAGACTTGCATCTGGTGTGTGAGATAACACAACAGAGTGTGAGGTTGGGTATATTAGTAATGAACTATGATTTTCTGGTGAAGATTAGAGAGAGTCAAAAGTTGGATAAGACTATGGTGAAATTGATTGTTGCGAGTAATCAGAGTGCGCATCGAAAGCGTGATATGGTACCTTTCGCATATGTGTGCGTAACTGGTACGAGTTCATAGGTTGAACAGTGGAAATATGTAGGAGCGATGAGACCATTGGATGTTTCAGAATGGAGGTGGAAAAGGTTAAATATTATTCTTGGACTATTAAGTAGATGGATGTTTTAGTCTTATGTTGATGGGTGAATCGTAGCATTGTTGTAATAATATTGTGTGACAGGGATGTTGATATCATGGTTATGTAGAGGTTGTTGAAATGATGTTGTGTCGTGGAACTTTATGTTCTTGTTTTTGTTGTTGCCTTGCTGCCTATGGTGATGGTTCGAGTGCGAGTGGCTAATTCCTATGGTGGGGAATTAGGAGAGGGTTACCTATGGTGGGGGTAACGATCTTTGTGTGTTCGTAACTTGAGTATTCTTTGGGTCGTGAATTAGTCATCAAGGGCATTGTATGGGCATTGCATCTTGTCGTTGTTGTAGTTGCTGTTAGCAAGGTCGTCTGTTAGTTTGTGTCGTTCATGGTGTACCTTTTGTTAGTATGATTATTGGTTGTCGATTGTGAGAGAGTTGTACCCGGAGTGATTCATTTCCGTTATATTTTCGAGGACGAAAATAATTTAAGTGGGGGAGAGTTGTAACACCCCAATTTAAATTATTAATTGTCGTGTTATTATTTCTGTTTGTTGGGCCTGGTTAAGGGTGAGTGAAGGGTGGTGCCTTAGTGAATTAATGAGAATTAAGACTTTAGTTAATAACAAGGATAGTGATGCGAAAATAATAACATTAATATGGTTAATATTAGTGTTATTATTATTATTCTTGTTATTATCATTATTATTATTAGGATTATTATTATCAATATTATTTTGTTATTAATTAAATAAATAAAACCTGATTAAAGAGAATTAAGGGGAGTTTAGTGGACTAAGGTGGTTTTCACGTAAAACAAGAAAAAGAGAGAAAGAAGAACAAGGAAGAGGAAGAGGTGCTAGGACAAGGATTTCTTCTCAATTTTTCTCCAGATTTCCGAACAATTCGAGGTAAGGGGAGAGAACGGGTTCATATTTGGTGATTAAATCGTATAAGGGTAGTGGGGAGTCCTTAACCCCGTAGGATTTTGTCTGATTTTGTGTTGTTGTATGATTTTGGTGTCTATATGTGAATCCATGATGAGATTCGCATAGTTGAATTGCTGAATCGGTGTTATATGGATGTTGTTGCTGTTGTTTGAACATGATTATTGTAGATCTTAATTTTGGTACAGTTTAGGGAGAGGAAATTAACTCTAAGACCTGTAATTCTTAGTTAGTAATAATAAGTATAAGAGATAAGATGAACAATAGGACCTAAAATCAATGTAGAATTAATTTTAGGACTGGTTTGGAGTGAAAACTAGTGAAATTCGTAGCAGAACATAGTCTGGTGTGGAGAATTGGATTTTTCGTAATAGATCTGGCCATACGCGTACCAGGTAAGGTGATACGCGTATGGGATGGCTGATACGCAGCAATACGCGTATGACGGCTAGGCATTACGCGTAATAGGAGGGCGTACGCGTAATGGGTTGGAATTTGGGAAATTCAGTAGGAAAACGTCCCTGTCCGTACGCGTATGGCATAAGGCATACGCGTAAGGACTTGGGCATTGTGAGGCAATACGCGTATGAAGAGGGGTATTACGCGTACGAGTTGGGTGAGCGAGTTGGCAATACGCGTATGGCACGGGGCAATACACGTATGGCCAGCGAGTGTGCAGAAATTCACCGTTTTGCGGTTTCTTTCCCGTTTTCGTGTCTGATTCGGTTTCTCTTGGTTTGAGAGGTTGGGATTGGGAGTCAGATGCTGAGTAATACACAGTTGGTGATGAAACTAATTAATTTTATAATTTTTAGGAATTAATTAGTGTTTGGTGAATTATGGTGACTTGTGAGGGTTCAATGATTATGGTGCAAGTGGGAACGATTAAGTGTCTCATGTGTGATCAGGAGGATCATAACTATGTATGTTTATTATGATACATGTGTGTTATATGTATGTTTGTTGTGATCAGGAGGATCGTGAATTTGTTTATCATTGGTTATATATGTGTGTTATGTGTACGTTTGTTGTGATCAGGAGGATCGTGAATTGTTTATCATTTGATATACATGTGTGTTATATGTATGATGTGATCAGGAGGATCGTGTGCATGTATTTACGCTTGTATACATGTTTTGTTGTGCATAGTTGAGTCTTGCATATTCATGGTGATTGGTGGGATGAATCATTGCTCAGGAGGAGTGTATGTGATTCATCCGTACTCCTATATGGAGAATGGTGGGGGATAGATCATTGCCAAGTAGAGGTGTATGTGATCTATCTGGGGTTCGATTGAATGAACCAATGAGTCGGTACCACATGCATGGTGTCGTGTTGCATTACATTATCATATGTTGATTGTTGGTGATTGAATATGACAGTAGGTCGTGATTATATGTTGTTGTTGTTGGTGTGAGATACTACCTCCTTATATGCATTATTCACCTTTTTATATTGAATGTAGTTCTCACCCCTCTGTTGTTGTTGTGTCTGTGCTTCTTCGGAAGTACATATATTCAGGTGACAGGTTAGTGCTTGGAGCTTGTGTAGCTTGTTCGAGTTTAGAGAGTCGCTCTGATACGTAACACGAGATTGGGAGTTTTTACTAATTGTTTTATGTTGTATACTTGTTACGTATCTTTCAATTGATGAATATTATGGTGGACCACGATTATGTGGAGTTTTTGGTGTTATAGGCAGATGGTCGTAAATCGAATAATTGAATAAATTTTCCGCAGTTTGATTTTATTAAAATAAAGGGGATTTGTTTTGTTGATTTTAAAATGTGGCATCCTACTTTAGGTGTGGAAACTCTGATTTATTTCATATATTTTGTTTATTTTGAAAAATGGGAAAGTGGGGTGTTACACATAGGGTTCATAAGCACCATTAAGGATTTAATTCTCGACTATATCGCGAAAACAACACTTCAGTAAAGGATTTTTCAGGATTATCATCTATCAGTGAGTAGGTCTTCACCTTTCACTTAAGCAACTTATCTCACCCTCGGAGGGCGAGCCATCAAACATATCAGGGTTATTATTAGGAGTTGTACTAAGGGATTGTCTCAAGAACGAAAGGGGTTCTATCGGATTTTTATCCAAGGGATTTATCAAGGGGTTCTATCGGATTTTTATCCAAGGGATTTATCAAGGGGTTCAATCGGATTTTTATCCAAGGGATTTATCAAGGGGTTCTATCAGATTTTTATCTAAGGGGTTTATCAAGGGGTTCTATTGGATTTTTATCCAAGGGATCTATCAAGGGGTTCCATCGGATTTTGATCCAAAAGATTTATCATTGGGTTCTATCAGATTTTTTCCTAAGGGATTTATTAAGGGGTTTTGGTCAAGTTTTTTAAAAGGGGTTCCATCTAGGGGTTTCATCAAGAGTGAACAGGATATCACTAAAGTTCTACTTGATTCCAATAATATGATCAGATGATCATAAGAATCATAGACAAGAAACGGATTGTCAGGGATTATTTAAGGGGTTCCACCGGGTTTTACAACCTCGTCAAGGTTTATTAGGGGTTCCACCGAGAAGCGTTACAGGGGTTCTATCAAATTCAGGATTTCATCAGGGGTTCTATAAGGGTTTATTACTACGGAATTGGAAGATTATCATAATCTTACTTAACTTCTGTACCCAGGAATATTACATAGGGATTTTGGGATATTAACGGAGCATCGGGGATTGGTCCACACGGACTCTAAACCTATCAACTCCGCGGTCAAAATTAGGGTTCCTCTTGTGTTTAATCGTCTCCTCCTCAAAGAAGAGGAAGGCTCACCGACATCATCTTTTTTATTCGAAGCCGATTAAATAGGGGCAGCTATCGTACCCAAAATTTTGACCACCTTTTTTTTTCTTTTTTTTTTCTTACCTTTTTATTGCTTATATGGATAAAAAATAGTGATAATAAGTAGTTTGTTTTTTAACTTTTCTTTTAAAAAAATTAAATATTATTTCTATGCATTTATAAAAAAAAGAGGGAGAGAGAAATAAGAAATATAGTATAGGAGTGCAAATTAGAAATTAGATTTTTATGTTACTTTTTAGACGTAATTTCATTTCAAATAAACATAATAGTCCATTTGGTAGAGGAGTAGGCCTGAGGATTGTAAGGGAGAGTGCATGAGTTTGAATCCTACCTCTGCCACTTTTAGTTTTTTTCCTTTATTACTAACTTCTTCTATTTAACTTTTAAATCATGAAAAAATCATAAAAATAGTATTTTTTATTATTTAAATATTAATTTTCGTATTTTATTTAATGTATATTTTAAAATATTGTTTTTCATTAAAATCATGTTTTTATGAAAAAATCTCAAAAAAATCATATAAGTCAAAACAAAATCAAATCTGTTTCCATTTTCATATTAGACTATTTCCTTTATTTAAAAACATTTTTTATTTTATTTAAATTCACTAAGCCATGAATCCATCCAGATTCATTGGCTTGGGCATTAAGAAATAGGGAGAATCAGGTTAAATTGAATCATTCCTAAATAAGACAATCCCATTTAATTCTTTTAACCTAATTTTTACCTATAAATACCACTTGTCTTCCATAGTTTTTGATCATCCACGGTTACAAAGTTACTACCCTAAAGTTGTTGCTCTTCACATCGAAGAACAACAACAACCAAACCCTAAACTGCCATCATTCTTTCAAGAAAAGCAGAAGATCAGATCGAAGGCAAAACAAAAAGGCAGAAGCGATAGGAATTGACCGCATAAAAGGGAGATAACTCAAAAGTTTAATATTTTTGCGTACCGGGATAAACCTCGATCCCGTAGGTCGGTTTCACTTAATGTCTTACTTCTATATGCATTTGACATGTCGTTTTCGTTTGATATACATATCTAGGATATTGATCTATTGTTGAATGTGTTCTTGTTGAGTTTTATTTTTATGCTATTAAATCGACAACTATCGTTTTGGAAAAATCAATTAAAACAATTGGTTTGTGTAAAAATTTTAATTTCAAATTATTTATGAGAGGTGGCCATAAAAAATATTGTAGAAAAACAAATAAATAGATAAACACCAATATTCAATTCATAGCAAAACAGGCTTTATTTTCCATAATATATAAAAATGCATAATAAAAAATACAAAAAAATAAATAATTAGTTAGTTAGGATGTTGATTAGGATAATTTAAGAATAACTTTCGAAATAATATTAGAATTAATTAGGGTTTAAAAATAGGGTGTTAGGGTTTTTTTTAATAATTAAATTAATAACTTAATTTAATTATTTAATTAGGTTAAATTTTAATTAGGGTTTTTGTATTGATTAAATTAATAACTTAATTTAATCACTGAATTAGGTTTTAAATTTTAATTAGGGTTTAGAAATAGGGTGTTAGGGTTTTTTTAATAATTAAGTTAATAACTTAATTTAATTATTTAATTAGGTTAAATTTTAATTAGGGTTTAGGTTTTTTTAATTAATTAAATTAATTACTTAATTTAATTAGTTAACTAGGTTTAAATAGTTAATTAGGATTTAGAAATAAGATTTTAGGTTTTTTTTGTATAATTAAATTAATAACTTAATTTAATTGTTTAATTGGGTTAAAATTTTAATTAGGATTTAGAAATAGGATCTTATGGTTTTTTTTTTGTATAATTAAATTAATAACTTAATTTAATTATTTAATTAGGTATTAATTGGGGTTTAGAAATAGGGTTTTTGGGTTTTTAATTAATTAAAATAATAATTTAATTTAATTATTTAATTAGGTTTGATATTAATTGGGATTAAAATATTGTTTTTTTGGGATTATTGAAAATCTAGAAATCACTTTGGAATAATTTGGGATTTATTTTCTTTAGCACTAAATGGCATTTTGGGTTTTTTATTTTATTTATGGAATTTTGTTTCTTGTTGGTAAATATAAAAATAAAAAAGGAGTTCTTTTTGGGATATAAAATCAAGGGATAATGCTCTTTGTCCGAGAGCCTAAATAAGGGATGGGATATAGGGATAAAACTCTTAGGTTCCAAGAGTATAAATATAGGCAAAAGGATAAGGGATTAAGGGATAAAACTCTCCATCCGAGAGTATAAACAAGGGATAAGTGATTAAGGGATTAAACTCTCCATCCGAGAGTATAAATAATGGATAAGGGATTAAGGGATAAAACTCTCCATCCGAGAGTATAAACAATGGATAAGGGATTTAAGGGATAAAACTCCTTATCTAGGAGTATAAATATAGATTAAGGGATAGAACTCCTTATCTAGGAGTATAAATATAGATAAAGGGATAAAACTCCTTATCTAGGAGTATAAATATTAGATTAAGGGATAAAACTCCTTATCTAGGAGTATAAATAATAGATCAAGGGATGGAACTCCTTATCTAGGAGTATAAATATAGATTAAGGGATAGAACTCCTTATCTAGGAGTATAAATATAGATAAAGGGATAGAACTCCTTATCTAGGAGTATAAATATTAGATTAAGGGATAAAACTCCTTATCTAGGAGTATAAATAATAGATATGGGGATAGAACTCTATATCCAAGAGTATAAATTGTGTATTAAGTTTGGGATTAGGGTTAGGAATAGGATTAGGGGGTGGGAATAGGGGAGGTGAACTACGGTTACTCTGATCCTTCAAAATAAAGGTACGTAGGCATAGGGTTGTGAACCCTAGCGAGTATAATTAATAAAAAACTTAGGTTTCTTTTGTAAATAAATCATTTAGACATACAAACAAGCATACCCTAAAATCTAAGGAGGATCCCATTGAGTACAATGGAAGTGAGGGGTGCCTAACACCTTCCCCTCACTTAACCGACTCCCGAACCGTAGGAATCTCTGCCCTTGGGATTAAGGATTTTTAGGTTTATCATTATTTTCCTTAAAAAATATGTTGGCAACTCGATATTTTGCCGGCCGCGACAAAGTATATATAACCTGATACATCAATAGAACATGCACCTCATCAACGAGAGACTCTTTCATATAGAAATAAAAGGCTCCTTCATATATCACAACTATACTTAAGGTGATGTAGCGTGGCAACACCAGGGTCACCCTAAGAGCCGCTCCAAAAAATGTGAGGTCATTGTAAAAGAAAGCGTCTGAATCACCAGGGTGTTGTCATTACCGTTGTTCGGGACAAAATTCTCTCCATATGACTTAAGTGTGATGATTGTAGCCATAATCCTCTTAAATAACTTCTTCCTATAGGTCACCGCTGCACCACTCACAAAAGGGAGATGATCACAAAACCAATCTCAAGGCTTTTTCTCACCACCTAAAGAGTTCATTCTTCAAACAAAATATGGAATCCAATATCTCTAAGACTCTTGAAAAACCATCGAAATTGGACAATTATGACGAAATTAGGGACCAAGGCAGACACATAGATCACGTGGACATTATGCTCGATTATCATCATGTCAAAAGTGCAGTGAAGTGAAAGTTGTTCGTTTTGACCCTCAAGGAATCCACTGTGACGTGGTTCGAGACCTTAGAAAAAGGTTACATCAACTCTTGTAGAAAATTACACGATGTGTTCACATCATTGAAAGTTGAAATATCATAAAAAAACGATACTCGTCCATAGCGGTATCCACTAGAAGAAGAGGGGGCCCTCTGAGAGTATATTGACAGGTTTACTAAGGTAGTAGTAGAAATGGAAGGATCTAATTGTTCTAGCAAAAAATGGTTAGATCACCAAAAGTGCTAGTTTCCTCTTTTAGGGCAAAGGAAACTATGTTGTCTATACTGTGTGAGTATCTTTGGGGATTTGAGAGCTATACAGGTGTTGTATATTGTCTCAAGATGGATGTGTCTTGCTTAACCCTCATGTGGGAGCCCCTTTTATAGTTTTCTTCCACCTTCATTTAAGCTATGCCATTAAGAGAAGCCTTTTGGCCTTCTGACGTTGCATGGCCATCATTGTTGTAACTCTTCTTTATGAATGCACGCTTTGAAGACAGGATAACGTATGCATTGATGCACCGCCTCCGTTACGACTGTTGGAATGACACTTGTTGAGCTCATGACCGGTGTCGGTGCCGGGTTGGTTGGGTATAATACCCTGCCTTGTAAGAACTCGGCTGATGGGAGTCGGGTTCCTTGACCGGCCCGGGTTGTTCATGATTCTTGTCTAGCTCTCTATAATGTACGATCTTTCCTGCTACCATAATCTAGTTCGTACTTACTTTTATCCGACTACTCAACTCTGCATCAAATATATTTGGCATGTACATAACCCCCCGAGTGCTATATCCATTTACAAGGGTGCAGTACTCGACAGTAGCATGAGCCCGAATATATTTGTTAAGTGTCGAGCCTTAGGTCGGTCTTTCTTCTTAGGTCTTTACGTGTCAAAAATTTCTTGGAGGGTCGTGTCCTTTCAATTCCCCTAATATAATGATGACTATTAAAGACTACTCCCTAGCTACTCTCAAGTCTTTTATCAGAATCCTCATTTCCCTCTTCTCATTTCTACATCCAAATCATCTTCCCTCTTTATCAACCAGAACAATTTCTAATCTCCAAGGCTTCTTTACTCGCAGGTATCCTTCCTTTACTTCTAATTTTAATTTTACTTTTCAATTTTATTTTTAGAAAATATGGTAGTCTTTAGTAAACGAGGCAGTGAGTGTAGTAGTAGCGAAGTCTGTTTGAATGCCATGGAGAGAAAGGAGTTGTGGGAATAATGCATGTGGGAAATAGAGAGTGCTTTAGGGCCAGAGGAGTATAGACTAGTCATGAACAAAATCTATGGTGATGTTCTTACTTCTGGGAATAGTTTTGATTCTGGCTCATCTTCCTCAGGTTTTGTAGAGGTTTCAATGACGACTGCTGCTCCTTTTGATCTTGAGGTCATGAACCATAAGAATAGTACCTTTGATGACGTAGAAATCGCAAAACTCCGGTCCATAAGGCAAATATCTTCAACTAGGTTCGAAGATGATGTTATCCTAGAATTGTGTATTCCCGGTGAGTGTGTTTGTATACTCCTCCCCAAAGGCGTTAAAGAAGACTTTTTCTACTTCTATGCCGGGGTTCTAGAAGACTTTAATATACAAATACCTTTTTCTGATTTTGAAACGGATGTGCTGAAAGCTGTGAACATAGCTCCCTCTCAACTTCGTCCCAATAGTTGGGGTTTCATAAAGTCTTTCAAACGGGTTTGTGAGGTCTTAGATATCATTCCTACAGTTGGTCTGTTTTTTTCTTTCTTTGAAGTGAAAGGTGTCTATAATTGTAGTTGGATACAAATCAGTGGGATTCTCGGGCGGAGTTTTCTCCATGTATATACTTCTAATTATAAAAATTACAAGAATCACTTCCTAAGGGTAAAGAGTGGACCGAGGTGTCCACAAGTGTTGTACTCTCTAGATAGCCATCCTCGTTTTCCCTTTTATTGGGCCGAGAATCCATTGCCGATCACTGGTTTCAACTGTGAGAAACTGAGTGAATTGGAAACTCAATCTTTGATTGTTCTTGATTTCTTCTGTATGATGAAGGTTAAGGAATTGTTACCTTTAAGTGATGAGCAACTACTCACCTTCCTGGGTAATTACTTGCTTATTATTTGTCCATATCCTTAATTATTCTCGTTCTAACATTTATGACTTTTTCTACAGATACCATGACTAAATTGTCAGTAGCTGAACAGAAAAAATTAATGTTGGAGGCTCGTGCTGCTCGGAGGGGATCTAGAGGGGCTGCCTCTTCCAAGTCGGATATGGGCGGGTTGGAAGTCCGCCAACCAAAACGGACCCGGGGTACTAGTGCAAAGGCGACCCCAAGTAAAAATGAACCTCAGCCTTCTGCTCCTTTAGCTCATGAAGAAACTTCGCAAGGTGCTCCCAAGAGGTTAAAAACCCTCATGACTGATGAAGTCTGTCAGGTCGACATGGAGATAAATTCTCTTATGCGAGTTCTTGGGGAGAATGTTGCGTTCGGAGAGTTTAAATTCTGGTCCAAGTACTTTGACGGGCTTAGGTTTCTGTACGACCATCTTAACGCCACTGAGGACGTTAACAAAGTAAAGTCTATTGGTCGGCAGAAGATTACACAAAATATTAGCTCTTACCTCATGCGTTGTGTTGTTCTTGCTACGGGTCTATTTGAATCTAGTGATGATTCTGAGGCGGAGAAGCTTAAGCTGAAAGAAGAGGTTACCCAACTACAAGAAGCCCTCAAGGTTCAATCAGAAAACTTTGCGGTTTAGAGAAAAACATGGCTGACGAGAAGAAGAATAAAGAGACTCTTAAATTTGAACATAAGTTGGCTTTGTCCAAGGTTGCTGAGGAGCTAAGGCAAGTCAAAGTCTCTCACAAAGAGCTTTCAGTTTCCAATACCGAGCTCACTGAGTCTCTTAAGAAGACTCAGATTAAAGTTCTCTCTGCTGGTGATGAGGCCTTTGACAAGGCAAAGGAGCAAGTTTTGTGCCTCCATCCGAGTTGGATCTGTCTCAAGTTAACTACTTCAAGGTGGTGCAGGATGACCTCCTTATATATCTGGACGAGCTTGAAAAGAATAATTCGGAGAAGACTCATGCTCCTGTCAATGGCGGGAATGAGACCCCATATAATGTTGGCGCTAATGGAACCTCGGTTGTTGAATGATTTTGAAATCCTTCTTGTATTAGTTAGTCATCCTTCTGGATGCATTTTTTATGTATTTTGGCGAGGGAGTGTGATGTTGTCCCCCCTCGTGCTCATGACTTTTTAGCCTTCAGGCTTTGTAACGTACAATGTTTGGCCCTTCTGAGGCTTTTGTTTTTATTGTTTATGTTATTTTTGTTTATCGTGTTTCATTTCTTTGCAAAATAATCCCGTACATATATCCATCCCTTCGGGCACTAAGTTAGATTAACTTAAGGTGTTCGATTATAAATTGCCGGGTATTATTTTTACTTTGATTATGCTTAGTTTCCACGACTTTCTAGATAGCTTACCTTGAAGCTGATTATTAAGGAGCCTTTAGTTATCTTGTGTGTATAGTCTTCACACTTTTAGGAGTCCTGGACTCTTGTAGGCTTAGACGCCGATTATGGTATGTACCCGGGTGTCCTTTCAATAGAGATTTGCTCTTTTCTTATTGAAAGTTTTCCATGTAAGACTTTTTACTTACAAGCCCCAAGTATCTTTTGACGTGTTTTGGGCTTAGACGTTTCATCATCTACATGTTAGATTGTTCGGCTTGTGTGCACGGAGCTAGTAGACATGTTTGTTCAACTCGTGTACGCGGAGCGTTTGTGTGCGACCTATGTACGCGGAGCAAGTCAACACGTTTATAGGAGTTTTATCAACCCATTTACAGCGACCTATGTATGCGGAGCAAGTCAACACGTTTATAGGAATTTTATCAACCCGTTTATGGGCGACCTATGTACATAGAGCAAGTCAACACGTTTATAGGAGTTTAATCAACCCGTTTATGAGCGACCTATGTACGTGGAGCAAGTCGACACGTTTATAGGAGTTTAATCAACCTGTTTATGGGCGACCTATGTACGCGGAGCAAGTCGACACGTTTATAAGAGTTTAATCAAACGGTTTATGGGCGACCTATGTACGCGGAGTAAGTTAACACATTTATAGGAGTTTTCCGAGTTATAACTCATCATCTCCAGCTGAATACCTATAAACAAGACATAATAATTTTTTAAGTCCAGGTGCCTCGTTAAAAACCCTTGCCATTGCAAGGGAAAAAAGTGCAACCCGGATCCTTTATTCATTATTGGATTACATAAGATTTAGCTGAAGTACATCCTAATATTGGATACATTCCATGTCCTAGGTATTTCTATTCCTTCAAATGTTTCTAGCTTGTACGCTCCGTTGTTTAGCTTTCGAATTACCCTGAACGGGCCTTCCCAATTGGGGGCGAGCTTTCCCTTGTTTTTTGGGTCTGTGATTTTCTTCAAGACCGGGTCGCCTTCTTGGAACTCCCTCTGCCGGACTTTCAGGTTATACCTTCTTGCCAACCTCTGTTTTGCAGCAGCTTCTCTGATCCGTGTTATCTCTCTGACTTTGTCTATCTGATCAGCCGAGATGTTCAAATTCTCCAAGTTGGTGATTTCATCAAAGTGTTCACGCCTCCAAGTCGGAGTGTTGATTTCCACTGGTATCATTGCATCGGCTCCATATACCATCCTGAAGGGTGTTTCATTAGTGGTAGAATGTGGTGTTGTGTGGTATGACCACAAGATCTCAGGCAAGTACTCGGCCCACATTCCTTTTGCTTCCTCCAACTTCTTTTTTAATCCGCCTAGGATAACCTTGTTGGCAACATCTGCATGGCCATTGGTTTGTGGGTGTTCTACAAATGTGAACCTGTTCTACATTCCATAATCCTTACAAAAGTCTACAACTGAAGTGCTTGCAAATTGAGCTCCATTGTCCGAGGCTATGACTCCTGGCAAACCAAATCGGCATATGATGTTCCTCCAATAAAACTTGCGAACATTCTCGGCAGAGATCCGAGCAACAGCCTCGGCTTTCACCCATTTTGTAAAATAATTGACTACAATAATTAGGAACTTGAGTTGTCCTGAAGTGACTGGAAATGGCCCTAGGATGTCTACTCCCCATTGGTAGAACGACCATGGGGATGTAATCAAATGGAATGACTCGGCCGATAAATGTTTATATGGAGCAAATACTTGGCACTTTTCACACTTGCTAACATATTCGATGCAATCTCGCATCATATGTCGCCAGTAGTACCCGACTCTTAGGATCTTTCCCGGATAGTGTTCTCCCACCGATGTGGCTACCACAAGCTCCTTCATGGACCTCTTTAATTACCAGTTCCATCTCAGACTCTGACACATATCTGAGCATAGGTGTTGACCTGCCCATCTTATACAGCGTGTCCGAGATTATGATATACTGGGAAGCTATCCTTTTAATCTTCCGGACTTCATTGACGTCTTCGGGTAATACTTCCTAGGTCAAGTAGCTGATAATGAGCCTCATCCACCCTTGGACATTCTCTATGGTTAACACTTCTTCTGATTGAATGTTGAGTGCTTCGAGAACTTCTTAAATCACAGTCTTATTTATTCCTAAATTCTTTAAGCTGGCTATCCGGGCTAGGAGGTCGGCCCGAGAATTATCTTCTCTTTGGATGTGGATGACTTCAAATTCTGAAAATGCTTTGGATATTCCCAAAGATTTCTGAAGGTACTTTATCAGGGTGAAATCTTTTGTCTGGTACTCGTTCTTCATTTGTCCGACCACTAGCTGAGAGTCAGTTTTTAGCAACAAGTGTGTTACTCCGACTTCTCTTGCCAATTTCATTCCGGCAATCAAGGCTTCGTACTCTGCCTGGTTGTTACTAACCTAAAAATTTAAACATAAAGAGTATTCTAATGTTAGATCTCCGGGTCCTTCCAAAATGATTCCGGCTCCGCTTCCCTTGAGATTTGAAGATCCATCTACATAAAGGATCCATCTGCTTGAGATTTCTTCTCCAGCCGGTGCACTTAATTCAACCACAGAATCGGTCAGTGCTTGTGCCTTAATGCTGGTCCTAGGTACAAAGTTGATGTCGTATTCGAAGAGCTCTATTGCCCACTTGGCCATCCGTCCTGCTAAGTCGAGCTTTCTCAGTATTTGTTTGATTGGGTAATTCGTCTTTATTGTGTTGTGGTGACCTTGGAAATAATGTCTCAGCTTCTGGGTTGTGATGACTACTGCCAGCGCTAAACGTTCAATCTTCTGGTACCTTAGCTCTGCTCCTTTTAGAACTTTACTGATAAAGTGTACGAGTCGCTCTCCATCTTCTCCATCTTGTACTAAAACTGAGCTCAAGGCTTTATCCGTGACCGATAAGTATAGGACTAGAGGCGTATTCTCTTTGGGCCTTACTAGGATAAGAGGCGAGGATAGGAAACACTTTACTTCTTGAAAAGCTTTTTCACATGCCTCTTTCCATTCAAACTCCTTAGATTTCCTTATGTCTGCAAGGAAATGTATTGACTTGTCTCCTGCACATGATAAAAATCGTGACAATGCAGCTAACCTCCCTGTCAGCTGTTAGACCTCCTTTTTTGTGGTTAGACTTCTCATGTCTATTATCGCCTGGCATTTTTTCGGGTTTGCTTCTATTCCTCGGTTGGTGAGCATGAATCTGAGGAACTTCCCGGCTTATACTCCAAAGATACACTTGTCCGGGTTCAGTCTCATGTTGTAGCTTCTAATAGATATGAAGGTTTCAGTTAGGTCCTTCACATGTGACCAGTTTTGACTTGTCTTGATCACCATGTCATCTACATAGACCTCCAAATTCCTCCCTATCTGAGTAGCGAACACCTTATCCATTAGCCTCTGGTAAGTAGCACCAGCATTTTTGAGTCCGAAGGGCATTACCTCATAATAGTAATTACTCTGATGGGTCATGAAAGCAGTTTTTGGTGCGTCTATTGGATTCATGCAGATCTGGTTGTACCCGGAGTATGCATCCATGAAACTGAGTAGACGGAAACCTGATGTAGCATCTATTAGTCGGTCAATGTTTGGCAGTGGATACGGATCTTTAGGACATGCTTTGTTGAGGTCCGTAAAGTCTACACACATTCGCCATTTTCGGATTTCTTTTGTTATTTTGTGGTCGAGAACCCTTCACGTATGCCAAGAGATGTCCCTTCTAGATTAGAGCTTCAATCTCCTTTTTCAGCTGCTGACAGTCCTCGGTGTGATGTCCCCGTACACGGTGGTAATTACACCAAGCCTCGGGTTCCCTTCCCATAATTGTGTTGGCTCTTTTGGGACGATGAGGCTCCGGTAACAGATTCATATGACCGACTTCTTTAAGGATATCTCCCCTGCTTGTATTTAGTGGGGAGAGGTCTCTGTCCGGCTCGTATGGATATTTGTATGGTCTGGGAGTATGTCGCTCGCGCGTAGCTCCCCAAGGATACTTATTCCTCCTATTTGATGCCTCTTCTTTACTCTCTGTCTTTTCATTGCTGTCTCGGGCTCTTTTCTCTTGGTTACTTTCTTCTCTTTTGATGTAATATTCAGCCCAGGTAGTGATCTCGTCCATGCTGATAGCCAGCTTCTGAGCCAACGACTCGTTGAATTGCCCGACTCGTAATCTATACTGAAAAGCCCCCACAAACAGCTCCTAATTTGGATGAGATACTTTGTGGGTTTCCTTATTGAATCAATCCAGGTACTCACGTAGTGATTCTTCCTGCTTCTGTCGAACACTGAATAATGCGGTCGTGGACACCTTTCAACGTTTGCTTGCCGAGAAGGGTTGTACTAACTTCTTAGTTAGGTCCTGGTAGCTTATAATGGAGGGCTAAGGAAGGCTCATGTGCCATCTTAGAACTACATCCTTAAATGTTCCGGCCATGAGTTTGCACTTCAGTGAGTATGAAGGGGCAAATATGACCATCTGATTGTTGATGGCAATGACATGCTCCTGAGGTTTTGTCTTCCCATCATAAGAGGTTAATGATGGTGCTTTGAAGTTTTCTGGTACGTGGTCGTCCCAAATCTCTTGAGAGAAAGGTTGAGGTTCGAGAACCTCCTCCTCACTATCACCGTCATCTTGACTTTGCTGTTGCAGCACTTGTATATTGTCTTGCACCATTTCATTATGTTGTCGCATGGTCTCCATCATAGCTAGTAGTTGAGCTATGTCTGGAGGATCTCCTTCAAAAGACATGTCGTTAGTGAGAAGTGTGGCCTGGGAAAGTTTTACCTAGGCCCCACGGTGGGCGCCAAATGTTCTAGCCAAAAATGATTAGATCACCAAAAGTGCTAGTTTACTCTTCTAGGGCAAAGGAAACTACGATGTTTATACTGTGTGAGTATCTTTGGGGATTTGAGAGCTATACAGGCGTTGTATATTGTCTCAAGATGGATGTGTCTTGCTTAACTCTCATGTGGGAGCCCCTTTTATAGCTTCCTTCCACTTTAATTTAAGTTATGCCATTAAGAGAAGCCTCTTGGCTTTCTGACGTTACATGGTCATCATTGTTATAACTCTTCTTCTTGAATGCACACTTTGAAGACAGGATAACGCCGACATTGATGCACCGCCGCCGTTATGACTGTTGGAATGGCACTTGTTGAGCTCATGACCGGCGTCGGTGCCGAGTAGGTGGGGTATAGTACCCAACCTTGTAAGAACTCGGCTGATGGGAGTCGGGTTCCTTGACCGGCCCGGGTTATGCACGATTATTGTCTAGCTCTCTATATTGTACAATCTTTCCTGCTACCATAGTCTAGTTCGTGCTTACTCTTATCTGACTACTCAACTCGACATCAAATATATTTGGCATGTACACTAACGATGATTTGAAGTGTTGGATATTCAAAATGGGGCTGAGGACATATTATGTGTTCCGTAAAAAAATTAGGATTGAAGTCGTGAGGAGTGTGATATGGAAACTTCTTGGACCAAAAGGTATTTTGAAGGGCTAAGGTCATTGATCTTGAATGTGTGATTTAGGAAATTGTGTTAGTATATTTGTATATGGACCAAAAAGGACAATGTCGAGGCAAGGATGTGATATCTCGTCAATAGCAATACATCTTACATTTTCACGCTAGTAGAATCCTGGGTAGAGAACGAGTGTAACGCCCTGTATAATATATATCTAGAATAATACCATACAAGTGTTTTTATTTGGTACTGATACCATCATAAGTGCCTATTGGTATAATTCACATATACTTGACCATTCTAAAACATAAACACAACCTATGGTACAAAATATGGAAACTAGCCAAAACAATAAAATCTAAGATCAAATTACAATATCCTTCATTGTAAAAGAAAACAATACACAGCGGAAAACTCAAACTAGGTTTCTCTTGAAACATACAAGCATAGCTCCACTTGTAAATCAAACCTGCAAAAAATGCCTGAAAAATAACAACAATAATGGGGTGAGATATTAATCTCAGTTAGTTCCCTATCTTATGGATTCTCTCGGCTTTACAGGGTTCTAGCCAATCCTAACTCAAGTCAAAAGGGAAGGGATATGACTTTGAGTTTACAATCTCACACTATATGGAAACATGTTCATGGATTTTCCTGGAGTCTTTGATGTTGGAGGTTGAAGATGCCATGGTTGAAGAACAAGAAATTTGGGATGTTTACTAAGAGTTGAAAAGCTGAAAAGAGGGCAAAGAGTTTGAAGCGTAAAAAGAAAAAATGGTTTAGAAAGAAACTATTTAAAGGCTATGGAATACCAACAGATCTCAAATTAGCATTAAATGGCTAGTGTTGTAGAGGGACGTGTGTCTCGCTAGGAACGAAAGATGGGACGGTGGCAGTTACTGCCTATACCTCATTATCTCCTAGGTTTTATGAGGTATGATGATGGCTAGTGGATTTGGTGCGCTTTGAGAAGATTTTTCAGAAATTGTCATGATGACCATGATGTCACATCGTGGTTCAGAAGAAATTGGACAGTTAGAACATGGGAGTTCTAGTTGTATCAACACCCACGTAAGGTGGAAATAAGGCGTCGAATGCCATTGTAAAAAAATGCCCTTTTCTTCGGTGACGTCGAAAAAGATATTTTTGGGGGGCAATTTGTTAGCTCCTAACTTCGACGTCTGATGTTGGGTTATGAGTTTTTCCTAAGAGATAGAATTTCCAAAGTTCTATGAGGCTTCGACAGAAACATGGCTATAAGGAAATCTAGTCGAAAGCCATCCTTCTACAGAGAAGAGAATATTTAAAAGAGTTAGAAATATTTCTGAGACTTTTGGAAGGTTTTTTGACCGAAGACTAGGGAGTACCGTTCGACGTGAAGATTTTAAATTCAAAAATAGGAGGGAATAATTATTTATATCCGATTCTGAAGTGGGACATGTGGCGTTCATCCAAGAGGCCAAGACATGCACGACGCCACGTGTTTCACCCTAATTAGTAGCCCGTTAGTGGGTAGTTATTTTTAGCCATTATAAATAGCAGGTCTTAGGAACAGATTTGGGTGTGTTCAATTGTATACAAAAAACTCAGTGTGTTCAAAGTACCAGCATAGAGAAAAGAGCGTGTGAGAATGTATGTTGTAACACCATTTTTACAATTCAATGCAATTTACTAAGTTTTTTTTCATTAAAGTCTCTTTTCATTTCATGCAAGTTAAACTTCTTAAATTTACCAGTCTTCTCGATTTAAATTCCTTTTAAAGCTTTTTACCTTTTAGTTATTTTATATTACTTGAAGAAGTTCTTTTTCACTTTCTTACACTGTCGAAGTATTCTTAACATTCTCCATAAACTACATAAGAAACCGATTTAGCACATGTCCTAGGATTTAGTGTGGTCGATCCTGCAAGTTACTCAATTTTATACAAAATTGATAGACCAGAGGTTGTTTACTATTTTTCCTAGTAAACACTCACACAAACGTGATTCTATTCGACAATCACAAGGCCACAATTGCCTTAATCACAAAGAACACAAGGTTCACACACATGTTCCATACTAGTGTCTCACTCTCCTCTAGACCATTACTCGTCAAGAATGCACACCTAAGCATCGAATGCACGAGCATCGTCATCTAGATTCTCTATCACATTTATAGTCATATTCTAGAATTACACCATTTGGTTTTGGGGTAAAGTTTCCTCACTATTCCTAATTCATTTTAAGCATGCATTCTCTCAATCATACTTAACAATAATTAGATAGATATAGCATAACTCAAGTAGCATAAGAAAACACATATAATAACACATCACATAAAAATAGTATTCTCATTCAATTGCCACTAATTTATTAATCCCACATTAATATCAATATTTTCACTTTTCATTGGGTTGAGGATCGTCATAGCTTTCCAAAGATTCATACTACGCCTCGATCGGAATCACGGTTCAAAAGTTATGGATTTTAAAAGATTTTCACAATTCAAGACAGTGTTAATCGGTTAACGGGATATCGTTAATCGGTTAACCATGTGGAACTGTTCACACAGAATCAAAATGGGAGTTAGAGGCATAATTGGTTTATCGGTTAACCATATTCTGGTAACCGGTTAACCAGCTCAATTTCCACGCAGAACAACATTTTTACACGCGTTAACCGGTTAAGCACCTGAGGTTAATCGGTTAACACTGTAACAGAAGCTCAAAAACACCATTTTCTTGATTCAAAATCCAATTGAACTCAATCCAAACATGTTGGAACACCAAAATCAGTACTTCCGATTAAACTCAAGCATTACCCGATTATACTACGCAATTTATTCTGCATTTGAACCGTTAAAACATCAATCCACATAATTTCTCACAATCTAACAATTTCTATTCTTGGTTTTTCAACCCTAACTTCTACACTTAAGGTTCTACCTAGAGCCCACCTTGATGATCGAAGAGGAGTTTGAAGAAGATGATGAAGATGAGATGAATCCAAGCTTTTCCTTCTTCTTCCAAGTTCTTCCTCTTTCTCTTCTTTCTTTTTCTCTCTTTCTCCTCTTTCTCTTATTGTCTTTCCTCTTCTTCTTTCCTTTCCTTTTCCAACAATTTTATATATATAACAGTTATTATATAATATAATCCAATAGAGTTAAATATCTCCAAATTGATATTTTTTCATCCAACACCAATCGATCAAATATTAGAGTTACCATAAAATCCTCTCTTGAACTAATAAATATTGATCTGTCTCTTTGTTAATTAATTTATCTCTTCCGAGTTCACTAGTTGCTCTATTGATCCCAATTGACAATACTTGGAGCACTTAGGAGATTCCATTATTCCAATTAACCAAAGATAGAGTACATAGAAGCTCATATGATCTCATCTAATATCCAATTGAGCGTTTAGAAAATATAGGGTATTACAATGAGAATCCATAATCACCTTCTTGAATGAAGACTTTGTTGGTGTTATTCCTCACAATAATGAACCCATGGTCGTCATGTTTCAGTATGACAATTGGGATGTGAAACGAGTGTTTATTAACCCTGGTAGCTCAGTAGATGTCTTATTCTAGATCACATTCCGAAGACTTCGACTCGGCCTTAATATCATCGAGGAATTCCAAGGTTCTCTTATTGGACTATCAAGCGAACATGTGCGGGTGAAGGGCTACATAACGTTTTAAATGTTGTTTGGCTCACAGCCAAATGGTAAAACGATCAAAGTGAAATATCTCTAATGGATTCCTTGTCTCCTTACAATGCCATTATGGGAAGACCCATCCTCAACTTAATAGGGACAGTCCTGTCAACCCTTCATTTAAGCGTTAAATACCCATTACTTGATGGAAGAGTTGGTGCAGTTCGGGGGGATCAGGACATCGCCCATGAATGTTGTTAAAGTAGCTTGGAAATAAGGAGGGAACTCATTGCCCTGCCCCCATCAAGAGGTATGTAACACTGATGTAGTAAGTTAGGACCCTAGATTAAGAGCATGTAATGAAATACTTAACCCAACAAAATACTTAAAATAGGTCTAGATTGGTCCCTTGAACCACCAACTTACCAAGCTTGGTTTCTATATGAATTTGAACATGAAGAGCTAGTCTCCCTTATATGAAGGAGCATCAACTTGTTCACATGGGCTCCCTCAGATATGCCAAGCAAAGATACTAGAGTGGTGATCCATTGTATCACCATTGATCCCATCGTCAAGCTAGTGTCTCAAAAGAAGCGCAAGGTTGGTGAGGAAAAAAGAGCGAATATTAATGAGGAAGTATAAAAGTTGACAAGCGTAGGCTTCATAACAAAGGTAAAATACCCATCTTGGCTAGCTAACGTAGTCTTAGTAAGGAAGGCTTCAAACAAATGGCACATGTGCGTAAACTTCACTAACCTTAACGTTGTGTACCCTAAAGATCTATAACCTCTGCCCAATATAGATCACCTGATTGACAAATATTTGGACTACAAACCATTGATTTTCATGGACGTATACTCAGGGTACTGCCAGATTAAAATGGATTATGTGGACGCACCTAAGACATCCATCTATCATGTCCAAACATGGCAATTATTATTACAATGTCATTCCCTTTGGGCTTAAGAACACAGGCTCCACCTATCAGAGTCTTATTGATGCAGTGTTCTCAAAACAAATTAGGCATTGTACTTGCTAAACGATCATACATATGTGTAGTAACCCTATGCTGGTGGAGGTTGCCAAAGGCTTTATTGTATCTAGATGTTAAGGCAAGCTCACGAGGGTGAGGAGTCCTATTTTGAAGGTGTTTTTTGTAGGGTTAGAGAAAGCTCACAAGGGTGAGATGCTCTGTATCTGGGGGTATTCTCTATGAATATGATATTGTTTTTCCTCAACTGGGTTGAGGTATTTATAGAGACATATGGGCCTAGATTCAGGGTCTCCTAAGAAGTAGAAATTGTCTCTCCTTGATCGTGCGACTTGTTGACTGCCTACTTCTTAGAGGATCATGTTCATGACTTCTACCCCGCATGGTTATGTACTACATACATGTTACTATCCATGTTATCCCCCCACGTGTATGCCCAAATAATTTGGAATTGGGTGGTTGAGTACACCCATTGATTTCAATTTATGCATTATAAAAACAACCAAAATACAATACAAAAATTAAAATACACAAACAATAAAAACACCATACAATATAAATATTTTAAATTATACTTATACCTCAATCACATCGCAGATACACTTCTCTCATTCAGCCTCAGCCAACCTCTCTCGCTCCTCCCATAACATCCCCTTCCGCTACTCCTGCAACATCCTCTCTCGCTCCCCCCACACCTCTTACAACATCCCCTCTCTCTCTCTCCCTCATTCCCTCGATCTCTCTCTCTCTCTCTCTCTCTCTCTCTCTCTCTCTCTCTCCCTCTCTCTTTCTTTTGCTGCAACATCCTCTCTCACACCTTAAGACGCACCCTCACACGTTCCTCCTGAGTTCACTTCTTCATCGCCTCTTGAGTCCACTTCTCCCGCTCCTGTCTTAATACCTCCCCTATCTTTTCAGTAATTATGTGTTTAATTTCTCTCCTACTATTTACTTTGTTAATTTATTGTGATGGTCCAAAAAATAACTTCAAGCCGACACCTATTCAAAGACCACATACACGCCCAACATACTCCTCGGTTCCAATCGCTTCTACCAAGATGTCACGACGATATTATGGAACGAAGATACTAACTTTGACTCGTTCAACCAATACATCCTACAACACATATATAAATTCAATGATCTTTACCAAATTTAATAAACTAAAATAAGTAATATTGAAAAAATTATCTCCTTACAATCTTTTCAGTCACTTCGCGTGTAGCCTCTGATGTGAACTCTCCATTTGATCTTTGACGTGCCTTCTTCCATTTCTCATGGTGTGATGGTGGATATAGACTACGATCAAATTTTCTAGAAGTATTTTCCAACTCTAGTACAAATTTTTACACACACACACATGTACAAATTTTTAAACTTAGTTTTCTCAAGAAAATACTTTAAAAAACACCTTGAAGTCGTGCCAGATGAGATGGAAGCTTTTAGAAAAGCTCTAGGGGAATTTTTGTCTTTTCCAATCTATTGGCACCTTAACCCAATCAATTGGGTCAATTAAAAAATTTCATAGGTTCTTGGTCAGCCCGGTGTAAAACCAAGTTTAGGCTCGTGAGCTAATCAACTCAATGTTAAAATCTCTCTCAAGTTCAAGATCAGCCCATGATAAAATATTGTTTGAAGCTTGAAGACTAACAACTCCAAGTGTCTTGTGGAAAGGAGATACTCTGATCCATTGTTTGGAAAGAAGACTCGTCGTTTCTCTCTACATTTGATATTTGGTTGGAATTTAGCCATAAACTTCATTTTCCTTGCATAAGGGGGTTCGAGAGTTCAACCTACTAAAAACTCTTAAGTTTATTGGATACTCTCAAGATCAAATCTTGGGGACATGACTAATTCATTTTTGAATGAACCTGTATAACTCATAGTGTTCTTCTCTTTTCCCTTAAATATTTATTTTCGAGCTTTACCTTATGCAATTTATATTTCCACTGTTTAACTCTAAAACTTTTCTAAAATGTTTTCAAACTCCGATTTTGATCCAGAAAGTTTTTCAAACTTAGGTTTTTCTTAAACAAACAATTCAACCCCTCTCTTGGTGTGGACTCACATGTCCAATAAAGAGAACATATATTATTAATATTAAATGCTTTGTAAGTATCTTTAGGAATCAAACTATTTCTTAGACTTAAAAGCTCTATTGTTTGCTCACAAAACCTAAAACTCAATTCTTGCAAATGCTTATCAATTATAACACAAAAGAGATTCACTTTAGACTGTTGATCCATTGTGATTTGGTCAATTTAATGATGCATACAACCTTCACGCTCTATATAAAATGTAAGAACATAGTGGAACCTAAGAGGGGGTGAATTAAGGTTGCCCTGTTTTTCTTGTTTTTGTGTTATGTTCTTAATTTTTACTGGATATGAAAATGATATGTTTTTAGCAATATAAAGTGTGGAAAACTAAAGTGCTAAAAAATAAATAAACACAAGAGATTTATCCTAGTTCTCCTTATCAAACAACGATGCATCTAGTCCCTTCACACATTGAAGGATTTTCCACTATGTTAGATCTTTGTACAAGCCTCACACCAAGACCTCTCTTACAATTTTCTAACGAACACCAAACACTATGGTGGACTTTGAATCTCCCCAAAGTAAAGGACATGTTTTTACAATCATCAAACACTAGGATTATTTTCACAAAAAATAGAAAGTACACCACTTTCTATTAACACAAACTTGTCACCACACACTTTGGTGATTAAGCCACAATGCACTTTGAACAATTTAAATAATAATAATTTTTGAAGTAATTCCAAGATGAAAGTTGATATTCTTTTTATATATCTTACAATTAAATTATATATACCTTAAGTATTCATAAAGTTTGAATGAAACCCTTTGAATGATATGAAAGTTATGCACAGTATCATTGTTAAAACTTGTATGAAAACTTCAAATTGTTTGAATTGATGTGAAAAATTAATAATGAAAGAGGTTAATGAAAAATGTGATGAAAATGGTTTTAAATATATCTCATGACGCCTCTCGGAATAGATGCAAAAGTTTTAAACATTTCCATTATCACTGAAAATGATTTGAAATCACGATGGTTCATAATTTTCAAAATAGTGTGTTGTTTAAAAAAACTATGCAAATTGCGGGGGTTTCAAACTGCCACAGTTTATGAACCAGTGCGTTATTTCAAAAAAGAGTAAAATTGCAAATATTTCAAACTGCCACAAAAAAGCAGAATAAATTCGAATTTCAAATATTGGTTCAAACATATGTGAATTGTGGAGGTTCCAAACTGCCACAGTTTACGAAAAACTAAGTAAATTCAATTTTAAATGTCACAATGGATGCCCAATCGAGTTGGATGAATAGTGCAATTATTGTACTCAAGTAAAATTTGATTTTTGCTTTTTAAAAGAATTTGAATGAAATGTTTTGATGTATGAATGTTTTGGAAACTTTATAGAAGAATATATGAAGATTTTTGAGCACCTAAACCTTATATCCAATTAATTGACATTGAATACCTTTCTTCGTGATCAAATCATCATTTACTTCAACATCCAATGACTTTTGAAATCTTGATAATTTATTTAGGTAGACTTCAACCTTTTTCTATTTTGATATGTTTCATTAATCTTTGCCTTCATATTTTTTTCATCAAAACTAAACCAAGATAAATGATACAACATATTGATGGGAAGTTTTTGCTTAACATTTGATTTCTCCCCCTAACTTGTATATCTCTCACTATCTTGAATATCTACCCATTTGTTTTGCAATTTATGCTATTGTCTTTGGTATCTTAAAAAACAACAAAAACAACCATCTCTCTTCTCTCCCTTTTTGACGTTATAAAAAAGATAAAGAGTAAAATCCAAAGGAGTATAATATTATAAGAGAAATGATACATTAAACATAAAATAACGTATCTTCTTCACAATATATTATTTTATGTCAATCTTTTTAAAGTCATATTTAATCCAATAAAGTTTTAATTCTACCATATCATATGGTCATGTATCTTGAAAGATCAGTCTTGAATTGACAATACTAGTATATGATCTTCAAGTACCTACAAAATAGTTAATAATACTTAGGTACCCAATATTCTTTGGGTCCTCTTGGGTTAGATCCCTTTCTCACCCATACATACTGACCTTAAGGAATACCATAATTTCTTATGTAGCAAGCATTAGAGATATGGCATTTTGCATTATAATAAAAACATGTTGTAACAATTGATACCAATTAACAAATTCTTAATTGAGAAATGGAGTTTCTTAATGAACAATGAAATAGTTGGGTTAACAGAGAGCGAGCGAGAGAGAGAGAGAGAGAGAGAGAGAGAGAGAGAGAGAGAGAGAGAGAGAGAGAGAGAGAGAGAGAGAGAGAGAGAGAGAAAAGAAAGAAGGAGAATAAGAATGAGCAAACTATTTTTCTATTCACTTACTCAATTAGGGTACAAAAGATTACAAGTGAATAACAACAATTAGCCTCTCTCTCAACAACCTGAGAGATCTAGTCTATTTATAGGCTACTAAGCTAACTTAACTAACAAGCTAACCTAAACAATTGGATTTGTAATACCCCATATTATCTAAATGCTCAATTGGATATCAGATGAGATCAGATGAGCATCTATGTGCTCTATCCTTGGTAAATTGGATTAATGGAATCCTCTAAGTACTCTAAGCATTATCAATTGGGACCAATAGAGCAGCTAATGAACTCCGAAGAGATCAATTTGTTATTAGTTCAAGAGAGGCTTTTATGATAACTCTAATAATTGATCAATTGGTTGAGATGACAAAATATCAATTGGAGATATTTTACTCTATTGGATTGTATTATATAATAATAGTATTATATATATATGTTAAGAAAAGGAAAAGAAAGAAAAAGAAGAAAAGAGGAAATGGAAAGAAAGAAGAGAAAGAAGAGAAAGTGAAGAAGAGAAGAAGAAGGGAGAAGAGAGGAACCCATGGATCATCATCATTACCATCTTCTTCAAACTCCTCTTCGATTATCAGGTGGGTTCTAGTTAGAAACTCTAAGTCTAGAAATAGGTGTTTGGAACTTAGGTTAGAATTTGAGAGAAAATCATAAATTGTTGAATCAATGAAATCTAACGAATAAAATGAGTTATAAACTGTGTTGTATGATCAATATGTGTATAGAATCATCTATTGATGCTTATTTGTACATTGGGTAGTGTTTGGAATGGGGTTTGGACCCAAAGGCCCCAGCTGTTACGCTGCTGAAATTCTGGGTTTCCGCAGGTTCACACTGTAAATCCCCTAGCGAAGGGGAATCGAACATTCGCTGGTTGTTCGCACGACGAAGGTGAAGGCGAACATTCGCCAGAGATTCGCCAGAGGTTCGCACTGCGAACATTACCCTATTTTGGTTCTGCCACGGTTCGCCAGACGTTCGCACTGCAAATGGGACAGCGAACCCAGTGTATTTAGGCATTCGCTGGGAGCTTCGCACTGCGAATGAGAAAGCGAGCATTCGCTGGCTGCTTCGCATTGCGAACATAGCAGATCCTTCAACTTGTTTCTTTTATAACTTTTGATCCGTAACTCGGATCGGGACGTTCGTGGTGTCCTTAGAAAGCTATGACGACCCTCTATCTGATAAAAAGTGAAAATCTTGGGTATGATGTGAGATATTTCATTTAGTGGAAAATGAAGAAAAGTAATGCTTTGTGAAATGTTGGAATTGACATCTTTTGGATCGTAAGTCCGATCGAGGCATATGTATAGCCGATGTAAAGCTGTGAAAATATCCTACGGGATAAGAGTGAGAAATATTGATTGTTACCTGATTAAATTAATCGGAGGAAACCTACGTATGGTGTTAGCTATGCAAATGTGAAAAGTGATGTTTTATGTGATGTGTGATTACGTGTGTTTACTTGTAATGTTTGTGATTATACCATGTCTATCTAATTGCGAATTGTGAATGATATATATATGCATGCTTAAAATGAATTAGGAAGAGTGAGGAAACCTTAGATCAATGTAACTAGGTGTTATGAGATGTGTTGAGAACAATGCTTATGCCTCGATACTAGAAGAGTGTCCTTGATAAGTAGTTGTCAGTGGAGGATTGTAATTCCTCAGGTTTGTATTTATCCCCTAATAAATATTAGTGACCAGTGTTTAATCCTTTGGTGTGGGATGGCCGGGGAAAGTATTTATTAGGTTTGTGTTCCTTAATAAATATTAGTGACCCGTGTTTAATCTCCTTGTGCGGGATGGCCGGGGAAAGTATTTATTAAGTGAGTAACCGTGACCCGTGTTTAATCTCCTTGTGTGGGATGGCCGGGGAAAGTTACGTGGTGGTTGGGATTAGTGACCCGTGTTTAATCCTTTGGGGTGGGATGGCCGGGGAAAGTACCAATCGTAGATAACCGTGACCCGTGTTTAATCTCTTTGAGAGGGATGGCCGGGGAAAGTTATTTACGTTAAGGATCCGTGACCCGTGTTTAATCTCCTTGGGTGGGATGGTCGGGGAAAGATTCCTTAACTAGTTGGCATTTGTGTCTTGCGCGATGGTTTCTCTAGTTAGAGATATTTGAACTCAAGGTCTAGTTCCTTTTTCCCCCGACTTGAGTTAGGCTAAGGTAGAACCTTGCAAAGCCGAGAGGACCTATAAGATAGGGAACTCACTGAGATTTGATGTATCTCACCCCACTATAGTTGCTATATTTCAGGTACTTGCAGGTTTGATTTTACAAGTGGAGTTATGCTTGGATGTTTCAAGAGAAGCTTAGTAGAGCTTATTTCGCTGTGCATTAGTTGTATACAATTGTGGATATTGTATATTCTTAGATTTTATTTTCTTTGGCTAGTTCCCATGACTTTGCCACGTGTTGTATTTATGTTTTAGAAATGGACAAGTATGTGAACTATGCTATTAGGCACTTTTGATGTGTCAGTACCACAATAAAATGCTTGTATTGTATTATTCTAGGTATATATTATACAGGGCATTACAGGATCCATAACACAAGGCCCAATTCGACATTACATTTCGACATTACATACTAGAACTAACTTCGACTACAACATGTAACACTTTGACATCAGCATGTGAACCAGCTTCGATTTCATGCTTGTCTCTTGTCGAAAGATGAAAACTTTCCCTTCTGACAAGACCCTAGTCGACAACACTAGAGTTCAATCCAATATCTCACAAATATCCACCTTGGAACAAACTCTACAATAATAGGGAATAAACTAGCTTTCATCATGCAGCTTTATCAACTGCATACAGTGGAAAAACTTGCAGCTCGGTAATGTCTTGGTGATCATATCAGCAGCATTATCATCAGTCAAAACCTTCAACACTTGGACTTCTCCACGCTCAATTATCTCTCTGATGAAGTGCAACCTTACATCGATGTGCTTGGTTCACTCATGATAGGTTGAATTCTTCGACAGGTGTATTGCACTTTGACTATCACATTTAATAGTAATAACTCGACCTTGAAGTTTCAGCTCCTTTGCAAAACCTTTAAGCCACAATGCTTCTTTCACAGCTTCAGTGAATGTAATATATTCTGCTTCAGTGGTTGATAAGGTAACAACCTTCTGAAGTGTCACTTTCCAACTGATTGTTGTGCCAAACATAGTGAACACATATCCAGAAATAGACTTTCTGGAATCCATACAGCCTGCATAATCAGAGTCGACATATCCTTCAATTTCAACTTTGCTATCATCACCACAGGCTCCACCATAAATCAATAGTCTATTTAGAGACCCATTTATGTACCTAAGAATCCACTTCAAAGATTGCCAGTGCGCCTTTCCAGGATTGGCCATATACCTGCTTATAAGGCTCACTCCATACGCTATGTCTGGCCTTATATAGACCATAACATGCATCAAAGAACCTACTATACTAGCATATGGAATGCTACTCATATAGATTATTTCAGCTTCAGTACTCGGACTTTAAGTAGTACTAAGCTTAAATTGAGAATTTGTCAGAGTCACAACAGGCTTTGAATTCGACATACCAAACTTGTCGAGAATATTTCCTAGGTATGTCTCTTGAGATAAGCATAATTTCAACTACTTTCTATCTATCCGAATGTCAATCCCAAGAATCCTAGTGGCAGCTCCTAGATCCTTCATTTTGGACTCCTTACTGAGTTCAGCCATCACCTCCATTACATCCTCGACATTGTTGCTTGTTATGAGGATATCATCCACATAAAGCAACAAAATAACAAGTGAGTTTCCAGGTCGAAATCCGAAGTATACACAGTGATTGAGCTGGCTCCTAGTGAAACTAATGTGTGTCATGAACTTGTCGAATCTCTTGTTCCACTGTCGAGGAGATGGTTTCAGGTCATACAAAGACCTATTTAGCTTGTACATATAATATTCCTTATCCTTTTATGCATACCCTTCAGGTTGCCACGTCAGGATCGTTTCATCTAGATCACCATCCAGGAAGGTTTTCTTCACATCCATTTGTTCAAGTTCCAGGTCGAACTTCGCCACCATGGCTAATAACATTCTAATGGATTTATGCTCTATAACAAGTGAGAACACATCACTGAATTTGACACCTTCTTTCTGACTGAACCCCCTGGCAACCAACCTTGCCTTAAAGCGCTTCGACATCACTCCTTCGATTCCTTCCTTGTCCTTGAAAATCCACTTACAACTGACTAACCTGGCTCCTGCAGGTTTCTCAATCAGCTCCCAAGTGTTATTATCATGAAGAGATTTCATCCCATCATCCATGGCTTTTCACCATTCAATCTTATTTTGATTCCCCATAGCTTCCTTGTAGTCTCTAGGTTCTTCCTCAAGTACCTCACTTATAGAGATTAAGGCAAAAGCTATAAGATCTGCATAACTAAGTCTCTGAGGTGGCTTGATGACTCTTCTTGACCTGTCTCTTGCCAGTAGGTAGTCATCGACAGATTCCTCAGTCTCTTCAGCATCTTGCTCTTCTTCTTTGACTTCATCTAGGTTATGCACTTCAGCATCACTATGCTCCACCTCAATAGGAATCTCTACCTATTCTAGCTCCTCTTCAGAGATTTCTGCACTTCGACCAACATCACCAGTTTTCTTGAACGCCATCTCAACTTCATTGAAAACTACATCACGACTTGTGATACATCTTTTGTGACCTGGTTCTAGGCACCACAACCTGTAGCCTTTGACTCCCTCAGGATATCCAAGGAACATGCCTCTCAAAGCTCTAGGTTTGACCTTGTCTTGCCTAATGTAAGCACAGGATAGACAGCCAAATACTCTCAGTTTGTCGAGATGTGGTGGTTTACCCGACCAAACTTCTTCAGGTGTCTTCATTCCCAGGGCAGTCGAGGGACATCTATTTATCAGATAAGCTGCCGTCGAAACAGCCTCCACCAAAAACACGTTCTTTAATCCAGCACTAACCAACATGCATCTAACCCTTTCAAGGACTATTCGATTGAATCTCTCAGCTAAGCCATTTTGTTAAGGAGTACTTGCTACAGTCTTATGCCTTGCAATCCCCGACTCGACACAATAGCTGTCGAAAGCTTCATTGCAAAATTCAAGGTCATCATCAGTTCTCAACCTCTTAACCATTCCGCCAGTTTGAGTTTCAACCAAAACCTTCCAACTTTTAAAATTCTCAAAAGTTTCATCCTTAGTCTTCTGAATGAATACCCATAACTTTCTGGAATAGTCATCAACTATGGATAGAAAATACCTGGCACCCGAATGTGAAGGATTCCTTGCAAGCCCCCAAAGGCCAGTGTGAATGTAATCAAGGGATCCATGTGTTCTTTGTTTACCTTTGTTAAACTTCACCCTACTAGATTTACCAAATACACAAGGTTCACAAAACTCTAACTTCTCGAATTTGTCACCACCTAGCAAGTTCTGTTTCCTCAGTTCGATCAAGCCTCTTTCGCTGACATGGCCCAATCTCATGTGCCATAATTTTTTCTTCGACACCGATTTCTTGGATGCAAAATCTGCTGACCCACTTATAACCTTAGCCTCAAGGGTATATAAGCCTTGTTTCTTTACGCCTCTCAAGACTTCCTTCGACCCCTTCATGAATTTCAGGATACCTTGCTCTCCTTTGAAGACATATCCTTTCTTGTCGAATTCACCAAGAGAAATCAAATTCCTCTTAAGATCAGGTACATACCTAACACCAGTCAATAGCCTTACTGACTCATCATGGAGCTTGAATCTCACAGATCCAATGCCTGCAATTTCGCAAGCTTTATTGTTTCCCAACAACACTGATCCACCATCTTGATCACATAATTCTTCAAACACATTCTTGTTTGGAGTCATATGCCAAGTACATCTTGAATCCATAATCCACTCTTTGTAAGAGTTGTTGCTCAACACCACAAGGACATATGATGATTCATAATCATCTTGCACAATAGTTGCACTGACATTGCCCTTACCTCCACGATTATTCAGACGCTTAAGACACATCTTTCTTGTGTGACCCTCTTTCTTACAGTGATAACACCTAATACCAGAAATATCACCACCATAAGACTTCTGTTGAGTTTTACCTTTCTTCTTCTTGAACCTACCATCATTTTTTCAAGAATTTTCCTTTAACGGACAACCCTTTGCCAACTGATGATGGTTTCTGCTCCTTTCTTTCATTCAAATCCTTAAAATACATGCTTGAACTTCTTCAAAGGTCAGGGACTCTCTTCCATATAAGAGGGTTTATTTGAAGTGAGCATGTGACTTAGGTAAAGAACACAACAATAATAACGCTTGATCTTCGTCACTGATGGTAACATCAATATTTTCCAGATCAAGAATCAGCTTGCTGAATGTATCCAGCTACTCCGTCAATGCTTTATCTTCATTCATCTTGAATGAATACAAAGCTTGCTTCAAGTACAAACGATTCACCAACGGTTTTATCATATACAATCCTTCGAGTTTCAGCCAAACACCAGTTGTCGTCGTCTCCTTCGAAACCTTCCTGAGAACCTTATCACCAAGACTCAAAATAATGGCACTGTGGGTTTTCTCTATCATCGTTGTCTTATCCTTCTCCGTCAATGCAGCATCCATGGCTTCTTCTCCCTTTAACGCTTCTAGCAAACCCTGTTGAACAAGTAGGGATCGCATCTTCAAACGCCATAAACTAAAATCATTAACTCCAGTGAACTTCTCAATTTTAAACTTTGTCGACGACATCTTTCTCTACGCTCACCGCACCAGTTTGTTGTAACAAACGATACCAATTAACAAATTCTTGATTGAGAAACAGAGTTTCTTGATGAACAATGAAACAGTTAGGTTAACAAAGAGAGAGAGAGAGAGAGAGAGAGAGAGAGAGAGAGAAATAGAGAGAGAGAGAGAGAGAAGAAAGAAGGAGAATAGGAATGGGAAAACTGTTTCTCTATTCACTTACTCAATTAAGGTACAAAAGATTACAAGTGAATAACAACAATTGGCCTCTCTCAACAACCCGAGAGATCTAGCCTATTTATAAGCTACTAAGCTAACTTAAATAACAAGCTAACCTAAACAATTAGATCCATAACACAAGGCCCAATTCGACATTACATTTCAACATTACATACTAGAACTAACTCCGATTACAACATGTAACACTTCGACATCAGCATGTGAACCAACTTTAACTTCATGCTTGTCTCCCGTCGAAAGATGAAAACTTTCCCTACTGACAACATCCCAGTCGACAGTACTAGAGTTCGATCCAATATCTCACAAAACAAATAGGTCTAAAAACATGATTCCTTTTATTGACATAAAATTTATTTCTATCATAATGCCTTTTATGATGATCTACAACATGTACTTTTTTTTATTCCTTATTGTTGAATTTGCTATTAGCCTTAACAAAGATAGTTTGACTTGTACCAGATTTATCAAAATTAGAAAAAGCCAAGTCCACATATATTACTTGAATATCTTTGACTACTTAACACATTTTCTAAAACAATTTGACATTTTTCATATTTCTTGATCACTTGGTCTAATTCAACAATTTTACGTTCATGATCTTGACATTTATTGCATGTAGACAGACTTCTTCTATTTCCACTTCTGTGTCATTAGTCATACTTTCTTGTTTTAAAACAGTTTTCTTTTAATTTGAACATTGTCTAGAAAGTTTAAAAAATTATACATGTAATTCATGAAAGCATTTTGAAATTCACCATATGAAGGACTATCATCAATTTTAGAATCACTAACCTCATGTTCTTCATCACTTGAATGATGGGATGCCATCAATTCCTTGCTTGCATGATCTTCATCTGAAGCTGAACTTATTTCATTGGCATCCCATGCTTCATATTCTTTCTCTGACCTTTTGTACTTCTTGCTTTTGAATTTATTCTTATTTTCAAGTGTAGAGAATTCACTCTTGACATGTCCTTTTTTTCCACATTCAAAGCATGTAACATTCCTTATTGGTGCTTCTTTATGAATGATCACATTTTCCTTTATTTTCTTAAGAACTTTTCAAACCTTTTCATATGATCATCATCTTCATCATTAGTAGATTCATAATCTTGATTGTTATAATGATTTTTTTTACTCTAGTCTTTAAGACAAGACTTTTTAAATTCTTTCTTTCATCTTCATGCCTTTCTAGTTTTTCAAGTTCCATCTCGTGTTTTTGAAGCTTACCGAACAATGTCGCAGAAGACATTTTTGAAATACTTTTCTTTTTCGAAATAGCCATTACCTTTGGTTGCCAAGATATTGTCAAAGGTCTAATCACTTTTATATTTAATACAACATTTGTAAAAGTTTTACCGAGAGCCATCAAATAATTTGTTAAATGACTATATCTCTTTTGAAAATCAAGAATTGATTCAAGGGGATGCATTCTAAACATTTCATATTCATGTAATAAAGTGTTTAATTTAGATCTTTTTACCTCTACCGTGCCTTCATATGTGACTTCTAAAGTATCCCAAATATCCTTTGTTGTTTTACAATGAGATATACGAAAGAATGCATCCATACCTAGAGCTGTTTGAAGCATGCTCTTTTCCTTCTTAGCAAATATCACTTAGTTTGTCAAATATTACTTTAAATTTGTATAAACGCTTGAAATCATTTGAATTGACATGAAAAAATAATAATGAGAGAGACTATTGAAAAATGTGATGAAAAACAGTTTAAATATATCCCATTATGCCTCTTGGAATAGATGCAAAAGATTGAAACATTTTCATGATCATTGGAAATGATTCGAAATCACAATGGTTCATATTTTTTAAAAATAGTGTGTTGTTTAAAAGAAACAATGCAATTGCATGGGTTTCAAACTGCCACAGTTTACGAACCAGTGTGTTGTTTAAGAAAAAAACTAAAATTAGAACGGTTTCAAACTGCCACAAAAAACCAGAATAAATTTAAATTTTAAATACTAGTTCAAATAGATGTGAATTATGGTCGTTCTAAACCGCCATAGTTTACAAAACACTAAGTAAATTCATATTTAAATTGCATAATGGATGTCCAGTCGATTGAATGAATAATGAAGACTTGGAATGGAATGTTTTGATGCATGAATGTTTTGGAAACTTTATAGAAGAATAGATGAAGATTTATGAGCACCTAAAGCTTATATACAATGAATTAACAGTGAATACATTTCTTTGTGATCAAATCATCTTTTACTTCAACATCCAATTGATTTTGGAATCTTGATAATTGATTTAGATAGACTTCAAAAAATTTCTTCATTGTTAAGCTTCAATAATCTTTGTCTTCCTATTTTTGTCTTCCAAAACTAAATCAAGATAGAGGATGAACATCTTTTCACATAAAATGCATTAGAATCAGGTGATACAATATCATATTTTTCCAATAAATCATGCCACTCATCATCTCTCAACTTTTTGAATTAATCTTTTTGTAATGGTGACTAAATACATAACACTAAATTTATCTTGAGATTCCAGTTGTAAAGCTTGACACAAACAATTTGTTATTCCCATAAGCTCTCTCATCATATGAAAAATTAAAGTGAACTTAAATGATTTCAGAAACTTATAAGAAAAATTAGCATCACCACATGTATCATAAGTTCTCCAATTTTTTAATATCTGGAAAAACCACACTAGTTGGATTATCCAAATATATCATACTAAAAACTAAAATAAATATGTGAACTCCAACGTGCATCCCATGTTCGTTTCAAAGTGACAATCTGATTTTGTCCTTTACCAATATCAAGCTCACTAATCTTTAGCAAATGTGAAATCTCCTCTAATATGACATTTTGCAATTCATCATGACGCTTACTAGATGAACATACAACATTCACAATATGAGTTAAGTGTGAAAAGAAATCATGAACAAGGAAAACAGCTCTTAAAGCAGTAACCAAAGCAAGTCGTAAGCAATGTGCAAAACAATGTATGTAATAAGCATACGAAAAATCCTTGAGAAATAATGTCTGCAATCCATTTCATTCCCTTTTATATTAATAAGACCATCATACGAATGTCTGAATATATGAAACATTAAAACCATGCCAAGAAAGAGCATCACAAATTACAATTTTGACAGTGATAGGCATATTGTTGTTAACATGCACAAACTCAAAAAAAAAAATCATTCTTAAATTTAACCATATTTACCCACAAACATCAAGATAATATTCATTTTCCCTCTCAAATATTTATCACGCTATTATTAATCAACAATTATACAAAATTTAGAATCCTCAGTCTCTTTTAGATAACATTTCACTTTACTAGACATGATATAAAAAAATTTCCTATTGAATTTAATGATAGGCATACTTTGAATTATATGAAACATTCTCTAGTTCTACTTTTGCAAGTTCATTATTGTATGTTTCCAAGAGTTTGACTATTTCAAAAAAGTTACTTCTATTTTTTATCCTAGTGATTCGTCATGACCGCTAAAGAAACAAGCTTGAAATGTCAGTCAATGAATGGAATTAATAAAGCTTTTGAGACAAAGTATATTTTGGATTATTTGTTCGACACTCTGCATATTAAGAATTTTTTTTTATGTGAGTTGATTAATTGAGCAAGTCTTGAGAAGATTTCAAAGCATTATTGTGAGGTGACCAAGGACTCTCTCCAATATGATTAAGAAAATCAAAATTCTTTTTGAAATTAAGCTTTATCCATGTTTTAAATTCTTTTCTTAGTAAAATTTCTTGGTAATTTATCTCTATTAAAGGTATATTTTTTAACTTGGAATTGATAGGAACACCAATTAAGATAAGTTCTTCGAACTTCATCTGTTTGATTTACTGAATGTTCCAAGATTTGGAGACGTTTATCAGTATCACATTTTAAATAATTTATATCAAATTTATTCACGGTGAATTTTTGAATCTTGAAAGGTTTCTCATCTGATTGCACTTGAATTGTTTGATCACTGTAGGTTTCTCCTTGAGTATCTATGGTGAAGTTATATACTTTTCATCTTTATCGGAGACATTCCTTTTGAAAAATAGATAAGTTGTCTCATGTTTAACCATCATATGACTCCTAAAAAATACACAAATAAATTATTTTTAATACTTAAAATGCACAAATTAAGTAAAATTTACAATTTTCATTTAAAATTTTTAGTTGATAAAATAAATGGTCCTGATTCAAAACATTAGTTTATGATAACAGTAGTGTCGCAACGTGAAAAATACCATGGACATTTGCATGCTCAAAATAATAACAGAGTTGCCACTGAAGTTTATTTATTCCAAAAGAAAAGGGACAATATCAATAAACCCCTTAAAGAAAAAAGAAACGGTCGTCGCAACCAAATTCGAATTCGGAAGTCGGATATGCAAGGGGAAGGGATTAACACCCCTCACATCCGTTGTACTCAACGGAAACCATTTAATTAACTTTGCAAATAGAATGTTAGCTTTCTTTATTTAATTTATTCTAGTTATTAAAAGTTTGAAAATAAAAAGAAAAGGACTAAAAATCAGGTTTTTTTATTAGGGTGCTTGACAAGATTGCGAGTCTAACTCCTACGTATCCTCAGGTGCGATAAGGAATTCAAAACTACGTAATTCTTAGAAATAAAAAGATATTTTTTTTATTTTTTATTTTTGTGCTTGACGAGACGTTGAATATCTCTCCTACGTATCCTTTAGTGCGATGAAACGCCATGTGGCCTCAGTGGATGGAAAGGCAGAGATGATCAAAAAGAGAGGTGGAGAACATGTTTCTCACTTTCCCTTCTCCTTTCTCTCATATAAAAAAATATCTGTCTCTTATCCTCTCTCTATCCAACACAAAAAACAAACGAAATTCTCCATTTTATGGATCAAACATAAAAAAAATATGAAGAACATGGGATAAACAGTTTGAATGTCCATCCCAATTTTTCCATAACTTCGCAAAAATGCTTGAAACCAAAAATCACCAACACAAACTTAACCTTATTTTCTCTCCTGATTACTAAACCACCATCAAAATAACAAACATGAACGAAAATTAAGCAGATCGACCCTTAACCCCAACAAACCCTAAAATCCCTAATTCAATATTTCTTCAAAATTACAAGGTGTTCGCAACTATCAAAAGCGTGAAAGTGATTAAGATGCAAGGAAAAACGTTAATCAATACGAAAATTCAAAGGGAATGGAAGAAAACACCTCGCCAGAATCTGGAATTTCCAGGTTTCCAGCGAGAACTTCGGGTAAAGGTCACCTTAAGGTACGTTTCTGCTTCTCTCTTCTTCTTCTCCTTTTTCCAACAAGATTGTTATGGCGACTGATACAATAGAACATGGATATAAGTTCAAAATTTAGGAGCTTCAGTGTGAAGCTATAAAATCTTTGCAAATATGAGCTTTGGTGAAAGGGTGGGAGAGCTTCAAATTTCACAGGCTTCGGGGAATTTTGGCAGCTTTTCAGAGATCAAATTGTGTGTCTAATGAGTGAGCCAAGGGCAAGGTTTTATAGGAGAAAAAACATGCAGGGTTGAGGGAGTGAGATTCGTGTGAGGTTGAGAGATGTTTTTGTGGTAAGTGTGTGAATGAGTGATGTGAAAATTGTGAGTGAGATTTTGGGAGGAAATTGTGATAAGTTGCTGAACTCGTGCGAGCAGGTGTAATTTTCATGAGTTAATGAAGAAAATGTGACTTGTGTATGTATGTATGTAGGAGATGATGTATGGCCCTGTAAACAGCTACAATTTCTCATGTAACCTTGTATTCTTTTATTTTAATAAAATATAATTTATTTCAATTTAAGTAGTTGTTTTAACTCAAATCAAATTTCGTCACATGGCTGTGATGACTGTAAGTTATAATGTATGTGATGATATTATAAAATGTAATGGAATGCAAAGTTTATTTAGTTTAGTTTCGTTTTCTTCTTTTCTCCACTTGCTTTTCATTTGACTCAAGTGTTGTGGGATGATGATATGTAGTATGTAAAAACAAACTTGACTTATGTTTAAATTTGGATGGTGATGATATTGTTGTATGAATAATGTATGGGAAATTTGATTTTTGTGTCCATGATTTTTGGTATGAATTGGATTTGGCTTGTGCTTGGATGATGATGGTGATGTTATTTGTCTTGGCGGTGGACATGATTATGGACACTAGGATGTAACTTTATTTAAATTTGAATGATGACAATGTTGTTGTTTAGGCATGAACATGGTTAGGAAATTTGCATGTGCTTTTGTTTGATGAAAATGATGATGCATAATGTGAGTGTTGTGATAAAATAATGTGTTAGTTCCACTTAGGTACATGTATGAGTATGAGACCTTATTCATAATGAAGATATGGATACCAATTGGATAATGATGATTAAAATACTAATTAATTTGCTAATTTTGTATTTTTATGATGCAAAAAAGAAATGAATGATGATGTAAAAAATGATGAATAAATAAAATTGGATTTTTTGTATTTATTTTAATTTGAATTTAAAATTATAAAGTAGATGGATTGAAAATGGACCGACAAATGAGAGACCTAGTGTTTTAAGTTAAGATGGCAAATGGATTGATATGAATTTACTAAAATGAATTAAGAAATTGAAGCAAATTGATTCAAAAGGATTCAAAAGTTGACCATTGGTTGACTTTTGTTGACCTCAATGAATCATGCTTAATATATGCAATGTATGCAGTGGTAAATGATGCAATTGAATTGAGAAAATAAATAAAGAAATCGGGGGACAAAATTAAGGTATAACAAGTAGGAAATGTATTTTTTAAAACTTGTAATGGATTTCAAAATGTAGTTAACTCATAAATGGAGTGTATTTAATAACTCGTAAGGAAAAATATTCACTTTAAGGACAAATTATAACAACTTGGAATATATTTCAACTCCTAATTGATTATGAGTTATTAAGTACACTTTAGCAATGAATTTCAAAATTTTCAATGGATTTCAACTTGCACGAAGCATATCAACTTGTCATTCAACCAATTTCCACTACTACTAGCCCTATAAATCATACTCTTCCCTTTCAATTTATACTAATTCACATCTTGTTTATCCTCCAAACTCTCAATTTTATAACACTTAAAATTAAAAATAATCATCTTTAATTTAAAATTAACCTTTCTTCTAATCATTAATCCAATAGAAAATTTATCAAACTAAAAAAAATAAAAAATAATAAAGATTAACAGATAGAATCACACAAATATATTTACAAATTACACATATCTTTATTCATGCTTATGTGATCATGAGTGCATGAAACAACATAGTCATCGTCAAAATTATACTTGCTAAAAAAAAGTACAGAAGCGTAGCAATCCTTAGCTGGTAAGGATTGTTATAGACTTTTGGTATTTTTGTAGGGTTAGAGCAAGCTCACAAGGGTGAGAAGCTCTGTTTCAGAGATATTTTATGTTTGTATCAGATTGATTTACCTCCACCCTCAGGGTGAGGTATTTATAAAGACTTATGAGCTTGGATTTAAGGGCTCCTAAGCAGTAGCAATTATCCCACTTTGACCATGAAACATGTTGATTGCCTACTTCTCAAGGAATCATGTTCACGACTTATTTCACATTTGGTTATAGACAGTATATATCGAGGCAAGCCATTAGTGGGAGGGAGTCATGTCTAGGTGACATACCCTTAGGTGGGTGATAATTTACTTTATTTGAGATATTTAACCCTTTTATACTTGAATTTTAGGGTAATTTATATCTTGAGTAATATCATTTATTTATGTTTTATGTTGCTTTAGTTAGTTACGGATAGAGCACAATGGGTGCTCTCTTTTGTCATTATTATGTGTTTTATGCCTGTGCAGAATTAGTTCAGGTGTTGAGCAGGAATTTGTGAATACCATCCAGCAGGCCTTGAGCTAGAAGATGCTGGTATGAGTTCTCTACTGCAATGTTAATGCGGACGTGGCTGAAATTTGAGAGGGTTGAGTTGGAGAAAATGAATGGATAAGGATGAAACACTATAAGACAAAACTTTGAAAAGTTGTTTTTGGCTTGTTGCTATTGTACCAGTGTTGTTGCTGCTCTTGAAATTTTGCCACAATGTCATGTTGTCTCCCATTTACAGTGTACTATCATAGTACAACACAAAGGAATATGCTTTGTTCTTTGGGCTTAAGTCAATGGATCATTGTAAAGGCTCAAGAACTTAAGAGAGACAATATGCAGTTGAGAAACCTCTATAAATAGAGCTGTAATGCAATGAAGAAAGGAATTTTGAAACTTGGAAAATTCTATAGAAGTAAAATAAAGGAAGACAAAGACGAAGAGGCGATGAGAGGCGTGACAGAATTCATCACCTGCTGTTTTACAAATTGCAAGTGATTAAAGTGTCACCCTTAGGTTTATCATTTCTATCTTCTTTCTTAGAAATGTTTAGCTTAAGATCCTTTTGTGTTGTGCTTATTTTTCTCATTATGAGCTAGACTTGCTTTGTTGGATAATGTGAAGTTTAATGAATTAGTAATCTTTTGAATGTTATGAATGAGTTGTCTTGATATATTTTACTCATGTGAAATTATGCTATATGATTATTCCTTTGTCTGGCCACCTTCGGAGTAGATAACAACTTGTTAATGTTGATAGATCCTTTAACAAGTGAAACTCATAAGTAAATATGGTTGAAATTAGTAGGATAGAGATATTCATTAGATTAGCTACATTAGAGATAAAGAGCTACACTCATAGTGGAACTTCAGAATGAACCCAGACCTGCACCAAGGTTACAAGTGAGGCTTAAAGATTTGTCCCCTTGCTTTGATGTATATGTTTATGATGTTATAGAGATATACCTTAAGATTATATTCGGACCGCATATGTCATGATAGAACACATCAGAAGCATACATTAGATGAATTCATTAAATGGAACATTATCCAACATATTATTTCACACTTTGTTAACCTTAATTATTTATTTTGTTTTTTCACTTTCTTAATCATGTGACACACACCATTATTTTATTACCTTTTCTCATGTTTACTTTACAACTTCTTGTATGAAAATCCTTATGCTTAATACATGTCTCCCCATGCGCGCCTTTTAAAAATATATCACTACATAATCTCTCAAGCACGATGACTTGTAAAGGCTGAAGTGACTAAACTTGTCTTTCGCTTAATTTTTAATATTTCTAAATGAATCCCATAAATGAAGACGATCCCATTAGTTAGGGCGAGTCCCTTGGTCGAGAGTGAGTCCCTCAGTAAGAGAGAGTCCCTTAGTCGAGGGTGAACGCCTCATTCGATGGCGAGTCCCTAGTTAAGGGTGATTCCCTTAACTAGGGAAAGCCTCTCGGTCGAGGGTGAGTCCCCTAGACGGGGGTGAATCCCTCAATTAGGGAGAGTCTCTCACTTGAGGGAAAGTTCCCCAGTCAAAGGAATATCCTTCAAGAGGAGGTGCATTGTAAGGGGGCTTTGTGTACACCTCTAGGTGTCACATGATTGTTGTCTTATCACTCAATAAATTTTAGAGATGTCTAAACGTCAATCAATTATGGAAACTTATTTGTTTAGTCGAAAAGAAGTGTGTGTGGTATTTAATGCTGCTCATGATGGTTTTCTTGGAGAAACTCAGTTTATATTTTCCCTTACAATTTGTGAGACCTATTTTTTTCTCGCAACTTTTGCGCTACTTGACAAGTATGTTGCTTGTGTTCTTGGTTTTCTCTTATAAAGGGTCTTGGCTTATTTTTCAGAAAAAACCTTTCTTTTCCCCCTCTTGTTTTAGAATTCCCGTTGTTCAACAAAGGAGTCTTATATGTGCTGGAATGCTTTTCTGATCTTTAAGTCCAATTTAGATAGGAAAAAGTAACCGGGTGCATTAAGCTTCTAGGGATCTAAGTACTTTGGGGGATCTAAACAATGGTTTTCCAACCTCTTCAATTTTTATCAAGACTTGATGGGCAGGAAGAATGTAAAATATGTCCATGTTTAAGATATTGTATCTTTATAGTATGAATAAGATATGATTGTAGATTTCTGTCATAATATTAAGTTCTCAAGTAGATGTTGTGAAGAAGATGTACCCCTGGAAACGTGTTTAAAGATAAAAAGAGCCAATATGGCTACTCTGGGTGGTTTATCCTCCCCTTATTTTTACTTGTACATTCTTATCATCCATTAATTAAGGGTCTTGATACCTTTTACGCCATTTGAAGTAGATTTTCTAGTGATTTCTAATGCCGCCCCTTCTAGATCACGTCTAATGTCTAGAGTATCATTATGGCCTTTGAGATCGTCTGTCTCCACATGGGTGACTTCCCAACTATTGGGATAATTTTTACTTTTTAATAAATTAGAGGTTCTCCCCACCAATGGTAGGTGACTCTATGCTCTTTGTCGGGTAAGGGGTTGTTGGAGCCCTATGCATAACCTTATAAGGATTGGGAAGATAGGATCGTGAGAGTTAATGGTGATATGGTGCTTTTGTGGTGACCATAAAGGGGACAAAAATCTCTTATTTTCCTCTATTGTGGACAAAGAACCTTAATCTTATCAAAGGAGTAGACTCCAAAAGCCTTCATCCCTTTAAGAAAGAGATGATCTAGATGTTGAGATGCTTCTGCTTATGAGCTCTCGCACTCTAATCACCCTGGAACTAGTAGACGTGTCGTGGTAGATGAGTACCTAAGTATGTTTTATGGCCTAAAGAGAATCCTCCTACTTGCTCTCTCGTACCTTAAAGTTTTACATATTTTGCATTTTTGTGTTGCAGGGGAAAATTATAGGATCTCACTCGTCGAAAAGAAAAAATGCTCAACTTAAATGCAAGATGAATATCAGTCAATGAACATCCCTCGAGATTTCTCGGGTATTTTATTAGTGGGTGGTAAAAAGAGGCGGGCGAGGCAGGCCACGAGGATGATGCTTGCCATCTAAAATTCCAAAGTCAAAGAGAAGGTCCTTCTAGGTCTTCGGGAAGCAAACAGGAAGCCACAGAGGGAAGAGGGGTAGGTAAAGAGTGTAACACCCCGAAATCAATAAGATATTTATTTAATTGGTTTATTATGAATATTCTTATTTTTGATGAATTTTTTATGAATTATTTTAATGACTGATGTCTTGATGTTGTGGGATACTATGAGGTTAAGGGGATGCTGAGGGTATTTAGAAGTATGAAGGTATTAATATTATCTTAATAATAATAATGTGGAATTATTTGAAATATTACTACTATTATTATTATTTGTTTTTTTTTAAAAGGAAGGGTTAAGTGGTAATTATGCGAGAATAAGTGAGGACAATGGTGGAAAAGAGTATTAGGGATCCTAGGGGTAAGTTGGACAAAAGGAAAAGGGAGAGTGGAGAAGTTCAATTTGTACGATCGAATTTTGGGAAAACGCTCTGAAGAAAAAGAGAAGAAGACTAGGGCTCAGAGAGATTCCGGAAGAACTCAGAGAGGAGAATTCAGAAGTGATTTTCTAAGGTATGGGGAGAAATATTTTATCATTATAATTAATATAGGTGTAGAAACGGGTAGGTAGTAGGTTTTTCGGGAATTTGATGAGTTCATGTCGAGATTTGGGGTTTCGGGACGTAATCGATGTTAGGAATAAACCTATGTGGATGTATTGGGATTGTTGTGTCGTGCTATGATGAATTCTGATGAAAAGTGGTTAATTTGGTGTTGTAGTTGCAGACCTCTTAGGGTCTGAGTTAGTGCAGAAACGCAACTGAGAGTTGCAGGTTTGCACATTTTTGCCGGGCAAAATTTCCGGGTCGCCGGGCGAAGCGAATTCGCCCAGACCTCGCCAGGCGTAAGGGAAGCGAAAGGGAAGTGTTAATAAAGGGTTTTTTGGATCTTATATGGGGAAGGTGTTTCGCCCCAGCTTCGCCGGGCAAACACCCAGGCGGATCAGTGGCTTCGCCAGGCGAGAGAGAAGTGAAGGAAGAAGGGAAATTGTGAGCTACTGGAATTTATATGGGGAAGGTGTCTCGCCCCTGCTTCGTTGGGCGAGCTCCAGGAGAGCAGGAGCAGTGGGTTTGTTTTGATTTCTTTTCTTTTCAACCTTGTACTGCTTTGTGTCTTGATGATTAATGATAATTTGTTATGCATGATGATGATGTGATAACATGATGATTTATGTTGATCTTTGATGTATGTTAATGATGTATTACCATGAAGCTTGATGAGAGTTTATGACGAGGATGTACATGTTGATGCTTATACGTGCTATGTGAAGTATTATGACGATTTTATGAATAATGATGCACTGTGACGATTTTGTGACGATGACGATTTATGACATTTGCATCATGCATTCATAACATTCTAGGACTTCGGTCTAGTGACGGTTTTAGGACTTCGGTCCAGTGGTGGCTTCAATCCTATTGTGCGGATTGGAGTGTATGACATTGCTCTGGTTCTTGTGTAGAATCGATTCTATTGGTGGGGATTTTTAGAGGGTGATGGCCTAGTGTCCATCAATTATGACGATTTGGTACCACATGCATGAGTCTGTGTATGCATTTCATATTTATGTGGCATTGTGTGTTTGTGAATGATGATGTGATTGATGACATGACTGTAACCATGTCCGATGATGATGATGATGCATTAATGATGATGTTAGATATTCTGATGAATACTATAGTACTGTTTCTTATCTTATATCTTGTATAATGGTTTATGATTACTCACCTTGCCTGTTTGAATGTTACCTCCACGGGGTAACGTACATGTGATCAGGATTAGCTTTTAGTTCATGAAGGTTTTGACTCGAAGTACTTTTGATTGTTTTGGTCGATTTAGAGGGTCTTGCTCTGATATGTAACATCGGGTCGGGACGTTTGAGTCGAATCATAGTGTTCTTTTATTTGGTGATATTAGGATGTTTTGAGTTCCGATTTTAAAACCTTTGTATTGTTTTTAAAATTTATGATGCTTATGAAGTTTCCGCTGTGAAGTATTCGAATTAATTTTGATGTTTAACCCGTGTTACGGAGCAGGATAATGCTATTATGATGTTATGACGAAATGTGACACCTTTGTGGTGAATTTACTCTAGTAATTGTTGTTATTTTATTCGTGAATGTCTGTTGGGCAGAAAGGTGTTACATCAGTGGTATCAGAGCAGGTCGGTCTGTCCGACCAGGTGTTGTATGATGTCATTTCCCTGTCAGTCGATGAGTGTGTGTACACTGTCGATGTTTTCTTTCTTTTAATGTTATTTGGTGGTGTGCAGAATGGTTGGAAGAAACGATCGTGCTATTGCTGACGCGCTGGAATCACTTGCTCAAGTGATGGCTCAGAACAATCAGAATGGTGAAGCTCCTGATGAGTTCCGTGCTTTGGGGAAATTCCATAGGAATAATCCGCCAACTTTTGTGGGAACTCATGATCCAGAGAGCGCGCACAAGTGACTCAAGGTGATTGAGAAAATCTTCCAAGTGATGGGGTGTACGGATGCTCAACAAGTTCAGTTCGGTACTCATATGCTATCAGAAGAAGCTGAAGATTGGTAGGATAACACCCGTCAGAGGCTAAAGGATGTTGGTACCGAGATAACATAGGAAGTGTTTAAGAGAGAGTTTTTAGAAAAATATTTTTCTGAAGATGCACGCGGTAAGAAGAAGGTGGAATTCCTTGAGCTGAAATAAGGAAATATGACAGTGGCTGAATATGCGGCGAAGTTTGAAGCACTAGTGAAGTTCTGTCCGCATTATAATCGTGTTGATGCTGAGATGTTCAAGTGCCTTAAGTTTGAGAGTGGGCTGAGACCAAGCAGGGTATTAGTTATTAACAGATTCGAAGGTATGCTGAGCTGGTGAATAAGAGTAGAATCTATGATGAGGATATCCAAGCTCGATCTGCTCACTACAAGCAACTTAGTGAGAAGAAAGAGAAAGGACAGTTCAGAGGAAAGCCTTATGTGACTCTAGCTGATAAAGGGAAACAGAAGGCTACAGAGGGGAAAAAGACAAGTGGGGGAGAAGCTCCCGCTTCTGTGAAGTATTACATGTAACGCCCCATTTTCCTTTTATAATTATTTGTGAATAATTATATGTTGTTGTGATCGATTATGTGTTGTTGTGCCTTCGTTGTGGTTGTGTACCCGTGGTGAAGGATAGTAGCCCTAAGAAGTAAGTCTTGAGGGTAGTAGGGGTGTATGGCTAATAACGTAGAGATTAGCGGTGTGTTGAGTAAGGTTAGTTAGATTATTTTAATTTAATGATTGTGACTAGTTTATCACATTAGTTGAGTGATAACATTGACATAATAGAATAAATAAAATAAATTAGAGGGGTAGTGAGTGGAAGGGCTTTATGGTAATTATGTGAGGGTTAAGTGAGGGCAAATAAGGCAATTCATTATTTGGGATATATGAGAGAAGTAGAGAGTGAGAAGTCATTATTTTTCATTCCACGCAAAAGAAAAGGCAAAAGGGAGAAAGAGGGAGAAGAGCTAGGGCAAGAGGAAGGAAGGGAGAAGTCATTGAAGCAAGGAAAGCTCATCACTTTAAGGTAAGGGCGGGAATTCTTTATCTCTTAAGTGTTTAATGATACATGTATGTGGGTAGAATTGTTAGGTTGAATCCATAAGAATGTTGTTTGTGGGTTGATTGGGGTTTTGAGGAGAATTCATAATTACATGATTGGAATTGATGAGATTGGTGTAGTTGATTTGTGTTGTTGGAATGCATATGTTAGAAATAGGTTGTAATGACATAATCTGTGGAAAAAGTGTGTTAAAAATCAGTTTGAGTGCAGAAAATCGCAGTTGGGAGATGCTGTTACCTTGCATAGGGTGCTTAGCGCGGTCTAGCGCGCTTAGCGCGGTCTGGAGGAATTTCGCCTCCTCGAGGCAGTGAGTAGCGCGCTTAGCGCGGGTGGGGGCTCGCTTAGCGCGGCCTGGGACTGAAAAACATTATTTTATTAGCTGAAAATTAGTGGAAATTGTATATTTTATATTATATAAATGTTGTTTTGTTGCTGTGATGTCGTGAGCATGTATTGAAGTATTATATGCTTGTTTTGTTGATGTTGATGTGATAAGATGAAATGCATGATTAAATGACGCAAAGGTGTGTAGTGGTTGTAGAACATAATGAGGTATGTTCGATAAATGCGTGTTGATTGTTGATTGATGACGTGATGTAATAATGGTATGCCATGTGTTCGCGTTAGTCGTTGTTGCATGTTGTCGTTGAAGGTGCATAAGCATATGCATGAGTTGAGGGATGGTGTGTGCCCGTGTGGGGTGTTAGCGTTTATCCGGATTCCTTGAATGGAATTAATGTTGTTGTTGTTGAGGTGATTGTGTGCCCATGTGGGGTGTGAGCAATCACGATTGTCGTGTGCCCATGTGGGGTGTGAGCGATTAATTGACGTTCTGACGGGAATTGTGATCATGAAACAGGGATCGAAAATGGTACCACATGCATTGAGCCTAGTGGGTGTCTCATTGCATTTCTCTTGATAGTTGTGTTGCATTGTGCTTTGAATAATCATCTGTGGTGGTGTTAAAGTGTGGGATTGTTGTTGAATGTCATGATATGGGTGAATTACTTGATGATTTATACTTGCATATTATATCATCTTATTCTTTTGATTGATTGAGAATCTCACCCCTTCTGTGTTTGGTGATGCTTTATACGGCATCCTGCAGATATTCAGGAGTAGTTGGAGTCGTGGTCGGTGAAGACGAGGTACTTCACCTGGTGGAGTCTGCTCTAATATGAAACATCGGGAGCCGGGAACGCTTTATGCATGATTTAGTTTCTCAAACTAAGTTTTGTTTTGTTAAAACCGTTATATTTTATTATTACAAATGATTGATTTTCCGCTGCACAATAAAGAACATTTTTGGATTAAAATTGGTTTAAATTATGTTACATGTCTATTTATGAGCAAGTGTTTGTTGAAAGTAATGCCCTTTATTCTGATTGGTGATTTTACTCTGACTTTTCAAATAAATAATACGGGGGAATTTAGGGTGTTACATTACAGGTGTGGCGAACAAGGCCATCATGCTGAAGTGTGCAACAATAGTGTGTTGAGGTGCTACAGATGTGGTAAAAGAGGTCACAGAGCTACCGACTGCAAGGATGAGGGTCCGACTTGTTTCAACTGTGGTGAACAAGGTCATGTCGCACCCTAATTTTTGACCCTAAGATACCCGCTCCGCTTTTACATGACATATTAGGTCCATCGTTCGTGCATAACTAACCACTTTATCTAGCTTCGTCTCTTTGCTTTTTTAAGGACAGGTGTTGCTGCAGAAGGCCTGAGGTCTTGAAGGTTGTGCTGTGTATGTGTTTGTGGAAGTTCCCTGGTCTTTGCAAGATGTGTGTGGATTCCCGTGAGATTGTGCCCTTCCCCTTTCTGGTCCCTAAGCCACCACCAAGCCTTTCTTCCTTCAGACTCCTCAGTTTCCCCCCCAAAGGTTAAGTCTTTATACCCTCTGATATGGAATTTGATCCCCTGAAGACTGGTCACTGGTTGTGTGGTAAAGTTACTACAAGACGGCATCTCCCCCCTCTGTAGGCTTCTCAAGATCTAAGAGATGTGTTTGCTCTATGATGTCATGTTCTTAAATAATGAAAGTTCAATTTAGGAGGAAGTAGAAGGTTGATTTCCAAGATACAAATTCAAGCCCGTTGATTTGTTACAAGTTTACAAGATCAAGCTCAAAGTCCTACATCATTTACATTTGGTTCAAGTACGAAGCTCGCCCTTTGTTTCAAGAAGAATATTTGTGTTTCTTGAAGCTATCAAGGTATTCTTTAAGTAAGTTTGAAGATCATTTGGAATTCAAAAATGTTCAAGATGTTTTGACCATTTTTTGGAAAGTTTGAGTTTGTTGATATTGTTGTTAAAGAGGTGAAATGCTATAGCCAGTTTGGTAGGAGGTCTAGTCCTTTTTTTTTTACAAGAGTTATGTCTCATACTTCCTAAAAACTCATAGAAATACATGAATGTTGTTTACAAATGCAAATTCATGTTTAAGTCCAAGTTATTTTCACGAGACAAGTCTCATTTGAAACTTCAAATTAATTCAAGGTATCCGACTTCGGATTAAATTCACAAGATTTGATTGGTCCATTTTCGAATTAAGAGGTACGTTTAATTCAAAGGAAGTTTTGGTAAGGTGGATCCAATTGTTTATAATTATGGTCTCAAGTTTGCCTTAAAAGTAATTCAAGTTGTTGGAAATATATTCAGAGGACGAAATGAGTTTCAATTTCTACGAACCTTTCCAAATCCCAAGTTCAAATCATATCACAATGAACAATGACTATAATTCTTTCATATCAATGGGTACATCAACGTTCAAGTTAGATCTAATTTGGGATTGGAATTTTCCTATTCATGGAAACACAACCGTGTGCAAATATAAAAAGAAGTGTTAGAGCTGGTCAAACATGAGCTCGCTTTATTCACATAGTTTGAACAGATTTAATGCTCTCACCAGGTACATAGAAAAGGAAATAAGCAGCACTATACCAGAAATTTTACATACATTAAAAAAAAACTTCAAAGATGCTTGGGTTATGGAGAACAGATTTGGTGGAGATTGCCTTGACAATTAGGTGACCCGGCTGCGATAAAATTCATTGACAGACCCTGCCGCCCTTCTTGCACACGGCCTTGATGCTTGTGGAGAGAATTACCGTGACAACATACACGGTTTGTCTGATACCGAAAACCAAGTTTGGCATTGTTAGGATTTGGTGAGCCAAAAGTTATACACATTGAACTCTTGTGGATGTTGTGAAAGAACTTTCCCACCATGTAAGGGCATATTCAGATGCACTGCAAATACCATGAAATAGTCATTGTTAGCCACAAGACAATACGCTTCAGTAAGATTAATTTGATCGAACCATAACTGCAAACTGATGTAACAATAATAACATGATAACAGGGACATCCTTCTAAATTTATAACAGATGAGCTATCTCATGCTAATGGCTACTCAAGGAGTGTGGGTTGGTACAAACGTCAACAGCGGAAAACAGAGATTTGACAAAGAAATACTGCAAAGAAAATAGAAAGCGACTATTTCAAATTATATTACTTTAAGTCATAAATAATAAGAAGGGGAATACTTATAATTACGATGACATTTACCTTCATTTTTCGACTATTACCAAAGGTTACAGTACTGCTGAAGTTTCTGTCTGATGTACTTGCAGCAATTGTGAATACCCATGGAGCTGCGTTTACCACACTGCCCGGTGTTGGTCCACCCTTTCCAACAGAACCAACCTGCATCATCACAGTAGAAGAAATTTAGGATTTCAGAATGCCTTCATGCTACGGTATTCTAACAACAACCGTCGGTATATGCTCGAAGCAAATAAAATCAGATCCAAGTGGGAAAAGCTCAATTAACTATATTAATGCTTAAACACCAACTATAAGAAACTTCAAAAAAAACCATCAAGCTTAATTCATGTACCGTACTTCAACCATCTTTAGTCTCCACCAATCTATCCAAGTTCTTTGCTGCTCTTTGGTCAGACCGGGCCGTCAAGACAGTATATGGTAGCCTGCCTGTGAAAGAAAAAACCACGACGAGGACCATTAAAAGATCAAGTTGAGAAGGAAATGATAGTCACGATAACTTTTCTTACTTATCATTGAAGCAATAGCCCAAAAGTTTGCACATTACAAGTCCTTGGTACATTGCCAAAGTTCAGTAATGCATAAGTTACACAAAATTTCAGACGCCTTAAAATCTGAATACAAGTCGAGTTCACTCACCTGGAGAGAGAGGGTATCGCAAGGAAGGATTAGACTTAACATTGTGGAAAATACGACGAGATCCGTGGCTGCATCCACTTTGGCTCACCTGCAAAGTGGATTAAATCAGTCTCATGACATAGCAAGTTTCCAACCCATTTGTTGGATTGAGAGAAAACCATTTGAAGAAATTTGGATTTATTTGACAATCAAAATGAAGGTAGATGCAACAAGTACCTTCAGACCACTTCATAGGATTTCATCTGCACAAAGCTGCAACAAGTGGACGGGCAATTTGAACTAATTCGTACCTCATCAGCAACATTAACGACTTATTTTAGCATTAAGAAGAGGCAAGAACTCAGTATGGTAGTGTTCTCTGCAATAGGGAGAATGAGTCAGAATTGGACATTGTCATAAATTGAAACGGCAGGTTGGAATAAGGAAATAAAACAAGAAAAAGGATGTTATGGATAGAGTAATCACCAAAGCTTTCTCCAAGACATTCTCCCAAACACGATCAAGCCTGTCACAATGAAAGGAAAATTAATCAGAATCCAACATAATCAAACATAATTCAAAACATTCCCAAAGCGGTACACAAGCAGGCTGAATTGAAAAGGGAAAGAAATTTGAAGATGTTTAGACATGTTGGGCCGAAAACGGCAAGTTTCAGCACAGTTGTTCGTGGCAATTACACACTACCAGATATGTTCAAACCAAAAGAACAAGAATCAATATATATTTCCTAAACCAGCAAGACATGCTCAAACAATGTTTAAAAACATTCCAAGACAGGAATAGACAAAGCAGTTCTCATATTCAATTGCAAGATCATAAATTTAATCACTCAAGGCCTATATAAAGAGAAGATTACCACACAACAAGGGGAAGAAACAAAAAAAATCCTTCACAGTCATACCCTGCCAATTCTCCAAACGCACCACTCAACAACCAAACACCAAAAACCTTCATCAAATAGCCATTCAGAAATCAAATTCAAAACATTCAGAAATCAAATTCAAAGTGATCACAACCAGAAATCAAACATTTACCATTCATAAACAAACCCGTTTCATATCATCAAACCTGTACGCACGCACGCAAGGCCAAGAACATCGTCGCAACATACACACATACAACAACAAGAGCGCAACAAAATACGAAAACGCAGAATGAAGAAAACTCATCTCTAATTGAGGATTGTGAGTCTTTGACCGCGACCCTCAATCTTCAACAGTCGGCGGCATCTTCTGTTTGTCTTTATTTTAAATCTTGTACTTGTAATCATCAAAACAATAATGAAATCGGGGTATCGGGATTGCTGGGGGTGGGGTTTTGTTTGTGCTTGATCAAGAGAGAAAAATGAAAGAGAGTATGAGAGAAGAAAAGAGAGTCTGAGAGAGGAGAGACATCATTTTTCTTTTGTGATAACATGTGTTTCCCCACACGCACACACCACACGGTAGAGATCAGAGGGCCCATCATGGACTCTCTCTCCATGACCACGCCAGATCCCTCCGTTAATAATATTTCTTTTTTAATAAAAACTTGGTTGTAGCTAATTCTTAAAATAAAATTTAGAGTTTTTTTAATAAAAGCATAACTCTTTTTTTAACTAAATTTTCTATAATTTAAAACCTTGGTTAACCTTTTTTTAGTTAATTGGTAGAAACCCTTAATAAAACTTTTATTTATATTAAAACTAAAATCCTCTTTTCATTAACAAGAACTTTATTATTTTATAATATTGAAAACCTTTTTGTAAGATAGTAATTCAAACCCCTTTTATTATTTCTTTTTTTTATTTATTTAACTTTTATAACTTAAAAGAAGTATGTAATAATGAGATTTTTTTACTAAAATAATAAAATTAAAACTCTCTTTAATAAGAAAAATTCTAAAACTAAAAATAACTTTTGAAATAATTAACTTTAATAAGAAAACCCTTTTATTAATTTGCCTCTAAATTAATCAATAAATAAACTTTAAATAATTAAAACCTTTTGATAATTATCTTTAAGTATAATTCTAATTTAATAATAAACTTTTTTTTAAATAAGATAATCTTTAGCATATTTCCCTTAATAATAATAAACCTTAAAATCAAATCAACTCTTTTTCTCAATAAATCAAAAACTCATTTAGAATCTCTCGCGCCCGAGTGTACGCTTGCGTGTTTATCTGTTTACTATGCCTCTATTTGAATGTATGCTTTGTATGTCTAAGCCCTTTCAAAAATTAAAACTCTCGATCCAACGTCGAGCCAATTTTCCACCCATATAAGTCGATCGCCTTCGGGCATCGCATTCAACCTACTGATCACAAGACACAAGTCTAGCATCACTTTGCTAGCACCCTCGCCGAAATAACATTAATATAATCGATTGCATTAATATCCAAGGGAAAATCCCATGCATGATAACCATGTTATTGTGCATGGTGCACATCATTTGCATCATAATTGAAACCTTAAGATAAGTCAATTAGATAACTTAGGATAGATTTCCTAGGTTAGTCCCCCCCTCAACTTTGATTAAAAAAATCAAATTTTAGCCCACCTAATTCTCCACACAAGAGAGTTAGATGTTAATCATCTCAAAGAAGGGACATACAATCCCATACCCCACAAATACAAACAATTTTCAAAAAAACTGTGGTGGTTTCTTAAGATGATGACTCATCTTCTCTCCTAAACCTTTAAACAACTTTAGAATCCTTTAGAGAGGAACTACAAGTGCTCTGATTCCCTCCTAACAGGATATGTAGGCACAAGATGCGATATCTTGTCGAGCACACTTAGGAATAAAAATAATAAATCACTTACCCTTAAACCCTTAGCAAAATAGATAACAAATAACATAAAATAAATCAAGAGGTTCCTGTAGAGTACTACAGATATCTAAGGTGCTAACACCTTCCCTAGGTATAACCAACCCCCGAACTTAGAATCTTAGTGCATTTGCATTGCATTGTGGGAATTCGGTTTTTCTCCCTTCCATTGGATAAAATCAAAGACCGGTGGTTACATTAAAAATGCGATCCTAGTTAACAAATAACTACGGTATCCAATTTTCACCGCGACAGGTCACATCAGTACTCAGTGTAAGAAGCCGAAGAAGACTGCTACTGCGACTCAGACTAATGGTAGAGTGTTTGCTTTGAGTGGTTCAGAGGTTCCTAAGAAGGATAATTTGATTCAAGGTACTTGTTTTATTAATAACGTTGAGTTATTCGTTATTATTGATACTGGTGCTACTCACTCGTTTATTTTGCTTGAATGTGCTAAAGGACTGGGCTTGAAATTGTCTAATATGAATGGTAGTATGGTAATAGAGACTAATGCTAATGTTTCTGTTACTACTACTTTTGTGTGTTCGAGATGTCCCTTGATGATTTTCGGGAAAAGTTTTGTGATGGATTTGGTGTGTTTGCCCTTGTACCAAATCGATGTGATTCTGGGGATGAACTAGTTGGAGTTCAACTATGTTCACATCAACTGTTATAATAAGACTATGGAGTTTCCTGAGTTTGGCGATAATGGAGAGTTGATGTTCCTGTATGCTAAGCAAGTAGACGAACTCTTAGAGGACGAAGCATTGATGTTTGTGCTGTTTGCATCGTTACAAGTTGATCGTGAAGCTGCGAGTGTCGAGTTACCTGTCGTCTGTGAATTCCCATAAGTGTTTCTGGATGACATAAGTGATTTTCCTCCAGAACGTGAAGTAGAGTTTGCGGTTGATTTGATACCAGGTACGAGTCCGGTGTCAATGGCTCCTTACCGGATGTTAGCTTCTGATTTAAGTGAATTGAAGAAACAACTGGAAGAATTGCTTGAGAAGAAGTTTGTTCGACCGAGTGTTTCTCCGTGGGGTGCTCCTGTGTTGTTAGTGAAGAAGAAAGATGGTAGTATGAGGTTGTGTGTTGATTATCGATAGTTGAATAAGGTGACTATCAAGAATAAGTATCCACTTTCGAGGATTGACGACTTGATGAATCAACTAGTAGGAGCTTGTGTGTTCAGTAAGATTGAATTAAGGTATGGTTATCATCAGATTCGTGTTAAGGCTGATGACATTCCAAAGACAGCTTTCAGGATGAGGTATGGTCACTATGAATACACGGTAATGTCGTTTGGTGTATCCAATGCACCTGGTTTGTTTATGGAATATATGAATAAGATTTTTCATGAGTATTTGGACAAGTTTGTTGTGGTTTTCATTGATGATATTCTGATATACTCTAAATCTGAAGAAGAGCACGTTGAGCATTTGAGGACTGTGTTGCGAGTTTTGAAAGAGAATAAGTTATATGCAAAATTTTTGAAATGTGAATTTTAGTTGAAAGTGGTGAGTTTTCTTGGCCATGTGATTTTAAGTGGCGGGATTGTTATTGATCCTTCTAAGATCGATGTTGTGCTACAGTGGGAGACTCCGAAGTCTGCTACTGAGATACAAAGTTTTCTTGGGTTGGCAGGTTACTATCGCAAGTTCATAGAAGGTTTTTCCAGGTTGATGTTAGCATTGACGCAGTTAACTCGTAAGGGTCAGGCTTAAGTGTGAGATGTTGCATGTGAAGAGAGTTTTGTCGAATTGAAGAAGAGATTGACGAACACTCCGGTTTTGATTTTGCCTAATCCGAATGAATCTTTTATGGTGTATTGTGATGCTTCGAAGATGGGTCTTGGTGGAGTGTTGATGCAGAATGGATAAGTTGTTGCTTATGCTTCGAGACAATTGAGAGTTCATGAAAGGAATTATCCTACGCATGACTTAGAATTGGCAGCTGCGGTGTTCGTGTTGAAAATTTGGAGACATTACCTTTTTGGCTCTAAATTCGAAGTGTTCAGCGATCATAAGAGTTTGAAGTAATTATTCGATCAGAAAGAGTTGAATATGAGGCAGAGGAGGTGGTTGGAATTGCTGAAAGACTATGATTTCGATTTAAATTACCATTCTGGTAAGGCAAATGTGGTGGCCGATGCATTGAGCGGAAATTCATTGCATATGTCCATGCTTATGGTGAGAGAGTTGGAGTTAATTGAGCAATTATGATATTTGAGTTTGGTATGTGAAGAGACTCCTGACAGTGTGAAGTTGGGTATGTTGAAGTTGACTAGTGGTATTCTAGAAGAGATCAGAGTGGGACAACAATCTGATTTGAAGCTGGTTGATCAGGCAACTTTGATTAACCAGGGTAACAGAGGTGAATTCCGGATTGATGAGGATGGTGTGATGAGGTTCAGAGACAGAGTGTGTGTTCCAGATGTTCCCGAAATTAAGAAAAGTATTCTTGGAGAAGGACATCGAAGTAGATTAAGTATTCATCCCGGTGCTACGAAGATGTACCAGGATTTACAGAAACTGTTTTGGTGGCCAGGTATGAAGAAGGACATTGCTGAATTTGTTTATGCCTGTTTGATTTGTCAGAAGTCCAAGATCGAACATCAGAAGCCTTTGGGTATGATGCAACCGTTGAATATTCTAGAATGTAAATGGGATAGTATTTCCATGGATTTTGTGTCGGGATTGCCGAAGACTACAAAAGGGAATAACTCTATTTGGGTGATTGTAGATAGGTTGACTAAATCGGCTCATTTCTTGCCGATGAAGATTAACCATTCTATGCAGAAGTTAGCTGAGATGTACATTGAGGAGATTGTGAAGTTTCATGGGATTCCTTCAAGTATTGTGTCGTACAGAGACTCAAGATTTACGTCGAGGTTCTGGAAAAGTTTACAAGACGCTTTGGGTACTTAGTTGAGGATGAGTTCTGCATATCATCCACAGACGGATGGCCTGACAGAGAGGATTATCCATTCTTTGGAGGATTTACTAAGGGCTTGTGTGTTGGATCAAGGGGGATCTTGGGATAGCCATTTGTCGTTGATTGAGTTCACATACAACAATAGTTTCCATGCTAGTATTGGGATGGCACCGTATGAAGCTTTGTATGGAATGAGGTGTAGAACTCCTTTGTGTTGGTATGAATCGGGTGAGAGTACTGTACTCAGACCTGAAATTATGCAGGAGACGACTGAGAAGATTAAGATGATCCAAGAAAGGGTGAAAGCTTCACAGAGTTGTCATAAAAGCTATCATGATAATAGGAGGAAAGCACTTGAATTCCAAGGGGGAGATCACGTGTGTTTGAGGGTTACGTCGGTGACTGGTGTGGGACGAGCCTTGAAGTCGAGGAAGCTCACTCCATGTTTTATTGGTCCGTATCAGATTTTGCAGAGGATAAGGGAGGTAGCCTATCATATTGCTTTACCGTCATCGCTTGCGAATTTGCATGATGTGTTCCATGTGTCTCAGTTGAGAAAGTACATTCCAGATCCATCGCATGTGATTCAGATGGATGACGTGTAAGTGAGGGATAATCTGACCGTTGAAGCATTAACTGTGCGGATAGATGGAAGAAAAATGAAGCAACTACAGGGTAAAGATATATCTTTGGTGAAGGTGTTATAGGGTGGACCAGCCGGTGAAAGTTGGACTTGGGAACGTGAAGATCAGATGAAGGAGTCGTATCCGACTCAGTTTCCTCCAGGTAATTTTCGAGGACGAAAATTCTTTAAGTGGGGGAGAGTTGTAACACCCCGAAATCAATAGAATATTTATTTAATTGGTTTATTATAAATATTTGTATTTTCTGTGAATTTTTGATGAATTATTTTGATGACTGGTGTCTTGTTGTTGTGGGATACTATGAGGTTAAGGGGATGCTGAGGGTATTTAGAAGTAAGAAGGTATTAATATTATCTTAGTAATAATAATGTGGAATTATGTCAAATATTACTACTATTATTATTATTATTTTAAAAAATAAATAAAAAGGAAGGGTTAAGTGGTAATTGTGCGAGAATAAGTGAGAACAATGGTGGAAAAGAGTATTTAGGGGTCCTAGGGGTAAGTTAGACAAAAGGGAAAGGGAGAGTGGAGAAGTTCAGTTTGTATGATCGAATTTTGGGAAAATGCTCTGAAGAAAAAGAGAAGAACGCTAGGGCTCAGAGAGAATCTGGAAGAACTCAAAGAGGAGAATTCAGAAGTGATTTTCTAAGGTATGGGGAGAAATCTTTTATCATTATAATTGATATAGGTGTAGAAACATGTAAGTAGTAGGTTTTCTGGGAATTTGATGAGTTCATGTCGAGATTTAAGGTTTCGGGACGTAATCGATGTTAGGAATAAACCTATGTGTATGTATTGGGATTGTTGTGTCGTGCTATGATGAATTCTGATGAAAAGTGGTTGATTTGGTGCAATAGTCGCAGACCTCTTAGGGTCTGAGTTAGTGCAGAAATGCAACTGAGAGTTGCAGGTTCGCGCATTTTTGCCGGGCGAAATTTCCAGCTTGCCGGGCGAAGCGAATTTGCCCCAACCTCGCCAGGCGAAAGGGAAGCGAAAGGGAAGTATGAATAAAGGGGTTTCTGGATCTTATATGGGGAAGCTGTTTCGCCCTAGCTTCGTCGGGCGAACACCCAGGCGAGTCAGTGGCTTCGCCAGGCGAGAGAGAGGCGAAGGAAGAGTTGAAATTGTGAGCTACTGGAATTTATATGGGGAAGTTGTCTCGCCCCTACTTCACCAGGCGAAACCCTAGCGAACGCGCTGCTTCGCCGGACGAGCTCCAAGCGAGCAGGAGCAGTGGGTTTGTTTTGATTTATTTTCTTTTCTACCTTGTGTTGCTTTGTGTCTTGATGATTGATGATAATTTTTTATGCATGATGATGATGTGATAACATGATGATTTATGTCGATCTTTGATGTATGTTAATGATGTATTACCATGAAGCTTGATGAGAGTTTATGATGAGGATATACATGTTGATGCTTATACGTGCTATGTGAAGTATTATGACGATTTTATGAATGATGATGCACTGTGACGATTTTGTGACGATGACGATTTATGACGTTTACATCATGCATTCATAGCATTCTAGAACTTCGGTCTAGTGACGGTTTTAGGACTTCGGTCCAGCGGTGGATTCAACCCCATTGTGCGGATTGGAGTGTATGACATTGCTCTGGTTCTTGTGTAGAATCGATTCTATTGGTGGGGATTTTTGGAGGGTGATGGCCTAGTGTCCATCAATTATGACAATTTGGTACCACATGCATGAGTTTGTGTATGCATTTCATATTTATGTGGCATTGTGTGTTTGTGAATGATGATGTGATTGATGACATGACTGTAACGATGTACGATGATGATGATGATGCATTAATGATGATGTTGGATATTCTGATGAATACTATAGTACTGTTTCTTATCTTATATCTTGTATAATGGTTTATGATTACTCACCCTGCCTGTTTGAATGTTACCTCCACGTGGGTAACGTGTAGGTGATCGGGATTAGCTTTTGGTGCATGAAGGTTTTGACTCGAAGTACTTTTGGTTATTTTGGTCGATTTAGCGGGTCTTGCTCTGATATGTAACATCAAGTCGGGATGTTTGAGTCGAACCATAGTGTTCTTTTATTTGGTGATATTATGATGTTTTGAGTTTTGATTTTAAAACCTTTGTATTATTTTTAAAATTTATGATGCTTATGAAGTTTCCGCTGCGATGTATTCAAATTAATTTTGATGTTTAACCCGTGTTACGGAGCAGGTTAATGCTATTATGATGTTATGAAGAAATGTGACGCCTTTGTGGTGAATTTACTTTGGTAATTGTTGTTATTTTATTTGTGAATGTCTGTTGGGTAGAAGGGTGTTACATTAGTGGTATCAGAGCAGGTCAGTCTGTCCGACCAGGTGTTGTATGATGTCATTTCCCAGTCAGTCGATGAGTGTGTGTACAATGTCGATGTTTTGTTTCTTCTAATGTTGTTTGGTGGTGTTCAGAATGGCAGGAAGAAATGACCGTGCTATTACTGACGCGCTGGAATCACTTGCTCTGGTAATTGTTGTTATTTTATTCGTGAATGTCTGTTGGGTAGAAGGGTGTTACAAAGAGCATGTTCTGACGGTGGAAGTCATTCAACCATCATTGTGAAGTAACCCTTCTTTTAACGTTATAGAGTTCACTGAGTGTTGTCTCCCATTTCTAGAGAAGTTTACAGGTGATTATCAGGAACTCCTAAACAAGTCTCTTTCTCAATTGATGACACATTTTGAAATTTAAATGTTGGGTTGCGTCTTGGTGGATAGAGTTTAGCAAGAAAAGCATCTGCAAATGGCTGGTAAATTGAATTCCCAAATTCCTTTCATCGTATGGCGTCTCCAAGAGCATCATAGGGTGCTCTCAACCTTGGTAAACGAGTAAAATGATTTGAAGGACCTCCTCAAAAAGGTGCACGACAAGAAAAACTGCATTTAGATAGGGGTTTAACCCCTCACTAAAGCAAAAAAAACCATCACAAAACATCAATTTGAAGAGGATATGACCCCTAGCTAACCAGGGCATCACAAATTAATGGCTAGGGGATAAGCCCCTCGCAAATTTGGCAGGGGATAAGCCCCTTGCAAATTTCCATTAAAAAAATTCAGCCTGCTCCGCTGCAGGTATAGACACATACTAGTGCCACAGAGTGGCACAGACATGTCAGATGATTTGCTAGAGGATAAACCCCTAGCTAAAGCACCTGCATTATGCATTTAGTGCGGGGTAAAACCCCTAGCCGTTTGTGTCAAACTTTTGTGAGGGGGTAAAGCCCCTAGCAAATTGTCTTACATTTTGGAATTTGTGAGGGGTAGAACCTCTAGCTAATGAATATAATATTATTATTAAAATTTATAATTATATTATTTTAATTATATTATTATAATTAGTATAATATAATTATATAATAAATTATTATTAAAATTTATAATTATATTATTATAATTAGAATAATATAATTATATAATACATAAATATATATATTTTTAAATTTTGTAAAATATAATAATTTATAATTAAAAGTACAATAAAATTAAATATCCATATCCATCATCAAAATAAAAATAATTCATGACAAAAATAAAATAAAATATAAAAATACATATTAAAAGTTTCATATTTAAACAAATTTAATCAACTTCTTCATCATCCTTCTCACCTTCCTCATCTCTTTCTCCAACATCTTGATTCATATGCAAGGCCATAAATTGATCAAATTTCTGTGTGCGCTCATTTGCAATCTGCATTGCTTCCTCATACTTCGCTGTTTTCCTCCTCAATTCTTCCTTAATCTCTGCTTTTCTTCTCCTCATTTCCTCCATCTCTGCTTGTCTTGCTGCTGCTTCGCGTGCTGCCTCGATCTGCGCCATGTTTCTCACAATTTCAAGCATATTAGCGGTTAATATAGGAGGGCGTGATGATCCAACTACGATAGAACTAATAATATTCCATACCGCACATGTGTAATGTTGCTCGTGTTTAAATTTAAATTTAAGAAAAGGGGAATTGATCTATCGACAAACATATGACTATATTGATCTAACTAATATATCACATAAATTTAAGATATACTTTTTTTTCTAAAAAAAATATATATTTTTTAATACATATGTTTGATACATTATTTATGTTTTTTTTTGAAATGAGAGAAATATATTAATTTCAAAAAAATAGTACAAGCACAAGAAAGGCGACCAAAGACGGTCCAGTCACAGCCAAAAGACTCAGCAACTCACCCTAAACAAAAGTTTACATAAGTAAATTGGCTAAATGAACTCTAAACTTAACGTTTTGCCAAACTCTATGAACTACACAATCTTTGATGTCCCTAATGACTACAGCTTTATCAACATGACCATCAAAATTGTTCTATTTCTAAAACTCCAAATGCCATAAACAACTTCTGTAAAAACAGTCTTCAGCATTTCCTTTTTCCAGCCTTTACCCTTTGTAGCCTGCACTATCTAAGACAATTCCTCATCCCATCTTTTAGGTATATGGGGTATCTCAAGCCATTCAAGGAAGTGTTCCCATATGTCCCTTGTACCGCTGCAGTCAAAGAGTAAGTGTCCAATGGTCTCAGCTTCATTGTTACATAATCTACAGCAGTCATCATTGAGTAATCCAAGATTATGCAATCTTGCTTTTATAGGCAAACGACCATGGCAAGTCAGCCATAAGTTCTGTACTGCTGGGGGTCTGGCTATGTTGTGGTAAAGCAAAGAATTCCAGCTAGAAGCATTATTATCTTCAATGAGCAAAAGATAAGTTTTCATCATGTAAAACTTCTTGTTCATAATCATGGAGTCCCATAGATTTTGAATCTTCACAATCAAATGCCTTTGCTGCAAAATATTAATCAAAATCCAAGAACACCTACTACTATCCTCTGTACAGTCGAATACATCACCACCTTTTAAATAATAGATGTAGACCCATTTTACCCAAAGGTTGTCACTTTTAAGACAAATACACCACAAACATTTCAACAGGGCAACAATATTCCAAATCTCAAGATTTATAACATTCAATCCTCCATTTTTGATAGGGCTACATACCTTTTTCCATGAAACAAGACTTTTTCTACTAATCTTATCCTTTCCTGTCCAAACGAAAGAGCGACAAATTGCATCAATCTTGTGTACAACCATTTTAGGCAGAGGAAGACAACTCATCCAATAATGTGATATAGCTTGAGAAATACTCTTGACAAGCTGAACTCTCCCTGCAGCACTGAGTAGATGAGCAGACCAGTGTTTACATCTTGCAGTTATCTTATATATCAGAGGCATATAGTGATCTACTTTCAACCTTTTACTAGATAGAGGCACCCCCAGGTATCTAATAGGTAACTTACCTTTTTCAAAACCAGTTTGTATCTTGATAGCTTGAACAATGTCATCTGCCATACCTACACAAAACATTTTACATTTGGCTGGATTAATGATCAGACCTGTAGAGTCAGAAAACAGTTGGAAAGCTTCAAGGATCATCTCAATGGATACTTTATCACCTCTGCTAAACAATAAAATGTCATCTACAAAAGAGAGGTGAGTCAGACCAAGCTTTTCACATTTACTGTGATGATTAAAGTTTGAATTTTTCTGCATCTTCACCATGACTCTGTTCAAATATTCCATCATTATCACAAACAATAATGGGGAGATAGGGTCTCCCAGTCTAATACCTCTTTTGGAATTCAAAATCTCAGTCAATTCTCCACTAACATTGAATCTGTAGCTGACAGTACTAACTACATTCATAATCCAAGCAGTAAATATGTTAGGTATCCCTATCTCATTTAGAACAAGCTCCAAAGCATTCAATCAATCTTATCATATGCTTTTTGAAGATCTAATTGAAGCATACATCTAGGAGTCCCCCTTGTCTATCATAGCCTCTCATCAGTTCAAAAGCCAAGAGAATGTGATTGTAAACAATTTGCCCTGGGATGAAAGCAGCTTGACTTTGATGAATAACCTTTTGTAGCACCTTACCTAGTCTATTAGTCATTATTTTAGAAATGACCTTATAGAAGGTAGTGCATCTTGCTATAGGTCTATAGTCCTTTACATACTTCACATTCTCATTTTTGGGGATAAGGGTCACAACAGTGCAATTGAATTCTTTGGTCAATAGTCCTCCATCAAAGAACTCATGAACAACCTTAATAAAATCTTCCCTTATAATTGACCAACTAGCCTTGAAAAATTTCGCCCCAAAGCCATCAATGCCAGGAGACTTCAAATCGCCTATGTCTTTCAATGCATCTGTTATTTCCTTTTCTGATATCTGGGCAATCAGTCTATCACCATCCTCCTTAGTTATTTGTATCCCTTTTCTCATAGCATCTACATCAATGTGTCTAGTAGTGTTGACTTTAGTACCCATCAGCCCTCTGTAGTAGTCCAATATCTCTTGGTGGATCTCATTCTGATTATCAATGCAAGTGTCATCAGTTTTGAATAGAGTAGTCAGATTATTAGTATGATGTTTAGCCTTGATAGTTGCATGGAAATAGGAATTATTCCCATCACCCAATCAAAGCCAGTCAATCTTTGCCCTTTGGACCAGAATTCTCTCTTCAATATCATTCCAGTGCATCACTTTAAGTGTACAGCTTCTTATCTTCTCAGTCAAGTGACTATCCATTCTATTATGAATAAGATCCTCTTGAGCCTTCTCCAATTCATTTCTAGCATTTTCCAACTGGTACCTTACTTTAAAATTCTGCTTACTAAACATACTCAAATCTCTTTGAAGTCTTTTTAATTTCTTCCAAAGCACAGTCATGGGATTACCATAAACCTGTTTACTCCAGCTTCTTTTGACAACATCATCATAACCCATCATCTCAACTAAATAGTTGTTAAATCTAAATATGCTTTTTCTCTTCTGAGTATGAGTAGTATCTTCCACACATAACATTGCATGATCAGACACATTGGGGGGAAGGATCTTCAGCTGTTTATCAATATTATCTTGGAACCATGTTGCATTACCAATAAGTCTATCTAAAATAGAATAACTTACAAATTATATACTTTTATGATAAATTCATACTTTCAATAAATATATTACCAAAATATATTACATACTTTCTATATAAAAAGTGTATATGAATATATATAATTTATTCTTTTGTAAAAATATGTAATATATTTCTTAAACTAATTTTACAAATTTATAGATAATAAAATATACAATAATATTATATATTATGTTTCTACAAATTTATATACTTTAAAACATATTTTAACTTACAAATTATATACTTATATGTTTCTACAAATATTATATAATATGTTTCTACAAATTTACATACTTTAAAATATATAATATGTTTCTACAAATTTACAAATTATAACATATTTCCTATAAATATATTACTAAAACATATTTGTTTCGGACTGGGCCGACACTTGTCCAACTGTCGGGCAGGCCCAACCCAATACTGGGACGGCCCAATATAGTCCCTCCAATAGCCAGTGTCGGACACAACCCTGTTAGCACCGAGCACGCTCGTGTCTTCCCCGCGTCGGCCACGTAGCAGACACCACTGTCGAGCAGAAGCTCAGAGCCGAGGAGAACACCTCTCTCCTCGGCCTCCACGTACTCCTCCCCGCAAGGACACGTCACCTTGTAACCTCCCAACTGCGAAGGAATCAGTCTACCCATCTTCCAGAGATCTCGGGACCGTTACCCCAGGGCGAAGACCACGTACTGGTCTTCCCTACGCCACGTAAGCCCTGGCAGTTGCTTGGATCGGGCCTTGCAATCTAGCCCAGTGCAGGTAACCGTTGGCCCCGCGCTGGGGGCTTTCCATAAATACTCTCTCACTTGAGAGGGTCAGATTACGTTCTCTTTTACTCACCTATACTCTGTACTTGCTTGTCGTAGTTGACTTTGGCATCGGAGTGCCTTGCAGGTACACCCCCCTCCGCCGTATCATCCTCACCGGAGCCGAAGATTTCACGATGCTGCTGGGCACTGTCACACTGTCTGATCCAGGTACGATCAGTGGTGCCGTCTGTGGAAACTACTGCTTCACCGTTTTTCCTTCATCGTTAAACCAAAGCAAATCTCTCTTTTTGTAACAAACATGGCCAACAACCAGGCTGGAAACAAAGCTCCGGACACCGTCTTCACGCAACCTGAAAACGGAGACCACCGTGAAGACAACTGATCAGAAAAATAGCAAGTGTACTATTTTTACTGATGTAGTAATAAGTGGGGTTATCCCCAGAATCGATCTCTCGAGGACTGCGTGTAATTGTAAGTGCAGATGTTATTTCAATCAAACAAAAGTTCCTTTTGGGGGTTTTGATTTTGAAAATAATTATAATAACAGTATATGAAATAAGCAGAACGAGTAAAAATGACTTAAACAAATATGAGAAACATGCCAGGGCAAGGTGTATGAAATTCCTTATAATAATAACAATCCTTATTTTTTAAAATCATCGCTTGAACCAATCATTACCGGCTCTTAAGAATATTTTTCTCTAATTCCTTAGTAGAAAAACCTTTGGTATTCTCCCTATACCCCAGTTCCTTAGCAGTATAGAAAGAATATCAAGCACCTATTTTTATCAAAAGCTTTACGGTTACTATAGGGTATCCCTATTCCTAGGCGATATCTACTATAGTATTATCATATAAAAAGCGTTAACAGTGGTTTGTCCGAACCAAGGTTAACCGTAAATCAAATCCTATTTTCCAATATGGACAAGCATTAAGAACATTATACAATAAACATGATTATGAGAAAGCAGTGAAATTTCTATTGCAAAGGGAAAATTGTCATTACAGGGAAAATCAGGGACACCCCTTGGCATTGGGGGGTTTAGCCTCTTATAGTATTAAGAACAAAAACAAAAAGAAAATTAAAGATAGACATTACAATTTGATTGGAGGAAAACTGATTCTTCAATCGCTTCCGCTCATGAACGATCGTCTTCTCCAAATCTCCTTGATCACCTCACTCTAAAGTCAATTGTTCGTCCCAATAAAAAAAGTCCTTTCTTTTTCCTCAAAACCTAGCCTAAGTAGTTCCAGATCAAACATAACAGTGTGCAATACCCAGAATACCCCTCAGGACACTTAACTAAAAAAAAAAAGAAAAATCACAAAATTGTCTCTCCCAGGCTTGCTGACACGGGCCGTGTCAGCTGACACGGGAATCTGTGTCAGCCCTCTGACTCTCTGTACAAAAATTCTTCCACTCCAGGTGTGCTGACATAGGCCGTGTCAGCTGACACGGGCCGTGTCAGCTCTCTGACTTCAGCCCAAATCTTCAATTTCAAATGCGTGTTGCTCTAGACCTGCTGACACGGTCTGTGTCAGGTGACACGGGCACCTGTGTCAGCCCACTGTCTTCATTCCAATTTCATTCCGAATTTTGAGATTTTTCTCGATTTTTCTCTCTGATTCTTCCTGAATGTTTATGTGAACCTGAAAACACTAAAGAACACAACCAAGGCATAAAATGCGGTAAAAGAGATATAAAACAAATAAACAATAACAAAATAGTAACTAAAACAAATAGCGAAATAACGTATGAAAACCTCTTATCAAACTCCCCCAAACTTAAACCGTTGCTTGGCCTCAAGCAACAAGCTTACATAAAAAAATTTCAGATCAAACGGTACATATCAAATGAAAGACTTGTGAAGGTAAGGTGTGTCTGTACTCATACGTGAGCCTTTGTTCCGATCAGCGAAAACTAGTTTTCTTGGTAATCGTCCGTTAACAAAGGTATTACACAAACACAAATCGCGGTAAAACCATGGACCTACATCCCCCTTTTCGGTTACCTCTCCAACTATGCTTTGGGCTTAAGTATTTTCTTCGATTTTCTACCCCTTTCATTCGGATAATCAGATTAAGGCATTTTTTCGTTTTCCCTCACATGTACAAGATTTATTGAAAGTTTTTCTAGGCACCATTATCTCTTTTTTTCTCGCTCTTTGGGGTTTATTAATCCACTTTGGGACGATAATTGAGACTCAACCGCCGTTAGGCTAAATAACCAGGTGAGGGTTACACAACTTAGAAGGACTAGTTGTCTTTATCGCTAATATTCACTTTTTCGGTGCCTTAAGTCATTATATCAATCAACCTTATACATGCAATTCTTTCTAGTCATGTCGGACTATCACTATGAACTAATCGGGGAATACTTCTCAAATCCAAGTACTATGGCACAAATATACACGTTGGACTCGCTTTCTTACTCTGGGGAATCTAGGGTGTTCAGGTCATTCCTAAGTTTTCAAACTTTCCCAATGTCCATAGTTCTAACTCCTCTTCCCTCAAACTCTATATACTTTCTTGACCATCTCAAAATCACAGTATTCATAAGAAAATTTTTTTACGGTTCTAATTCGGGGAGAATTCAGAGAGGTTTTCATAAAACAACACACAAAACAGACATGACCCGTACAACGAGGAAAAACTAAAAGCAGTAAATCCTCCCCCAAACTTGAACTACACATTGACCCCAATGTGTTAGAACAAGAGCGAGAGAGGTCACTCACATAGATCCTGATTCAGGATGCTGACGGTAATGCGACACCATTGCTACATCATCGTTTGCACATGTAGGATCCGGATTATTTCCTTCAACTAAAACAAAAACAAACAGCAAATAGAAAGTAATTAATCAGACAAGCGTGGTTTGCCTCCCACGTAGCGCTTCGTTTAACGTCGCATGGCTCGATGGGTTACTCCCCAATGCTATAGGGGGTACTTCAGCTTACACATTTTGTTGCTTTTGTTGCTTGACCTTTCCGCAACAGAGCACCGGTCAGAGTCAGGACTAAGAGCTACATTGTGATTCAACTCACATCCAACCTCCACATTCTTCCTTTGATGTTTTTTTCTCTTCTTTCTTTGATGCTTCTTCCTCTTATTGACTTCTTGACTGGATGTTGAAGTCTTGCTAGGTGCAAAAGATGACTCAGATGCTGCAACCTGACGGATTATTCCAGAGACTTTTTCAAGAAATGGTTTTAAGCTTTTGCTTTTTCCCATTGTTCGGATCATTCCAACTGAGGGGTGATTACTATCCTCTTGACCTTGCTTCTCGAGTTCCAACACTTTCAAGGTTACTTCTTCCTCAAAATATTTCAAGGTTAAAGTACCAGCCTCAATGTCCACACTGCACCGACTAGTCATCAAGAATGTTCGACCCAGTATGATAGTCGTCTCCTTATCCTCAGGTAGATCAATCATCTCAATGTCTACTGGATAGGTGAAGTTATCAATAGTCACAAGCACATCTTCTGCTAAGCTGTATGACTGCTTGGTTGTGAGGTAGGCAAACTTCAGATTTGTTCCCGTTTCACTTATTTTATTTATACCCAGCTTTTTGAAAATTGAGAGGGGCATGAGACTCACGCTAGAACCTGAATCAATCAAGACACTTTTAAACGTTCTATCCTTTATGGTACAGGGGATTGATACAGAACCAAGAACTTTCCGTTTGATTGGAATTCTCCGACCTTGTGATTCCCCACTACTCTCCTCACTTAGACTCTTTACCTCCTCTCCACTAGGCTTCTTTTTCCCAATGATCTCCTTCATGAATTTCTTATATAGAGGCATTTGTTCATGTGCTTCAAAGAAGGGCATATTAATCTCTAACTTTTTGACCAATGAGCTGAATTTCTCCAAGTCCTTTTCTGGTATCTCCTTCTTTGTCAATCTTGAGGGGTACGATAACTTGATCTTAGGTTTAACCACTTATTTTCTTTTCTCTTCGATTGACCTGGCTTCTTCTTCTGCAATTTCCTGGCTCCTTGTTGTAACAACATTGACATTCTCATGACTCTTCGGATTTGGTATGGTGGCGCTTGGGAGGGCGCCTGGTGCTTGAGAATTTGCAACTTGTTGAGCTATCTGACCCAATTGAACCTCCAGATTCTTTATAGAGGCTGTGGTATTCCTATAGCTATTCCGAGTCTCTTCCTGAAATTTCATGTTATGAGCTGCCATCTTCTCAATGGTAATCTCCCATTGTGCTTTTTGGGGAGGTTGTTGGTGCTCTGGGTATTGTTGTTGCTTCTGATCTTTCTAGGGGAAGTTAGGATGATTCTTTCACCCTGGATTATAAGTTTGAGCGTAGGGATTATTCTGCTTCAGGAATTTTATCTCTTTAATTTGTTGCAGAGTCGCAACACAATGTGCAGTATAATGGGGTCCACTACAAATCTCACAACTCATGGGTTGACCAGTTTGAACTTGTGCCACACTTTGAGTACCAAGATTCATCTTCTTAAGTCTTCTCTCTACCTCAGCTGCAATCTGGTCTTCCATCTTTACCACTTGCTCAGTAAGCTTTAAATCAATCAACTTTTCTGGTTGGCTCACACTGCAATCATACAACTCCAAATGCTCGTTAGCGGCTATGGCTTCAATGATCTTTTTGACACCAGTGGCTGTTGTAAAATTAGATGAGCCACCGACAGCTGTATCAATTAGTTGCTTAGTCTTTATCTGGAGGCCATTGACGAACACCTGCATCTGCTCAGTTTGATCCATGTTGTGAGTCGGACAGGTTACCAAAACTTTCTTGAACCTCTTGTATGCATCTCCGAGAGATTCTCTGTCCTTCTGTTTAAAGTTCACAATATCATATCTTTTTCGGATATAAACAGAGGCCAGAAAATACTCATTCAGAAATGCCTTCTCCATCTCTTCCCAAGTGGCAATACTCTCAGCAGGTAACGAGTAGAACCATTCTTCAGCCTCTTCCGCCAGAGTAAAAGGAAACATTCTTAACTTCTTTGCTTCCTCCGTGTGCCCCTCAATCTTGAGAGTGGTGCTCATAGTCAGAAATCTTTGCAGATGTTTGTTGGCATCTTCATTAACCTTTTCGGTGAAAGGTTTCCTCTCAAGTTGAGTGATGGTGCTAGGATGCAGCTGGAAATTCGGCACATTCACCGGTTGGTTCACAATGGTCAACCTACCAGCCGGTGCATTTGCCCCACCGTAATCGCCCAGAAGTCTCTCCGCTGGTTGATTTCTAGCCATGGTCACTGTATCTTTGTCTGACTCTGAACCTGAGTTTGAGTGCTTCGACGGTTCAGCTTCAGACGCTTCAAGTTTTGCTTGTCTACGCCTCTCATGTAGCGTTCTTTCAATTTCTGCGTCAAAAAGAAAATTTGCTGAGGATTGTCCTCGCATAAAAATGTTAGACGCAGATTAGTAGCAATAGTAATAATCCAAAAGTTATAAAAAATGAAAATAAAAATAACAGAAAAATAAAATTTTAGTCACAAAGTGACAAAATTCCAATTGACTTAACACAAGAACTTATATTTTGGCAGTCCCCGGTAACGGCGCCAAAAAGTTGATCGGAAAAATAACAAGTGTACTATTTTTACTGATGTAGTAATAAGTGGGGTTATCCCCATAATCGATCTCTCGAGGACTGCGTGTAATTGTAAGTGCAGATGTTATTACAATTAAATAAAAGTTCCTTTTGGGGGTTTTGATTTTGAAAATAATTATAATAACAGTATATGAAATAAGAAAAACGAGTAAAAATGACTTAAACAAATATGAGAAACATGCCAGGGCAAGGTGTATGAAATTCCTTATAATAACAGTCCTTATTTTTCAAAATTATCGCTTGAACCAATCATTACCGACTCTTAAGAATATTTTTCTCTAATTCCTTAGTAGAAAAACCTTTGGTATTCTCCCTATACCCCAATTCCTTAGTGGTATAGAAAGAATACCAAGCACTTATTTTTATCAAAAGCTTTACGGTTACTATAGGGTATCCCTATTCCTAGGCGATATCTACTATAGTATTATCGTATAAAAAGCGTTAACAGTGGTTTATCCGACCCAAGGTTAACCGTAAATCAAATCCTATTTTCCAATATGGACAAGCATTAAGAATATTATACGATAAACATGATTATGAGATAGCAGTGAAATTTCTATTGCAAAGGGAAAATTGTCATTACAGGGAAAATCAGAGACACCCCCTGGAATTGGGGGGTTTAGCCTCTCATAGTATTAAGAACAAAAACAAAAAGAAAATTAAAGATAGACATTACAATTTGATCGGAGGAAAACTGATTCTTCAATCGCTTCCGCTCATGAACGATCGTCTTCTCCAAATCTCCTTGATCACCTCACTCTAAAGTCAATTGTTCGTCCCAATAAAAAAAGTCCTTTCTTTTTCCTCAAAACCTAGCCTAAGTAGTTCCAGATCAAACATAACAATGTGCAATACCCAAAATACCCCTCAGGACACTTAACTCAAAAAAATAAGAAAAATCACAAAATTATCTCTCCCAGGCCTGCTGACACGGGCCGTGTCAGCCCTCTGACTCTCTGCGCAAAAATTCTTCCACTCCAGGTGTGCTGACACGGGCCGTGTCAGGTGACACGGGCACCCGTGTCAGCCCACTGTCTTCATTCCAATTTCATTCCGAATTTTGCGACTTTTCTCGATTTTTTGCTCCGATTCTTCCTGAATGTTTATGTGAACCTGAAAACACTAAAGAACACAACCAAGGCATAAAATGCGGTAAAAGAGATATAAAACAAATAAACAATAACAAAATAGTAACTAAAACAAATAGCGAAATAACGTATGAAAACCATTAATCAACAACGCTACCATTCATGTCGAGGATGTCGACGTGAGAGGCGGGCAGATCGGTTCCCCATTTTCTGAAGACGTGGCGTACGACGCCGCCGAACAGGACATCCCGTAGGCTGTCTACCAGCGTGTCCCTCCACCGCCCAATGCGGATCCGGGCACGGTGGCCCTGTTCGCCTTGGTCAAACAGACCAACCAGCTGATTACTCAGCAAAATCTCCGAATCGAAGCGCTCGAGAGAGGGCGGCCACGACGATCTTCCCCACGATGACTTTGTCACCCCCCATCTCCTAACCGTTCTCCTTCCCCACGAAGGACTCCCCAGGCGGACTCTCGCAGCCCCTCCCCGCGACGCGAAGGTCGCGGACCACGCTTGGAGCGAACCCAGCCTATGGTCACTCAGAAGCACCCCTGCTCCCTTCCTCAGAAGAAGCCGAGGCACTCCCCAACCAGGAAGAGGAGCAAGGATGACGGCGAGAAGCCGAAGAGCCATTCCAGGAGTTCTCCTCGTCGACATGGTCCAGGTCAGAACCATCGCTCCCCATCGTGGTCGCCAGTAAGAAGTGATGAGGACGACCAGAGAACTCCCTTGTCCAGGGAAATTATGGACACACCTACACCCGCGGACATGGAGAAGCCCCCGCAACTGGGGACTTATGACGACACAACCGACCCCGACGATCATATCGAGAGCTCCGAAGCCATGCTTGACTATAGAAACGTCTGGGGAGCTATTTAGTATAGGCTCTTCCCGACTACCCTCTGGAAAGGAGCCATGACTTGGTACAAGAGGCTTGCTACGAAATCCATCACGTCCTGGAAACAGCTGAAAAAGCAGTTCTCCAAGCATTTCACCGCCTCTCGTCGACACCCAAAGACGGCGGCCTCCCTGGAGGCCATCTTCCAAGGGCGAAACGAATCCCTCAGAGACTACATCGAGAGATTCAACAAAGAACCCGTCGAGGTCCACGTGACCGACGACATGAAGAAGTTCCTAATCGCACGGGGACTATGCACCAGAACCGACTTCGCCAAGGCTGTGGGCATCCATAAACCTCGCAACTTGGAAGACCTACTCTTCCGAGCTCAATCGTACATCGAGTTTGAAGAGATGCAGGCTGCTTAAATGGCCCTCGACTCGCGGCGACGAGATGGCCCCCGCGGCCACAGAGATGAAGGTTCTCCTCCCCCCCGGCGTGGGGGAGAGAGAAGAAAGGAAGGCCACTCTCGGGACTCTCGCGAGCCGAGAGGTCCAGCTGGCCGGTTCACAGAATACACGCCGCTCAACGCTCCCCGTGCGCGAATTCTCTCTGAGTGCGCCAACTCGGAGTTCCAGAGAGGGGGTGTCCGCTTTCCCAAGCCAACAACCCCCAAACCAAACACGGACAAGTCTAAGTACTGCAAGTTCCACCGGAGCCATGGCCATGTCACGGAAAATTGCATCCAACTTAAGGATGCAATTGAGATCCTGATCAAGGAAGGGCATCTGAAGAAGTACGACCAGAGGAACGACGCTTCCCGATTGGGTGCCCGAGACGCTCAAAGCGTTGAGGAGACGACGCCTCCCGCTGGGGAAAATCGACTGCAAGTCTCCCTCAGCGTTACTCGACCCGAGGACTTCTTCATCCCTGAGGGAATCAAGGACGAAGAGGCAGTTCGCAGCATGTGGTCGAGCTTCCCTGACGAAGACCCTGTCACTGCCCGCAGCACATGGGAAGACTTCCCCCAAGGTGATGGTTATTTTTGGCGGGGGCCTCGAGAAGGTGTCCGTCGGGTTGATTAAGCAAAAGTTCGACGAATTGGAATCTGCGACGTCGACGAAGACCACCACTTTTGACAAGGTGCATGGGAGGTCAAACCCCATCATCTTCTACCTCGAAGAGCTGCCAGGAGGGCCCCTAATGCCTCCATCCCCCTCTTGATCCGGGCACAGATGGAAAATTTTGACGTCCGTAGGATCCTGGTCGACCAAGGGAGCTCAGTGGACATCATGTACGCCCACCTCTTCGAAACCCTCCAGCTCGATGAGAAGCACTTGACCCCTTACGTAGGCTTAGATCTACAGGGATTCAACGGCACCACCACCAGACCGTGGGGCTATGTCGAACTAGTGGTCACATTCGGAAGCGAAGACACTTCCCGACAGATCAAGACCCACTTCTTGGTGGTCAAATGTCCGTCCCTATACAACTGCATTCTGGGGAGGACCACCCTGGCCGAACTCACAGCAGTACCATCGACAATCCATCTGAAGATGAAGTACTACACGGGTCAGGGTCGGGTCGTCACCATGCACGGGTACATTGAAGCGGTCAGGAGGTGCTTCGACGCTGCAATCAAAGGCATGAGTTCCATCAGCACCAAGCCCAAGACCGGAGGGAAGTCATCCCCAGACGCTATGCAAAAGCCACTCCCGCGCGTCAACGCAGTCGACCTCGACAGCAGGTTCCTTGGCGAGCATGAAGAAGGCGGAGCAGCTGACCTCGGCCTTCAGGCGGAAAGCAACGGGCAACCCCTCCACCCAGCGCGCCCCGTCCCAGACGGAGACTTCGAGCTCGTCGCCCTCAGAGACGACCCAGACCGAAGCGTGAAGATCGGCACCGGAATCCCCGACCTGGAAAAGAAGCAGCTGAAGGCATGTCTCCGGGAAAACGCTGATCTGTTCGCATGGAGCGCCTCTGAGATGCCTAGCCTTGACCCTGAGGTAGCCTGCCATCAGCTCACCGTAGATCCAGCCGCTAGGGCCATAGTTCAACGTAGGTGTAGGCATTCTCCCGAAAAAGCAGAGGCTGCTGAAAAAGCTATAAAAGACATCCTAGAGGCGAATTTTATTTCAGAGGCCAGGTACATAACCTGGTTGTTCAACGTTGTATTTGTCAAAAAGAGTAATGGAAAATGGAGGATGTGCGTTGACTATAACGACCTTAACCGGGCATTCCCGAAAGACTCTTATCCTTTGCCTAACATCGACCAGCTGGTCGATAATTCTGCAGGTTTCAAGCTATTGTCCTTCATGGATGCCTACTCGGGGTACAACCAAATCCCCATGGGCAAGGCCGACAAGTAGCATACCGTCTTCATGACCGAGTCGGGCAATTATTACTATAATGTAATGCCCTTCGGCCTGAAGAACACCGACGCGACCTACCAACAGATGATGAACAAAGTCTTCTGGGGAGAGATCGGCGACATGCTCGAGGTCTACATGGACGACATGATCGTCAAGTCCGCAGAAGAGGTCGACCACGCTGCCCATTTCAAGAAGGTATTCGACACAACGAGGAGATGCCGTATGAGGTTCAATCCCGACAAATGCACCTTCGGCGTTCGGGCGGGCAAGTTCCTCGGTTTCTACCTCACAGAGCGGGGAATCGAGGAAAACCCCAACAAGTGTAGGGCTTTCTCCAAAATCCCGACTCCGAACTCGAAGAAGTCAATACAATCATTGAACGGGATGTTAACCGCCCTCTCTTGCTTCGTCGCCAAATGCCGCATGAGGATGAAGTCATACACATCAAGCAAATTCTGGATGTTTATCAACGTGCCTCTGGACAAGTAGTAAACATGGACAAGTCTGAGGTTTCGTTTAGTGGCAATATTGAGGATGGCAACAAAGAGAAGATTAAAGACAGGCTTGGGTTTCGTAGTGTTAGTAGCCATTCTCGTTACTTGGGGCTTCCTATTGTGTTTGGTAGGTCAAAAAAAGAAGTTTTTAAACTTGTCACTGAGCGTGTTTGGAAGAAAGTCAAAGGCTGGAAAGAAAGTTTCTTATCTAGAGCTGGCAAGGAAGTACTGATCAAAGCGGTGGCGTAATTGAATCCTACCTATATAATGAACTGTTATCGTATCCTTGAGAGTTACTGTAAAGATATTGAAGAAATGTTGTCTAATTTTTGGTGGGGTTCTAAAGATGGGGAGCGGAAGATCCATTGGATGAGTTGGGACAGATTTTCTCAAAGGAAAGGTGAAGGTGACTTAGGTTTAAAGGGAGTTCAAGATTTCAATTCCAGCTTACTTGGAAAACAATTTTGGCGTCTTATGCAGGGTAAAGGTTCGCTCATTGAGAGATTCTTCAAGGGGAGATACTATCCTCGATGTAGCATCGTGGAGGCTCCGGTGGGTTTTAAACCCAGTTATATATGGCGCAATATCTTGAGTTCAAAGGATGTAGTGATCAGTGGTTCAAGATGGAGGATATGTAACAGTGAGAAAGTGAATATTAACAAGGACAGTTGGATTCCCACAATACCGAGTTTTAAAATCCTCAAGCCTGCTCGTATTCTTGAGCCTGGCAGTAAGGTTTGTCACTTAATTGACTCTGATTTGGGTTATTGGGACATGAATGCCCTGAGAGATAACTTTAAATCAAATGAGGTCTCCCATATCAATAGTATTTCATTATCTTTTAATCTCCCCGAGGACAAGTTAATCTGGAACTTTGAGAAAAATGGGATTTACTTGGTTAAAACTGCTTACCATTGGCTGGGCAAAAAAAGGCGTGCGGGAAATCCAGGTACTTCATCTAGAAGTAGTCACAAGATTTAGAGGAGTATTTGGAAGGTGGTTTTGAACACGAAGTTCAAGAATTTCGTGTGGCGCTTGGTGAAGGACATTCTTGCTACCAAGTACAACCTGAGTAAAAAAGGTATGATCATTGATGACTCTTGCCCATTTTGTCACTCTCAGTCTAAAACTTCTCCCAATCTCTTTCTCCGCCGTGCCTTTGTGAAGAGAGTATTATTTGCAGCCCCTTAGGGTATTCGTGTTCCGGCAGAAGGGGATTTGATGGATTGGTTAGATGAGGTTTTGGCAAACAAATATGTGGTGCTAGGACAAATGGTATGCATTAGCTTGTGGAAAGTGTGGCAGGTTAGGAACAATGTTGTCTTCAAGGAAGTAACTCCAGATCCTTGTGCAGTGGCCAGAGATATATGGGAGTCCTTTGAGGAAAACTCTGAAGGGATTAAATTTGCTGCATCTAAAGACCTTAGGAATGGGGATGTGTTAATGAGGAGGAGTTCATGGGTGATCCAAATAGACACGGGTTGTTTTGAGGGTGAAGTGGTGTCACTTGGATGTGTCATTAGAGACCCTTCCTCTAGCATTTTTCTTGATGCTTTAAAGAGGATTTTCAGTCTAACCGACCCTACAAATGCGGAGCTTTTGGCTATTTGGTGGTCTTTGCAGATGACGAAGGATTTGAAGATGACAAGTTTCATCCTGCAATCTGATGCGCTTGTGGTAGTCACTTGTATCAGTGGTCTTGACTTTATTGCTAATTTAGATCTCATCGTGTGTAACTGTAAAATTCTCATTAAAGATTTTAGTAGTGTTACTTTAATGTTTATTGTAACACCCCAATTCCCATCGCGACTAAATAATACATAAATAAATCAGAGTAGATAAAAATTTATTTTTCCGACAGAAACAAGGATGCCACATCAATGGAAAGAAAACACAATCCCTGCTCATAATTTTTGATACATAACACAGACAATTGAATACCCTCAAGGGGAAACTTTTTCCGTATAAAAGGAAAGGTCAACTATGGAATAAAGCGGAAGATCCATAACCGACTTGTTTTACAAAATAAATTGTTTTATAACGTCAAAGTACACATACAAAAGTAATACAAAATATATTCAACAATTATATACATATATAACATAATCGTTCCCCGACTCCCGTGCTACGTATCAGAGCAGACAGACGACAAAGGACGGAGGACTAATCTCCACAAAAGCCTCCAAGACACTAATCTGCAATTGCCTCATAGAGCAATAAACCACAGCAGAAGGGTGAGAAATAACAACTAAATCAAGATTGCATAATAATATGCAAACACATAAAAATTCACATGCATAGTTATTCTCACCACATCATCGCATATTAACATATATATCATGCCACATATACATAACATAAACCAATTATACTAACATAATCACATATTCACACATAAGGCACACCATAGTCATAAGATATAGAAACACACCACCACATCACATAGCACATGCCTACACATAAGACATATTATCCACAACCAATGCATTTATCGCACATGCACATCAATTCACCAATTCAAACATAAATCTCAACACATAATCAATTAATTCACAATTTCCACACATAATCAATCCATTTATGATTTTCCACACAAAATGCATCCATTCACAATTGTCACACATAATCAAATCATTCATGATTTATGCAAATGCAAAGAGACCGACACAACGACTCTATGCATATGCACATGCGGTACCAACTTCCATCATTTCTCAACACTAGTTCACTCAGGAACTATTGGAATCATCGCTCGTTACTTAATGTAACTCCCCGTCGGGCATACGATGTTCCCCGTCGCTTTCGGTCCTCTTTGTATAAGGCTCACGACGTTTATGGATCGCTTTCGGTCCTCTTTGTATAAGGCTCACGACCCGATCGCTCACACCCCACACGGGCACACGATCGTCTATAACCATCGCTTTCGGTCCTCTTATTTTTAAGGCGCACGATCCGATCCGATCGCTTTCAGTCCTCTTATTTTTAAGGCTCACGATGTTATAGCAGATTCCCTCTGGAATCGATTCATTGCTCACACCCACTAGGGCACACAACATCACAAGATGCATATCATAATGCTTGGCATACAAGGACTCATGACAATCAAATGCATCTTCACACATATATGCAACCATAATCATGCATTTATAACCAAACATAACACATTGCATTTACTTGCCCTTAGGCCACAACCCATCATCACAACATGTCATCACATGCATTCACATCATATAACATCACACCAGTTATACAATATCCATATCAAAAGCACATTGCATGATACACATCAATTACACACAGTTAATACGGTAAAAGTCGACAAAACGACACTATTCCAAATTCCCGACATAATTAAATCAGCCAACAATCTAGAAATCATTTTAATAAGAAAGAAAATTTCATTAGCTTTCCAACGATAAAAAGAACGTTCAAAACGGATAATCAGATCAAAAGTTACGGCCTAAACAAGAAAAGACATCGCGAAAAGACAACATTTTGCAATTCTCCTGGCCATACGCGTATTGCCCTGAGCCATACGCGTATTGCCTTGCTCACTCGCCCATCCATACGCGTATTGCCCAAAGTGATACGCGTATGGGCAGAGACCATTTTTCCCAAAAACTCCACTAAACAATCCAATACGCGTATTGCCTTACCCCATACGCGTATTGCCCACTCCTATACGCGTAATGCCTAAAATCCTTCCTTGCCATACGTGTATTGCCCAACCCAATACACGTATTGCCTTGCCTGATACGCGTATGGGCAGCGAAACCCAGAATTTTTCCTGCTGCGTTGCTGTTACGAATTTTCACCCAAAAATCCCATTTTTCATCCCCAACTCAATTTTTAACAGCAAAACAAGTACCAACAATTGTTCCTAAACACAGTGTAATCATACAACGCGATTTATATCGATTTCTACCAATTATTCATCAATTTATCAATAAGGAAAACATTGTAAAAACAACCAAAACATATACACAAACAACACATATACGTATACAAGCAAGATATAATTGAAACTTCTCACCCTTACCCGATCAATCGCGCTTGAAACGGAGCTATTCTCGATTTTCCTCTTCCCCCTTTCTTTCTTCTTCTTTTCCTTCTTTCCTTTCTCTTTTCTCTCTTTTTCTCTCAAAGTTTCTATTTTATGAAAAATATAACCAAGCAAAAGACCAAAATACCCCTCAGCTCAAATATCTCGCAAACGCTCTCAAAATCCGATAAAACATAACAACAATGATGAAATATATTTCGGGAAATAAAAGTTGAAAAGAAATAATAATTTAATACAAATATTTTATCTATCAGATAAATTAACCAATTAGCTCAATTAGCAGGTAAAATACAATAAATCCACACATTTCACAAAATTCACATAAATGAAATAAATAAATACAATTAAACAAATCGGGGCGTTACAATTCTCCCCCACTTAGACATTTTTGTCCTCGAAAATATACTGAGACGAAGAACTCCGGACACGACTCTCGCATCCGACCAACAAACTAACAGGCCTACCAAAGGCACACCACGAATAACACAAACTAACAACCCAACGTGCTAACAGCAACCACAACAACGACATGACAACGACGACAACTACAACGACAAGATGCAAAGCCCATACAATGCACTTGACGACCAACTCACGACTCAAGGAATACCCAAGTTACGAACACACACAGGAATTAGCTACTCGCACTCGAACCAACACGATGGAAACGAGACAACAACACCAACAAGAACATAAAGTTCCATGACCCAACATCGTTTCAACAACCTCTACATAACCACCATACCAACATCCCTGTCACACAATATTATTACAACAATGCTACGATTCCCCAATCGAACATATAACCAAAACATCCATCTACCTAGTAGCCCATGAATACTATTTAAACCTTTCACTTAACACTTCCATTCTAAAACATCCAATGGTCTCATCATTCTAATCGGTTTCCAATGTCCAACCTATAAACTCCTACAAGTTCCACACTCATATATGAATTATGCCACCTCACGCTTCCGTTGCACACTCTGATTACTCGTAACCATCAAAACTATCAATTTCACATCAAAAGTCTAACTCTTTCTCATATTCGCCAAAAACCACTGTTCACTGTTAATATACCCAACCTCACACTCTACTGTGTTACCTCACACACCAGACACAAGTCTCGGAACTGCTCAAATCATTTCAATTCGCTGACCATCAAAACAGACATGCATAACAACTTTCGACTTAACTTTTCAGGCACAACCTTAGCTTTTCCCGAAGGGTAATCCAAGCCAAATTCATAACTCGTCACGAATTCCAACCTTCCTCGTTGTCTCATACTCTATTCCTTCATACCAAACAAGCACTCTAAACTCTTGTGATTACCAAACACTTCGAACCTAGAACCTTAAAGATAATACCTCCCAATTTTCCAACACAATACAACCGCGACTAATTCCAAATCCTGAATAGTATAGATCCTTTTATGAATCCTCAATTGTCGTAATCATAAGCCACGAATTAACCATCTTGCATTAACACACTGACTAAACTCATCAAAGACGCATCCCAATACCTCACAAACGGTTTATCGGGATCACGCAGTATCAAAACTGAAGCCATAGACAACTTCTACTTTAACTCACCAAAACTTACTCACAACGAACATCCAAAACAAACGACTCACCCTTTGCAAGTCAACTGAGATAACAGAAGTACGAACTTAGCAAAGTCTTCCATAGCCTGCAGTAACAACCAATTGAGCCCAAAAGTTTCTAATCTCCTTAACCAACTTCGAAACCTCCCATATAGAACTACATCTACTTCCGATGGATCCATAACCATACTCTCATCTGAAATAACATATCCAAGAAAACTAACCTTTTCCAACCAAAATTCTCACTGAAGAACTTAGCATAAATCTTAGTCTCTTTTCAACACTTGTAATTCAACTCTCAAACACTCTACCTATTCTTCATCTGAGTTTATAACAGATCCGAATATCCTCAATCAAAACCACTACGAACTTATCCAATTAAATATGGAAGATACGATTCCTCTACCCCACAACATTACAGACGTATTACTAACCCCAAATAACATCACTGCACGTTGTAATGTCCAACCAAATTCCAAAAGATATAAATTCTTAAAGCTTTTGCAAAACTTTTCACAGGGCAACTGGTTACTCACATACAAGCTTAACCGAGTAAATAACAGCCTATCTCGATGATAACAAACATAACCAGTCACATTAAATCGATCAAAGCCTCAACTCACACAATTCACCACTCTTACCAAACATTCCAAACAATTGCAATTTCACTCAAACTCAGCCAAACCATTCCAGTTATCTATTCCTGAAAGTGGACACTTATTCTCAATTGTTACCTTATTCAACTGTCAGTAATCCATACACCATTCCTTCTCGTGACAGTCCAGATTCCATAAATCCCAACATGTAGCAATAACCAACCCAAAAGAACTCTCAAATATTACATCCACACCTAAGGGCTTTCTCAAGATTTCCATAGTCTCAATACCATCAAGGAATTTCAAATCTGCGATTCATCACAATTCAAAACTCAAGCTATCCAGAACACTATCATCACAAACAAAACCAACCTCTTAGTCCCATCTCCTAAGAGTTTCCTACTTACTTAGCAGATATAAACCTCAATTATTCACTGTTGTCCAATTAAGTTCAATCTCTATTCTCTGAGAAGCAGCCCTAAATAAAACCCAATCATTCTCCCTCAATGATTTCCCAACTGAACCAACATACCAAAACCTCTAATCCGCCTCATCTTCCGATATAAGAATCTTCATCGACTCCACAAAATAATCTGTAACCATTTCCTTAAATTCCAAACAATTCATTGAACACACCATCAAAGTCGGAAAGACACGTTTATTCCATCCAACATAATTCCCGTCTGCTATCAACAAGAGATTAAGGGTGATCAGTTCCTCAATTTGCCAATAGACAGCCGACGATCATGATGGGGTATAAACCGTCTTTACCAAATTATAATAGTATTCCTTACATCCTGTGCACAAAACTACTTAAGGCACAAGTCCTTAGTTGACATAACCTTACCTCCGCATCCCTTCTGGAACCGGGAACCACACTGTCCAACAACACTTACATTCTTGCAATTCACAACACACTGAGCCAACACTCCACACCTGAAGCAACATGGAGAAGTACCAACTTCTCCCCCACTTATCTCATTCTAACTCCTGCAGAAAATGGAATAGAAAAACCAGAAAGTACTGACAGTGTTTCACACACATATCACGTACTAAGGGACAAACAACAACGACAGTATTCAACTGTCACACCAACTGACTCAACAACTTGGCCGGACCGACCGACCTGCTCTGATACCACTATTCCAAATTCCCGACATAATTAAATCGGCCAACAATCTAGAAATCATTTTAATAAGAAAGAACATTTCATTAGCTTTCCAACGATATAAAGAACGTTCAAAACGGATAATCAGATCAAAAGTTACGGCCTAAACAAGAAAAGACATCGCGAAAAGACAACATTTTGCAATTCTCCTGGCCATACGCGTATTGCCCTGAGCCATACGCGTATTGCCTTGCTCACTCGCCCATCCATACGCGTATTGCCCAAAGTGATACGCGTACGGGCAGAGACCATTTTTCCCAAAAACTCCACTAAACAATCCAATATGCGTATTGCCTTACCCCATACGCGTATTGCCCACTCCCATACGCGTAATGCCTAAAATCCTTCCTTGCCATACACGTATTGCCCAACCCAATACGCGTATTGCCTTGCCTGATACGCGTATGGGCAGCGAAACCCAGAATTTTTCCTGCTGCGTTGTTGTTACGAATTTTCACCCAAAAATCCCATTTTTCATCCCCAACTCAATTTTTAACAGCAAAACAAGTACCAACAATTGTTCCTAAACACAGTGTAATCATACAACGCGATTTATATCGATTTCTACCAATTATTCATCAATTTATCAATAAGGAAAACATTGTAAAAACAACCAAAACATATACACAAACAACACATATACGTATACAAGCAAGATATAATTGAAACTTCTCACCCTTACCCGATCAATCGCGCTTGAAACGGAGCTATTCTCGATTTTCCTCTTTTTTTTCCTCTTCCCCCTTTCTTTCTTCTTCTTTTCCTTCTTTCCTTTCTCTTTTCTCTCTTTTTCTCTCAAAGTTTCTATTTTATGAAAAATATAACCAAGCAAAAGACCAAAATACCCCTCAGCTCAAATATCTCGCAAACGCTCTCAAAATTCGATAAAACATAACAACAATGATGAAATATATTTCGGGAAATAAAAGTTGAAAAGAAATAATAATTTAATACAAATATTTTATCTATCAGAGAAATTAACCAATTAGCTCAATTAGCAGGTAAAATACAATAAATCCACACATTTCACAAAATTCACATAAATGAAATAAATAAATACAATTAAACAAATCGGGGCGTTACATTTATCAGTAGAGATAGTAACTTGGATGCCCACTATATGGTAGGAATTGGAAAGTTTTTAGGTTCTAGAACTTGGACTGACCATATCCCTAACCTGGGTATCTCCTGTTGTAATGCAACTGTGGTCTCTTCTTAATATATATTTCGTTTGTTATAAAAAATTAATTAGATCAATTTACACATAAATCAATTAATTGGTAATCAGATAGCATATTAGTTAATATCTAGATAAAATCAATTAAAGGGGGTATTTGGAAGCAATGATGGGAAATATGGGCTTTATGGCGGTATTTGATTAAAGAGTATACTCGAACTATTTCAGTATCAGTCTAAATTAACGAAAGTTCTACTAAGAAATTTATAATGGAGAGAGGTCTAAGGCAAGGTGACCCTTCGTCGCCATTTTTGTTTCTCATAGAGGCAAAAGGCTATGTTACGTTAAATGTTTTCCGTAAACTTCAGGCTCTTCACAAGCTATAAAATTAATATAGACTCGTACTTTAAAATTTCACACCTACAGTTTTCTAATGATAAATTGATTATGTGTGAAAAGAGTTAGAAAATTATTAGATCATTGAAGGCGACTTTGGATTCAAAGAGTGTAAATAGTATCAACTAGAGTGCAAATAGTATCAATGTTAAAAGCTTTATAACTACCCTAAGGATTCAAAGCACAACTTATAGTTAACAAATCCATTGCTTGCTCACTAAATCTATTATTCAACTCTTGTAATTGTTAGTCAATAATAGCAAAAAATATTTCAACTTTAAAGTAATGTTCTAGTGTGACTTGATTCTCTGCAAGACGAGAGCGTCCATATCTTGTAGTTGGATGAGTATCATCAAGATTAGGAATCTCAATATCACGTCTCACACAATAACACGTCACATTAGCATACAACTTATTCCAACCATTTTCTCTCAGCTCTTGAATAAGAGTTTTTGTTGTACGAACTAAAATCATAATAATAACCACATCCTGAGATTGTTGTTGTAAAGCTTGACAAAGCACATCTGTTATCATCATAATTTCTTTCATCAAATGCAAGATCAATATAAAATCAAATTCCTTCAAGTAATTGTAACCACTATCACCATCCCCACGTGCATTATAATTTGCTCTTTCCTTTGATAATGTTTTTAAAACACGACAAGTTGTTTCATACATATCATCAAGCTACAAATAGAATTGAAATGTGATCCCCAAAGAGTAGTCCCAACACGTTTCAAAGTACTAATTTGATTTTGAATCATCATGTTGCTTTGGTGAAAAACAAATAACATTGACTATATAAGTTAGCTTTTCAAAGAATTTATTTATTGGCTTGATTTCTCTTGAAGCAGTAACTAAAGCAAGTTGTAATCGATGAGCAAAACAATGGACGTAGTATGCATAAGGATAATCCTTCATAAATAGTGCTTGTAAACCATTCCATTCTCCTCTCATATTGCTTGCACCATCATACCCTTGGCCACGAAGGTTAGAAACATCAAGGTTATGTCCAGAAAGTATATCACATACTGTTTTCTTAAGAGTTAACATCGTCGTGTCATTAACATGTGCCACATCAAAAAACTGCTCTTGTATTAAACCAAATTTATCAACAAATCTTAAAACAAGAGCCATTTGTTCCTTGTTTGATTCATCACAGGCTTCATCTACAAGGATACAAAATTTGGGATCACCAATTTCTTCACGAATATGATTTCTAACCCTACTAGCAATATTTTCCAATAGCTATTTTTGAATTTTATGTGAAGTATATTTGCCATTTTGTGGAGCATTATCCAACACAACTTTTGCTACTTCATCATTATAAGATGCCAAGAGTTTTAGCAACTCAAGAAAATTATCTTGGTTTTTTTACTCGCTTGATTCATCATGGCCCCTAAAAGCACAAGCTTGAAGTGTCAACCAACGAACAGTGTCAACTGAAGCCTTGAGACTTAGTCGATTTTTCTTTCTTTAGCTTGAGCTTTTCTTTTAGAAAACATTCTCAATATGTGTCTTTTTATTCAATAAGTCTTGATAAGCTTCCATTGCATTTTTGTGTGCCGAGCGAAGATTCTTCCCTATATGCTTAAGAAAAGCACAATTCTTTCCATCTCTAACTCTTTTCCAACCTCTAAAAACCTGTAGTAATGAAGGCATCTGATCCAAAATTTCCCCTTAGTCATTTGTTAAAAAGATAACATGGAAAGCAATATGCGGCATCCTTTGAATGTGGATATTCTAGCCATGAATTAAAGATTTCAAACCAAGTTTCTTGAAACTGTCTTGGATGATCCTCTTTGTCGGACAAAGGATATTCTTCTAAACGGATTTGATATGGACCCCATTTCATATAAGCTCTCTGTATTTGATCGACTTGATTTTGTGAATATTTCCATATTGGAGAACGCTTTCCGGGATCGCGTTCTAAAGAATTCAAAATATCATCTGAAACACCAACTTGTTGAGGGATAGCTGTTGTTACTTCTTGAATTTACGGAACTTTAACTCGTTGGGGGGTATCCGTTGTCACTTCTTCAATTGGTGGAACTTTAACTGGTTAGTGCATAGAAGTTACCACTTCTTCAATTCTTGAAACTTTAATAGGTTCAGATGTAGAAGCGTTCTCACAAACTTTTCTCTTAAAAAAATGATTAATTTTTCCATTCTTCATTTTTATTTCTTCTCCTTTACAAGAACATAATTTAGTCCTACCATAAATTATTTGAAAACAATACTGAAATTCAATCATAATAAAACTTGTTGTTATAAGTTTTTTTGACAGACTTGTTGTTATAAGTTATAACAATAAAAACACAAGTTTTAATTTGTTGTTATAACAGAGGTGGCTATGGCAGTGGCATCATCAGCAACAATTAACAAGATCATTCATTCAAAATAAATAATCAACAATCATTCAAAATTAACAATCAACAATCATCATCATTCTTAGTACCGACATAAATTATTTGAAAACAATACTGAAATTCAATCATAATAAAACTTGTTGATACAAGTTTTTTTGACAGACTTGTTGTTATAAATTATAACAATAAAAACACAAATTTTAATTTGTTGTTATAACAGGGGTGGATGTGGCAGTGACATCATCAACAACAATCAACAACATCATTCATTCAAAATTAACAATCAACAATCACCAACAATCAATTCTTTAAGAACAATATTTTCAGAGTCAATTTCACCTTAAAATTGCTTCACAATTCACAAAATTTCCAATAACAAAACCATTCATTCAAAATTAACAATTAACCATGTGATGAATATATATATATATATATATATATATATATATATATATATAGAGAGAGAGAGAGAGAGAGAGAGAGAGAGAGCTTACATTTCTAAAAACAAAGGAGAAATGTCACGACGGAGAGGGAAAAACAGAGAACGATTCGCCGTCGATTGTCGCTGTCGATGAACAGTCTTATTAATAGAGATGACATCGTGTTTTAGAGAGATTAGTCATTGCCAGAGATGGAGAAGAAGCAAGTGAAATTTTTAGAAGAGAGACAAAAATTTAATTTAAGAAAAGAAATTATATTACGATAATACGCTATCGTAGAAAAGAAAAGAGAAAAACAAAACATTTTTTAAATAATAATATAATTTTTAAAAGTATTATAATAAATTCTTATAATATAAAAAAAAAAAAAGTATAGGGGATTGGGGGGCATGACCCACCATCCAAGTACCGTCTCTATGTGTCGACATCGATGTTGGTTTATCATTTCCTTCTTCCTGGTCCCCATGGGTATTATTGCTTCTATCAAGTCCTTATTAAGTCTTTCTTGTGGAGGAGTGAGAATGTGTGTAAGTTGCCTCCTCTATTTTCACTTATCTAGACTCTTATACGTTGGGTTGCTCCTCTATTTTCACTAATCTAGAATATCCGGATCTATGTATCAAAGTTACTACTCCATCTCATAGTATAAGTAAAAATTACTTTTTAGATACATTAAATAATTAATGTATCTGGTTTATATATAGACTAGATACATTAATTATTCAATGTATCTAAAAAATAATTTTTGTTTATAATATGAGACGGAGAGTGTAGTTATCAATTAGACAAATAATGATAAGATAAACAAATTGAATATTAATAATAATAATCGGCAACAAATTAAATAAATTTGTGTGTTGCTTGGACGTCTATAATATTAATGTTAATTCTATAAATCTATATAAAAGATGTTACATTTTGATATCGTATCAACTAGTATTATTCACACGTCGATGAGTGTTGAGTCCACGCAAGTTTTTGCCGTGTGTGTTAGATAATTAATTTAGAAATGCGTACTAATTGAAAAATGAGCTAAATATAATGTGAAATAATTGTGAAATGTTTGTTGAATGTCTATGTTTTAAATATTTAATTGAATCTTATATCTCTACGTGTTAAATGTTTTAGTTCTGTATGTTAATTGCTTGTCTGTAGTGCAGTCTTCTTGTGTGTTGATATATTATTTTCAAGTATGAATTATATTGTACATTATTTATCCATAACTTTAATTTTAGAATTACCTAGTTGATTTATTGAATGTTTTATTAATTACTTGTGGATAAAAATAAGAATTAGTTAGATGTGTTGTAATTTATCTATTCTTTAATCATGTCATTTGGATACGTTTGTGCACCTTTATTGGAGATGAGAATAGATCATACAAATTAATAGAGGTATGCTGGTTTAGCCTTTCCAGACTAATGTCAGGTCAGATTTTTTTTAAAATTGAAAATGCTTAGATTTTTTTATAAATCTATTTAGTTAAATAGACTAAACTACGTATCATAAAAAACTCTTTTAAATTTATTAGATTGACCTATTTTAGTAAATATAAATAAATATATTATTTTTTATATTGTATTTTGTATTTTATATTAAAATATAAAAATGTGAAAATAAGTTAAAAATCGTTATGAATAATGTCATAAGTTGTTTTTACAAGTTCTCCTAAACAAATAATCTCACAAAACTTATCCTTCTATGTAAGCTCAAATTATGTAAACAAACATTTAGTTTCATTGTATTTTTTATTCTCTATTATATTTAAACATTATTTGAATTGTTTATTTATATATGTTCAAATGATATAGTCTTTTTAAGTAGACTAATAGGCTAATCAGACATTTGAAAATGTCAGACTCAAGCCAAAAAATGAGCCTCTCATAGATCTTAGGTCAGACTTAAGCTTTTATTTTTTTAGTAGGTCAGACTCAGGCTTGACAAAGCCTAACTCGACTCAGTCTATTTTCACCCATAATCTTCACAAGAAATAGGAATAGTCTAAGTCAATGAACTCACATTTATGTTCCATTAATTTTTTTTATAGAAACCATTTGTATTTTAATTCAAAAATTTGAAAATTTGATATTTCTTCTCCAATTTTCTTGAACTCTTTGAAAGAGAAGGTGGTGGATTCAGTTCCTTTTAATTTTATTTTTATTTTTTAAGTATTCAAGTGAGTGCAAATCTTAGGAAGAAGGTAGCTTGGAATCATATTGTGGATAAGGTGAGAAAGAGACTTTCCATGTGGCAGAGGAAACAAATGTCTATTGGTGCAAGAGCGGTGGTACTAAATGCAATTTTGACAAACTTACCCGTTTTTCAACTCTCGTTCTTTAAAGCACCCAAAGGAGTGATTAAACATATTAACAAATTGCAATGAACCTTTCTGTAAGGCGGAGGAGAATTGAAGAAGAAGATTAATTAGGTGAGTTGGTCTTCTATTTATAAGTCTAAGAAGCAGGGAGGTTTAGGGTCAAAGATTGTGGGAAGTTCAATTTTGCGTTGCTTAGTAAATGAGAATGGAGAGTTTTGTCTGAACTTGATTCCTTTTGGTATAAGATTTTGGCATTCCGATACGAGGATGTGCAAGCGCAAATGAAGGATTCTCCTTGTTTGATGTCAGGTAAAAATATTTCAATTTGGTGAAAAGTCTTAATTGGTTTAACTTCAGATGGTTCAGTTAAGTGTAATTAGTTTTTAATGGAAATTTCATGTAAGCTTGGGATTGTTAATAATATTCATTTGTAGAGGCATACTTGGATTGGGCAAACTCCTTTGATGCAACAGTTTCAGAATTTGTTCTATTATGTGACGAATTCGAATATGTTGATGCGGGATGCTGGTAATTGGATTGGCAGTGATTGGTTTTGGGACCTGCAGGTTTTGGATGCTCGTGTTGGAAGTGCTGATGTTGTAGCATAATTTGTGTTGTTGTCTGAAATATTAAATGAGGTTCGACCAAGTTGTTATGTGCTAGATGGTCATGTGTGGTGGAAGTGTGGAGTTGGTTTTTCTTTGAAACATAGTTACAAGGTGTTGGAAGCGTTAGACCCGGGGAATCAATGCTCAACATTGGAATTTTGCAGGTACTTACTGAATTATGGCATTTGAAAATTCCAAGTAAAATCCACTTTTTTGTGTGGAGGTTGTTTCTCAACACAAATTGAAAACAAAAGATGATTTAAAAAAGAGGAATGTGATCACTGGTATTCATTATTTGGTTAGTTCTCTGTGTTTTAAAGATGAGGAAGATATTGTGCATCTTTTTTTCGATTGTGAAGTTAATCGTAAAATATGGCGACTTTTTTATTCTTGGCTGAGGTGTGATGATACTAATGGTATAATAATCCGGTGGAGCATTTTAACATTTTTATGGATTGTTTTGGGGGCTGAATAATTGCATAAGATAGGTTTGTTGGTGTAGTCTTGGACGTGTTGATGTATTTGGTCATGTAGAAATATAATTTTTTTTGCATGGGTTTTTGTAGACGTCAACGAGTTGTTTTATTTGATTAAGTTTATATCCTGGGAGTGGTTTGCTTTGTCTATTAATAACGGCATCGATATTCTCTGGGTAGATTGGTGTATGTTCTCGGGTCTTTGTTTATGACTCGTGGTTCTCTTTGTTATATTTTCGCTGTAATTGGGTTGGGGTACCCCTAGTACCTCTTTTAATTCAATTTTACTTTAAAAAAAAGGTAGGTGGCCAAGAGCAACATGTTTCATCACCTGCATCTACTATAGTATAAGAGGCAAGTGAGGATAGTGCTATGCAGAAAATAGAGGAATCTCTGCAAAAAAATTAGGGGTGATTTTTCTCAGATGGAGAAATCTCTTGGTAAAATGTAGTGGAAGAAACGAAACTCATATATATGCTTAATCTGGCTCTCATATTCCAATGAAAATGTATTTTCTTTTTGTGCTATATTATCAACCATGAACCATGCAAGCCCATTGATTAATAGGGTCCCTTCCATTGTTTAGCCAACAAATCTCCTTTTAAAGTTCTTCATGATGTTGTTCCCGACTTACAACTTATCAAGGTCATAAAATGATATAAGTAGGGCGTCTAAAACTTAACAAGGGCGTTTAAAACTTAATCCTTGAGATAAAAACATGTTTCTTAGATATAAGTAGGGTGTAAAATGATCTCTTGTTGGATCTTCCAACTAGACAAATATTCCTTTCTTCCAACAAAGCAAATATTCCTTTCTAGATACATCATATTTTATGAAAATTTAATTATTAGGACTCTTCTTGTCCGACCGAATACCCAACAAGAGAGAGATTCAATCATTAGTCCATGACCATTCTGTTAGAATGAAGAAATTATAGTTCATTATACTGAAAAGTCCCACACTTGATCCATGTTATAGATCTCTGACCACCATTGAATATCATCTAATGGTCTCCCACCATCTAAAGTGTGAATAATGAACACCTTAATTAACTTTCATATATAAGGTGCCTCGTGTGAAGAAGGATGAGTCAAATTCATCATCACTCTCATATTACTCCTCAATCTCTCATCGTCTTGAGCATTTGAGTGCTAACCTTGCAAGAGACATTATCGCACTAGAAATACAAATCCACCAGAGGTATTACCTCATTATTTCACCGATCATTTCTAGTTCTGAACCAAACAATGACGTCGTTTGTAAGAATTGACTTCTGATTCCTACAAGTTTCTACAATTAGATTTGTTTAATTTAAGTCGTGATTGTCATAGAAATTACGCTAAGATGAACAAAGCAACCCTCGATCTTATTTTTGATAGCACCTTAGATCCTTCCAACTCTTGTTCATCTTCGATCTTCATCGTAGATTCGATCAGTAGGATACTGCCTAGCGAGGGAGAGCCTTCACCACATAAATCCCTCAAATCAAAGATGCAAATTGAGAACAGAGGGTATGATAAGTTGATTTTAGGGTTTCGAGACCACGAGAAGGTGGAAGAAACTCATAACACAACACTTCCACTACTCGTAACCGCCACCATAGCAAATCATTCAGTATCACAAATCCTCATTGATGATACAAGTTCGTGCAACCTGATGTATCTTGGAATATTCATGAAATTAGGGTTACACATGTAAGATTTGAAGTTGTGTGAAGGCATGAGTCTGCTAGCATTCAATGATTCTTCAACTTGGCCATGTGGAGCAGTAGATCTACAAGTTTCCTTCGGAGAAGGGAAGAACAAGATGATATTGAACATACATTTCCTCGTAGTCCCTTATGAAAGCGTCTACACTAGAATTCTTAGAAGATCATTCCTTGGGGCACTAAACATTGTAGCCTCTGCGGTCCATCTGAAGATGAAATACCACAACTATTCGAGTAAGTCAGTCGTTGTTACAGTTGTTCTATGTGGAGCTCGTCTTATACATAAGGTAATATTGAAGAACCCCCTAGCAACCGGTGTCGCCTCGGAGAAAATAAAGAAGAAATCCTAAGAAGAAATCAACGTAGACGATCTCGACGTATGGAAAATGAAGTCTTGCAAGACGAAGAGCTTAGCATATTTACTAGGGGTAAGATGGAGACCTTGAGTTTGGTTTCGAATGGCGAGTTTGAATTCGTTCAGCCTGATGATAACTCAATGCAGTCAGTTCAAGTAGGTGTTGACCTAGCGGCTAGAGTAAAAAAAAGACTTGTTGAATGCCTAAGGGTTAATATCAATCTCTTTCAAATCTCCCGCACGAGATGTCAGTAATAGACCTGAGTGTGGCATGCCACCAATTAAAAATCAATATTTGCGCCCAATATGTATCCCAATGAAGGAGGAGACAATCCCTCAAAATAAGCCTTAGCAACCAAGAAGTGATTCTAGGGCTCGTTTGATGCCGACTTCTTCTATGAAGTGAGATACACTGAATGGCTCTTTAATGTCGTGTTAGTCACAAAGGCTTTAGGGAGATGGAGGATTTGCATTAATTACACATACCTCAACCAGACATTCCCTAAAGATTGATATCCTCTTCTAAATATAGACTGGTTGGTAGGTAAATCTGTCGAGTACAAACTTTTGTCATTTCAGGATGCATATTTTGACTATAACTAGATACCCATGTATAATCTGAATAGGTAGAAAATAACTTTCATGATCGAGCAAACAAATTTTAGCTTTAGAGGAAGTTTCTATGGGGTGGGGTTAGTGGTAACGAAATTCCATGGGTTAGTTAGTTAGACGTGTGTAAACCAAATAAGAATGGTGGGCTTGGAGTATGTGACCTTCGCTTAGTTAATCTTTCTCTTATAGGAAATTATAGGTGACGGTTAATTTCTGACTACACCAATATTTAGAGGGATATTGTGATATATATATATATATATATATATATATATATATATATATATATATATATATATATATATATGCAAAACTATTGTTTTAGTCCTTTAAGTTATTTTAAAATATCAAATTAGTCCCTTAAGTTTTTTTTGTAACGCCTTGGTCCCTTTTTAAAAATCTCTGTTACAATAAATTGCAAACTCATATACCATTTGAACTTATTTTTCGCGCAGATCACGAAAATGCAATCAAATATATCAAATAAGTTACGGTTCATATATATATGTATATATATATATATATATTTGGAATCCAGGTTGTTACCTCCTTCAGAGGAGGTAGGGTGTCAAGACTCCAAAATGTTTCTCCTTAGTGGAGAGGAGCTTCTCTTCTATATTTTAAACTTATTGAGTCTTCATATTGGTTTGTGGATGGTTTCAAGCAAAAGGTGGGATCAAGTGTGCTCACTTCTTTTTGGAATGACCGTTGGGTGAGTCTTATCCCTCTTAGAGTTACTTTTGATAGGCTTTTCTTGATCTCTGAGCAAAAAAGAAGTAATGTGGTTGATATTTGTGTTTGGGAAGATATGTTCTTGGTCTGGATTTTTCTTTGGAGAATAGCAAGATTTGGTGGATGATCTTATTCATACCATTCAAGGATTAAATATTTCTATTGAGAGAAATCGTTGATGTTGGTTTCTGATAGATAATAATACCTATATTGTCGTCTCCTTATACTATAATATTTTGAGTCTCATGCCCCTTATCCAACCTTTGCTTATAGTTTAAGTTGTTTTTTTAGCTTTTATTTGGGGTTGTTGAGCTCTCTCAAAAGTGGTGGTCTTCTCTTGGAAGCTCTTCCAGGATGAAACCCCGACCAGATAGAATCAAAGTATTATAGAGGTTATTCTAGATCTTGGTGGTCTTTCTTGTGGGTTATGTGTTAGGTCTTTAAAGTCTATCTTCCTCTTATTTGTCACTTGATATATTTCTACAACACTGTGGTATAGGATTTGTTAGTGGTTAGGGAGGGTATTTATCTTACCAGATGATATTTAATCTCTGTTTGAGATTTTTTTTTCTCCTTAAGGGATTTGCTATGACTAGAGGTGGTCTTATCAGGATTTGTCATTCAGTGGTGCGGGCTTTATGGAAAACCAGGAATAACTTTATCTTTATAGAACCTCCTATTGACAAGGAAATTTTAAAATATAAGTGCATATCTCTTTCCTAGAAATGGTTTCTTGGTAGGTCGTCGATGAGTGCTTGTTCTTTCTTTAATTGGCTATAGAACTACATCCTTTGCATGCACCAATAGCGGTTCAAGTGTGTCTCCCACACAACAAGTATTTGCCATTAAAAAAGTGATGCCTTTTGGCCTGAAGAATGGATGAGCGAAATACCAAATAATTGAGTATACCTGGATGGCATGATCGTTAAATCTGGCGAAGAAGAGTTACACGACAAGCATCTCATCTACGTGCTACAAAGAGTCTGGAAGTATAATATGAAGCTTAATCTAGAGAAGGGGTGCCTTTAAGGCCAGAGCCAAAAAATTTGTGGGTTTTTATTTGATGGAGAGAGGCGTATAAGCAAACCTAGATAAGTGTGAAGCGGGAATCCATAGTCTAAACAGGTGATGATGTGACTGAATAGAATGTTGATGACTCTAAATAGTTTTATCTTGAGGTCGGGTCAATGTGCCTTACCATTTTACAATCCTTGACAATGGACTCCAAAATGCGAGCAAGCATATGTATCCTTGAAAAATGGTCCTGTCAACTCCACCAATATTATCCCGAACTTTCATCGGGGAGGTTTTGTTCCTTTATTTGCTCGTATTTGATGAAGCAGTAAGTGTCATCCTCATGCGAGAGATGAATAAAGAAGGTATCATTAGTGGTGATGACCGCATCCAATTGTTGGACAAATGACTCCAAGCACAAGAGCGGATGAATTATGGTATTTAAAGTTCATGATTAATTTAAAGGTTTTATTACATAAAAATGAAATTGTGTTAGTAGATTCAAGATCAGAGAGAAAAGAAACGGAAAGAAGATAAAACAGTAAGTAAATAATAAAAATTAAAAATATAAGGGTTAGAGATATGGCCCCAAAGAATTATCCAGATTCGGTCGAACGTTGACCTAGTCCTGCCCCTAAGAGATCTTCTTGAGGTTTTACTATAATATTGAATTTTTACAGATCTATTCCCATGAACCTTTAACACAAACGAATCGAGATATCTTACACGGGCTCACCCCCCAACCAAAAGAGATCATTTTCACTGTGTGACCTCAATAATCGAATATAACTTTTTAAGGTTAAGTTCTATAACCAAACAAATATTTTTAATGGTTGAACTCAAGAACCAAACTCAATTCTTTAAGAGTATTGCACTCTTGAAAATAAAAACAGTGGCACGACACTAATACAACTCTTTTCTCATAAGTAATTTTCACTCACAATGCATTAAGGCATCTTAGGTGAAATAAAATATTTATAGAGGGAAGAAAGAGATAAATTGTAAAAAATTAGGAAAATTATGATTCTAGTGTTAAATGAAGTGAGGAGAATCCTCATTTATATAGCAAAAAAATGGGCAAAAAAGGGAAAAAAAATGCATGGGCCGAATTAATGGCCTAATCGATTAGGCTAATCAATTAGTGAAAATTTTACCCTATACCCCCACACTTATTCCTATACCCCTACATTTTTGTAAATATTCCAAAAATATCCTTAATAATTTTTTTACATTTTTTACTGCGCAGTTAAAGAAGTCAAAAGTTACTGTTGGAATTTACATAATACTAACCAGATAACTTTAAATAAAGAAATACGAAATGTTTTTTTTTTCAAACTGTAAAACTGCAAAGAAAGAAATTCGGTTGTTGTTTTTTTCAAACTGGATAACTTGCATGTAAGTTATCCGGTTCACAGTATTTTTCCAGATTACTTTCTAGGATGAATTCCGGTTTGCTATTCTGGTGAGGTCCTCCTCCTATATTTTCTTCTCCTCCTTTTACTAAATCTTTCTCTCTTCTGGTTGGGACAATAAAGTTTCTGTCGTAGTTTTTAACTGAAATTCTCTTCGATGTGAAGAGGAATTTGTTTTTTTGGTTTGTGTTGGGTATCGATTTTTCACCAAATTATTTTATAACCTCATTTTCTCTTTGTCCACAAATACCTCTCAAGATTAATCATACTAAATTTCATTGCCATTAAAAAAATGAATTTCAACACAATAACCACAAATCATTTTACTAAATCTTTCTCTCTTATTGCTGGCTGGTTGGGTATCGATTTAGAACAAAGTTAATTTTTTTTCTAAATCTAACGTACAACTGTATCATCTTATAAAAAAAACCTCTATCACACAATTAAACTATTAAAATAATTTGGTGAAGAAATCTATTTCTCTCTACCACAATATTTTGTTCGGCCATCCCATAATCTTATTACTGTGTGTATCATCAATTTCAGAATAGTAGATCGGAATTCATCTAAAAAGTAATCTGGAAAAATAATATAAACCGTTTGAAAAAAATAACAACCTAATCTCTTCTTTTGCTGTTTTCCGGTTTGAAAAAAAAAACACTCTGGATTTTTTTACCTAAAGTTATTTGGTTAGTATCGTGTAAATTCCAACAGTCATTTTTGACTCCTTTGATGCGCAGTAAAAAATTAAAAAAAGTTTTTAAAAAAATCATCAAGGTTATTTTTGGAATATTTGCAAAAGTGTAAGGGTATAGGGATAAGTGTGGGGGTATGGGGTAAAATTTTCTCAATTAGTGCATCAAATAATCAGTTTTTCTAGCCCAAAAAGAAAGATTTTGATATAGAAATGTTACCAATCATTAAAAATGTGTTTGGATGAGGTAATTGAGGATTCTTAAGGAATTAAAAATTGTAAGCAATTTAAATGATTCAATTGAAATCCATTATTTTTAAATTCTTTTGTCTTGATGAAGTAATAAAATGACTCATTGTTAAATTTTTAGGGTCAGTTTCATAAATTTTAAAACTTTTTTTATCAAATTTAAATATGAAAAATAGGGACCAATTTGCAATTTTTTGAAAATTTAAAGGGACCAATATGAAAATTTTGAAAATTATTATGGAGTCAATTGTAATTTTTGAAAATTTTGGAGGTGAATTTGAAATTTTCATAAAATATGAGGACCATCTGGCAAAATTTTAAAAATTAATAATAAATACTTTAACATTTACATTATATTGAGTGAATGAGAAATTTCAAATTCTTTACATTTTAGTGTCATTTGAAATTCCTTAACTTTAACATGAATAAAATACTTCACAAATTTACACCATTATAACAATTCTCCATATTTTTTATCCAAACAATGGATTTTGATCAAGTCATTTTAAATTCCTTCAAAAATATTACTTTCACTCGTTAAAATGCTCCTTCCAAACACACTCTAAGAGATTGTCATAATCGATTATAGACTTGCTATGTATCATCTAATCAATTAGCCATATAATCTAATCGATTAGATAACATGAAAAGTTCTCTCAATCAAGCAGACAGTCCCATAATCAACTTCCTAGGCCTTAAAAAACATTTTACGATGATTTTGTTAAGTAAAGAGGGGCTTTAAAAGTGTTTTGTGTGTTTGTGTACGTGTGTGTACGTGTGTGTGTGTGTGTGTGTGTATGTGTGTGTGTGTGTCTGTGTACGTGTGTGTGTGTGTGTGTGTGTGTGTGTGTGAGAGAGAGAGAGAGGGAGTTTCCTTAGTATATTATAAGTTACTCTCATAGTTTCACAAGACTCTGGTTATTCAGACTGACCCGACTAGGCGAGCTTTCACATTTTCTCTCTTTCATAACTCTGAAGCTTTCATGTTCTTTTTCCAGATATACTGATTATATAAGCACTTCAATGAAACCTTGAATCTTCTATTTGACGAGGCTTGAGATATATTCAGGTTAATCACCATCATCAAAGAGTTGGAAAGATATCACCATTGAATTTAACATTCATTAGCGTTGTCATCATCAAAATATCAAGAAGATTGTCAGCATCAAGATCATCATCTTCATATATGCAAGCACATATATCCATATTCTCCTCATTTTTCACGATAACAGTGCATCTCTCAGGAAAGTGGTAAAAGAGAAAACAAATAGATAAAAATTTTGAGTGGTTAAAGTCCCCCTCACATGAGTGTAAAGCATACTTTACTCCCCTTGATATTATACTTCTTCTCCTTTGGCATAATAAAAAATGTGTCAAACAAATAAAGCACATTAATCATATACAATTATTTGGAGAAAGGTAATAAAACAAAGGAGGAGAGGCACATAAGCATACTAGTTCATGCATGATTGATTTAAGATTCCTAGTTCAATTCTTATGAAAAATAAGTTTTCTCTAGGATGTGGTTTTGGAAAAATTTCTACGAGTTAATTAGATGAGGTCATAACTCAAGTATGTATTCCCCTTTTTCAACATAATCACTAATACGTTGGTGTCTAACCTCAATGTGTTTAGCCCAAGAGTGAAGTATCAGGTTTTTGGTAAGGTTTATGGCGATAGTATTGTTGCATCTTATCGTGACATCTCCAAGATTAACACCGTAATCACTTAGTTGTTGTTTCATTCAGATAATTTGCGAGAAATGGCTACCCCCAGCAAGGTATTATATCTCAGTTGTGGATAGCATAACACTTGCTCGTTTCTTATTATGCCAGGAGACAGGCGAGTTCTCAATTAAATGACATGTACCGCTTGGTACTTTTCCTATCCAATTTGCACCTAGTGAAATCATAATTGGTGTCTCCAACTAAGTCACAATCTGCTCCCTTGGGGTAACATAAACTCATTTGTTGTGTGTCGATGATTAGGGTTGGCAATGAACCGAACCAACTCGAAAATAGTTTGGAACTCTGTTCGACAATTAATTCTTGAACTTGGTTCATGAACCCAATGAGCTGAATATAAGCGAAAAACTAAGTTCATTAACTAAATGAGTTGAACTTGAATTATGCATAGTTTGACTTGTTAGGTTCATGAGCCAACTCGATTATATATGAGAAGAATTATATTGTCTTTAAGAGTAGGTTTAAAGATTTAATATAAATTTTAACCTTATATTTTATTTTAATCTAACGGTGTTAATTGATAATTTATATTTTCAAGTGAGCAAAATATTTCTAAAAATAATTATACAAATAAAATTAGTATTATATAAATAAATAAATTTTGAATTAGTATATTTTTTAGACAAAGTTAAATTCCAATCTAATAACTTTTATTTTATTTCAATACTTTCTTTTTAAAATAATATTAATTTAAAATGTCAAATATATAAAAAAATAGACTTAAAAAAAGGCTTTTAAGTCCGTGAAGCAAGCCAGCTGAACCTAATGAGATGAACTTAACGAGTCGAATCGAGTTGCTCGTGAACTTATAATGAGTCAAGTTTGAGCTTAAAAAAAGTTTGTATCGAACTCGAACCGAGATTTAAGTTGAACCAATTCTTAACGAGTCGAGCTGAGTTGAGACTAGTTCGACTCGACTCGACTCATTTCCAGCCCTACCGGTGATATATCTCAAGATTTATTTGACCGCACTGAGATGTGCTTTTTTTAGGGGTGCTTGAAAACGAGCACAAAGAAAAACAACAAACATGATATCAAGATGGGTGTCGCTCCCGAGATTTTCATCCAAGTACAAACGCGAAAGTGGCACCGAAACAGAGTCGCCAGCAATGTGTATTTATCCCAAGAGAGGGAAAGGAAACACTGCGTAAACCTGAGGGAAGGAAAGAGCATGGTCTCGCGACCAAGAGAACTGGGTTCGGGAGTTGGTTACGCATGAGGAAGGCATTAGCACCCCCACGCGTCCATCGTACCCGATGGGATCCACGCTTGCTGCTTCGATCAAAGGGTGTAGGAAACTGGAAATGAAATGCTACTGGAAAGAAGAAGGAATGGGTACGGGAAAGAACGGAGAAACAAATGTAGGGAAAATAAAAGAAGTGCTCGCATGGGCCCTACCCCACTGCCTACGTATCTCATCGGGAGCATGAGAATCAGAGCGACGTAGTTCCCCTCACCTAGGGAAGACTGTTTGTGTTTTTTAGGGAACGACTGACGTTCCAGCTCAGGTGTTGCAGGCTCGTTGCATCGAGTGCGTTACCGTCTTACAAGATAATGAGGAGAAGCACGTTCATACGTTGAGAGTGAGTGAGATGAGAAGAGAATTCCCGAAGGAAATACCTTATTGTTTGTTTTTGTCTTTTAAGAAAGAAATGTTTTGATTGTTTTTGTGTTTTGTAACTCGTATTGTATTTAAGTCCTTCATATAGGATCGAATGCCTCGCATATCGACCCAAGACGGGACGTATGCTAAACATTCTAAGGAAATGAGAGAAGACCCCTCAACTCCTTGTTCCCACATGAAAGGCCTAAATACAATAGGTGTTATGCCTTTATTAAGTGTTTTTTACTCTTATTATAAGATGAGAGAGAAGAGACTCAAAAGAGAATCAAAGGTGAAACTAATAAGGGAGACTAAGACTCAAACCCTAGTGTTAGCATGCTTGGAGATCCTATGGTTAATGTGGTTTAACAAACCTACTTCTAAAAGAAAGAAGAAGAAGAGCAAAAGAAGCAACTTACTTCCAAAATGGAAGTTAAGTTGATCTTAAAGAGGGATGAAGAAGAAGTCGTTCAAGGAAAGCATATAAATGCTTAACAAGATCACAAGTTAAAATATTAAAAGAAATAATAGAAGATGAGAGAAAGGAGTGTGTGTGGAAGCATATCCACACACTTACTTACCATTTGCACCTACATGAAAAGGTTAGTTCAAAAACCAATTACAAGTAATGAAATAAGGAAAAGATGACAAGTAATGATCAAACAAAACAAGAATCAATGAATAAGGATTCTAAGACATTAAAATCAATCAAAGTCAGAACCTATGTCTAAAGTATGTTCTCTAAGGTTAATATGCCTAATGAGATCACACTATGTCAAATTATGTACCAAAACTTTACACAAATGTACATTGTTCACAAACTTGAAGAAAATAGATGCTTAGGCATCATGTAAGTGAATTAAAGCATGATTATATCTCAAGGTCAGGAGTGGATGAAGTGTATTAAGATGTGAAAATGTCATTAGAAGCATATGGAAGTCATATATCCAAGCAATCTCAAAGTTTGAACAAGTTATGCACAAGTATCATCACCTAAAGTGCAACATACAAGTCATGCAACTTTAAAAAGAATAAGATGAGATTAGAAGTCAAGTGAGTATGGTTAGTAATGCTACAAGTCAGTACCTACACCATTCATTATTGAACTTTCAATTTCCAAAAAGAAATGGCAAAAGAAAGTGTTCAAAAGGTCTTAAAAGAATGCACAAAACCAAACCTAAGTCTAGGTATTTTCAACCAACTAAATCACCAAACAAAATTCCATGAGAAATAGTTGGATGCTTTGGAAAATTATGGTATTTTAATCAAAGAACAATGGAGTAAGTAATAATGCATAACCAAAAGATAGGACCAAAATTCGTCTTTTAACAAGCTCAAATTAAATCAAACAATTCACTCGTAGTCGATTAACAAACATATACAAAATGGTGTCAAACATGCCATCAAATATAGTCTAAAAATTCATAAAAAAAAAAGTATAAGGCTCTCCGATGTGTTCTTAATACATGTGGCAAATGGCCTGTAAAAATTCAGTTCGTAACTAGTTACAAAAAATCAAATATGCAACAAGTATCCCAAAGTATGAACACATGAATACACCTTAAATAAAATTCAATAAGAAAAACAATATGAACAAAATTGGAAAATAAAAATCACGAAAAATTACATGACATGTTTATGATCAACCATGAATTTATTCAGAATTTTTGAGCAATGTTTTCTATTTTTAGAATTTGTGTTTTGAACAATATAGAAAAAGGAATTAAAAAGAAAGAACGAAGCCAGGGGGCGCAGTTAGTAACATGTTAGTTCAAAGTCCTTGCTGGGCTCAAACATGGGGTGTAATTAGCAAGGGGAGATAAGTCCAAAGAACACTTATGGCCTGGGGGTGCACGGTGGAGACACGGTCAAACTATTGACCAGGGGGTTGAATCAAGGCCATTGATTCGCATGGCTAATGGTGATGGATGAACCTACTGATGATGGTCATAGGGTGCATGGTAAAACTGGTAGGGATGCGCGCATGGGATTAAAAGTAAAAACCTACCAGCCGGTGACAAGTGTCACCGCCGGTGTGGCCCGCCACCATCAACCTTATCTCCTCAATCTCTTAAGAATCACAAGAATAAGAAATCCTCAAACGTCTTTCTCTCTTTCAATCGTCCGTTTCTCTCTCTCTCTCTCACTCGTCCGTCCCTGAAACCTAAACGGCCGGAGAAGGGTGGTGGCCACCGGCGGTGCCGCCGTCTTCTCCGGTGATCCACCACCTCCAAACACTAAACCTTAAGCATAAACCCTAGTTATCTTTACCTGGTGATTACGAATCCGACCCCCGTTTCTTCTAAATCTTAACCAAACTACCGGATCGGAGGAGATATAATCGAGAACCAAAATCCACAAAAGTTCCAAGCATTAATAAAAACACAACGGATTCTGAATCCGAGGCAGCAGCTAAAGAGAGAGCGAAGTTTACGTACCTACCGGAGACAAGTCCGGCGCTTCTTCCAGTTCGCGACGAGAAACAGAAAACCAGAGGTGAGATAATATTCTTCTTAATTTCTTGTTTTGCTTCTCCTTCTTCGATCGATGATTATTGATTATTGCTCATTTTTATTCCTCTAATTCCACTCGCTTACGGATTGATGATAAGTTCTTGAATCGGTTGTTGTTGTTATTTCGATACAGGTTCTTGAACTAATGACGAAAATCGAAATTGAAATCCGTTGAACAATTGCGGAATTGTTGAGACGTACCGACTTCGAACCAGATGAAGGTTGAAGGTTTTTGCAGCGGAGTGTTGATGAGCGATTTTGGAGAATTTCCGGTTGAAGATGAAGGTTCAGGTTGAAGATTGCTTGGAGACGATTAGAGAATTGAAAGAGGATTTTCTATGGCGTTTTTCTCTGGTTTATTTGTTGAAACGGCTAATGCAGGTTGAAGATGAATAAAGGAGAAGAGAAGAAGAATTCAGAGAATGAAGAATGGTGAAACAAAAATGGTGAAGAAGACCCTGAAGAATGAAGATGATGAGGTTTTTATATCAGAATTCATGGAGGGTCAAAATGGTATTTCACATTGAAATTCGGTTAAAGTTTTCTTGGAGTTTGTTAAATTCTGTTAGAGAAATTGGAGGAGGTTCTGTTATGACAGTTTGTGGGAAAATTCCTATTGAGTTTATCAGTTGAAACCGTTATGGTGACATTTAGTTTTTGTTTAGAGGAATTCTGTTAGTAGCTAGGTTAGATTGTTAGAATTAGGGAGTGAAAACTGTTGGAGGAATGGAGCTGTAACTGTTATTGGAATTTTTTGAATTTTCTGGTGTGTGATTGGTGTTATTGGGAGCCGCTGTTTGTCAAGTTAGATTAGGAAAAATTGGCTTGTGATGTTAACATGTTAATTTGTAACTGGTGCGCTGACTGCTATTGTTTTTCTTTTGCTGATACGAGCTGTTGTGCCTTCTCTTTTAATTTTCTGCAGCTTGGATTTTTTTGCTTGTAATTTTCTATTGTGGAAGTTTTTTTTTATCAGCTGATATGCTACTTCATTGCTATGAATGAGGTTCCACAATTTTGTTATTAAGAACTTCACATTACTAACATCAAGTGGCCTGTCAGTAGCCCTTGGAACATTTCTAGCGACACAAGCGTGATAGGATACCTGCCTCTCCTCTACTGCTTAACCTCCCAAAATCCAATGAAACAGTTTCTAACTTTGAAGCTTCCAATTTCACTTCACCTTCAAGGCCTACGTAGAGAATCTCCGTTAAAGTTGGGTCCACTGTCAATCCTTCCATTAGAATCAAACGGTCTATCGCAAAATGCTAAGAGAATAACAACAAGCTTCTTCAGCGCCGCCATTGATTCTTGATTTCTTTATACCACTATAATGTATATAATCGAAAATAACACAACATGCATGTGCGTAGTATATCAAAGAAAAAGAAGAATTTTGGAGCAGCTTTATTAGCTTGAATAACACCAACATCTTAACACTCAAGTACTTCACCGAAAGCTTATCAGTAGCCTCAGCAACAAACCCTCCCGAATTGTTCAGAGAGTTCCACAATTAGCTTTCTAGCAAAGACAGCAATAGGGTAGTCAAGCCAATTACCTTCGCATGAAAAATTTGGCCTCAATGCAGCATATAAACTCAAGATCCCTCCAATATGACCACTCAATATCAACACATCACGCTAATCTGATCCAGGCTGAACTAGGCGACATTCAGGCCCTTGTAATATTCCAAAAGGTGCTTGCGTATTGGATCATGGTTTAAGAAGGTTAAAATAGATTATTGGAATTTGATTTTTTTTTTTTTTCGGGATTGAACTGGATATTGGAACTATGGATTTTGGTCTTATAAATGGACATGCTTTTAAGAGGATATGACTTAAGGAATTGGAATGGATTTAAAGATGGTTAAAATATGAATGTGGGCTAAAAATGTGGTTTTGAATATGGATAAGAAAATGAATGTAGACTTTTGCAATGGATTAATCAAAGAAAATGGCTTAAGAAAAGGTTATGGAAAAAAATGGATTTACAAAATGGATATTGGATATTGACTTTGGAATTAATGCAAAATAATATTAAATGAATATGGGTTAGGAAGTGATTTAAGATGAATATCAAAATGGTTACGGGTTAGAAAAAAGGAGTTGTGTCTCGAATTCCAAGCAAGTCACATTATCACATTCAATCCACATCCAACTTCAGATCCAAAGTGACTAGGAAAACCTCAGATCACGAAGATTACAACGAGGAGAATTCAACCTCTTGCTCCAACTTAACCGAGAATAGAAACTGAATGAATCCCTTATGAATAAGGCCAAGAAAATCCTTTGATCCCATGTCTCAGAAGACCAATGCAATGATATGATTATGAGTTATGACCTAATGGATATGCAGGATGAACGCGAAGCGAAAGCCAGAAAAAGGTAGGGCAAATTTTGGGGTGCTACAGCTGCCCCTATTCAATCAACTTGGACCTGAAAGGATGATAGCAACTGCTTTCAGACATTCAAGGTAGAAGGTGATTGAATACAAAAACAACCAGAAAATTTGCACGCTGAATGAAGAAGAAAAGGGATATAAACCCATCTAGAAGTATCAGCAAATAACTGCATAGATTGATACGACATGTATCAAAATAGGGATACAGACGAGTATCAAGGACCATACGGACGAGTAGGGAAAGAAAACACGGACGAGTGTTGAAGGACGCGGACGAGTGTCAAAGGTCAACGATGCATACGAGCATCGGACAATCATCAAAGAAACACGACGAGTGACCAAGTCGACGATACGGACGAGTATCGGACAATGATTAATAAGATACAGACGAGTATCTCAAAAGTCAATACGGACGAGTATTGGCTAAAGTTCAAACACGGACGAGTGTTGAAAGGACACGGACGGATGTCCAAGGTCAATACGGATGAGTATCGAAATAAGAATTCAAACACGGACGAGTGCTGAAAGGACACGGACGGGTGTCAAAGGTCAACGATGCGAACGAGCATCGGACAATCATCAAAGGAACACGACGAGTGACCAAGTCGACGATACAGACGAGTATCGGACGATGATTAATAAGATATGGACGAGTATCTCCAAAGTCAATACAGACGAGTATTAGCTAAAATGTTCAGACACAGACGAGTGCTGAAAGGACATGGACGGGCGTCAAGGATCAATACAGACGAGTATTGAAAGGACACGGACGAGTGTTAAGGATCAATACAGACGAGTATTGAAAGGACACGGACGAGTGTCAAAGGTCAACGATGCATACGAGCACCGGAAAATCATAAAAGGAACACGACGAGTGACCAGGTCAATGATACGGACGAGTATCGGACGATGATTAATAAGATACGGACGAGTATCTCCAAAGTCAATACGGACGAGTATTGGCTAAAAATTTCAGACACAGATGAGTGCTAAAAGGACACGGACGAGTGTCAAAGGTCAACAATGCGGACGAGCACTGGACAATCATCAAAGGAACACGACGAGTGACCAAGTCAACGATACGGACGAGTATCGGATGATGATTAATAAGATACGGACGAGTATCTCCAAAGTCAATACGGACGAGTATTGGCTAAAGTTCAAACACAGACGAGTGTTGAAAAGGGGCACGGATGAGTGTCAAAAGGATCAATACAGAAGAGTACTGAAATAAGCAGTTCCAACACGGACGAGTGCTGAAAGGTTAAAACAAAAGACAACTCTACTGGGGATTGAAACGTTAAACCGAACACAGACGAGCATCAGGGGGACACGGATGAGTGTTTAAAATCAACACGGACAAAGTATTGAGGAAATGCAAGAGGGCACAGGCGAGTGTTAAAAGAACACGGACGAGTGTCGAAAGGACACGGACAGATGTCCGAGGTCAATACAGACGGGCATTGAATTAACACCGTATGATCAAGTGTTGGAAACTTTGCTGAGGTTGTATGACAATGTTTTGTCTTTGAATTGCTCTGGCTTGCAGGTAAATGGTTAAACCTGGCTTATGCTCGCATGCATATGTTTGAGTTTTGCCGTAATGCTCCACCTCAATGGAAATGCTACGCGTTTTGAGGATGCTATGCATACTATATGCAAAATGCAAAATGCAAAGAGGTTCTCAGCAAAATAAATGCTGAGGAGAGGAAGGTAACTCCGCTGGGGAATAATGAGCTTACAACAAACTCTGCTGGGGAAAACCACTCCAGAGTGTCTCGTGTTAGGGAATGTTTCTTAAGAGAATTTTACAAAAGATCCAACATCTTCCAACTCTTAAACAAATATCGAGACTTGAGCCAAGATGCAGTAAGTGGGAGGCCACTCCACTGGGGATAATAGATCTGGAGCACCTCCTGCTGGGGAACTTTCAAGATGCTCCATGATACAAGGTCAACCACTTGTTTTTGCTCCAAGATACAAGGTTAATCTGAAGAAAACGTCCCAAGAGGATTTTATAGAATATTTGACATCTCCAAACTCCTGGACACTTACTGAGTCTTGAACATTAGCAGCGAGGCCATTTTGCTGGGGAATTTGCAACCGTTATCGACACAGAAAAGCTTGTAGCTGTTGGAAGTACTGAATAGGAGAATTGACTTAATAAGATACAACGCTACCCAGTTGCAATTGACTTGTCAATATCGATTCGTCGTGCGCTACCGTCGGCCAGACGATGGATTCCATCAGTAAACGTTGTGACAAAAGAGTGAAATGAGAATCCTTTTCTGAACATGATGGATTTGGTACTACCATTTGACAACGTTGCTGGGGATCATGAAGCTCTGTAAATACGCCGGGGATGACCACCCCCAAGAAAAACTTTCCTACTGAGAAACCGTCTCTGCTTGGGGGAGGAACTATCATTTGTGTCTCACAAAAGGATGCTCACCTACTTGGAGGGGAATATCAAACCATCTCTACCCTGTCTAGGGACTCGAACTATTGTTGGAGAAAGGCAAATCCAACTCCGGTTGGGGAAACCAAACCTCATGTCTCTCACTAGGGAGGATACTTTGCCGAGGACAGTACCGTCTTGGCTATTTCTGCCGGGGGCAACTAGAAATGCTAATACCTCACTGGGGAATGATACCCTCTGACGCCTTGTCGAGGAAAAGAAATTCCATGTTGGGAACTACTTTGGCGCTTCACACTTCTACTGATCGACTGCATACCAAATATCACAAGCGAACTCCCGACTTGCCTCGTACCACATGGTCTATGGGGGATAAATCGCCTCAAGAGGATTTTACAGAAAACCTGGCCTTCAAAATGCCCCAGGGTATTCAAACTCTCAGAGAGATTTATAGATCTCGACGTAACTTCCCCAGACTGCATAGTGTATGAAAGAATTTGCCTCGACAAGATTCGTAAAGATTTGAAATACTCTGCCCCAGTATACCGAATCTTGAAGAGGTGCTTTTGATTAACCGTCTTTTAGAGTAAGATAGCTTCTCGTGCTCTTGAGGTGGCCTGCCTCAATATAATCCTTGCAGTGATTTTGCCCCTGATTGATCTTAGAGAGATTTGTCAAATTGAGCTGATTGCCCCATATTACCCGTTTGTGGAGAGATTTATCGGATCTCGACATAATTGCCCCAGTTTGAATGCTTTTGGAGAGATTCAAGGGATCTCAACGTGGTTGCCCCCCCAGTTTGGCTGAACTTTTAGAGATGTCTCGACGTGACTGCCTATGATTGACCGCTCTCTGAAAAGACTTTCTCAACACGATTGCCCCAGCTTGGCTACACATTAAAGAGATTTATCGACATGATTACCCCAGATTAGATGAATCTTGGAATGGCTTGCCCCTGCTCAACGAAGTCTTCTGGCGTTTGCATCTCATCTTGATCAATCCTTCCATTGTAGAAACTTTCCTGATGTCCTGTACTTACTCGCAAGTAAAACTGATCGTTTTGAAAATGACAATTTTAATGCAATGCATATGACAGTTTTGAGATCCAAGTCTGTTCACTGGAAAAATATGGTGACATATAGCGAACGAATCACTTATCTGAATGTCACATCGATACCACCATGAATGGTAAGAAAGATCCTCTTGGGAGTCAGAACTGACGCGATATTAACCGAGGTATGCTTTCGAAATAACCCTGCTTCAATTAGGTCTTTTAAAGGTTGTAACGTGGCCTGGTTCATGGTTTGAGAAAGAAGGGATATAAGGCTCAAAGTTTTATATTAACCCATCTATTCTTCTTGATGTTCTCCAGTCCTACGTTCAGCTAATTTGCATAAGCGCTCACCTCTCAAAAAGATTTTGTGATCTTTAAGGAACCCATGAAACTGATGGTTTGAGACCCAATGAGGTTTTGGAGTAACAATCACCCTTTTTTCTTTTGTTCGTAGTCACATGACTTTGTTCTTGCTCGAGGATTTTCTTTTGTAATCCTTTTGTTTTTCGCTTTCGCATTCTTTTGCTTTTTGATCCCTAATTTTTGCCTGGACTGATTCTTTTGAATCTTTAGATTTTGAAGTCCAGCGGGATGCCCTGACTTTTGCCTAAGTCGCTTGTTTTCAAGTTTCGACTTAGCGGGCTTTTTTTTTCTTTTTCTTTTTTTTTATTCTTTTTTTCGGAACAAATCGTGTGACACTGGCTTGTCTTGACTTTGTTGAAAGGGTTGTGACTACCTCACTCCTTGATTGTTGATGGATAACCATTGTGGTTTCTCATCTCTTGACCTCTTGACGGTGGAATAGAAGGTAATGGATCCTCAGATGCACACTCCTTTTGAAATTTGAACGCTTGGTCAAATTAACTGACACCTACCTTGCCCTAGGTTAAGATTGAGGGTTTTTTCATACGAAAAGAAACTCCTACTTCAAGGCTCAAAGGGGTTAACGAGGGTCTATCTCCCTTATATCTCCAGTGTTTGGGGATTTGAAACAATGCATGTACATCATCAACAGGGTTTTTGTTCAAAAGCATACAATCAGAAGTTTTTGCGTCTTCGATTTTGTCATCCTCCCTAGGCTCCTGCTTAAACAAGCATATAATATCGATAAAAAATATGAGTGAACACAACTTGATTTAATCACAACATGCATATTCATTTCATTACCATTATCAATTAAAACAGACAAGTTTTACAAATGAGTTTGCACTTTAACAGAAAAGAAACTACAAATGCAAAGAAATGACATGATATAATGATTGTCAGCTTCGAGGAACAGGGACTTTCCAAGCATGATTCGTTAATGAGCTAGCCGTCTTCAGAATTGCTCTTTGAAGTCACTCTGATAACCACCTGCACAACTACTCTCGGTGCCTTCTTCCATAACTTGGACTGATGGACCCACCTACCTTACAACCTTCAGTTGAATGCCCCTGTGCCCCAGTATGGTAGTCACAACGGGCGTTGACATCAAAACCTGGTGGGTAATGGAAAAGGCCCTGACTTTAATTTCTTCGACACTATTAATCCACCTTTAATCAAACCTGGCAATATCCAACTGTACGACATTGGCAACTGAGTGAAATGCCTCTCGGCTTTCTTGGTCTTTGTCAGGCGTGCTGACGCGGCTGACGGCGATATGACCGTTGATTCTGCGGACTGACAACTGATGCACTTTCATTAGCTTGGAAGTTCGAGACGTCTTGCATCTTTCCATACTTGAGCAGGCTCTTGATACGTTCTCCCACCATTACCAGGTCAGAAAATTTTGCCGCCCCATTGACAATCATCTTTTCCAAGTACGCACCTTGCAAGGTATCCATGAACTAATCTACCAATTCTCTATCCGAAAGTGGTGGTTGAACACGAGTAGCTAACTCTCTCCATCTCTGAGCATACCCTCTGAATGATTCATTATCTGCTTAAGACTAGTCTTGCAAATGCATTCGGTTGTGAGCCATGTCAAGATTATAGTGGTATTGCTTCACGAAGGCGTTGGCTAAATCTGACCGTGAATAGATGCAACCACTCTTTAACTGCATATACCAATACACTGATGCCCCACTCAGACTGTCTTGGAAACATTGAATCATGAGTTTGTCGTTGTGGACATAAGAGGTCATTCTTCGGCAAAACATCACCAAATATTGCTTTGGATAACCATCCCCTTTATACTACTCAAGCATCGGTGTCTTAAACTTTGGTGGAAACACAAGGCCAGGTACCAAACACATGCTTGAAGTAAACAACTCAAGAGTATCACGCCTCTCCAGGGCTTTAAGTTTCTCGTCCAATACACAGTATTTTTTGTCATCAACAGATCGTGGATCCTTAGGCTTCCTCTTTGGAACTACCCCCTGGACATCTGGCACAGAGAATGCAAAACTGTTATAATCAGCATCATCGAGAGAAGATGAATGCCCGCCTCGGACAAAAGGACGTCCTTGCATAACTTGATTATCAACAGGGATTCACACCGGCTGAGCTTGAGAAACATTGTTCACCGGAGGTGGAATGACATTCTCAGTTCTATGAACATTGGCATCTCTCCTTGTCATGGCTACCATGGCTTCCATAAGTTGGTCCAACTGACCTTTTATCAACTCAACATCAGCCCTAGTCACAAACTGATTTTGTTCCCCTGAGTTCATGATTCTGCGAAGATACTGATTCAAGTCCAATACAAAAGTCGGGAATCAACTGCAAGTCGAGGACAAAGGATGAATGAGCTCACTGTTCTGGCTTGGAGAAAGATATGCAAAATGATGCAAGATGCAAATGCAATGCCATAATATGAATGCAATAAGACATGGGATCAAAGCTTCCATATAGTCTGAATAAGTGCTATGCTGATGACTGAATAAGTTCATAGGTCTGCTCTGAAGAGAATACCAGAATACCAAAATATTCGAATAATCAGAATGCCATGATTCCCAAAATATCGGCATAATCAGAATACCAAAATAATCAGAATGCCAGAATATCGTCATAATCATAATACCAAAATGCCAGAATATCAGCATAATCAGAATACCAGAATGCCAGAATATCGGCATAATCAGAGTGCCGACCTAATCAGAATACCGGGATAGTCACAATGTCAGAATACCATAATACTAGGCTGATGAGTCCACACTGATAGGAAAACCAGAATACCGGGTAGGTTGAAGGTCAAGGTTACCTACAGACCTGTAAACAACCCGCCTCTCTCACATGTACGCACTAGGGTCCCCAGTATCCCGGGCTCTCAGGTCGAGAAATGATGATACATTCACCATTTCTGGTTTGGCATCATCATCAATCGAGGAGGCCTCAACTGATTCTCCAAAATGAAAGGTCCTCAGCTTCTGGCACTAAGGTCGAGAAGCAATAGTACATTCATCCCTCGGGGTACAGTACTATCGCCAATTGAGGAGTGCCTCCACTGATTCACTTTCAAAGAGGATATCCTATAGCGAATTCCCAGCATTGGGTCCTCGGATCAAGAAGTGTAATGGGTTGGCCATTTCTGATCTGCCATTATCACATCTTGGGAGGAGTGCCGTTACTGAGTCCTCAGGAATGGTCACCAGAGTCGACAACTTTCTAGGTTAACACCCCGAAATGCACAAGACGCGCAAATCAGAACATCTCCCAAGAAAACCTCGTCTGGTTGTGGATTTCGTATAAACCATACATAACAAGATGCTACGTAGGCCACACTACTCTCCACTCTAATCCTATGTATGTACTCAATCCTGTGTAATGGGCTTATCTCTCAGAATACCCATCCCGCCAAACAGAAAAACCAGCACAGCACAGTCCAGTATAGTATAATACAACATATGAAATGAAAATGCTAAAATGCGGTAAATACAGTAATATACAATAAAGCAGTAATACAGTAAATAGCAATACAGTACAATAGTAAATACAGCAAAAAAAAGTAAACACCCAATGAAAGAAAAACATACAAGTGCTAGGATTGACTCGCTAAGGAAACCAGAGATTCTGGGTTCGATCCCCAGCAGAGTCGCCAGCTATCGCTCCCAGGATTTTCATCCAAGTACAAACGCGAAAGTGGCACCAAAACAGAGTTGCCAGCAATGTGTATTTATCCCAAGAGAGGGAAAGGAAACACTGCGTAAACCTGAGGGAAGGAAATAGCATGGTCTCGCGACCAAGAGAACTGGGTTCGGGAGTCGGTTACGCGTGAGGAAGGCATTAGCACCCCCACACGTCCATCGTACCCGATGGGATCCACGCTTGCTGCTTCGATCAAAGGGTGTAGGAAACTTGAAATGAAATGCTACCGGAAAGAAGAAGGAATGGGTACGGGAAAGAACGGAGAAACAAATGTAGTGAAAATAAAAGAAGTGCTCGCATAGGCCCTACCCCACTGCCTACGTATCTCATCGGGAGCATGAGAATCAGAGCGACGTAGTTCCCCTCACCTAGGGAAGATTGTTTGTGTTTTTTAGGGAACGACTGACGTTCCAGCTTAGGTGTTGCAGGCTCGTTGCATCGAGTGCGTTACCGTCTTGCAAGAGAACGAGGAGAAGCACGTTCATATGTTGAGAGTGAGTGAGATGAGAAGAGAATTCCCAAAGTAAATACGTTATTGTTTGTTTTTGTCTTTTAAGAAAGAAATGTTTTGATTGTTTTTGTGTTTTGTAACTCGTATTGTATTTAAGTCCTTCATATAGGATCGAATGCCTCGCATATCGACCCAAGACGGGACGTATGCTAAACATTCTAAGGAAATGAGAGAAGACCCCTCAACTCCTTGTTCCCACATGAAAGGCCTAAATACAATAGGTGTTATGCCTTTATTAAGTGTTTTTTACTCTTATTATAAGATGAGAGAGAAGAGACTCAAAAGAGAATCAAAGGTGAAACTAATAAGGGAGACTAAGACTCAAACCCTAGTGTTAGCATGCTTGGAGATCCTATGGTTAATGTGGTTTAACAAACCTACTTCTAAAAGAAAGAAGAAGAAGAGCAAAAGAAGCAACTTACTTCCAAAATGGAAGTTAAGTTGATCTTAAAGAGGGATGAAGAAGAAGTCGTTCAAGGAAAGCATATAAATGCTTATCAAGATCACAAGTTGAAATATTAAAAGAAATAATAGAAGATGAGAGAAAGGAGTGTGTGTGGAAGCATATCCACACACTTGCTTACCATTTGCACCTACATGAAAAGGTTAGTTCAAAAACCAATTACAAGTAATGAAATAAGGAAAAGATGACAAGTAATGATCAAACAAAACAAGAATCAATGAATAAGGATTCTAAGAGATTAAAATCAATCAAAGTCAGAACCTATGTCTAAAGGATATTCTCTAAGGTTAAGATGCCTAATGAGATCACACTATGTCAAATTATGTACCAAAACTTTACACAAATGTACATTGTTCACAAACTTGAAGAAAATAGATGCTTAGGCATCATGTAAGTGAATTAAAGCATGATTATATCTCAAGGTCATGAGTGGATGAAGTGTATTAAGATGTGAAAATGTCATTAGAAGCATATGGAAGTCATATATCCAAGCAATCTCAAAGTTTGAACAAGTTATGCACAAGTATCATCACCTAAAGTGCAACATACAAGTCATGCAACTTTAAAAAGAATAAGATGAGATTAGAAGTCAAGTGATTATGGTTAGTAATGCTACAAGTCAGTACCTACACCATTCATTATTGAACTTTCAATTTCCAAAAATAAATGGCAAAAGAAAGTGTTTAAAAGGTCTTAAAAGAATGCACAAAATCAAACCTAAGTCTAGGTATTTTCAACCAACTAAATCACCAAACAAAATTTTTTTTTTTTTTTTGGAAAATCACCAAACAAAATTCCATGAGAAATAGTTGCATGCTTTGGAAAATTATGGTATTTTAATCAAAGAACAATGGAGTCAGTAGTAATGCATAACCAAAAGATAGGACCAAAATTCGTCTTTTAACAAGCTCAAATTAAATCAAACAATTCACTCGTAGTCGATTAACAAACATATACAAAATGGTGTCAAATATGCCATCAAATATAGTCTAAAAATTCATAAAAAAAAATGCATAAGGCTCTCCGATGTGTTCTTAATACATGTGTCAAATGGCCTGTAAAAATTCAGTTCCTAACTAGTTATAAAAAATCAAATATGCAACAAGTATCCCAAAGTATGAACACATGAATACACCTTAAAGAAAATTCAATAAAAAAACAATATGAACAAAAATGGAAAATAAAAATCACCATAAATTACATGACATGTTTATGATCAACCATGAATTTATTAAAATTTTTTAGCAAAGTTTACTATTTTTAGAATTTGTGTTTTGAACAATACAAAAAAAGGAATTAAAAAGAAAGAACGAAGCCAGGGGGCGCAGTTAGTAACATGTTAGTTCAAAGTCCTTGCTGGGCTCAAACATGGGGTTTAATTAGCAAGGGGAGATAAGTTCAAAGAACACTTGTGGCCTGGGGGTGCACGGTGGAGACACGGTCAAACTATTGACCTGGGGGTTGAATCAAGGCCATTGATTCGCATGGCTAATGGTGATGGATGAACCTACTGGTGATGGTCATAGGGTGCATGGTAAAACTGGTAGGGATGCGCGCATGGGATTAAAAGTAAAAACCTACCAGCCGGTGACAATTGTCACCGCCGGTGTGGCCCGCCACCATCAACCTTATCTCCTCAATCTCTTAAGAATCACAAGAATGAGAAATCCTCAAACGTCTTTCTCTCTTTCAATCGTCTGTTTCCCTCTCTCTCTCACTCGTCCGTCCCTGAAACCTAAACGGCCGGAGATGGCCGGTGGCCGCCGGCGGCGCCGCCGTCTTCTCCGGTGATCCACCACCTCCAAACACTAAACCTTAAGCATAAACCCTAGTTATCTTTACCTGGTGATTACGAATCCGACCTCCGTTTCTTCTAAATCTTAACCAAACTACCAGATCGGAGGAGATACAATCGAGAACCAAAATCCACAAAAGTTCCAAGCATTAATAAAAACACAACGGATTTTGAATCCGAGGCCGCAGCTAAAGAGAGAGCGAAGTTTACGTACCTACCGGAGACAAGTCCAGCGCTTCTTCCAATTCGCGACGAGAAACAGAAAACCAGAGGTGAGATAATATTCTTCTTAATTTCTTGTTCTGCTTCTCCTTCTTCGATCGATGATTATTGGTTATTGCTCATTTTTATTCCTCTGATTCCACTCGCTTACGGATTGATGATAAGTTCTTGAATCGGTTGTTGTTGTTATTTCGATACAGGTTCTTGAATTGATGATGAAAATCGAAATTGAAATCCGTTGAACAATTTCGGAATTGTTGAGACGTACCGACTTTGAACCAGATGAAGGTTGGAGGTTTTTGCAGCTGAGTGTTGATGAGCGATTTTGGAGAATTTCTGGTTGAAGATGAAGGTTCAGGTTGAAGATTGCTTGGAGACGATTAGAGAATTGAAAGGGGATTTTCTATGGCATTTTTCTCTGGTTTATTTGTTGAAACGGCTAATGCAGGTTGAAGATGAATAAAGGAGAAGAGAAGAAGAATTCAGAGAATGAAGAATGGTGAAACAAAAATGGTGAGGAAGACCCTGAAGAATGAAGATGATGAGGTTTTTATATCAGAATTCATGGAAGGTCAAAATGGTATTTCACATTGAAATTCGATTAGAGTTTTCTTGGAGTTTGTTAAATTCTGTTAGAGAAATTGGAGGAGGTTCTGTTATGACAGTTGGTGGGAAAATTCCTATTGAGTTTATCAGTTGAAACCGTTATGGTGACAGTTAGTTTTTGTTTAGAGGAATTCTGTTAGTAGCTAGGTTAGATTGTTAGAATTAGGGAGTGAAAACTGTTGGAGGAATGGAGCTGTAACTGTTATTGGAATTTTTTTAATTTTCTGGTGTGTGATTGGTGTTATTGGGAGCCGCTGTTTGTCAAGTTAGATTAGGAAAAATTGGCTTGTGATGTTAACATGTTAATTTGTAACTGGTGCGCTGCCTGCTATTGTTTTTCTTTTGCTGATACGAGCTGTTGTGCCTTCTCTTTTAATTTTCTGCAGCTTGGATTTTTTTGCTTGTAATTTTCTGATGTGGAAGTTTTTTTTTATCAGCTGATATGCTACTTCATTGCTATGAATGAGGTTCCACAATTCTGTTATTAAGAACTTCACATTACTAACATCAAGTGGCGTGTCAGTAGCCCTTGGAACATTTCTAGCGACACAAGCGTGATAGGATACCTGCCTCTCCTCTACTGCTTAACCTCCCAAAATCCAATGAAATAGTTTCTAACTTTGAAGCTTCCAATTTCACTTCACCTTCAAGACCTACGTAGAGAATCTCCGTTAAAGTTGGGTCCACTGTCAATCCTTCCATTAGAATCAAACGGTTTATCGCAAAATGCTAAGAGAATAACAACAAGATTCTTCAGCGCCGCCATTGATTCTTGATTTCTTTATACCACTATAATGTATATAATGGAAAATAACACAACATGCATGTGCGTAGTATATCAAAGAAAAAGAAGAATTTTGGAGCAGCTTTATTAGCTTGAATAACACCAACATCTTAACACTCAAGTACTTCACCGAAAGCTTATCAGTAGCCTCAACAACTAACCCTCCCGAATTATTCAGAGTGTTGCACAATTAGCTTTCTAGCAAAGACAACAATAGGGTAGTCAAGCCAGTTACCTTCGCATGAAAAATTTGGCCGCAATGTAGCATATAAACTCAAGATCCCTCCAATATGACCACTCAATATCAACACATCACGCCAATCTGATCCGGGTTGAACTAGGCGACATTCAGGCCCTTGTAATATTCCAAAAGGTGCTTGCGTATTGGATCATGGTTTAAGACGGTTAAAATAGATTATTGGAATTTGATTTTTTTTTTTTGGGATTGAACTGGATATTGGAACTATGGATTTTGGTCTTATAAATGGACATGCTTTTAAGAGGATATGACTTAAGGAATTGGAATGGATTTAAAGATGGTTAAAATATGAATGTGGGCTAAAAATGTGGTTTTGAATATGGATAAGAAAATGAATGTAGACTTTTGCAATGGATTAATCAAAGAAAATGGTTTAAGAAAAGGTTATGGAAAAAAATGGATTTACAAAATGGATATTGGATATTGACTTTGGAATTAATGCAAAATAGTATTAAATGAATATGGGTTGGGAAGTGAATTAAGATGAATATCAAAATGGTTACGGGTTAGAAAAAAGGAGTTGTGTCTCGAATTCCAAGCAAGTCACATGATCACATTCAATCCACATCCAACTTCAGATCCAAAGTGACTAGGAAAACCTCAGATCACGAAGATTACAACGAGGAGAATTCAACCTCTTGCTCCAACTTAACCGGTAATAGAAACCGAATGAATCCCTTATGAATAAGGCCAAGAAAATCATTTGATCCCATGTCTCAGAAGACCAATTCAATGATATGATTATGAGTTATGACCTAATGGATATGCAGGATGAACGCGAAGCAAAAGCCAGAAAAAGGTAGGGCAAATTTTGGGGTGCTACAGCTGCCCCTATTCAATCAACTTGGACCTGAAAGGATGATAGCAACTGCTTTCAGACATTCAAGGTAGAAGGTGATTGAATACAAAAACAACCAGAAAATTTGCACGCTGAATGAAGAAGAAAAGGGATATAAACCCTTCTAGAAGTATCAGCAAATAACTGCATAGATTGATACGACGTGTATCAAAATAGGGATACGGATGAGTATCAAGGACCATACGGACGAGTAGGGAAAGAAAACACGGACGAGTGTTGAAGGACACAGACGAGTGTCAATGGTCAACGATGCATACGAGCACCGGAAAATCATCAAAGGAACACGACGAGTAACCAAGTCGACGATACGGATGAGTATCAGACGATGATTAATAAGATACAGACGAGTATCTCAAAAGTCAATACGGACGAGTATTGGCTAAAGTTCAAACACGGACGAGTGTTGAAAGGACACGGACGGATGTCCAAGGTCAATACGGACGAGTATCGAAATAAGAATTCAAACACGGATGAGTGCTGAAGGGACACGGACGGGTGTCAAAGGTCAACGATGCGAACGAGCATCGGACAATCATCAAAGGAACACGACGAATGACCAAGTCGACGATACGGACGAGTATCGGACGATGATTAATAAGATATGGATGAGTATCTCCAAAGTCAATACAGACGAGTATTGGCTAAAAATTTCAGACACAAACGAGTGCTGAAAGGACACGGACGGGCGTCAAGGATCAATACAGACGAGTATTGAAAGGACACGGACGAGTGTCAAAGGTCAACAATGCAGACGAGCACTGGACAATCATCAAAGGAACACGACGAGTGACCAAGTCAACGATACGGACGAGTATCGGACGATGATTAATAAGATACGGATGAGTATCTCCAAAGTCAATACGGACGAGTATTGGCTAAAGTTCAAACACGGACGAGTGTTGAAAAGGGGCACGGACGAGTGTCAAAAGGATCAATACAGACGAGTACTGAAATAAGCAGTTCCAACATGGACGAGTGCTGAAAGGTTAAAACAAAAGACAACTCTACTGGGGATTGAAACGTTAAACCGAACACAGACGAGCGTCAAGGGGACACGGATGAGTGTTTAAAATCAACACGAACGAAGTATTAAGGAAATGTAAGAGGGCACGGACGAGTGTTAAAAGAACACGGACGAGTGTCGAAAGGACACGGACGGATGTCCAAGGTCAATACGGACGGGCATTGAATTAACACTGTATGATCAACTGTTGGAAACTTTGCTGAGGTTGCATGACAATGTTTTGTCTGTGAATTGCTCTGCCTTGCAGGTAAATGGTTGAACCTGGCTTATGCTCGCATGCATATGTTTGAGTTTTGTCGTAATGCTCCACCTCAATGGAAATACTACGCGTTTTGAGGATGCTATGCATACTATATGCAAAATGCAAAATGCAAAGAGGTCCTCAGCAAAATCAATGCTGAGGAGAGGAAGGTAACTCCGCTGGGGAATAATGAGCTTACAACAAACTCTGCTGGGGAAAACCACTCCATAGTGTCTCGTGCTAGAGAATGTTTCTTAAGAGAATTTTACAGAAGATCCAACATCTTCCAACTCTTAAACAAATATCGAGACTTGAGCCAAGATGCAGTAAGTGGGAGGCCACTCCACTGGAGATAATAGATCTGGAGCACCTCCTGCTGGGGAACTTTCAAGATGCTCCATGATACAAGGTCAACCACTTGTTTTTGCTCCAAGATACAAGGTTGATCTGAAGATAACATCCCAAGAGGATTTTATAGAAGATTTGACATCTCCAAACTCCTGGACACTTACTGAGTCTTGAACATTAGCTGCGAGGCCATTCTGCTGTGGAATTTGCAACCGTTATAGACACAAAAAAGCTTGTAGCTGTTGGAAGTACTGAATAGGATAATCGACTTAATAAGATACAACGCTACCCAGTTACAATTGACTTGTCAATATCGATTCTTCGTGCGCGACCGTCGGCCAGACGATTGATTCCATCAGTAAACGTTGTGACAAAGGAGTGAAATGAGAATCCTTTTCTGAACATGATGGATTCGGTACTACCATTTGACAACGTTGCTGGGGATCATGAAGCTCTTTAAATACGTCGGGGATGACCACCCCCAAGAATAACTTTCCTACTGAGAAACCGTCTCTGCTTGGGGGATGAACTATCATTTGCGTCTCGCAAAAGGATGCTCACCTGCTTGGAGGGGAAGATCAAACCATCTCTACCCTGTCTAGGGACTCGAACTCTTGTTGGAGAAAGGCAAATCCAACTCCGGTTGGGGAAACCAAACCTCATGTCTCTCACTAGGGAGGATACTTTACCGAGGACAGTACCGTCTTGGCTATTTCTGCCAGGGGCAACTAGAAATTCTAATACCTCACTGGGGAACGATACCTTCTGGCGCCTTGCCGAGGAAAAGAAAGTCCATGTTGGGAACTACTTTGGCGCTTCACACTTCTACTGATCGACTGCATGCTAAATATCACAAGCGAACTCCCGACTAGCCTCGTACCACATGGTCTATGGGGATAAATCACCTCAAGAGGATTTTACAGAAAACCTGGCCTTCAAAATGCCCCGGGGTATTCAAACTCTCGGAGAGATTTATAGATCTCGACGTAACTGCCCCAGACTGCATAGTGTATGAAAGAATTTGCCTCGACAAGATTCGTAAAGATTTGAAATACTCTGCCCCAGTATACCGAATCTTGAAGAGGTGCTTTTGATTAACCGTCTTTTGGAGTAGGATAGCTTCTTGTGCTCTTGAGGTGGCCTGCCTCAATATAATCCTTGCAGTGATTTTGCCCATGACTGATCTTAGAGAGATTTGTCAAATTGAGCTGATTGCCCCATATTACCCGTTTGTGGAGAGATTTATCGGATCTCGACATAATTGCCCCAGTTTGAATGCTTTTGGAGAGATTCAACGGATCTCAACGTGGTTGGCCCCCAGTTTGGATGAACTTTTAGAGATGTCTCGACGTGACTGCCTATGATTGACCGCTCTCTGAAAAGACTTTCTCAACACGACTGCCCTAGCTTGGCTACATATTGAAGAGATTTATCGACGTGATTACCCCAGATTAGATGAATCTTGGAATGGCTTACCCCTGCTCAACGAAGTCTTCTAGCGTTTGCATCTCATCTTAATCAATCCTTTCATTGTAGAAACTTTCCTGATGTCCTGTACTTACTCGCAAGTAAAATTGATCGTTTTGAAAATGACAATTTTAATGCAATGCATATGGAAGTTTTGAGATCCAAGTCTGTCACTGGAAAAATATGGTGACATATGGTGATCGAATCACTTATCTGAATGTCACATCGATACCACCATGAATGGTAAGAAAGATCCTCTTGGGAGTCAGAACTGACGCGATATTAACCAAAGTATGCTTTCGAAACAACCCTGCTTTAATTAGGTCTTTTAAAGGTTGTAACGTGGTCTAGTTCACGGTTTAAGAAAGAAGGGATATAAGGCTCAAAGTTTTATATTAACCTGTCGCTCCCGGGATTTTCATCCTAGTACAAACGCGAAAGTGTCACCGAAACAGAGTCGCCAGCAATGTGTATTTATCCCAAGAGGGGGAAAGGAAACACCGCATAAACCTGAAGGGAAGGAAAAGCATGGTCTTGCGACCAAGAGAAAGGGTAAGGGAGTCGGTTACGCGAGAGGAAGGTATTAGCACCCCCTCGCGTCCATCGTACCCGATGGGATCCACGCTTGCTTGTTTCGGTCAAAGGGTGATAGAAAAGGATACTGGAAAAGGAACTGAAAGAAAGAAAGGAGAAAGAATGGAAAAGGAACGAGAAACAAATGTAGGGAAAATAAAAAAAGTGCTCGAATGGGCCCTACCCCACTGCCTACGTATCTCATCGGGAGCATGAGAATCAGAGCGACGTAGTTCCCCTCACTAGGGATGGATTGTTTGTGTTTTTTAGTGGAATACGTCAACGTTCGCGTCCTAGCAGTTTAGGTGTTGCAGCTTGTTGTAGGGAGACTTAGGCGTTACCTGTTTGCGGTAGAACGAAAATGACGCATCCTTAAGGAATGAATGAAGGAGATAAGGAAAGAATTCCCGAAGGAAAGACGTTATTGTTTGTTTTTGTCTTTTAAGAGTTTTTTCCATTTGTTTGCATATGATAGTGTATCTGAATCTTAGTCATTGGAATATGTACATTCTCACATTCCAAGATGGAATGAATAAGAAAGCACACTAAGAGTAAAGAAGACCCCCACACTTAGTTCCAATTGTCAAGGTTCAAACACACTAGCATACTTGTGTTTATTAAGTGTTTTTGTTATTTATGAAATGAAGAAGTGTTTTTTATTATTTGTACCTTCAACAAGTATTGCATTTAAGTCCCTCATACAAGATCAAATGTTTAACACATTGACCCAAGATGGGCTATATGCTACACATTCTAAGATTATAAGAGAAGACCCCTTATAATCTCTTCTTTATATGAAAGGCCTAAATGCAATAAATGCCTACCTTTATTAGATATTTTGAATTTTCTTTGAGATGAGAAAAGAGACTCAAGAGAGGAGAAAAGGTAAAATCTATGTTATCTAAGACTCAATCCTAATTGATTAGTTAAGGGAGTGATCCTAATGGTTTGTGAGGTTTCAAAACCTAAAGTCTAAAGAAAGAATGAATTAAACAACTCACTTCTAAAGTAGAAGATGAATTGTAATTCAAAAGGGAAAGTAATAAGTTATTAACAAAGAAAACACATAAGTGCTTAACAAAACACAAAATTGAATTGTAAAAGATGAAGGGATAGAAGTTTGAATGTGGATTCCTTATCCACACTCAATTGCAACTTACCAAAGCCCCTACATGGTTAGTAAACATGTATACGAAGTATAAGAAGTAAAAGAGCATTTAATGCACCATAAAACTCAAAAGAATTAGATGAGAAATCAAATCCTATTGGCCACAACCAGAATGTGCATCATATGGAAAACAAATGATTATTATCATGCAAGTCCAAGTGGATAGGCAACAAACATCATCCATGACATTAGAACATGCTACCATAAGAAAAGGGAGAATGAAAGATGAAAAGAAATAAAAAAAACATGCATGAGTGGAACATGTAATCTAAGGATCAGAATTGAAATGAAATGAAAAATGATTCACAAACATCTCACAAGTGTTCATGCATAACACAACAAGACATTTAAGAAGTGATAGAAGAAGTAGAATTGAAATGGAAGTTCAAAAAGGAAAGTGCAAACACAACATGCTAAAGGTGCACAAGGTTCAAATGATAATCAAAATGCAAAGATGACATATAATATGTATCAATGACCTATTATGTCACGTGAATGGTTCACCAAATATGCAAATGATCATGCAAGTATGTACAAAAGAAAACATGTAAACATGCACAAAAATTAAGATGATATGACATGTTATTATGCTTCAAATGTAATGCCTTAAACAAAAATTAAATGGACTCATGGAAATTAAGCAAGCATGGTTTAAAGATACACAAATTAGAGGTGAATCATATACCAATATAGCATGCAAGAAATCAAGGCGAAAAGGCTTTATACAATGCACTTAGGTCAAGTATACATCATACAAAGTAACACAAAAATGACCACCAAACGTGTCATGAAATGACCTAAAAAAATCAAATAAAAATCCCTTAACATACCTCAATATGCTAATGACTCAATGCAAAAAGAAGAGCATCAAAACAATTTTTAATGATCGAGAACAAAAATGCACAAATTTATGTATCACATTAAGCATGCACACAAATTGAAATTCAAAGAATATTATAGAACAGGGGCAAAAAGGTCATAAAATCAAGAAATAAAATCATGAAAAAATTTCTAAATGTTTCAAAGATGGTCATGAATTTTTTTGGAATTTTTAATGAGGCTTTGGTATTTTTAAAAATTGAAAAGTGAAACGTGCATGAAAATAAAAAAATAAAATGAAATGTAAATGTGAATGGGGGTGCAAGCATAGCAAAATGTGAGTTCAAATTAATTGGGCTTTGGAACAGGGAGGTGTAAAAAGCAATCTGGCTTAAGTCCATTACACGCGCAATCCACAATAACTACCATGCTCTTCAGTCAACAATAGTCAAAACCACACAAGCCATTGGATCAAGTCACAGTCAACATCCAGTCAAAGTAGCCAAGATCAATACACGCGCACGAAGGACCACACAACATACAGTGTACCACACCACATAATGTTCACTCTGATTAAAATAAAACATGTGCCACGCATGTGACATTTTTTATGTGTTGGCACAATCTTATCCGCACGATTCACAAATCCAACGGCCAATATTCAAACTGAGAAAACCCTAGGAGTTAAAGCTACCGGCCGGAAAGGGACCTCCGGTCACCTTCTCCGGTGAGAACCGTCACCTGCGAATCTCACATCTTCGCAAAAATACACAATGCACACATCAAAATGAAGCTCATGCTAAGCACAATACAAATCCACGGTTATCTTTCACATATCATGCGCACACGTAGAAAATAGAGGAGACAAAGATATGCCCTAACTTTTAGATCTAAGCCTCTACAAGGCCTATCAACTAGCCGGAGTGTCAAATGCTCCTATTGAGCTCATGTCATGATAAAACAACAAAATAAACCATAAAATGTGAGAGGAGTGCTTGAGAATTTTGGAACCTGAACTTGCAGCTCTTGGAGAGTCTTGAGAAAACCAGAGAAAGCACTTGTTCTTCAATCTTGGAGCTTCACAAACTAAGCAAAATAAATGCTATGTGACTTGTTATCTTGAGAGCAGAGAGATCCAATGTTGAAAAGTGCTTGAAGCAACCTTGAGGACTATGCTGCAATCTCCTTCAATCAAGCACCATTGATAATGATGAGGTGAAATGGATGAAGGTGACTGATTCGTGCACACACAGAGAGAGAGAAAACGTTTAGAGGATGTTGAGAGAGTGAGAGTGTTCTTGAGAGTGGAAATGAGAAAGTGAAGTTGGAAATGAAATTAGAGTGTGAGTTTTCTATTTATAGTGAGCTTTAATCATGGTTTAGTGAGTTGAGTTAAATGAGTTAGCATGGTTAAACTGAGTGCACCCTAACTAACTGAGTCAAGTTAGTTAGGGGCGAGTCATTGATGGTTGTGGTGTGGTGTGGGAATGTTCACGACAGTTATGGTGGAATGAAGAGTGAAGCTTAGAATGGTAAGGTTGTTGTGGCAGAAACTTGCTCAACAAGTTGTTCTCTCTATTTTCATGCAAGGCACGTGATGTTAAACATTGTGTAGGTGATATGTGCTTGACCAAATGTGGAAATAAAGTTCATGGATTGTTTGATGAATGTCTGAACCAAACTGCTAACTCTGATGTGATTCCTCAGTTGGAAATGGTGAAGTTTGCGCATGGATATCTCTCTCTTCAAGCCATGGACATGAGTGATCTTGGTACCATTTCAAAGTGTGTACATGGTACAACAACTTTGATGTTGAAAAGAAGTGAAAATGAGACTTGTAACATATTGAAAATGAGCTTTAAACATAGGAACTCAAGACTGGCTTAAAATGATGCAGAATGCGCGCATGTGTGGCATGACTTGGTTGTGACCTAGTCGAATTTCAGTTGCATTGACCACACTTTGAGCCATCATAACTCCTTAACCTTTGATCAAATGGCATTTTGTCCAACATGAATCGTGAAGAAGACACTACAAGGAACAACTTTGATGTTGAAAAGATTTTCATTTGGAGCTTTTATCATTGAGAAAAATGAGTGAACATTTGGCACACCAACTGTTTGAGGAAATGATGTGCACGTGACCTGAAATACTTGGTCATGACCTAGTTTTGGCCTACTTTCTTCCAACTTTGATCCATCATATCTCCCTCAATATTTATCCAATGGAGTTGTTCTACACATGGATTTGAAGCTTAAAGTAAGATCTTTTGTTGTGGCCAAGTGGAATTTTCATTTGGTGCTTCAATTTTAAATGGCCTTGGTTCAAAGTGTAGTCCAAAATGGTCCAAAATTACTATTTTTAGTAACCCTTCTTCACCCAAAAATGGCAACTTTCCACATCTTGATTTTTTCATGATTCCTTTGGAGTTTCTTGATCAAATTTTGCATATTGGACACATGTAACATGAATTTCATGAATTTGGCCTCAAAAAGTCAAGAGTTGACTTTTTCTTCTGATTATTTGACTTGGCCCCCAATTTCTCTGATTTTGATCTTTCTTCCAATTGAACCACTTTTAAAACCAATTGAGAGGAAATTTTCCACATCCATACACTTAAGGACATATAGAATACCATGACATCAAGTTTTGTCCAAAAAATAAGAGATTTCCTGATTTAATCAGAAACCCTAATTTTGGTGCCCACCTCCTAGGAGAAAAATGTGCAGTCTTCAATTTCAAATTCCTCAGAGTATGTTGTGTATCCCTTTAAAGGATGATGAGATATGCCATTTGAAATTGATTTTGGATCAATGAGCTATCTCTTTTGAGGGTTTTCCTTTAATTTTTGGATCTCTTGCATAGTGAAAGATGTAGGGCTTCAATCTCCTATTGAGTCTTACTTTCTTGAGGTTTTAGATAGTCAGTTGAGGTAGTATGAGACATGAAAGACCTCTTGGCTTGCCTTGAGGCATCTTGACTGACCTTTTTGTGCTTTGAATGATCCCTTGATTGTCCACCTTCCACCTGATCACATGCCTTGATGGTAAGAGAGATGCTATGCTTCATTTTTCTATGTTAAAGATGCAATGCAATGCTAATGAGATGGATATGATATGATAAATGATAATGCTATGCTATGATGCCAAAAAGGGAGAGCAAATTTTGGGGTATTACAGCTGCCCCTATTCAAACGCTGTAGACCTGAATGCCTGAAAGTGATTGCTTTCAGACTTTCAAGGTATATAGTGATTGAATACCAAATATAACCAAAAATTTGCTCTGGATGATGAAGAAAAAAATTGATATAAACCCAACAAGACTACTGGATTGAATCTTCAAATGAAACGCTGTCGGAGAGATCTGTCTTTTGAGCGACGCCAGGCGACTACTGGCTTGCCATACCGTCGATGGACTTTCAACAATGTCTTTTTGAACGACGCCAGGCGACTACTAGCTTGCCATACTGTCGATGGACTTTCAATAATGTCTTTTTGAACGACGCCAGGCGACTACTGGCTTGCCATACTGTCGATGGACTTTAGCTGCTCTGCCAATCTGTCGTTGGACTTTCTGCCAAACTCACGTTGGACTTTCACCAATTTGTGCTGGATTTCTGCTAATCTGTCGTTGGACTTTCTGCCAAAATTGTCGTTGAACTTTCACCAACTTGTGCTGGATTTCTGCCAATCTGTCGTTGGACTTCAAAAATTACCAAACCGGCGTTTGGGATCTCAAACTTGCCATCTACAGATGGACTTTTGCAGCTTTTACCAAACTGTCGTTGGATTTCAATGCTTAGCAAACCGTCATTGGAAGCTTTGCCAAACTGTCGTTGGACTTCGGTGCTTACCAAACTGTCGTTGGAAGCTTTGCCAAACGGTCACTCCACCTGCTGGAATAACATGAACAAACTGTACGCATGCCAAAAATAAATTGGACTTTGGATTGTAGATGAACACTGCTGAGAATTACACCACCTGCTAGGTAATAGCATATGTTGACACCTTGCTGAAGAAGAGATTCTGTCGATCTCTTTAAACCTTGCTGAGGAAATTACTGCGACTCGGCTGGGGAGTATAGCAGACAAGATTCAATGCTGAACTCTGTGGGGGTACCATTACCAGAGATAAGATCTTGCTGGGGATCAGGGCTGCCCATTATCTGCCGGGGATATCCAAATCTTGGTTGAAAGACAATCCATTGCAACATGCTGAGAAAGAGTCCCTAGAGATTTATTAGGGAAACCCAAAGCAATTCCTCAGTAATCTGCTGAGGAAGAAGACTGTCAAGCTTAGGATAAATGTCCCAATGCCCCATGTTGGGCGAACTGTCCTTTTTACGACTCCGCTGGGGATAATGAGTTCACAACACACTCTGCTAGAGAAAACCGCTTTAAAGCGTCTCGTGCCGGGGAATGCCCTTTGAGAGGATTTTACAGAAGACCAAGCGTCTTCAAACTCTACTGGGGATAACAGATCGGGAGTATCTTTTGCTGGGGAGATAACATGCCCCCTGCATGGGATGGTCAATAACTCCGCTGGGGATCAATCTTTGACAAATTTCACATGCTGAAACCTGCGGGAGATATGATACTACCACTTGCTGGTACATCTTGCCAAGAGTAAACTCCACAAGGGATGTTAGTACTAAAAGTTTCGTCTCTTAAGAGGATTTTATAGAAAACCAAGCGTTTTCAAACTCTTAGACGAACACCCTGTCTTGAACTTCCGAACACATCGTCTGCGAGGTACCGAAAGACTTGCACTCGTTATGGACATGGAGTGCTCACTGCATTAATAACCGTTATCAACACAGAAGAATTCAATCTTCGGCCGTCGTTGTCACAACACCCGGTGGGAAATCTCGAATGGAAGAATCGATTTAATAAGATACAACAGTATCAAGTCAAAGCAAATATCTGTCGATTGTGCTGAGAGATAACTTTCGTGCTGCTTGGGTCGATCGTACTCATTACCTGCAACAGAAAAAGAATATGCACATGCCCCAGGATATTGCGTGGTCTTTTGAGTCCACCATCCAAGGTTGTCCAACAAGCAAAGTAATTTCAATTGTCTTTGTGCATGTTTTTGCAAGGCCAAGATATTTTCAAAGTAACGTTTTATTATAAAAAATTGGACGTTTTTGCAAACAAAATAGTAAAATGAAAATAAAAGCTCGTGACTGAATATTCAATTTTATTGATGAAATGCCAAAATTGGCGGATTTACAATCGGAAGCAAACCCCTGAAAGAGGCGATTGCCATAAAATTGAGAAAAGAAATCTATCCTAATGATAATGCGGAAATTGGATTCCAACTGATTTCTGATTCTGTTATAGCCAGTATGTATTCCAATTATCCTGATTATCTTTGCCTTCAGAAGCTCGTGGTCGGACCAATTCCTCCTTTGGAATTTTACCAGTTCGCTGAAGAGTAGAGAACATACAGATCAATTCAGATTATAGTCATTCGCTTTAATCCCTCTTTTGCGTGAATCGCCTTTGCAGGTTTTCAATCCACCGGGATACCCTTTTTTGCCTAAGTTGCCCTTTCGGGTTTTCAACTTACCGGGTGTACAATTTTTTTCAATTATATCCCTAATTTTTGCCCGAACCTTTATTCTGTTTTTGGTTCGCCGGGATGCCCTTTTTTGCCTGGATTTTTTCTTTCTCTTTTTTTTTTATCCAGCGGGTCTCTTTGTACGAAGTATTTTTTAACTGCATCTGAATTAACAGGGGATGAAAAGTCTTCACCATCCATGGTTGTCACCAATAAGGCTCCACCTGAGAAAACCTTTTTAACCACGAATGGACCTTCATAATTAGGAGTCCATTTGCCCCTGTGATCTGTACTCGGAGGAAGTATTCTCTTGATTACCACATCCCTGACCTTGTAGACTCGAGGTCGAACCTTTTGATCGAGTGCCCTCTTCATTCTGCGCTGGTATAGCTGGCCATGACATACTGCTGCTAGTCGCTTCTCCTCAATAAGGCTCAGCTGATCAAATCTGGCTCGTACCCATTCAGCTTCATCTAGCTTAACATCCATCAATACTCGGAGAGAGGGGATCTCAACTTCTACCGGCAGAACTGCCTCCATACCGTATACAAGTGAGTATGGTGTTGCCCCAGTGGACGTGCGGACTGATGTTCGATACCCATGCAAAGCCAGTGGTAACATCTCATGCCAATCTTTGTACGTGACAACCATCTTCTGCACAATCTTCTTGATATTTTTATTGGCCGCTTCGACCGCGTCATTCATCTTCGGGCGGTACGGAGAATAATTGTGGTGCTCGATTTTGAAGGCCCGGCATAGCTCAGCCATCATCTTATTGTTCAAATTAGAACCATTATCAGTAATGATTCTTTCGGGCACTCCATATCGACAAATGATATCTCGTTTCAAGAAACGAGCCACTACTTGCTTAGTGACATTGGCATAAGATGCTGCTTCAACCCATTTAGTAAAGTAATCAATGGCGACCAAGATGAAACGATGGACGTTTGAAGCAGTAGGCTCAATTTTTCCGATCATGTCAATGCCCCACATCGCAAATGGCCACGGAGAAGACATGATACTCAACAGATTGGGAGGAACGTGCACTTTATCTGCATAGATCTGGCATTTGTGACACTTGCGAGCATACTTGCAGCAATCTGACTCCATTGTCAACCAATAATACCCCAATCTCAACAATTTCTTAGCCATCGCATGTCCTCCGGCATGGGTACCGAAAGAGCCTTCGTGCACTTCAATCATCAACAGGTCTGCCTCGTGTCTATCCACACATCTGAGCAGAACCTTGTCAAAATTCCTTTTATACAGCACGCCATCTTTGTTCAAGAAGAAACTACCAGCTAGCCTTCTTAATGTCTTCTTGTCATTGGAAGATGCCCCGGGCGGGTATTCTTGATTTTTCAAGAAGTATTTGATGTCATGGTACCAAGGCTTATCGTCAGACACTGCATCAACATCAAACACAAAAGCAGACCTATCAAGACGAGATACATCAATCATGGGTACAAAGTTCCAACCATGCACTTTGATCATCTAAGATATAGTGGCCAAGGCGTCTGCAAACTTATTCTCATCTCTAGGAACATGGTACAACTTGACAGTTGTAAGGAATGTCAGCAATCTCCTCGTATAATCCCTATACGGAATCAAATTCTGCTGATGTGTGTGCCAAGTTCCCTTTACTTGATTGATTACCAGTGCTGAATCACCAAAGATATCGAGGGTCTTGATTCGTAAATCAATAGCTTCCTCGATCCCTAGTATGCAAGCTTCGTATTCTGCTTCATTGTTGATACACCCGAAAGTTACTCGGGCAGTGAAGGGCATGTGAACACCTTCTGGCGTAATGAGGACTGCACCAACTCCGCACCCATTCATATTAACTGCCCCATCAAACATCAAACTCCATTTGGATTCAGGGTCAGGCCCCTCCTCCAGAAGTGGTTCCTCGCAGTCTTTCGCTTTGAGAAACATGATGTCCTCATCAGGGAAATCAAATCTCATGGGCTGATAATCATTAAGAGGCTGTTGCGCAAGATAATCTGACAGTATACTTTCTTTCATTGCTTTTTGCGAAGTAAATTGAATATCGTACTCTGTCAGTACCATCTGCCACCTTGCAACTCTGCCTGTAAGTGCTGGTTTCTCAAAAATGTACTTGACCGAATCCAATTTTGAGATCAACAGGGTTGTATGTGTGAGCATGTATTGTCTCAATCGCTTGGCGGCCCATGCGAGTGCACAACATGTCTTCTCAAGCATTGAATAACGCGATTCACAATCTGTAAATTTCTTGCTCAGGTAGTAGATAGCATGTTCTTTCCTACCTGTCTCGTCGTGTTGACCGAGAACATAACCCATGGATCCTTCGAGCACTGTCAACTACATAATCAGTGGTCTCCCTTGAACTGGAGGTATCAGAATCGGAGGTTCCTGCAAATATCTTTTTATTTTATCGAAGGCATTTTGACAATCATCAATCCACCTGACCGTTTGATCTTTTCTTAGCATTTTGAATATCGGTTCGCAAGTGGCATTTAGGTGAGATATGAACCTTGAAATGTAGTTCAATCTCCCTAGAAAGCCGCGAACTTCTTTCTCAGTTCTCGGTACAGGCATATCTTGTATAGCTTTCACTTTAGCAGGATCAACCTCTATTCCTTTTTCACTGACAATGAAACCAAGCAATTTTCCGGACCGCACGCCGAAAGTACATTTGTTGGGATTCAGTCTCAACCTGAATTTCCTCAGCCTCTCAAACAACTTCTTCAAGTTGATCAGATGTTCCTCTTCTGTCTTTGATTTAGCAATCATGTCATCCACATAACACTCGATCTCTTTATGAACTAGATCGTGGAATAACGTCACCATTGCTCTTTGATAAGTTGCCCCTCCGTTCTTCAACCCAAAAGGCATTACTTTGTAATAGAAGGTACCCCACGGGGTAATGAATGTCGTCTTCTCCATGTCTTCAGGCGCCATCTTTATCTGATTGTACCCAGGGAATCCATCCATAAATGAGAACACTGAAAACTGAGCGGTATTATCAACAGCACATCAATATGAGGGAGTGGAAAGTCATCTTTAGGGCTCGCCCTGTTGAGATCTCTGTAATCCACACACATTCTGACTTTGCCATCTTACTTCGGCACCGGTACTATGTTGGCCACCCAAGGAGGATAGTTAGTTACTGCCAGAAAACCTGCATCCAACTGTTTCTGTACTTCTTCCTTGATCTTCAAAGCCATTTCTGGTTTCGTTCTGCGCAGCTTTTGCTTGACCGGTGGACAATCCTCTTTCAACGGTGGTCTATGCACAACTATGTCGGTATCTAAACCTGGCATATCCTGATATGACCAAGCAAAGATGTCAACGTATTCACGTAGCATGACTATCAACTCTTGCTCCACATCAGCCCGCAGACTTGCGCCGATCTTGATCTCTTTCTTGCTTTCCTCTGAACCAATATTGATAACCTCGAGAGCTTCCTGATGAGGCTGAATGGCCTTTTCTTCCTGTTTCAACAATCTAGCCAATTCTTCCGGGAGTTCATAGTCTTCATCACTTTCTTCCTCGACTTGATAGATCGGATTGTCGAAATCATACGTGGGCATAACAGAATCATTTTCAGAGGAATTCACAGAATCAAGTCTGCATGATTGGATTTATGCTTTATTTTAGATTATTTTGCTTGAAAACAAAAGAAAAGAAAGTGCATTATCATTTTTATTTTCTTTGTGCAAAATAAAAATAAAGAAAGAATAAAGGAACACAAATTTGTAAACAAAAACGTCCTTTTATTGATATTTGAACATTATATGAGAAAACATGGTGGCCCTACAAATGGATCCTCACACCTTGGGCAGAGTGTGGGATTTTATGCATTATGAAAGACAAGAATTATTACTCTGAATGGTGTACAACATGAACGATTTCTTCACTAGACCAATTTTGCAATGCCTCGCCCAGAGCCAGTGCATATACCCATCTGTCCAGATAATCTGAGCTTTCAGCGCCATCTTCTATTGCTGAGCAGGACTGATTAGGGTTGATAATTCCTCCACTGTTGAAGCTGATTGGCCCACGGAATCGGGGAACTGGCGTTCGGCCCGACTGGTATCCAATGCCAAACTTGTCTTCCTTCACAAACACATCAATAGCTTTACCCCAACCTTGGGCATTTCCGCTTTCGACCACTTCTCTGGCCTGCTTGTATGACGCAATTGATGCACTCGGCCCACCTGGCACATTCGACACCACTGCTGCTGAAGTAGATTCTGGTAAGTTATTGATATTCAAGGCTTCGAAAGACTGGCACAGGGTTTCATGAATTTCTCCATCCATTTCCACATATTTGAAAGTGGATAGATGATTTACGAATATATCTTCCTCGCCGCAAACAGTAACCACTTGACCTTCGAATACGTACTTGAGCTTTTGATGAAGTGTAGAGGTAACTGCGCCCGCTGCGTGAATCCACGGTCGGCCCAACAAATAGCTGTAAGCAGGCTGAATGTCCATAACATGAAAAATCATCTTGAATATCTGTGGACCAACCTGGATTGGTAGTTCTACCTCTCCAAACACCGATCTTTGGGATCCATCGAAAGCTCTCACAATCAGATCGCTGGGTCTCAGAACCAATCCATCTACTTCAATTTTCATCAGGGCCTTTTTGGGTAACACATTCAAGGAAGAACCTGTATCGACTAGCACATGCGACAAAACAGCTCCTCTGCATTCAAGTGTGATGTGCAGCGCTTTGTTGTGATTACATCCATCTGGAGTCAAATCCCTATTCGTAAACCCCAACCCGTGGCTCACATTCACATTAGAAATTACTCCCTCCAACTGATTCACTGTAATCTCTTGGGGAACGTATGCCATATTCAGAACCTTCAACAAAGCAGCCCGGTGTGCATCTGAACTCATTAGCAGGGATAATATTGAGATTTTAGAGGGTGTCTGATTGAGCTGGTCAATGATCTTGTAATCGCTCTTTTTGATAACCCTCATAAATTCCTCAACATCATTATCAAAATTGACTTTAGGGTCCTCTTCCTGAGCAGGTACCTTGTCATCAACAACCTGCTTTCCTTTTGCTCTTGCAGCGGCTTCAGCTTCTTTATCATTCCTTAGAGTCTGGGGAGCAAATAGTCGACCACTTCTGGTGAAACCACTTGGTCCACCGATATTCTCAACACTGGTACCAACAGCCTCTGCTTTCTGCTGACTTCCTCCTTGATGAGTATCAGTTCCATATTGCCAGGGAACTGCTCTATTAGACACATAAGCAGCCGATTCAGGAACTATAATCGTAACTGGTCTCGGCCTCTCGGGCACGATGATAGCAACAGGCTCCTCAACAGGCACCTGTATCTCAACTGGATTATAGTAAATAGTAACGGCAGAAACATATTTTTCTCTTTCTACCTTATCAAACTGAAGTCTTCCTTCGTCCATAAGATCCTGCAGTCCAACTTTCAACTTACTGCAGCCATTAATCTGTCTTGAACAATCTTCACAATCAGAGCCACATCCAGGAAACACTTTTCCTTTTAACAAACGCTCTTTTACAATCAACAGCGGAGTCTTTACCAAATTCACATCAGTAATCAGATTCAGTTTCTCACCATCAGAAATAGCATTCATGCTTGCACCTCCATGATGGGGCATTGGATTATCACGAACATTCGGCGGCTTAGAGAAATTAATAGCTTTTGCGTCAATCAGGTCTTGAACCTTATGGTGAAAAGCCCAGCACTTCTCTATCGAGTGACCTTGCGCGCCAGAATGAAATTCACATCTAGCGTTGGCATCATAACCCTGAGGCAATTTTCCAGAGTCTAGCGGTCTCATAGTCCGTAGTTCAACCAACTTCTCTTTGAGCAGTTGGGGTAACAAAGCAGCATATGACATAGGCAAAGGATCAAACTTACGGTCCCTTGGTCTGTTATTCTGGAATTGGGGTCTACCTTGCTGATCTGGAGCTTGCTGTCCAGCTGGAACCGGAATGGTTACAGCATCCACCTGATGATAGGACTGATTCCTACCTCTGTCCCCTCCTCTATGCACAACACTGGACTCCCCTTCTCTTTTCCTTGATCCGTTGGCAAAGGGTTTCCTCGAACTCGAAGCACCAGTCCCACCGACGTCTTGAATCTTACCCAATTTCAGCAGACTCTCTATTCGTTCCCCAGCAACAACAATATCAGCAAACCCTGTGGAAGGACACGCAGCCAATCTATCCAAATACGACCCTTGGAGTGTGCTCATGAACATATCAGCCATCTCACGATCACCCAAAGGTGGTTAAACTCGTGCAGCCAACTCCCTCAATCTTTGCGCATATTGCTTAAAGCCTTCCTTAGGATCATGAGTCATACTCTGCAGCTGAGTACGATTAGGTGCCATATCCAAATTATATTGATACTGCTTCAAAAACGCAGCGCACAAATCTTTCCAGCTCTTTATGTGAACCCTGTCCAGCTTAACATACCATTCCTGGGAGGCGCCTGACAGGCTGTCCTGGAAAAAATACATCCAGAGCTTCTGGTCATCAGTATAAGCGGCAACCTTGCGATTGTAAGCTTGCAAATGTGTTTTGGGACAGGTACTGCCGTTGTACTTATCCAAAGCAGGAAGCTTGAACTTGGGAGGGATTCGCACACCCTGCACGAGACCCATGTCTTCTACATCAATTCCCAGAGGATTTTGGCTCTCAATAGCCTTGAGTCTTTCATCTAACCCTTCGTACTTCCGGTCGTCATTATAGAAACCCATGTCATTGTTGAATGCAGTGAACTGGTCATCTTGACCATCCTCATTATTGTCAAATCCCAGATATACCCCACCAGCAGGGATTGTGCCAACAGGAGAAGTGCGCACAGTGCGATTTGGGATTTCAGTTTCCAGTCTCTGGATAGTGGTTATCATGGCTTCTTGTCCAATCCTCATGTTTTCTTGACCGGTCCTCAGCTCCTGCTGACCTTGAGCAATCCCCTATATAAGGTTCATGAATTGTTCCATCCTTCCCCTTAAATCAGCTAACTCTGTCTGAACTTGCTCCATTACTCTTGCTTGATTGCGTCGGGTAGAATATCGGTGAACTGGGGTATCAGCTATCGTGCCTGAAAACCAAATAAAGGTTAGCAGGCGCCTGCAAAAGGAAAACCTGCAATGCAAAAATGATATGCAAATGCAAAGTTATGTTTGTCATTTCAAGATACTTTTCATATCCTGATTCCAATCGTAACCATGAATTCCTGAAGACCAGGAGTCACGATTACTGAGTTTTGCCATGAAGAGATATTCATATACATCGATCACAAATATCTGAAGACCAGAAATAGTGACTTTGTAGTGTGCCAGTGTGCAGATATCACATCACATATATCTGAAGACCAGAAATTGTGAACAAAAATAGTTCATTTCATACAAATTCCCGAAAACTTTCAAGCACGTTTGTCATAGTTTCAGCAACAAAATAAGAAACAAGCAGTCAAATGGATCCATCAACAATTCTGATGGTAACCATTGCAAATTACAAAGAAACGGCGAAATCCTTAATCTGATAGCTCTACATCTTTCAGCTTCTGGCTGGAGTACTTAATCTCTTCAAACAGGATGCGGGTACGCTGATGATGCGGCTTCTCAATTAGCTCTTTGATTACTATGTCCCTTTTTTCCAATGCATCCTCTAATGACCCCACGTGCATCAGCAAGGCTTCATCTTCATTGGCTCCTTTGCGCCTCTTGATTCCAGCTTGAATTTTAACCAGTTTCAGCTCTGCTGTGACATCTTCAAGCTCCTTGTTGGCGATTTTCAGCCTATCTTTAGCATTTCTTACTTGTTCTTGACTTTGGCCAAGATCTTCTCGATACTTTCTTCTTTCCACGTGTGCTTTCTTCAGCTCTTCATCTTTATCTTTTAACTGGGCCTGCAATTCAGAGTTCTTAATTCTGACCTCATCCCAAGCTTGACGGAGTTTAGCTAACGAATCCTTGCTTCGGGCTAGCGCCTGCTTTGTGGCCTTATGAGCCTGACTAGTATCATCTGCTCCCAAGGTAAGCTTCTGAAAGTATCGAGCTCTCTCATCAAAATCTTCTTCTTTGTCCGCCAGGATTTTTTCTGCTTTCAACGCTCTCTTTTCCAACTCTTTGTTGTCAGCTAGAGCTTTCTGAAGACATCTGCTCATTCCAGAGTTCTCTATCTGCAATTCCCTGACCATTTTCTTCAATTTCTCGTACTCTTCGGCCGGTACCATGGAATGTTGATCTGGACATAAGAGAACTTCTCTGGAAAAGGATAGCAACAACTTTTTGACCTTCATCTCAATCCAAGCATCATAGGCAGGGTATGATCTACAGTCTCCTTTACCGAAAGTCAACTTTCCCTCTCTCTGCCTAAATTTCTAAGCATTTATTATTTCTGGCACTCTTTCATTCTTGGTTCCCACGAAGAACAGAGAGGCACTAATCTCTTCATCAGCAGGAGGATGTCTCGAGGCATAACCAAATTGTCTAACTGCCAATACTGGGTTATAATTAATCCCACCTCTTCTTCCAAGTAGAGGCACATTCGAAAAACTTCCACATTTGACAGTAAGCTCTATCGTCAGTAATTTGGAATCAAACCAAATAATATTATTGGCAGTCAAACCTATCAGTCTCTTGGACCACTTCATTATCTCAGCAGTTTCTACAAACGCACCAGTCCGAGGTAAATGTTTGAAGAGCCAATGACATAACAATTGGGTACAGCAACTAACCAAACTCCCTCTTGCTTTCTCATTTTTGTAGTGCACGGAGTAATAAAAATCCCCTAGCAGGGTAGGAATCAGATTCTTCGAAACGAACACTTTCATCGCTTGCATATCAACAAAGTCAGGTTGGCCGGGGAAAAGCACCAAACCATAGATGCAAAGAGCTAACACAGCGTTGTAAGTAGTCCAATTGTTAGCCTTGGCAGCTTCCTGAGCTTATTGAAAAAGAAACTCCAAATGAAATCCCTCATCTTCTTTGAGTCTGCTTAGGCCACTTTTCACAACAAACAGGTCCAGACGTAGAACATCAGCAATTACTTCAGGAGCGAGAGCACCTTCAGAAAAGTACGGTATAGCAGACGTGATTGGAATTCCCAAAATAAATGAGAATTCCTCCAGAGTGGGCATCAGAATGTAGTCAGGGAATCGGAAACATCTCATTGATGGCTCATAGAACTGTAAGAAAGTATGCAACCCATCCTTCTCATACTTTGTGAATGCGCAGACCATCTTAATCAGCTCTCCATATTCCTTCTGAAAAGTGCTGAGAACATCAGAACTAGCCATACCTATCATCTTGTTCAATAAATCCAGCTTAGGGTCAGGGAATTTGTATGACACATTATTCCTCCTTTTAACCTCAACTTCTTGGGAACTCATGATTGGAATCAGACAATATGGTAAGTACCTAAAAATGACAAACATAACCTGTTATGATATGATTATGCAAATGTAAAAGGCATGTGATCAGGTATCCAGGTGTCTGTGTTTGTGTTGAACTGTGTGCACTGTGTCTCTGTACTGAATCTGGAAATATATCTGAGATGAATACTCAAACAACTATCATAGGATACACTGTTTGTAATAATCATAGAATCACAAGTACGGTATGTAGGAGGTCGGGTTACCTGCAAACCTGTAAACATCCCACCCATACTCACATGTGGTTCCTAGAAAATAAGGTTTGTCAGCTTCGGAGGTTTGAGAAGCGATAGCACATTCAGCCCGTAGGATACAATGCTATGCCAATCAAAGAGGTCGTCCACTGACTCACCTTAGAAAATAAAGGTCATCCTATGCAAGTACCAAAGTGGGCCCTCGGGTGCGAGTGGGTTTGCCACAGAATGTGGTCTGCCACTGTCACCGCTAAAGAGAGATGTTTCCACTAAGGTCCTCATGATCGGTCACTAGAGTCGACAGCTCTCTTGATCGACATCCTGGAATACGCAAGATACGCACGCCATGATGGGTCCCAAGATAGCCTCGTCTAGCTGTGAATTTCGTGATTACCCACGTACACAGATGGCACGTAGGTCCCACTACTCTCCAATCTAAGTCTAAGTGTATACTCGAGCCTGTGTACTGAGCTCATCTCTCAGAAATCCCATCCCGCCAAACAGAAAACAGCACAGTCCGATACAACAGTAATAATATGATATGTAATGCTAAAAAGCAGTAAATACAGTAATGTGCAGTAAGGCAATAAATAACCATACAATAAAATGGTAAATACAGCACAACAATAAACACCCAATGAAAGAAAAACAGACAAGCGCTAGGATTGACTCGCTTAGGATGGGCCAGCAATAGGTCAACCTGTCCCCAGCAGAGTCGCCAGCTGTCGCTCCCGAGATTTTCATCCTAGTACAAACGCAAAAGTGGCACCGAAACAGAGTCGCCAACAATGTGTATTTATCCCAAGAGAGGGAAAGGAAACACCGCATAAATCTGAAGGGAAGGAAAAGCATGGTCTTGCGACCAAGAGAAAGGGTAAGGGAGTCGGTTACGCGAGAGGAAGGTATTAGCACCCCCTCGCGTCCATCGTACCCGATGGGATCCACGCTTGCTTGTTTCGGTCAAAGGGTGATAGAAAAGGATACTGGAAAAGGAACTAAAAGAAAGAAAGGAGAAAGAATGGAAAAGGAACGAGAAACAAATGTAGGGAAAATAAAAGAAGTGCTCGAATGGGCCCTACCCCACTGCCTACGTATCTCATCGGGAGCATGAGAATCAGAGCGACGTAGTTCCCCTCACTAGGGATGGATTGTTTGTGTTTTTTAGTGGAATACGTCAACGTTCGCGTCCTAGCAGTTTAGGTGTTGCAGCTCGTTGTAGGGAGACTTAGGCGTTACCTGTTTGCGGTAGAACGGAAATGACGCATCCTTAAGGAATGAATGAAGGAGATAAGGAAAGAATTCCCGAAGGAAAGACGTTATTATTTGTTTTTGTCTTTTAAGAGTTTTTTCCATTTGTTTGCATATGATAGTGTATCTGAATCTTAGTCATTGGAATGTGTACATTCTCACATTCCAAGATGGAATGAATAAGAAAGCACACTAAGAGTGAAGAAGACCCCCACACTTAGTTCCAATTGTCAAGGTTCAAACACACTAGCATACTTGTGCTTATTAAGTGTTTTTGTTATTTATGAAATGAAGAAGTGTTTTATATTATTTGTACCTTCAACAAGTATTGCATTTAAGTCCCTCATACAAGATCAAATGTTTAACACATTGACCCAAGATGGGCTATATGCTACACATTCTAAGATTATAAGAGAAGACCCCTTATAATCTCTTCTTTATATGAAAGGCATAAATGCAATAAATGCCTACCTTTATTAGATATTTTGAATTTTCTTTGAGATGAGAAAAGAGACTCAAGAGAGGAGAAAAGGTAAAATCTATGTTATCTAAGACTCAATCCTAATTGATTAGTTAAGGGAGTGATCCTAATGGTTTGTGAGGTTTCAAAACCTAAAGTCTAAAGAAAGAATGAATTAAACAACTCACTTCTAAAGTAGAAGATGAATTGTAATTCAAAAGGGAAATTAATAAGTTATTAACAAAGAAAACACATAAGTGCTTAACAAAACACAAAATTGAATTGTAAAAGATGAAGGGATAGAAGTTTGAATGTGGATTCCTTATCCACACTCAATTGCAACTTACCAAAGCCCCTACATGGTTAGTAAACATGTATAAGAAGTATAAGAAGTAAAAGAGCATTTAATGCACCATAAAACTCAAAAGAATTAGATGAGAAATCAAATCCTATTGGCCACAACCAGAATGTGCATCATATGGAAAACAAATGATTATTATCATGCAAGTCCAAGTGGATAGGCAACAAACATCATCCATGACATTAGAACATGCTACCATAAGAAAAGGGAGAATGAAAGATGAAAAGAAATAAAAAAAACATGCATGAATGGAACATGTAATCTAAGGATCAGAATTGAAATGAAATGAAAAATGATTCACAAACATCTCACAAGTGTTCATGCATAACACAACAAGACATTTAAGAAGTGATAGAAGAAGTAGAATTGAAATGGAAGTTCAAAAAGGAAAGTGCAAACACAACATGCTAAAGGTGCACAAGGTTCAAATGATAATCAAAATGCAAAGATGACATATAATATGTATCAATGACCTATTATGTCACATGAATGGTTAACCAAATATGCAAATGATCATGCAAGTATGTACAAAAGAAATCATGTAAACATGCACAAAAATTAAGATGATATGACATGTTATTATGCTTCAAATGTAATGCCTTAAACAAAAATTAAATGGACTCATGGAAATTAAGCAAGCATGGTTTAAAGATACACAAATCAGAGGTGAATCATATACCAAGATAGCATGCAAGAAATCAAGGCAAAAAGGCTTTATACAATGCACTTAGGTCAAGTATACATCATACAAAGTAACACAAAAATGACCACCAAACGTGTCATGAAATGACCTAAAAAATCAAATAAAAATCCCTTAACATACCTCAAGATGCTAATGACTCAAGTCAAAAAGAAGAGCATCAAAACAATTTTTAATGATCGAGAACAAAAATGCACAAATTTATGTATCACATTAAGCATGCACACAAATTGAAATTCAAAGAATATTATATAACAGGGGCAAAAAGTCATAAAATCAAGAAATAAAATCATGAAAAAATTTCTAAATGTTTCAAAGATTCTCATGAATTTTTGTGGAATTTTTAATGAGGCTTTGGTATTTTTAAAAATTGAAAAGTGAAACGTGCATGAAAATAAAAAAATAAAATGAAATGTAAATGTGAATGGGGGTGCAAGCATAGCAAAATGTGAGTTCAAATTAATTGGGCTTTGGAACAGGGAGGTGTAAAAAGCAATCTGGCTTAAGTCCATTACACGCGCAATCCATAATAACTACCATGCTCTTCAGTCAACAATAGTCAAAATCACACAAGCCATTGGATCAAGTCACAGTCAACATTCAGTCAAAGTAGCCAAGATCAATACACGCGCACGAAGGACCACACAACATACAGTGTACCACACCACATAATGTTCACTCTGATTAAAATAAAACATGTGCCATGCATGTGACATTTTTTATGTGTTGGCACAATCTTATCCGCACGATTCACAAATCCAACGGCCAATATTCAAACTGAGAAAACCCTAGGAGTTAAAGCTACCGGCCGGAGAGGGACCTCCGGTCACCTTCTCCGGCGAGAACCGTCACCTGCGAATCTCACATCTTCGCAAAAATACACAATGCACAGATCAAAATGAAGCTCATGCTAAGCACAATACGAATCCACAGTTATCTTTCACATATCATGCGCACACGTAGAAAACAGAGGAGACAAAGATATGCCCTAACTTTTAGATCTAAGCCTCTACAAGGCCTATCAACTAGCCGGAGTGTCAAATGCTCCTATTGAGCTCATGTCATGATAAAACAACAAAATAAACCATAAAATGTGAGAGGAGTGCTTGAGAATTTTGGAACCTGAACTTGCAGCTCTTGGAGAGTCTTGAGAAAACCAGAGAAAGCACTTGTTCTTCAATCTTGGAGCTTCACAAACTAAGCAAAATAAATGCTATATGACTTGTTGTCTTGAGAGCAGAGAGATCCAATGTTGAAAAGTGCTTGAAGCAACCTTGAGGACTATGCTGCAATCTCCTTCAATCAAGCACCATTGATAATGATGAGGTGAAATGGATGAAGGTGACTGATTCGTGCACAGAGAGAGAGAGAAAAATTTTAGAGGATGTTGAGAGAGTGAGAGTGTTCTTGAGAGTGGAAATGAGAAAATGAAGTTGGAAATGAAATTAGAGTGTGAGTTTTCTATTTATAGTGAGCTTTAATCATGGTTTAGTGAGTTGAGTTAAATGAGTTAGCATGGTTAAACTGAGTGCACCCTAACTAACTGAGTCAAGTTAGTTAGGGGCGAGTCATTGATGGTTGTGGTGTGGTGTGGGAATGTTCACGACAGTTATGGTGGAATGAAGAGTGAAGCTTGGAATGGTAAGGTTGTTGTGGCAGAAACTTGCTCAACAAGTTGTTCTCTCTATTTTCATGCAAGGCACGTGATGTTAAACATTGTGTAGGTGATATGTGCTTGACCAAATGTGGAAATAAAGTTCATGGATTGTTTGATGAATGTCTGAACCAAACTGCTAACTCTGATGTGATTCCTCAGTTGGAAATGGTGAAGTTTGCGCATGGATATCTCTCTCTTCCAGCCATGGACATGAGTGATCTTGGTACCATTTCAAAGTGTGTACATGGTACAACAACTTTGATGTTGAAAAGAAGTGAAAATGAGACTTACAACATATTGAAAATGAGCTTTAAACATAGGAACTCAAGACTGGCTTAAAATGCTGCAGAATGCGTGCATGTGTGGCATGACTTGGTTGTGACCTAGTCGAATTTCAGTTGCATTGACCATACTTTGAGCCATCATAACTCCTTAACCTTTGATCAAATGGCATTTTGTCCAACATGAATCGTGAAGAAGACACTACAAGGAACAACTTTGATGTTGAAAAGATTTTCATTTGGAGCTTTTATCATTGAGAAAAATGAGTGAACATTTGGCACACCAACTGTTTGAGGAAATGATGTGCGCGTGACCTGAAAATACTTGGTCATGACCTAGTTTTGGCCTACTTTCTTCCAACTTTGATCCATCATATCTCCCTCAATATTTATCCAATGGAGATGTTCTACACATGGATTTGAAGCTTAAAGTAAGATCTTTTGTTGTGGCCGAGTGGAATTTTCATTTGGTGCTTCAATTTTAAATGGCCTTGGTTCAAAGTGTAGTCCAAAATGGTCAAAAATTACTATTTTTAGTAACCCTTCTTCACCCAAAAATGGCAACTTTCCACATCTTGATTTTTTCATGATTCCTTTGGAGTTTCTTGATCAAATTTTTCATATTGGACACATGTAACATGAATTTCATGAATTTGGCCTCAAAAAGTCAAGAGTTGACTTTTTCTTCTGATTATTTGACTTGGCCCCCAATTTCTCTGATTTTGATCTTTCTTCCAATTGAACCACTTCTAAAACCAATTGAGAGGAAAATTTCCACATCCATACACTTAAGGACATATAGAATACCATGACATCAAGTTTTGTCCAAAAAATCAGAGATTCCCTGATTTAATCAGAAACCCTAAGTTTGGTGCCCACCTCCTAGGAGAAAAATGTGCAGTCTTCAATTTCAAATTCCTCAGAGTATGTTGTGTATCCCTTTAAAGGATGATGAGATATGCCATTTGAGATTGATTTTGGATCAATGAGCTATCTCTTTTGAGGGTTTTCCTTTAATTTTTGGATCTCTTGCATAGTGAAAGATGTAGGGCTTCAATCTCCTATTGAATCTTACTTTCTTGAGGTTTTGGATAGTCAGTTGAGGTAGTATGAGACATGAAAGACCTCTTGGCTTGCCTTGAGGCATCTTGACTGACCTTTTTGTGCTTTGAATGATCCCTTGATTGTCCACCTTCCACCTGATCACATGCCTTGATGGTAAGAGAGATGCTATGCTTCATTTTTCTATGTTAAAGATGCAATGCAATGCTAATGAGATGGATATGATATGATAAATGATAATGCTATGCTATGATGCCAAAAAGGGAGAGCAAATTTTGGGGTATTACAGTTGCCCCTATTCAAACGCTGTAGACTTGAATGCCTGAAAGCGATTGCTTTCAGACTTTCAAGGTATATAGTGATTGAATACCAAATATAACCAAAAATTTGCTCTGGATGATGAAGAAAAAAAGGGATATAAACCCAACAAGACTGCTGGATTGAATCTTCAAATGAAACGCTGTCGGAGAGATCTGTCTTTTGAGCGACGCCAGGCGACTACTGGCTTGCCATACCATTGATGGACTTTCAACAATGTCTTTTTGAACGACGCCAGGCGACTACTGGCTTGCCATACTGTCGATGGACTTTCAATAATGTCTTTTTGAACGACGCCAGGCGACTACTGGCTTGCCATACTGTCGATGGACTTTAGCTGCTCTGCCAATCTGTCGTTGGACTTTCTGCCAAACTGACGTTGGACTTTCACCAATTTGTGCTGGATTTCTGCTAATCTTGACGGTGGAATAGAAGGTAATGGATCCTCAGATGCACACTCCTTTTGAAATTTGAACGCTTGGTCAAATTAACTGACACCTACCTTGCCCTAGGTTAAGATTGAGGGTTTTTTCATACGAAAAGAATCTCCTACTTCAAGGCTCAAAGGGGTTAACGAGGGTATATCTCCCTTATATCTCCAGTGTTTGGGGATTTGAAACAATGCCTGTACATCATCAACAGGGTTTTTGTTCAAAAGCATACAATCAGAAGTTTTTGCGTCTTCGATTTCGTCATCCTCCCTAGGCTCCTGCTTAAACAAACATATGATATCGATAAAAAATATGAGTGAACACGACTTGACTTAATCATAACATGCATATTCATTTCATTACCATTATCAATTAAAACAGACAAGTTTTACAAATGAGTTTGCACTTTAACAGAAAAGAAACTACAAATGCAAAGAAATGACATGATATAATGATTGTCAGCTTCGAGGAACTGGGACTTTCCAAGCATGATTCGCTAATAAGCTAGCCGTCTTCAGAATTGCTCTTTGAAGTCACTCTGATAACCACCTGCACAACTGCTCTCGGTGCCTTCTTCCATAACTTGGACTGATGGACCCACCTACCTTACAACCTTCCATATATAATTTATTTGATTAAATAAATGAGAATTGACAATTAAATAAATTAAATATAATTTAATTTAATTATTTTATTTAATTAAAAGAGTTTAATTAAATATAAATAAGTTTGAGGTTAATTTTGAAAAAGTCCAAAATAAGAGTATTAGGGTTTTAGTAGTTCTTTATAAATATAGAAGCTCGTTCCCATCCAATCCTACTTTTTGTTTTTGTCATTCTCAGAAAACGACTAACAATATCTTCCACTTTGCATTCGCGTGGACTTCTTAGAGATATCGGTATCTTCTGCTATTTGTTATCAAAGTTAAAGCACGTTATAAGAGGTATTTGATAATCCTTTATTTATGATTAAAGGTTTAATCAAGACCCGTTCATCAGAATTGTTCAACTAAGAGGATCAAAATTTTAAAAAACCCCTCTTAAATCCCTTCACACTTAATAAGCTACTCGAGAATCTTGCTAAGAAATGATGAATCAGCTTCCTGGCGAGATCCTGATAATTGGTTATAGAGAATCTCGACAAGTTCATGTACCACCTCAAGAAGGCCTCTTTGAGTGTGTCCACCAAGAGTTTGTATTTTAGTGAATATACTCTCTGACTATGTTATTTGATTATTAAGGGTTGTGACATGCTCTTGAGGACCATTTTTACCATCAAAAGGTGCCAATGATAGAGGTTTGAACCCTTCAAGAATAAGTGCCTCTCATATATCAATATATAGAGGTTGAGGGTCAAGAAACTCTCCTTACTCCTCCTCCACGATGGGTTGTTGTGGCCTTTGTTGTAAATCTCATATGTATCCCTACAAATCTTCATTTTTCTAACTTAATCTATCCATAGCGGCCATCATTTGTGTACGGCACGACGATCTTACTACTTGTGATGTTTATCACCATTGGATTATAAAACTCATGATATAAATTTTAGACGGTGTGGTCCATGTCAATTTTACCGGGAATCCTAGGTGAGTGCCAAATGTATTAAAAAAGCAAACATTTATAACTTAGTTGATCGTATAACTAGTCAAGACTCAATTTAAGTATTTGGGTGTAACTTTATTCCTCATTTATTCTATGTCTCATTTCCCTTTTATAGCTCCCCTATTAATGTCTTGTTCTTTCACCTTATTATAACCCCTATAAAATAGTTATTCATTGCTCTCTTTTTTATGTGTTTCATCAAAGCTATTAACTAAGAGCATTTCTTAATACACCACCCAAGTTTCTTAGGCACCACGTGAAATTTTTTTTTTGCCCCCTGATTCCGGATGTGCACATCCGGACGCAGTAATTTTTAAAAAACGTTGATGTGTTGCGGATGTGCATATCCGGAAAAATTCCGGATCTGCAGATCTGGAACAATTTCTTATTAATTCGCGCCAGACTTCTTCCTCCCCCTCATTCTTCACATTTTCATTTTCCAAACACCAAACTCTCTCAAACTCTCAAATTCTCAATCACACAAATTTCAACTTTTTTCACTCGAGTTCGGCGTAGAGCAACTTCTACAACGTTCAAGACACTCCAAATCCTCCATATCTCAATTTAATCGGTAAGTTTTTAAATTTTAGAGTTTCGGGGTTATTTTCGAGTAATCGATTTAGAGTAGATATTTAGGTGTAGAAATTGTTAGATAGTATGAATAACATAGGTTAGAGACAATGTAGGTATTGTTTGCTGCGTCAAACGGACGATCAGGGCATTAGAATGCCCTTTTCCATGGTACAGCAGCCATGGCTACAATATTTGAACTTGAAAATACGTACCGGATGTGCAGATCCGGAAGGATTTTAACGTTAAATATTCTGAGTGCTTCCGGATGTGCACATCCGGAAAAACCCAACGTTAAATATTCTGAGTACTTCCGGGTGTGCAAATCCGGAAGGTCTCTATTTTTTTTAAATTATTTTTAAAAAATTATAATTTATTTATTATACTTTACAGATTACATGGCTGGCAGAGACGATCGTATCATACATGGACGGACAGCTCAACACGCATCTGTCCGACGTGAGTGGACGCAGTCTACAGCCGAGGCTTCCGGTGCAGAGGGAGTTGGGGTAGCCCCTACAGCTGAGGGACATCCTACACCACTGCCTTCCATATCACAGGTTCAGGCCACTCCCTCATCAGCCGCCGATACATCTCGGAGGCGTCAGGCTTCTACTGCTGGTTCATCAGGTTCCCAACCCGCACGCAGGCGTCGTCGGGAGACTCCAGCTCCATCCCTTGTTCCTATTCCTGTTCCTGAGGGTGATCACCCAGTACATGAGGGTGGTGACGCCGATGACGATTTCGATGAGCTAGACGGTTACCCCGGGGGACCGTCTGATATACTCGTGGGGTACTCTGAGCATACTACCATATATATCTGGCTAGGAGAGGTAACCTTTCTCGGTTTATTTATAGAATTGTATTCGTTGAAAATATGTTCATTTGTAACATTGTTTTATTTGGAAATTTTCAGGAGAAGGATTCACAGAAGTTCTATAACCATGGGGGCAAGGTTATGGACATGCTTGCGGCGCTGCCAGGGGATGAGTGGTTCACGTCTGCACTTGCTACCTCTGGTCTTGGAGGCCTGTCTAGGATTGAGTATCACCAGACACTACAAGAAAATTGGCAGATTGCGACGGCTATTTTGGCAGGTTACGACGGTTAAAACCGCCGTAATTTGCAAGTCACAACGGTTGCACCACTGTAGTAGAAACGTGCGTCGCGAGGCCGTATCACGTCGGTTATCAAAACCGTCACACCAACCATCGTTATCTTTCACGACGGGTAGAGAACTGACGTAATCTGCATATTGCGACGGTTATCAACTGTCGTAACTTTCCATTTGATTTTTGTTTTTATTGTTGATTACGATGGTTCCAACCGTCGCAACTTTTATGTTCCACAGGTGCATCCGCAGGTAAATCCGTAGGAATTATCCTTTCCACAGGTAAATCCGCAGGTAATTTATTTTTAAAATTAAAAAAAAATTGTTTGTGGAATTATGAACATAATGGGTATTACGTTTGGTAACTCTAGCACAATAAGTGAAATTTCACTGAACATAGTTTCATAAGGCACCGATAATAAGATTTGAAGTTGTACAACAAATGAAATTCTTTTTTGACACAGATTATTTTTCATCTACTATCAATACGAGACGATGAACTACGATAAGATGTACTACGTAGCAGAGCCTTGTCATCCTCTCTTGTTGGTTGTAGAGGAGCAACTCCATTATGATTCTCAGCTTCTGAACTAGTGGATGGTTTTGCACCGTTGGAAATTATGTTTTTCAACCAAAAAGCTTGAAATCTTGGGGAAGACACTCCACTGTTTGAATTGTTGGGGGAATCAGGACCTGTTTTAATAGGAGGAACCTGCATGCTACTTTGCTCGCTGATACAATCTCTGTTTTCGCTTGCCGGAACTGCAACAGCCATGTAGTATCATTTGTCACAATATGATACAAGAATATTGAAACATTTTTATGACCAAAGATAATATGACCTAGATACGTCAAAATAAATTTATAAAAGTTATAAATATTTTACATAAATGTATAATATAGAACTCATTATGTTAAGCAAAAAAGAAGAATTGTGGCACTCATCTTTCAGACAAGAACTTTAAGCAATAGTTCCACAATCACAATAAAGGACTTAAGTATAATCTTCATTTTCGGTTTCATAGTAGATGTTAAGTTAACCAACCTAAGTAGTAGGTTTCAGGAAATGCATAGCCGTCGGTACTAAACATCACCTGCAATGCAAAGTTCATTTTTGTGAGACATGGCCATAATTTAACAATCAAGATTCTAATCTTATGTGAAGGATAAAGCAATATTAAATTAAGCACTTAAAACATAAAATATGAGGCATAGCTAGTGGATATATAGCTAGTGACATTTGAACATTTTCTTCAGCCATGTTACCTTTCTTCATGTGGTAAGTAAATGCACACCCAACAAGAATTAGCTATGAGTCTTACCTTGGCAATGGTGTACTCATGTACCTTCTTGAGGTAGATTGACACTTTAATACAAACTATTTTTTCAAAAACTATAAGCTATCAAAAGGCAGTGGTGGAACGACTAATTAGCGAAGGAAAGCTTATGGATGCTCTTGCCCTCTCTGATCATTTTCTACGCAATGGGGCCTCTGATCAGCTTCTTCAGTTGATCATTGAACGTGCAGAAGAGATGCATTATGCACAGCGTTAAGGATACGGAGGACGTAATATTTAGAGCAATAGTTGGCAGTATTGCTTAAGGTTGAAGGACAAATAGCTGGCTGCTAAACTTGCTCTGAGACATGTTCACACATGGGAACTAGATGCTGCTTTGGACATTCTCACAATGTGCAGCTGCCTTCTACATCAGAATGATTCTACTAGGGAAGAGGTTTTGCAAATGAAACAAGATTTGCAGAGGTACAGTCACATACTAAGTGCAGATGATCACTATACGAGCTGGCAAGAGGTTGAAGTAGATTGCAAGGAAGATCCAGAGGGGCAGGCACTTAGATTAGCTGGAAAAGGAGTTGTTTCTGCTGCACTAAAATTATCAGAAAGTGATGGATTATCAATTGATTTACGGAGAGAGTTGCAAGGGCGACAACTTGTGAAGATTTTACCAACAGACCCTCTTAATGAACTCCCACCAGCCTTTGCAGTACCAGTCAAGCAGGCAATATTCAAAGGTAGCACTTTAGAGTTGATATCTTCCAATCCTTTACCATTAAGAGTTTTTTTATTTGAAGTCTCGGCAGTAAATTGTTCACGGCGAGGAGAAGCATCAATCACATCATCAATTTTAAGTAACTCGCGACTTTGTCGACTAGAATAATCAAACTTCTTTTGAGAATTTTTTTTGGAGTCCTCGCCCTTATTCATCTCAACATTTTCATTTAAAATAGGAAATGACTTATCCTGGCCATCAGTGTTGTCTAAAATAGACCTGGGAGATGTATTCATCCTACTCAAATCCAGGGATGGAATTGTAGATTCTGCAAACTCTGAAAACCAAGGAGTATCATGTCAGGCATAAAATAATATGTAGGCTTCCTGAGATAGCACATCTTTACTGATACCTTAGTAACCTGAATAATTTCCAGATATTACATGTTAAATACGCACAAACTAGATGCAAAGGAAACCAAACCGCGAACAACAAAAATGAAACTTGCAACAAACAATAAGTGAATATTTTCAAGCAATGGAAGCCTGGGATCCTAGGGAAAAATCTTGAAAAACAACATATAAATATTGAACCAAGAAGACACTGTCAACCTTTATAATTAAACATATTTGTAAAAACAACTAAATATCTTCTATGTGGAACAAGTTTATCAGATGCTACCTTTGAATCATCCAACTTATGCCATGTGTCTGGAGCAGTGCGAACAAAGCAGAAATAATGCCCCGAGTTAGATGAAAATCCAATATGCACAACAACTGTATATAGATCATATTTCAATGGTACCTGTCAACATAAAAATGAGTCAAAACAAAGAATTCACAAGAGAAATGAAAGTGGGAAAATAAAATTAAAACCTACATTATTGTTTTCATTCAAAATGGTGTAAGGCTGTAAGTCCCAACTCCAATAGGAAATCAACATGCTTGTCAATCTTTTCAACAAAAAACCCATCTGTCTCAAATCCATGTACTGATATACTAGCACCCTGTGTTGATTTTCACAACAGTATCCAATTAATTTCACCAAATTTGGATATGAACACTTCCCCAAAAATATCACTTCTACCTACAAACAAATCAAGAAGACATGAGACATGGAAATCCCCTATTTCATCACTGTCATCATTTTCATCAGATCCTATACCGTCCCAATTTTTATCCTAGAACACCAATCAAATAATCTAATATTCAGAAAAAATCACCAAAAAAGCAAATGCTTGTTAACTTTGAAACTAACAATGAGGCAATATTTGACCTCTAAAAGAAATATATAACCTTTTAATAGATTAAGAATCATTATTTCAAATGATATAGATCCTAATAACAATAATAACCACAAAAACTTAACACCTTGTTTAAGGTATGGATATTCTCAGCAGGCTCAAAATCTGCATCATCAGGATCATCTTCTGCAATGTATCGACAAAAAATATATCATGAGACTGTATCATTTACGAAGTTCCTAAAGAAAGCCATTTTTTAATGTATGACTAACAACTATACTTCAATCTCCTTTCTATAAGAGGGGTTGATCACTGATCATAATAATAAAAATAATAAATTACATGTATCAAGATATGTCACAATAACAACATCATCAACCTTGTATCACAATAGTAGCAGTGTTCAAAATTTAGATCAAAACAAGTTGCCTGCAAGACCATCATATGTTTGTTTGACTTGTTCAAGTTGTGCAGAGAGTTGCATGACTTCTGCTGTTAGTGCCTCTGCTTTGCTCATTTCCCTCGTAAGTTGGCCCTGCCAAGCAATCAAATGGGTGTACAATAAGGAACAGAAACAGATGAAAGTTGTCAAAGTTGAGAACAGAGAAACCTCAATGAAGTTTCTCACAAGACAATTCAAAAAATTATAGTGTGATGATTAATTATAGAGTCAATTTTTTACCATTAGAAGACCCGGCAAGGGGAGAACATGAATTGATAACAAAGAACAAACATGTTATGAGTAGGGTAAGTATAATAACCTTCAGAGATGCCACATCTCCAATAGATGTTGAGGAACTAGTCTCATCATGTACCCCATTCTTAAACGAGTCTGGCAAGCTATTAGACTGTTCCACTCGCAATTTATCTAGAAGCCCGCGCAACTCTTCATTTTGCTTAAGACACTCCATCACCTGCAGAAACACCAGTCAACACAGTAATAGAAACACAATTCTCCAGTCTAGAACTATCACATTTGTTATAATGTATACACCAAGAAGGAAATCTTTAACACACCATAAATAGATAAAGACTATCAGTACTAAAATTTACTCAACAGTCATACTAATCTTAACCAAAACAGAATGCAGGAAAAACAAAGAAATGAGTACCATGTTTGTAAATTTTACCTTCATATTTCTAACTTGGTGAGGTAAACCATCAGGAATAAGAACAGCATCTCCTAGCTTCTGAACAAAAGTCCAAGGCTCAATTCCAATAAGTTAAAATTGAAATATCAACATATTTATACAATATAAATGATCAAAACATTCCACTCCCCAACCAACAAAGAAATATTTATTAACATTACTAACCATACTCCTCCTTAAGTTTCATCTTATGCTCCGTAGTGAGATAACTGGTCTGATCATGAATAGGGCGAATAACCTACATTAGCATAGGATATCTCATTCAAGAAGATATGATCATATTTCCACTTTAGCAATATGAGTCGACACATTTACCTTACAACCAAATTACAAAACATACTACATTTCATTTTCCTCATAATGGAGTATTCACTCAGAAATGAAGTAATAATTATAAAACACTAACAAAGAATTGATAAATGCACATCATTCACTATTCAAATCCTAAAAAATACTTTGCAGTTTATGCCACTAGTCATAAAAAGAATACTTTTATGAATCACGAATTAGCAAAACATCCAGGGAAGTAGCAAATCAAATCAAACAGAATCAAATGAGGAGATTTTCTATGACACTTGATTGAACAAAAATTCTAAATTCTGAAAAAACAAGCCAGGAAAGACAGAAATTGAAGCTTACATCATCAGATACATCACAGTGGAGCTTTGTCAAGGAATCACCACGTCCAAGCTCCTGATCACATCCATAAGCAACATATGTTCCCTCCATAGGAATCAAAAAGGCATTTTGTGCTTCTATGGTAGTCAAATATTGACGTTTTACAGTTTTCACTACAAAAAAAAGTGTTATAAGTCAACAACTATCACAAAGCATATAATCAAGTCTGCAAAATCTTGTCCCCCTTGAGCATACAATATAATATCATATGATTTTCTTATAACTACCTTCACGGTGATATTAATATAATTACCTCTAAAAATGTTTTTAACATCATTAGAGAAAATTATTGATCTATCAATAAGAGGTTTCGTTCCTAAAAACACATCGGTTAGAGGTGTCTTGGAGAATAATGAACACTTCAACAGATCCAATACCTACAGAATATATTAGTCCCAATCAATAAGAATCTCAAAAATGAATTAAAGAATACAAAGAACACAGAGTTAGAAAATAAAACCTTGTCCTTAGTGACATTGACAGTGATTTCTTTAATTGAACTTGTGCTTTTTATTCCAAAGTTGTTGGTGAGATCAAAGATTGTGTAATCCATGGAGTGCGGCAACACAATTAATTCATCACTGATGACAAAACTTGTATTAGGCTTCACAAACCCAAAACAAAACTGAAACAGGGAAGATGACAGGGAAACTAAACTGGACAAAGGATGCCTGAATTCACAATATTGATTTTTGGTGCCTAAGCTCAAATAAGAACATTGATAAGCAAACCCATCAAATCTGGAACAGATGAAGTAATTTGTGGGCAGAGTATCATCAATGTTAATTTTGAGAAAGCGGTAATGATCTTCAGATGAGTTATAATTTGTCAACAAGCCAAGATTTTCTACACTTTGATTGAGAGAGTTGAGACAACCAATTGTTATGGGCCCTATATTTGACTCTTTCTGAACAAGTTTTGCAATGGTACCTAATGGAAATGTTTTAAATACGGAAGAAGTCATATAAGTATACTTAGAGAACTCAACCTCTTCTTCCTTGGTTATGTTGGAAAAACTGGGTTTGATCTTTGATGCAATGAGAATCACCAAACCATACTAAAAGTGCCAACTTCAATCAATTTTATTGTCAACATAGTGGGTTTGTTAACCTTCTGAATGAAACTTGCACACACAACGATAGTCATCAAGCACAGAGCAATATCACAATGTGATTCAAATCATCACCAATAAAACTCAAACAATACATCAAATCCTAAAATGAACAAAAAAATACATTTCTAATAAGAGATTAATTTTTCTATATTAATCAAATTAACAACTGCATAGAAATTAAAGTGTGAATTATTAAACCTAACAACAACACATACAAAAGCAGGGGATGAATAAGAAGGGAAACAAAGAGAAATTGATTTAGGGCTTTTGAATTGAAAACTATCACAAATGAGAAAAAGAGAGAGAAAATGATTTAGAGTTTAAGAATACTAACCTGGAAAGATTGCTTTGGGACTGGTGGTGTCCGTAGCGTCAAGTGAATGCGTTTACACTGTCTACCACCTCCATAATTATACACAAGATAATATTCACCCCTTGGGTTACAGTCATTTAAACAAGTTATTCAGTCATATTCCACAAAATATGTTCATGGTGACAAACACTAAAATCAATTGAATGAGAATTAGGAGAATTATTACGAGTGTGATTGAAACATCAAAACCAAAATGGTTTTTGCAATGACGTTCAGACAGGGATAGTTACCAATACGACGTCACCGGCGGAGTTAGGGTTTTTGAAGTGGTGTGGTGAAGAACTTTTCCTTTCGTCTACTTCAACTTTGGCCCGCACATATTCTTTTAATTTTTGGGTGACGACAGTTCTAGTACCATTGTAGCTTTAATTTATTATTATTTTTTATTCCCCTAAATTTGCCCAAGAAGTAATGTTTGGCGACGGTTATTGAACCGTCACGGACGTCTTTTTAAGGCAGTTAGGCTTACAACCGTCGTAAAATGTTTAAATTTTTTTAAATATTTAATAGCGGTTGTCTAAAACCGTCGTGGCAACCGTCGCAACTTACAAAAGAGGACGGTTTTTATGGAACCGTCGCAATTTATGTGTAGCAAAACACTATTTTCTTGTAGTGAGATCATATACGGTATGCTGATGGCCTTTGTTGAGAGATGGCACCCTGAGACATCCTCATTCCATCTACCGTACGGCGAGATCACGATCACACTCGACGACATCTCGTGTCTTTTACATCTACCGATCACGGGTACCCTTCTCCGTCACGGTAGGATGTCGAAGGGGGACGCGATGGAGATGCTGATTGAGGAGCTTGGGGCTACCCCAGAGGAGGCACTTGCGGAGGTGATGCAGTTGAGAGGCGCACACTAAAGGTGCGAGAAAGACACGAGAAATAGGGGTTTGAATTATGTATTTACTCATTTGACAACTTTTAACTTCTTGTCGTTAAGACGCCGAGATATCATCAGAGTTCGATGAGAGATTTTGACTTGCAAAGTTATATTCAGATTTTGTCAATGCTTGAACCGTGAGAACCTCTTAAGAGTCTGAACACTATGTGAATCATTCAGATCTTGTAGAGCGGAAGCTTATCAGAGTTGCAAGGTTCTAACTTGCTTATGTAAGGTTCTGATACTCAATATAGAAACAAAATAAAAACATTAAGCATAAGAGTAAAGGACACACGATATATCCTGGTTCACCACAAAGGCTAATCCAGTCCACCCTCCTCAGGTGATTTCGCCTTGAACACAAGGTCTTAATCCACTATAATCAATCTCGATTACAGATGCACGGGCAACAACCGGTGACTAACCACTTGCACAGCCGCACTGTGACTAACATGCAACGAACCGTTCAGGGATTCAACTTAATGAATATAAAGAGCATTGACCTGTAGGTTCCAATCTCACAAGATCTACTGCTATGCTTTCACAGCTAGACGTTCATGGATTCATCGCAATGAATATAACGCTACTGACCATATTTCAGGCTTTACCCACAATAACATCTCGCCATTGTCTTCTCGAGTCTCCGGTCACACTGACCACTCAAGGAATCCTAATTCACCAAGAATTAGTTTTATAGGAGGTTACAGGGATGCTTCTTAACAAGCAGATTACTCCTAAGTTTAAGTACAAAGAACACACAAGTGTTCAAGCAAGATTCGAGCAACAGCTCCTTGCCTATCCTAAGAAACTACACATATGTATAAAGATTTAACAATTGTTGACATCTTGTAGATCTTCTTCTTCTTCGTATTCTTGGGTGAGCAAGCTTTGAGCAACAACTCCTTGCTTCAGATCTTCAATGTAGCGCTGACGAGAAGGTGGTTGATGACTTGACTGATTTGCAATGTTGTATTCTTCATCTATAGCTTCTATACCAATTCATTGTTGTTGTGTTAAATGATTATCTTTGAGCTTCAACAACAATGGCCATGTGTAAATGGTGATAGCTTTGGATATTCTAAGTGTTACAACGAGAACTCATCGTTGTTGCTATCTTCACACAATGACTTAATCAATTCATCTTTTGTGGGAGTGAATCAATTCGTGGACTTCGTCTTCTTTTAGAAGCGAATACTCTTTCCTTTAAATAGCCCAGTAGAAATATAGCCGTTTGAAATATTGTTGGCTGTTGGAAAAGAGACGTTGCGTAATAACTAGATGTACTGACATATCTCCTTTTTACTGTGGGAGAAATGACGAGATATATCTTTCTTGGGTGCCGTGTACAGTTACTCACAACGATAACATGTGACTTCCAAACTTCAGAGGCTTCTGATGGTAAATTGATGAAGCATGAGTAGAGTCTTCTTAACAGGATAACTGATACGTCAAGTCTTCAGTCATTTGAAGAAGTCCATTAGGAATCAGTCTTCAGAACTTTAGCACTTGTCTTTAAGAGCATTATCCTTTACTTCTTCAAGTCTTCCGAACTTTCAGAACTTGTCCATTTGGAATCCGTCTTCAGAGTCTTCAGCACTTGATCTTCAGAACCTTAATCTTCAGAACACATAAGTCTTCAGAGTCTTTCTGAACTTGGTCTTCAGAGCCTTCCGCCTTCAGAACTTCAAGTCATGAGAGTCTTCAGCACTTCGGTTCTCTTCTTCAGAAGCTTCGTAATCTTCAGAATCTCGACCACTTTCAGAGAGCGTCCACAAGAGCATTGTAATAGCAATATCGGCATCCTTGGATCTGACTGATCACGATCAGATACAGAAGCATTCTTGCTTCCTGTGACTTGTGTCACACATAGTAACTTCGCATATTATCAATTACGCTCATCTGGCTGGTGCTTGTTGGATCTGATAACTTCTATGAATATGATCTGCACACAATACACGTTAGAGGATAAAATGGTTCTTTCACAAATACGTATTGTTATCATCAAAACATAGATTGACTTGTAGAGACAACTCTTGCTCTCACAATCTCCCCCTTTTTGATGATGACAAAACCAAGTATTTTGATTGAACATTTTATACAAGGTAATCACCAAAACAAACATATTCAGAGTCTGGAACAGTAGCTCCCCCTGAATGTGTTATCCTCAAAGTTTAATCTGTGATCATCTAGAATCTTATATGATCCAAAGACATACAGAATAACAACTTGAGTTGCCAAAACGAAGAATAGAAAATGACTACTTCTCTATCTCGTCTTTAAGAAAACAAAGAGTCTTCAGCATCTGGACTAGTTCACCAGAACTTCCATCTTCAGATCTTCAGAACTCAGTTCCTTTGTGGTAGTATCAGAGCTTGTATTCTTCAAAGACTTCTGAAGCATTTTTACTTTTCAGTAGGTTCATTTAAGCACAAACAAATCAGTTCTTATCTGATAACATAGCCTCGCTATTCATCAGAGACAGACATTGTCTTTCAAGAAACTCCCCCTGAGTTTCAGACTTTGTGAAGATTATAGGATTTATCATTTGAATCTTCTGGGTAGTCTTCCCCTCATTTCCATAAGTCGGATATTGGGATCTTCAGAACGTAGTTCAGGAATATTAAATTTTAATCACCAATAAAGATCATGACTTTTCAGAGTTTGAGTTTTGAACACATGTCTTCGTTTTCAGAACCTTGTTACTGTCATAACTCAGTGGTTCATCAAAGCTTGATTTTTGATCAGATACCAATTGAAGTTTAAATTCTTGTGATCAATCAACGCTTGATTCTAAATCTGGTACACATGATTTGATTCTGGTCTGATACCAAGTGATGTGTTGAGTCTTATACCAGAATATGTTGAATTAGATACCAAGTGAAGGAATTCTTCTCATACCACTTGAAGGGTATTTCCTTAGAGTTCTGAGATTGATATCAATGAAGGTATTGAAAGCATTATATAGCTTAGCTCTGATTGATATTACTGCAGACTGAGTCTGATACCAATCTTTGTGTATATTGAGTCTGATTACCGTTTGTTGACTTAGTTTGATACCAAATCATTTCTTCTTAATTGAGTTCTTGGTAGACATCAGAACTACTTCTTCTTGGATCTTCAATCCGGATCTTCAGACAGTTCTTGACTTCTGATTTGCACAATTCTTCTGAATAAGCATCTTGAGATGTATAATTTGTCTTGACTGCTTTCAGAGTGTTCTCCTTTTGATTCTTGCGTTCTGGATCTCATACTCTCAGACAGCTTACAGCTTCTGAACCAAATGAGACAGAGATCAAGATAAACTTTGACTTTTAGACAGTTCTCAACTTCTGAACAGTATTGGATAAATCTGATTCTGAACACATGTTTACGAAGTGTACAACTTCTATCATATAACTAACAGAGTTCTTCTTTTTTGACCTGTCTTAGAATGCCTAGTGAACTTGTTTAGAGTTCCTCGGATAATATCAAACAACAAACGTTAGTAGTAACGCATTTTATATGATTGATTACGTGTTTGAGTTTGCATTCTTTCTGTTTTAAGATTTTCTTTCTTTCAAACATTCATATTCATCAATCAAAATCATCATATTATATTTCTCCCCCTTTTTGACATCATCAAAAAGTTATAGAGCATCTGAGCATTTAAGCATATAATTCCTTTCTCCAATCAACATCATTTGAGCAGTTAAGAACAGTCCAAGTCATTTAGTGATAACCATCTTTAACCATGGCATATTCATTTGACGGATAATTAGATGGAATCAGCTGATTACCAATTTGAAGGTTTTAGATCATCTGTAGATATTGATTACAACATTTTCATTTATGAACTACTAGATCGAAGCATCAACAAAAATAGTTTTAAGATGCAGAGCATAGGTTGAGCTTAATCTTAAAAGTTCAGGATAATCAAAACATAGATATTTCAAACATAGATTCCTGATGAGAAATGATTTAAGTAAACATATACTTAATAAAGCTGGGTTTTAATGAGTCCTTATGAGTTAGACTAGAGCGAGCCTAAAGATGATGAAGAAGATGTGAGAAGGCTTTCAGAATCATCCGTTCTTGAGGAATGCAACTTCTCTTCTACTTGAGTGATTGCCATCTTCTTTCTCTTCACAATTTCTTCTGAGATCCATTCATGGAACTCAGTCCAGATATTTCTTACTTCCATGAGGTCCACACAGGTACTGAAGGCCTCTACTAAGCTCTGGATCCTTGAGATTGTATTATCCTTGAAGGATGTTAATGCGTTGTCTGAGAGTATGAGATCATGAACGCAAGAATCAAAAGGAGAACACTCTAAAAGCAGTCAAGACAAAGTATACATCTCAAGATGCTTATTCAGAAGAATTGTGCAAATCAGAAGTCAAGAACTGTCTGAAGATCCAGATTGAAGATCCAAGAAGAAGTAGTTCTGATGTCTACCAAGAACTCAATTCAGAAGAAATGATTTGGTATCAAACTAAGTCAACAAACTGTAATCAGACTCAATAGACACAAAGATTGGTATCAGACTCAGTCTGCAGTAATATCAATCAGAGCCAAGCTGTATAATGCTTTCAATACCTTCACTGGTATCAATCTCAACACTCTAAGGAAATACCCTTCAAGTGGTATGAGAAGAATTCCTTCACTTGGTATCTAATTCAACATATTCTGGTATAAGACTCAGCACATCACTTGGTATCAGACCAAAATCAAATCATGTGTACCAGATTCAGAATCAAGCGTTGATTGATCACAAGAATTTAAACTTCAATTGGCATCTGATCAAAAATCAAGCTTTGATGAACCACTGAGTTATGACAGTAACAAGGTTCTGAAAACGAAGACCTGTGTTCAAAAGTCAAACTCTGAAAAGTCATGATCTTTATTGGTGATTAAAATTTAATATTCCTGAACTACGTTCTGAAGATCCCAATATCTGACTTATGGAAATTAAGGGAAGACTACCAAGTAGAAATATAGCCGTTTGAAATATTGTTGGCTGTTGGAAAAGAGACGTTGCGTAATAACTATCTGTACTGACATATCTCTTTTTTACTGTGGGAGAAGTGACAGGATATATCTTTCTTGGGCGCCATGTACAGTTACTCACAACGGTAACATGTGACTTCCAAACTTCAGAGGCTTCAGATGGTAAATTGATGAAGCATGAGTAGAGTCTTCTTAACAGGATAACTGATACGTCAAGTCTTCAGTCATTTGAAGAAGTCCATTAGGAATCAGTCTTCAGAACTTCAGCACTTATCTTTAAGAGCATTATCCTTTACTTCTTCAAGTCTTCCGAACCTTCAGAACTTGTCCATTAGGAATCCGTCTTCAGAGTCTTCAGCACTTGATCTTCAGAACCTTAATCTTCAGAACACATAAGTCTTCAGAGTCTTTCTGCACTTGGTCTTCAGAGCCTTCCGCCTTCAGAACTTCAAGTCACGAGAGTCTTCAGTACTTCGGTTCTCTTCTTCAGAAGCTTTGCAATCTTCAGAATCTCGACCACTTTCAGAGAGCGTTCACAAGAGCATTGCAATAGCAATATCGGCATCCTTGGATCTGACTGATCACGATCAGATACATAAGTATTCTTGCTTCTTGCGACTTGTGTCACACATAGTAACTTCACATATTATCAATTACGCTCATCTGGCTGGTGCTTGTTGGATCTAATAACTTATATGAATATGATCTGCACACAACACACATTAGAGCATAAAATGGTTCTTTCACAAATATGTATTGTTATCATCAAAACATAAATTGACTTGTAGAGACAACTCTTGCTCTCACATATATCCGATTCTCCTTTCTGACACGCAGATTTAGTGCGGCGCTTGCAGAGGCAGGACAGGCTTCAGGTGATCCAACTGAGGTGGCGATCCACAGGCAATGTGCCCTGCGATGCTACTACCTGTTTTTGCTTGGCACGCAGGTGTTTGTGGACAACAGCGCCATTTATGTTGATGTCGTTTACCTCAGGTACCTTTTGGATCCCACATAGATCCATGGGTACAACTGGGGGGCGGCTGCGCTGGCATACACCTATTCCAGGCTCTCAGATGGTTGCCGCTGGGCAGCCAAGACTGTGGCAGACAGTTGTACGCTATACGTGGTAACAATCTAATATTCTAAGTCATTTTTTCATTTCTTTTCAGTCTATACTCATTATAATGTTTGACACCGATGTTATGTTTTCCATTTCAGGCGGAGATATTACAACACTTTCCCAAGATTACTGGTTAGGGGAGTGTCGACGGGTACACTGAGGATATGCCACGTGCTACTGCATTTCTCCTGCTCATAGGGAACCAGTCGCCTGACCCCTACAGAGTGTATCTTGATCGGATGGCTGCTGAGGACGTTTTTTATGACGCTTATACCACTCACCGTGTGACGCGCCCGTTCGATGAGGTTTCGTTGTTCTTAGGATGGTTGTCATGCAGTTCGACCATTACTGCTCGATACCTGCCGGAGCGCGTCTTGCGCCAGTTCGGTTACACGCAGACGATCCCCAGGATGCCTCATGAGTCTGCTCCTCTAGGCTTGACCCGCGTGCAGATAGATGAGATATATGCTGACTTCCAGTCCCACTTGGTACCAGAAGAGGCTCGGGCGACCAAAGCGCCGAGAGATTGGAGTGTTGCTGTCGGGTACATCATGTGGTTCTACACTGTCTCACACCCATGCATGGTGCCCACTGCTGATGGATCGCCACCCATACCTGCTCATCAGGAGATACTAGAGGAGCGACAGTCTCAGCTGGACCATACTCAGGATGTCCTACCTCGCTGTCGTGAGATAGAGCAGATAGCGCGGCAGATCATTGCGAACGGTCACCTCCCTGAGGGCTCTGGTGCCAGACTTGCCGTGGATAGGATTATTGAGATTGCTCGGGGGACACTTCAGTACCGCAGACATCGAGCCAGGATGGCGGGTAGGGGCAAAGGAGCAGGGGAGCCAGGAGAGATCTTTCGCCATACGCAGTAGTTTTTTGTTTGATGTATTCTATTTATATTACATGTATGTACTGTACTTTGACAGAGGTTTATTATGTATATATATCATTTTATTTTATATATGGATGTTGTCGAATGTATATTACGTTGCGATTATATATTAACATATGCGATCAACCAACAAAACCGATTTTTAAAAAAAATATAAAGTTCTGCTGTTTTTCGGATCTGCAGATCAGGAATGTTTTCGGATGTGCACTTTCGAAACGTATCAGCGTTTTTAAAAAAAATAGTGCGTTCGGATGTGCACATCCGGAATCAGAGGGCAAAAACGGAAATTCAGGTGATACCTAAGAAACATGGATGATGTGTTAAGAAATGGTTTTAACTAATAATTATTTGTATAGTTATTATAACAGCTAGTTGTGACTATGATAAGTCATTGATATTGGGCTTGTACTCGTCATGTCTTGTACCTACCACGCCATCAGTTGACTCGGAGAATTTTACCTGCCACCCCCCCCCCCCCCCCCCCCCAAACTATCAAAATTCCAACATTGCCCCTTAAAAATTTGGGTGAAAAGTGAATAAATTTTATCTACCGGGAATTTTCAAATTTCCGGTATTGAGTGAAATTTCCGGGAATTTGAAATTACCGGTAGTGTAAAAATTTTCAATTTTTTTTTTTTTTTTTGAAAATTTGTACACTATCGGAAATTTCAAATTCCCGGAAATTTTCTGTAAATTTCGGGATATTTGAAATTCCAGGTAGTGTAAAAATTTAAAAAAAAAAAAATTGAAAATTTTTACATTACCGGTAATTTCAAATTCCCGGTATCGTGTGAAAATTTTTGGGGGTTTTACCGATAATTTTGAAATTCCTGGTAATTTTTACCGGTAATTTTGAAATCTCGGTAATTTTGAAATTACCGGTATTTTTCAAAATCTTCGGTCCATTCCCCAAAATTCATAATTTTCAAAAAAATAAATATGGTATTTCGCTACAAATGGGAGGTGCTAGGTTTAATTAGGAGAGTGGCAGGTAAAATTCCCGTTGACTCGCCATCAACTAGTTTCTCATCTATCTCGTTATTTCCTATGGTAGCCCTTTTTGTCCTTCGTCTTTGTATCTCAAAGCTCGGCCATCACGAAAAAATAATGAAAGTTAATACAAATATATTGTTGGTACACAATCCACCCAACACGAGATCTATAAAGACAGAGTATTTTAACTTTAAAGATTAAGTAGCAAATAATAAGAGATATGATGAAAAAAATAAAAAATAATACTTTATTGAAATTATAATGAATTATAATTTTGAATAATTATTTTTTACTTACACGGAGGAAATGTTATGCAAAAATAATTTGTCTCAAATTATAAACTATTATAGCCTTAATAATTTGTTTTTTTGAATATACCTTATATTTTTTAGATAAAAATATACTCTGACTCCTTTAAGTTATTTTATTGTAACAAGACTGTCTTTTATATTTTTTTCGCTACAAGCTGGTCATTTATGTTAACTAATGTGTTTATTTTTTATCTTTTTCACAAACTCCGCTCTAAAAAAACTTATGTGGCACTAACTGTTGGGTCATCATAAGGAGCATTCACATTGGGCTAAGAGCAACACACAAATGAGAGAGACATCACATATTCACCAAAAACCTTAAGGTGATAAGTGTATGTGTTCTCTCATTTATAAAGTGATCAACCTCCATTTTTCTAAGTAGTGTGGGACTTCCAACTCACACTTGTACACAACAATCTCCCTCTCAAGTGTGAGTCTGTCCACTATGCTCCTCCTCAAACAGAAGTTATTTCATCCACATACACTTGTACCGCCGTTGCGGGCACTACAACGAAACACGTCGCTTAACCACCACATTGTCAGGAAGACTTTCGATACAAGGAGTCGGTCTCTTAATTGAACCATCGGGAAAGCATAGAGAAAAAAGAGGAACACGATAACAATACACGAGATTAACGTGGAAACTCCAAAATCGGAGAAAAAACCACGACTGTTGTCAAATGACAACTAGAGAATAACACCATGTGAAAATTGTTACAACACATAGACTACCCTCAACCACCCCAAGACCCCAATACACCCACACTCTCCAAAGCAAATATTTAACTTCCCCCCACAACACTCTAAAACCAAGAGTATAAGAGAAAATATAAAAATGTCAAATACAAGCTTAAAGTGATTTTGACTGGTACAACTTGGAATGAAGAACTTGAATCCAATACATAGCATTGGACTCCCACTTCCTTCAAAAAACTAAGCGATGTGGGACTTCAAATAACTTGTAATTCTCTCTTCATTCACAAAACAAAGCGACGTGGGACTTCTTCAACATGTATATTTTCAACCAACCTCAACAATCTCCACCTTGATTGAAAATATTACATAAGCTTTCATTGTCTTCACCGACAATCATACTCCACTATAAAGAGTATAGTCACTTGAAGCTACACCACTCCAATAATTTCACATTGTCTTCACCGACAATCATAGTTTTCAAAAAATATCATACTCCACCTAAAGAAGAGTATACTTCACTTGAAGTTAAACCACTTCAAGAATTTTCCCATGTCGAAAACCAGGTTGAAACTTTATGGTGCAACTTCCTTGTTGGCAGGAAGCTCTTCAACCATCGACATAATTTCACAACACACTTTGCATTAATGCCCATGTGTTAATTTGCTAACAATAACTCGTCCTTTTCCATGACAGCGGAAATGTCATGAGGGTACACTTCTCAATTTTTCAGAGAAGATCATCATCTCTCACATCGAGAGAGACATTGCTAGCATTTGACTCAGAGCACTTCTCTGACGCAGCCCCATCGGGATACTTATACTTTATATGTCTAAGCTTTCCACATTTCCAACATCTCACAACCGTTTCATTGTTTTTCTTCACATACGACCTTCCTCTAGCAACCAACACTGAGTTTGATGAAGTATTCTCCTCACCCTTCAATCTTCTTTCTTCAGAAATAATCTTACTAGCAACTTCTTCAAAGCTCAAAGTTTCCTTCCCATATATTAAAACAGGTTTAATATGCTCATAGAAAGATGGAAGAGACCATATGAGTCTCAAAGATTTATCTTCATCATCAATCTTGACTCCAATAATTTCTAATTCAGAAATAATACCATTTAGAACACTTAGATGATCAGATACTTTCGTATGTTCATCCATACGCAAGCTATGAAACTGCTCCTTCAACAATAAACGATTTGATATACTATTTCCTTGATATAGCCCTTCAAGTTTCTCCCAAAGCTCTTTGGCTGACGACGTACCAAGAACATTTGCAAGAATATTCTTAGCCAAAGACATGCGGATTGTACTCGAAGCTCTCAAATCTAATTCCTCCCACTTCTCGTTGTCTATGTTGAAAATGTTTCCTTTCAACGCCTTGTGTAATCCTAATTGTATCAAAACATCTTTGACTTGAATTTTCCACAAACCAAAGTTAATTATTCCATCGAATTTCTCTAAGTCAATCTTCACTGCACTTGAAAATTTTGACATTTCAACCAAAACCTTCCCTGCAGCAAAACAAATTTTCCCAACCAACACAAAGTATAAAATTTCTTTTCTGATGTGAAAGATCAGCCAAAACTGCAATCACAGAGCATACTGAAAAATTCCCCACCAAACCACGAAGCAACACACAAGTGAGAAAGACACCACATATTCACCAAAAACCTTAAGGTGATAGGTGTATGGGTCATCTCATTTATAAAGTGTTCAACCTCCAATTTTCTAAGCAATGTGGGACTTCCAACTCACACTTGTACACAACACTAACGATGTTGATGTGTCATTTAAGGAGATGATGAAGAACATGTTGAAGATGTTGAAAGTCTATGTCATGATGTTAGTTTTGATTTTTGTAGTGTTGATGTGTATTTTGGTTCGGAAGTGGTGATCACTGTTAATTTGATGTTAGTGTCGTAAGATATAACTTTTGGTACTTTCATGTAACACTTGTCGTAAGACATGACTTTGGGTACCTTCATGTAACACTTGTTGCTTGTCTATACCAGTTTTGTTACAGTAAAGTTGTAATTTGTACAACAGACAAAACTTAAAAGACTAGATTGTTATAATTTAAAAACAAATGGTACTTGTTTGCAGCGAAAAAAACATAAAGAACTGCTTTGTTAAAAGTAACTTAAAGGACTCAAGGCTTATTTTTGCCTATTTTTTTTTTTATAACTATTACTCTTTACAATTATTTTAATTTATATTTTCTATATAATTAATAAATTGAAATATTTTAAAAGTATATTTATCAAATGAATCAACAACAAGCACAATGAATTAGGGTCCCTAGAGAGTGGCGACATATATGAACAATCTGATCATCATCATTAGTGTTAAAAATATTGTCGTATGTAATTATATTTAAATTAAATATTAATATTTTTTATATAAAATTAATTTTACATGTCAGATAAATAGACGCCGGCTCTTCCTTTTTAAACGCATACGTCAATTGAATTGTTTAGATCTAATAGAATTGACAACAAGATGAATAGGCATCAGTTCTTCCTCTTTAAACTTTTTCTTTTTAAATTCATACGTCAATTGAATTGTTTATATCTACAAGAATTGATACCGAGATGAATAAACGTCAATTGAATTGTTTATATCTACAAGAATTGATACCGAGATTGAATTGTTTATATCTACAAGAATTGATACCGAGATGAATAAACGTCAGCTCTTCCTCTTTAAACTCTTCCTTTTTAAACTCATACGTCAATTAAATTGTTTATATCTACAAGAATTAACACCTAGATGAATAGACGTCAGCTCTTCCTCTTCAAACTCATACTTCCTCATTAAACTCTTCTTTTTTAAACTCAATTGAATTGTTTATATCTACCAGAATTGACACACCAAGATAAATAGACGTTAGTTCTTCCTTTTTAAACTCATACGTCAATTGAATTGGTTAAATTTACAAGAATTGACACAAACTCTTTAATTTTAAAGTTAATTGCTGAACTCTTTAATTTTAAAGTTAATTGCTGATTGTTTGACAACAGCTCTACGTTTCAATTTTGTTAGTTTGAAAATGAGTTATTTTGAGAATTAGTTGTTAAAAGGGAGTTATTTAAAGAATTAGTTTTAAAAACTAGGTTATTTAAATAAAAAATTATAATTTCTTCTCCTTACAAAATTTATTATATTTCTGAACTTTTTGTTAACATAGATTAATTTAATAGTATTACTTTTGGTCAAATAGTTCATAGTTCACTTCATACTCCCTAAAATAAAATATTTTATTCATGAATATCACTTCATCAAATAAAATTTATTTAAAAATGAAGTATCAGTCTCAATTATCTATATCCAATTGATTACAACTTTTCAATTGTTTCTAAAAAGTTAGTAATAGTAATTTAATAAATATATACTAGTAGTGTCTTTTGACCATTTTATTGTATTTTTTAATTTGTATCCGAAAATCTCAAATGACAAACATTTTAAAATAAAGATATTATAAACATATTTCTAAAAAAATTACTAAATCTAATTAAAAATTCAGACTCAAAGAGATCAATTTTTTAAATACTCTTATTCAGTGTTTTAAAAATCGGACCGGTCATCAAACCGGTGAAGGTATTGGATCACTGATTTATCGGTCGAACCACTGGGTCATTGGTCGAACCGCATGACCAAACCGGATTAAATCGAATAACTCGGTTGAATAAACCTGTCATTATAATAAGTATAAAACTGGTAAAACTGGTCAAACCGGATGATTCAGTCTCTAAAAAATATAACTAACACTTAAATTTTTTGAAAATATTATATCATAAATTCACAGGTTCATAATTTAAATTCAAATTTTAAACATAGTCTAATTGTAAAATTTTAAACAGAGTTTAATTTAAATTCATAGTTTTAATGTTAATAGAAAATCAGTTTTAATGTTAATAATTAAAATAATATAAATATTAATATTATTCTAAATAATAAATTTTTCAAGTATACATATATATATATATATATATATATATATATATATATATATATATATATATATATATATATATATATATATATATATATATATATATATAATGGAAATCAGTTAAGTCTAAAATTATATTATATTTAATTTTTTAATTTGTGTTCTTAAATTTTTATACAAATATTTGTATGATGGTTTTTCAATCAATATAAATACAAAATAGTAAAAATAGTTTTGTGGATATTACGAAACTTAATTTGTGTATCACTTAAATCAAATGAGTGATCACTATTATTCTTGGAGAAAAGTTCCTATGTATTTGAGTAAAAAAAATTTTAAAAAAAAAAATTTTAAAAAAAAAAATTTAAAATAAGCAGTTGAACCGCCGGTTTGCGAAAACCGTCGGTTTTCTCGGTTCGCACCGGTTCGAAGACATGACCGATCAAATAAGTGAACCCGACCGGTTACCTGGCCGGTTCCCGGTCCAACCGATCCGACCGGCCGGTCCGGTTTGGTTTTTAAAACTATGCTCTTATTTGCTTATATTTCATTTTAGAAAATAAAACACACTTTAAAAATGAAGTGAAAATATAGGATTCCAACTCACATCTTCCTATCAACATTCTTCCCAATTCTATTTAATAAGAATAAAATAGTGTCAAAACAAGCTCAGTATTGGCCTAAAATTCCAACGAATCAAAATTTGATATTGAATCTAAAACCTTCGCCGCTGCGAAGCTCCATCTGTATACATAAAAATTCCCAGCTTCGAAATTCTCAACACAATAATAAAGCAAGCATCATCACCCATATTGTGCATTAAACTTTTAAACAACCAACTTTTATGCCTAATAAATTAATGAATCAAATTTTTTCACAATGATGTGCGAAAAAACCATCTGCAAGAACCACAAAATCTAAATTAAAGAAAATTAATCAAACACGCGTGCATAATCGTATTATACGCATCAGATTCTGATTATAAAAGAATTATCCAAACCTAAATTTTCATCATCTTATAATAATAATCACTAATTTTGCAGTGACCACACTATAATTTCAACTTCAGACTTTTCCACCTTCTTCAAGAATAATACAACTGATTATAAATGCTAACGAACTACTAATACATTAACCAAATCGTTAAACAAACACAGTTTAATTTAATCATACAATAATTAACCTAATTCAAGATAAGCAGGAAATGGATCAAAGAAAATGACTAGAAATTGTTGAATTGAAAAGCATGTATTTTGCATGTGAACAACAACAGATACATCATGAGGGATGATAATGATGACATACATACACACATGTTGCATGCATCACAAATTCGAAAGAAAAAAAAAAGAAATATAGCTAATTTTCTGTCTCAGATTTAACAGCAAAAAAAGATAGGGGGAGAATTTTCAATTTTCTGCCCTCTCTCGAAATTCAACAAAAAAACAAAAGGAAGGAGAGCGCCAATGGGATCGCTCCACGCGTCTTCTCTCTCCCAATTGTCTGTTAGATCACAAGTGTAAGAAACGGGCAAGCTGTGTGGGGTTCACAACGCCGTGAAGGTGGGTCCCACCGCTCTTTAACAACCCTGTCACTTCCACGTACCTTTCACGCTCCATCTTTATCTCCGGCATCCGGCACGGCTCTTCCTCCGCAGTCGCAGTCGGTTCTCCTTCGTCACCGCCGTCGTCTTCTTCCTTGGACTTTCCCTTAGGTGGGACCCACGGTTGCCCTAAGAGAGTCCCTTTGGTGAGGTACTCGTGGGCCAGGTATCCCGCTAGCAGCTGATTGGACGGCATCGGCTCCAAGCCTTTGCTAGCTGTTGTTGTTGTTGTAGTGGGTGATGTAATCGGCTCCGACCCGAGCCGAGAATTAGGCTTATCCGACTTGGGTAATTTTGAAGCGGTTGCGGGTATGGGCTTGGGCCTTTCAAACGGGTCATCTCTCTCTTTTCGCTTACTGCTTGTTGTGGTGCTAGGTGTCAATACTCGACGAGGAGGCAAACGCATCGTTTTGGTATTCATGGCTCTCTATCCACATGCCACGTCACTACCAACCCACGCTTTAAAATAATAATATTTCAAACCAAATAAAATAAAACTGATTTTTCCACTAATGGTAAATTTATCTCGCAGACGGTGAAAACTGAAAAGGTCTTATGTAAAAAAGTAACAGGGTAAAAGAGTAAAAGGGTAAATAGTGAAAAATATAAGGGCAAATTGGTAATTTCACACGAAAATCGATGGGGCCTCTCGCCGGACGAAATAATCACCGGAGAGAAGGGCGATGAGAGAGAAAGTGTTGCCGGAATCTGGCAATTTGAAGAATTAAGAAAGAGTTGAAATGAGATATAGAAAGAGAGAGAGGAGGAAAGAAGGGGATAGAGAAAAAATTGTGAAACTGACAAGTTTTTGAAGCGAAATGCCATAGGGACGGGGTATTCGGTATTTATAGGGCTGGTTCTGTTTAACTACCCTGTGAAGTTATTAATATTACATTAATGCCATGGAATAGCGAAATGACGGAGTTATCCCTGTTTTAATTGAAACCGATGCAAACAAGTCTTTTCCTTTTTAAGCTTGCCAATGGCCATTGGGCACAAGTTACTAGAATATGGATTTGGGTAAAATAGTAAAAACGTAGTAGTAGATTGAATATGGATTGCCATTAGCATAACTGCAGAACCAATTTTTCATCTTTTGCCATATCCTATTAGTCTATAACCTAAATTAGCCTTGATTAGTGATATTAACCCTTTCAATTACTATCGAAATGGAAAAATAATTTTAATCAAAATTATCAAGCCTGTATTTAAAATTTCTTAATTAGCTTTTGTTTTACATTTGTTTACCTGATTACTTTTTTTCATAAGTGATTTAATATATATATATATATATATATATATATATATATATATATATATATATATATATATATATATATATAATTTTAATATTAAAATTAATCGCACAAACATATGGATTCTATTTTCCTTTTTCTTAATTGTTTTTTATTTCAATCTAAATTTCTAAATTAAAAAATATTATATATAATATATTTAGTCTTTCACAACAATGTTTGATTCAAAATCCTAGACATAAAATATTAAATTGTTTTTCAATTCTGTGAATGAACACATGAGTGCTGTTTTTAAAATAATTTAAAATTTAATGAAATAAATAAAATTTAAAACTAAAAATATATATAACCTAATTGTTCAATTTTAAATAATTGTTAAACTTTAAAAACCGCATATGTATTTTATAAAATGAAACGCCTATTAGTTCTTTTAGTATTACTAATCTCCTCTAAAATGGTTAGATCACAATTTAAATATTTTTATATGATTTTTAAAGATTGTATAATGTGAAGATTAGTCTCAAAGCCTCAAATAATTTTCGATAAAAAATTATAACTCAAATTCATTCTATACATATTTGAGTTGGGTTTAGATATCTCTATTCGTCATTATATAAAAAAATCAATATTTTTAATAATGTTTTTTAAAAAAATTAAATTACATTACATATAAAATAAAACAATCATAAAAAATTTATAAATATTATTCTATTGTGGAACCATAATTTGTGTTAGTTGATGTTGGAATTAGATTCTCTCCTGCCATTTATCTTCTGCTGTCATCCTGCTGCAATCTCAACCCTTCATCTGTCTTTTCTCTATCTCTTCAAAATGGCTGAAGAGAAAAGCAGAAGAGGGTCCTTTTTCATTGATGTTGTATGACTATGAATGAGTGATGATGAGATTTGATATGGTGGTGGAGGTGGATTTCCAAAATTAACATACTAACGTTCAAATTAATTACAGAGTTTAAGATGTATATAATACAAAATGGAAATTAGAAAAATATACTTTAAATCTTATGTGTGCTTTTTATTAATAATTTCTTCCTCAAATTTTCTATAACCCCATAACACAATTATGAGAATATTTGTTTTCTTATTTTTCTTTGCTGATTGACTTTTTATTTGTTATAAACATAGTTAAACACAATGAAATTATTCTTCATGAAAAATAAGATTATTGCTAATTAAGAATTCAATGATGTTGATCTTAAGTAGAATGGCGTGGGGTAGACCTGCAAAATTAACACTTAAACTTCCAAGTCAATTATACTGACCAATATGAATATAGTAAAATCTAGAAATTAGAAAAGTGTACCTTAATTCTCACATATTATTACAAGTATATGCATTTGTGTATGACTTCCATTGACACAGTGAAAATGCAGAATATTGTTTCAAAATGAATTGTGATTTTCCTGCCCCATTCAAGAGAGGACAGAACAACATATATACAAGAAAGATACACTGAAACTAACAGGTCCAACCTAATACACAAGAGGCCCATGAAGACTATTTCTCTAATACCCCCCATAAGTTGGAGGACATATATAATGTAGGCCAAACTTACTAATGTTGGACAGAAAGATAGATATATATAAGGGTTTGTTGAAAATGTCTGCAATTTGCTGAGCAAATGTGACAGGAAGCAAGTGGAAAAGACCATGTTGAAGTTTCTCACGAACAAGGTGACAATCAATATCCATGTGTTTGGTTCTTTCGTGGAACGACGGATTATTGGCAATGTGGATAGCGGAAGCATTATCACAATATAACAAATCAGGAGTTTTGAAAGGAAGTTTGAGTTCAGTTAGGACATTTGTGAGCCATTGTATTTCACAAACCATGGATGTCATTGTGCAATACTCAGCTTCAGTTAAGCTGCAAGAGATTGTTGGTTATTTTTTGGATTTCCATTATATCAATGAGTCGCCTAGATAGATCCAGAAACCGGTTATGGATTTACGTGTGTCGGGGCAGGTGGCCCAATCCGGATCAGAGAAGGCCTTGAGTTGTAAGGTGGAATGACTGGGGAAGAAGAGACCTTGAGCAGGGGATGATTTGAGATAACAAAGAACACGTAGAGTAGCCTTATAATAGACATTTGTGGGCTGACTCATGTGCTGGCTCAGTTGTTGTGGTTTAGTATTCAAGAGGTAGATGAGCTAGCCAACGAGTTTGCGATATTTTGTGGGATCCTGCATAGGAGTGCCATCAGTTGTTGTCAATCTGGTGTCACGAGCCATATGTGTAGTAGCAGGTTTGCACCCAAGCAATCCAATATTGGAGAGAAGATCCAAAGTGTATTTGCGTTGATTGATGCTGATCCCAGATTTAGTTCTAGCAACTTCAAGTCCTAAAAAATATTTGAGTGTGCCCAGGTCCTTGATGTGAAAATAGCTATGCAGTAACTTCTTGGTTGTGTTGATAACCTCTAGATTGTTACCTGCAAGAAGAATGTCGTCAACGTATATGAGAAGAAAAGTGAATTGAGAGTGATGTTGATGTATGAAAAAGGAATTATCAGAAGAGCATTCGGTAAATTGATTATCTAACAAAACTTTAGACAGTTTTGCAAACCATTGTCTGCTTGACTGTTTTAAACTATAGATAGATTTTAGCAGTCTGCAAACTTGGTTGGGAAATGATGGTGTAATGCCTTTTGGAAGTGTCATGTACACTTCTTCACTTAAGTCCCCATGTAAGAATGCATTATGAACATCCAATTGATGTAGATGCATACTTAAAGAAGATGCAATAGCAAGTATGAGTCTTACTGTGGTAAGTTTAGCAACAGGAGAATAAGTATCAAAAAAATTAATACCTTGCACTTGATTGAAACCCTGAGCAACTAACCTTGCTTTATACCTTTCCAAGTAACCATCTGAATGAAATTTGGATTTGTAAATCCATTTACAGCCAATAGCCTTCTTACCTGGAGGTAAAGTGGTGAACTGCCATGTGTTGTTCTGGGTGAGTGCCTTGATCTCATCATTCATGGCTTGGATCCAGTGAGGAGAAAGGCTGACTTGTTTATATGATGTGGGATCACAGGCAGTAGTAATAGCAGATATAAATGTAAAATGTGCAGGAGAAATAGCATGATATGAAACATATTTAGAAATATCATGGTTAACATTATGATAAGCAATATTGCAAACAAAATCCTTCAAGTAAGCAAGAGAAGTTTTAGCTCTGGTGGATATTTTAGGAACAGGTATAGGTGAATTTTCTGAATCAGTAGAACTATTAGTAGAGGATTGGGGGAGGTAGAAATAGGAGAAATATTATGAGTGGTAGTAGTATTAGGAGTGTGCTGAGGGATAGGGAGGGGTTGAGATGCATTAGAGGGTTCAGGGGAAGAATGCATATAAAAAAGAAAGGGAATTATAGAAAAGTCAGTATATAAAGTATTGTGAGTATTAGAGTGTGTCTGTTGAAAAGGAGTATAAGGAAAAGTGTTTTCATGAAAAACACAATTTCTAGATGTGAACACAGCTCTAGTGGTAAGGTCAAACAAAAGGAATCCTTTCATACCAGTAGGGAAGCCTAAGGAAATACATTTAGTGCCACGAGGATCTAATTTATCTCTATGTCTAGTGAGAGTTTATGCATAAACAAGGCAGCCAAATATTTTAAGATTATGAAAGGTATGAGGGGTTTTAAAAAGAAGTTTATAAGGAGTATTGTTTTGTATGGTAGAACTAACAAGTCTATTAATCAAGTATGTGGCATGGCAAAGAGAGTAAGACCAAAAACATTTAGGTAAGTGAGATTGGAATAAGAGAGGCCTAGTAACAATTAGAAGATGCATATGTTTTCTTTCAATAATGGAGTTTTGTTGGGTGGTTTCAATACAACTCCTTTGATGAATAATGCCAAGATCAGCATAATAAGAAGGCATGAGAAACTCACTACCATTATCACTTCTAATAGTTTTAATTTTACAATTAAATTGAGTTTGAGCATATGAAACAAAGTTTTTAACATGAGTCCTAGTATCAGCCTTGTTGTGCATTAGGATAGTCCAGGTATATCTAGTGTAATCATCCACAGTAGTTAAAAAATAATGGAAACCATCCAAGAAAGGGACTGAAATGGGGCCCCATATGTCCATATAAACCAAATCAAAGCAATTGGAAGTAATAGATGTGCTAACAGGAAATGAAAGTTTACATTGTTTAGCCAAATGGCAAGTATTACAAGGGGAAATCTTGTTGTAAGTAATATCATAATTTTTTTTAGACATATGATGTAAGACTTCATTAGATGGGTGACCTAGTATATGATGCCACAAGGCAATGTTATTAGTGACTTGTTGGTTAATACTATGAGGAATCCTAGTACTAACGTAATTACATGTAGTGTTATATATGTCAAGTTGTATATGATGCTTGTGTAGAATGTAAAGATTATGAAGCTGAGTCCCAGGTCCAATCATCTCCATGGTAGACACGTCTTGTATATGACAGGAATTGTGTAAGAATGAAATGTTATAGGAAGAAGTAGTGCGCAATTTTGGTATAGATATGAGATTAAACCTAAACTCAGGTATGTAAAACACATGGTCAAGATGAAAATTAGTATCAAGATTAATTGTGCCAGAAAATTGAGCATGAATACATGTGCCATTAAGTAAGTGTATAGGTACATGATGTATAGCATGAATATCAGAGAAACAATGAATATACGGGCAAACATGGTGTAAAGCACCAGAATTGAGTATCCAAGTAGAATGATCAAGAAGGATATTACATGTTTGTATAATACCTGAGATCAATGCATTATCAGAAGGTTTAGCCTTGTCTTGCTTAGCTTGTTGATGGTATTTCTTGGATTGCTGTAGAAGCAGTAGTAAGTGTTGGAAATCTTCTTTAGAGATAACTCCTTCTTTATCATGAAATTGAGATGTCTTGACATCTGAAACATTTTTTGTAGTCTTGTTTCTGTATCCTGGAGGGAAGCCGTGCTTGAAGTAGCAATTGTCGAATGTGTAGTTGGTTTTCCTGCAGTTGGTACATAACATAGGTGTTTTGGAGTTGGTTTTACCCTTGGCCCTTGTGTTGTTGTTGTTGGCATAGAGAATGGTCGAGGGTGATGTAGCCGTAGTTGCATTTGCCGGATTGATTTGTTGTTGGACCACAAGAGAATACACACAACTTATGCTAGGAAGAGGATCAAGAAGCAAAATTTATGTGCGAATATTGTGGTAATTATCATTCAATCATTTCAAAAAAAATAAGTAACATTTTCAAGATGTTTGTAATTACGTACCGCTTTAGACAAATTACAGATACATGGTGTGAGGCATGAACAAGAAGGGGTAGGTCGTAAGTCTTCCAGTTCATCCCATAGGATCTTGAGGTTAGTGAAATATGTAGATAACGAGTGATCCCCTTGTTGAATAGAATGCAGTTCGCGTAATAAATCTGAGAATCTGAAATGATTATCTTTGGTGAACCGTTCACGAAGATCTTCCCAAAGATCATATGCAGACTCGAAACAATAGTGCTCTGAGCAATATGAGGTGAAAGGGTGCGATTGATCCACGAAAGCACCATGCTATCAGCACGCTCCCAGAGTTCATAATTGGGGTCAGAGGATGAGGGTTTTGGTGAAGAACCATTAATGAATGCAAGTTTGTTCTTGGAGGTTAATGCACGACGCATCGATTTGCTCAAGTTATGGTAGTTGTTATCATCTAAAGGTGGTGCTACAATGGTGGCACCAGGGTTTTCTCCGGGATGAAAATAAAATGGATTTCTAGGGTTGAGAAAGGGATCTGTGTTATCATTCTTGAGAACGTCGTTCTTGATGGGTGATTTTTCAGGTGTGTCATCATCGGAAGCCATGGGTGCGGAAGTAAAGGTTTAACATGAAGGTGTGTTGCAGAAAGAATGAACAAGATTGTGGGTGAAAATGGTGATTGAAAAATGGATGCGGAAGAATGGTGGTGAAAAGAGGGTATAGTCTACTTATACCATATTACAAGTATATGCATCTGTGTATGACTTCCATTGGCACAGTGAAAATGCAGAATATTGTTTCAAAATGAATTGTGATTTTCCCGCCCCATTCAAGAGAGGACATAACAACATATATACAAGAAAGATACACTGAAACTAACAGGCCCAACCTAATACACAAGAGGCCCATGAAGACTATTTCTCTAATACATATGTTGATTCTATACGTTGGACCACGTTGATTGGACTTGTGTATTATTGAACCCTTGTATTGGAAATTTGGTCTGCCTAGAACAAATACATTTCAAATATTTCAAATAATAAAATACAAATCAAAATATTAAATCATTGATCATAAATTTAATATTTTAAATTAAAAAAATTAAATAATAAAAATACATAATAAAATAAATTGAACGAGTTCAGAGTTGATATTTGTATTTCCATATTTTATAATATCACAAAAGTTGAATCCAAATTTAAACTTAATTAAAACGAATTTTTTGCGTCAAATTTAAAGTGTTTTGGTTGATCTCAACAAGTATGAATTATATTGTGATGCTTAATGAAGATCAAATCATCATCAACCCCAAACTTTGTTATTATTTAACCAATTTAGTGATCCAGGTTAAATAAAAATATGTGTGAGTATCATAATTTATATTGTAATTATTTAATGTATATTATTTGTATTTATTATATTTTATATTAATAAATAAATAATAAAAAATAAATTTAATTAAATAAATAAATAACGATATTTCAAAATTGTTCCGTTAATTCAACATAGTTCATAGTTATACATAACATTAAATGCATATAGTAATCGAACTTAAAACTTTGAGAGGAGCACACTCTCAAGATCCAAGCGTTTCTCCACTAGGTCACACACACGCACACAATCTACGATACTTTATTTATTTATCTTTAAAAGGTAAATTTCAATCACTAAACTATTTTGATAAAAAAAATATTTTAAAATTAAATCCATATTAAAAAAACATATTTTCATTTTACTAATTTTCGCCGGATATCATGACTAACATTTAGCAATTTTTTATTAAACTAGTGGGAGACCCGTGCATTCGCACGGGTACATATATGGTACGCGCATTTTTTCAAAATTAAAATAAAAAAAATTTTAAATTTTTAATCTAAAAAGTTTTTATTTTTAAAATATATAATAATTTAGTGAAAATAATCTACAACGAATTTGACCCTGTATATAAATGTTAAATTTATTTTGACATGACTTATATATTTAAAACTATATAATTATAATTGAATCAACAAAGTATGTTTTCAGTATTTATTAATAAATATGAATGCCACAAAATCGTCCCAAAATAATTTTAAATAAAATTAAGTATTTAACAATAATATTTATGATTGACACAAATTTTTTAATATTTATGAGTGACGCATAATTATCAAAAATAATCGATAAAAAGATAGTTTCATCAATATAATAGAGTTAATCAAATTTAATTGACAAAATTAATGAAATAAAATCAAAATTAAGCAATCAAATTTTTAATTAAAATAAGGGATTTATACTTGACATTAACTAATTTCAATAACGGTTTGACTTCACTGTTCCATATGCAATGAGCAGCCAAAAATCTAATAACAATCAACACAATAAACCACCAGCAAATATCGCGAGATCAAAGAACAATCAACACAAATATTTAAATAATAAACAGAGACATATTTCAATGGATGTTGTCGTATATAAAAGATTAAAAAAACACAAATATTTGTACAATTCGTATGTTATTAAATTATAAAGTAAAATTAAAAATAAAAATTTTCATATTTGCTTCGAAGAATTTAATAGTTGCTTAAGTCACCATGGGATACGAATAGTAGCAGTACAGGAAAAAGACAAGTTGAATTTGGAGTGAAATACAAAAAACATAGTAAATGACTTAAAACAATATGAAATAAAAGGTGCAAACTTAATCACTATCTGTAAAACTCCTTCCATACATAAAGTTCTCCCATGTATAGTCCCGCATCATCATCATCAGAATCAACCGGGTCATAGTCAGGTAGTTGGTCATCATCTGAATCCAAAAAAAAACTGGCATCACGAATGTAGTTGAAGTCGTTGTTCTTCTCCTCTTTTTTGAAAGTCGAACTGCATGAGGGACATGGACCTGTAGGAAAATAACCAGTGAATCCGTTTTGGCAACAGCTATGGAGGGAAATATGAAATCATGATGTATTGTAGGATATTGTAGAACCGGCTCCATGAAAAATGAACATACTGTGTCTGTAGTAACATGGAAAGAAAAAATCTACAGAGCGTCTGAAATATGCAGGGAAAACTGAAATGTATCGGGGGAAGTTGCAGAGATGGTTGATAGTGGGGTCCCTGTTGGTACGGTTGAAGGGGGTGAGAATCCGGCAATGGTTGAACCTCCGTAGGTGGTCGGTTCTGAGTATCTGGTTGTAGCTGGATGACAGGTTCGACATGTTGTTGGGTCTGTTGACGTTAAGAAAATTATAATATATAATCAGAATGAAAGAAAAAGGCACAGATAATTTGAAAGAGATAAGTATGCCGCAGTAAATGTATTACCTGAACCTGTAGAGTTAGTTGGGGTTGTAGAGGATGATGGGCAGCTTGAGGTCGTTGCAATTCCGGAGAAGGTGGTTGGTCAATTGCAGTCTCGACGTCAATAGGGGTAGGGGGTTGTATAATTTGGTTGGATGCCATAGAAATAGTTGGGTAATTCTGAAGAGTGGTGTCTCAAGCAGAGAATAAGAGGAAGGCTTAAATAAGGAGTGTTGTGACTATACAGGTTCCCCCTGCATTGGAATTGGAAATGAATTGGAAATACATTGGAATTAGAAACTGTAAAGTTGGAATAATAAAAGCAAGAATAATAATGACTGGTGATGGTAAAGAATTCCATTTAGTTGCAAAAGCGAAGTATATTGTTAATGGGCATTAAAGGATATTTGAAGTATCCATAAAACATATTATGGATACAAAACGCAAGAAGAAAATGTAGGTACCTTTAGTCCAATAATGACAGCTAAACCCTACGAAAGAGAAATAGTTGTAAACTTCCTGCAACTGCATGACATATAGGGACATGATTCATTAATGAAAAAAATGAAACAATTCAGTCAAGAGGTGTAAGTGTGTACAACAATTCGATGTGTCAACCATATACTTCTTGCCTTTTGTATCATAGAAGCATGGATACATAGTTTGACAGGGCAATGTCAGGAAAAACATTGTTTATAAGTTTCTATAATAATTGTTCCTTTGCAATAAACTTCAATGTTGTTTATTTCTATTTGAGACCATGGCTAAGTAATTTGAAGTGACTGAGTTACATAGTTACTGAGTTACTGGCATACCATAATTGTTATTTCATCAAGGCATTAGACAGCCGGTTCACACCGTTTTAATCTATTGACTAATCAATAGACCAGTGTGTCATTTCTAGAGGTTGCAAGTTGAAGTCTGGACAGTTATTCACCACCAAATTTATTGCAAATTCAAAACCTGCATCCGTTGGAGGTGGATCATCATCAACAATATTAATTGTGGGAGGAGCATATACATACATCAAACATGGGATCAAAAAGTAACTATGAAGAAAATATCAAGAAATAGATTCACAGGCAATTTCTCATATATTTAATGAATACTTAACGCAGTCATGAGTAGAAGCTTGTTTTGAATTTCCTCTGATTTTGCATGAACTCTGAACAAAATCGTACCGTGAAACCCGTTTATATAAATCATAATTTGTATGACACAAACTAAACAGACATATACTATCCAATAAGATTGACCTCAACCAATCAATTATAATCAATAGTAGATGCAAATGTTTAGATGAAAGAGCCAAAATATATTATAGTTTACATCAGATAGTATAGTTAATGTTTGTATTGGAAATACATCAGGACATTACAGAGGCCAAAAAATCCATAGTGTCATTCGAAAAAGTATAAGCACAGACATCTGCAACATGGATAGAACTTACATCGTACTGGGCTTGTTCGTTTTTTTTTAAATGACTGCTCCACAGTTCTACACCTGCATTAAGGCTATTATTTCGAGTCTGTAAATGTAGGTGAACGCGCTCCGCCTATGTAACTTGTATCGCTATCTTCACATAAAAAGTTGATGACGGATCTTTCCGGTCGGTGAACCAAGTGAAGAAAGATATAGAACACATATGTTAGCAAAAGAGATGATTATGGGCGTGTTTGAATTGACTGTGACCTTTGCAGAATGACTGTGTGTCAGTATGATTTTGTCAAACGCGTTGTCAGTAGAAATAGGCAACAAAAAATATTGGAGAAAAATACATTGTCAGAGAAAGGGTCATCCTCGTGACATAGTTGCTGCCTCAAGGTGTAACATGTGCATAATCATGAAAGTAATTTCTACGCCAAGAACAAGAAAGGGATAGTCGAACACAACTCCGTTTCTTCGTTGCTTCATCAAAAGTTTCTGAAAAGAAGTCTACAAGATCAACAACGAAAGTTGGAGATAAATGAAAATAAAAAGGATACATTTGGAAAATACAGCAGCTAGTCAAGAAGCTTACCGAGAAAGTCTTAGCAAAGAATAGGAGGTTCTTGAAGGATATACAACCTGCCCCTGTGTACACAAAATCGGTCCACAATAGTAGAGTAACTAAAACTGTGTCAAGAACAAAAAAAAACATAAAAACATAAGAAAGAAAGGATGACCCAAAAAATAACCTGAAATCAGTAGAGGGATCTCTTCCTTGCCATCCCATTTATGTCCACTGATCAGAAACCAACCCACTGAGTTCATGGCAAGGGAACGAAGCAGACCAAAGAGCTCTGAAAGCATCCTTTCCATAAATAAACTTGAAAATACGTGAGTTATAAAAAAGTTTACAAAAATATGCTATGAATGTTAAATAAATTCAAAACTGGTGAAATTAGTTAGAAATTTGAACCATCCATTTTTGTAAATTCAACAGCAAGTAAAATCAGTTGCCCATACCGGAGACATAAATTCCCGACATACTGTCCGCAAACCCGTTATACCAGATTTTGATGGGAAAATAGCCAATATCAGCCAATAATTACCAATTGCACGAGCCAAAATACCGTGATGCATATCTGCCAATATTTACCAATTCAGCAAGCCCAAAAACCGTCACAATTCCTTCAAGTTTATCAAGAGATATATAGCAGGAGGAATCGGACCTTCCATCGACGTGCCTTGCAAATCCCTACAAAACATAATCTTAGGAAGCATTAAGCATGATATATCCTTGTATAATTCTTGAACAAATAAAATGCCATGGATGAACCAAAATGTATACTCACAATCTCTAAAGTTTCATCCAGCTTTCAATAAAACTCGGAATCTTACCAGATAAACACCTTACATCTATCCTACTACAGAATATTCAAGTAACTTTAGAATTTAACAAAGACATAAAGTAAAAACGGGAAAAATTGTATCATATATAATCATTTCACTCACAAATGAGTAATATTCTTTAACTTGTGAACCAAATGGCTAGACAATACAGACGACAAAAAGAGGCAGTAGCAGTAGAGAAATGTCCACCCTTGTTTCTGGAAAAGGGTCTTTTAACAACATGAACAAATACAATTATAAAATAAATACAATTATAGTTAGTAGATAATGGTTTTGAACAACTACGTATTTCGAGCGCTCCGGGAAACCTTGAACAGGATATGTTTCACCTGTAAGTTGTGTACAAATAGTAATTAAACAGGATTACCAATAAACCTATATTAAAGTAAACATATAAATATCATTATATTTTTTTTTACTAACCTTGGAGATGATGATATTGAATAATATGTTGTACACTTCTGTAATTGATTTGACATAAATTTCAGTACATATATCCTTCTTTAATTCTTCATCAAACAAAATGCCATGGATGAACCAAAATGTATACTCACAATCTTTCATGTTAGAAACCTAAAGTTGATCAGGTTTTAAACATATGCAACACTAATGTATATGAAATCAAACAGATGTACATTCCATAATCATATTGACGAATATTACAATTTGCGTTGCATCACATTACATTATAAGACCTTTATAATGAAAGGGGGCAGCTTCTGTGTGTATGGCCGCATCATGTTATCTGTGAATCATATCAAATTAAGTATATATCATCAATAAGTGCGTGTTATAATACAATTATGATGTCCGTTGTGAAAGTTAAATGGTTTCAACTGGCATTGTAACATACCTGCATATAGGCCAGTGCTTCAAACACAAAAAACACAGTGTTGACAAACTCCAATAGACTCTCTTATTGCAGGTCCTCTCTTATTGCAGGTCCACCATTGATGTCCTGTACATCTAACTTCCATTATTTGTGAAAATATGAATCAAACAACAGGTAAAATCGTAACAGGAAATACTGAAAGCGGACCAATTGCAGGATTCCACTGATAGCTAAAATAAGCAAATGACTGCAGACAGTGATAGATAAATATGGAAATGATATTAGACGCAGATTACGTAAACCATCAACCTTTCAAAAACGTTTTAAAATGTTTTTATTTATAAAACAATGACTAAACCCAATTATTATAACAATCAATGTTATGCTTTAAACGAATTTTGTGTCTTCTCCTAAAATAAAATTAACCATAGACAAAGGATTAGGATGTACCTTATGAAAACCGTGATGTTACAGCACCAGAAAGCAGAAGACCTAAAACATGTCATTGAGAAAATAAACAAACTTTGTTAAAAGTATGTATGCAACAATATGAAATCTATAATAGGAGCTAAACACTGAAGAAGTAAACACTCAAGAACATTAAAGTAAATTTCAAGATGGAGAAGCAAACAACAACCTAACATTAAATTAGAAGAATGACAACCTTGTGTAAGATCGAGCTTTGATACCGGGTTGAATACAACTTCGGAGTTTGGTTTCCATTATTGTAACTCCGGAGTTTTTGCTCTGGTCTTTCTGTTAGGTTTTTGTGGCGGTGTGGAACGAATAAGCTTGGGCTGTTTTGGAAGATTCAAAAATGGAAGTTTGACAAAAAAACCCAAACACATACGTGAAGCAAGAATATGAGGAAGACGATGAACTTGGATGTGCAGACGGAAAGAGAAAGTAAGCGAAAGAGATACAGAAACAAAGAGAAAGAAGGAAAGGAGTTGGTTGTGCAGAGGGAAAGAGAAAGAAATCGAAAGGGAAAGAGAAAGAAAGAGAAAGAAGGAAAGGAGACAAGGACAGAGACAGAGAAATAAAATGTACCATCCAGCTGGCCTTGGTTGGAAACAAAGTGTATTGGTCAAAATTTGCCCATAATTAAGTGTAAGTATGAAAATAGGTGTCATTAGGATTTAACTAAATGATGATTTGGTTCAAAATTGTTGCATTTAGACACTAAATACCCCCAAATGATGACATGACAAGCTAATTGTAGGGGTTAAATTAGTGGTTTTCAGAACCACTAATTTTTCTATATTATAGATTATCTAAAATTGTTTGGATTAAATTTTTTTATGCCAATTACTATATGTATTGCGTTTGAATTCAACTTTTGATGCCTCATTGTTAAAAAATAAAAAATAAAAGTGTGAACTTTTATTTATATTATGCTCATACATATCTGACTAGAGAATTAGTTTTACAATAAGGCATAAATCCTAATAACTGTTTGAATAAATTTATTAAATAGCAACTCATGATTTAGTTATAACTTAATTTGATTTTATATCAATAAATTTCCAAGATAAACATAATCAAATATTCATTGAAGATATTTTTTCTAACGTATTCAACCTTATACATAATAATGTAAAATTAAAAAATTAAAAAATTAAAAAAAACTTATTCGTAATTCGAATCATTAATTACGTATTTTTCTTTATTAAGTTCCTATTTACCTATTTTGTGGTATTATAGAGACTAAGAGGAGGTCGATCAATCAATAGAATAAATATAAATGCTATAATACTAATAATCTATATTTTAACCATATTTAGAAGAGAGTTTTTGAAAACTATGAAAAACAATGATATTATGAATTACGGTGAGATTGTCAACTATATATATATATATATATAAATATATATAATATTATCTAATTGTTTATTTAAAAATTTAGTAAATAAAATAAATTTTTATTAATATTTAAGAGATTAAATTCAAAAATATCCCGAAACACATTTGTGTGTATTTAAACCTTCAAATTTTTTTACCATTATACTGTCGAAATCGAAAGATAATATTTGAAGAGTAACAATGCAACTTTAAATGAGACTTGAAATACAAGGTTTTGAAAATGAAAATGGCTGAAAACGAAATGCATGACAAAATAAAATGACAAGAATTATAATGCAAAATCAAAATGTAACTGAATGCAGGTAAAAGGCTTAAATGTAAAAATGTTTGAAATTTATAAATGTGAAACACATACGTACATTTTCTTCACTCGTTTCTCAAATACGCAGATACCATGAGTTTATAGAAATATGAGTACAATTGTGTACCCTTTACAATATGAACATGAGCCCCTTTAAATACAAATCTAAAATAATTACCTACAAATGGTCGACTAACGCTACCACGACACGTTTCAATCCCATGCACTCGTTTCCTTCGAAGAGTTTCCACGTGTCTTCAAGTAATCGGCTGTTTCAAATAAATCCCGCTTTTACAACATCATTCAAATATCTTAACTACTTTTATTGGTCGCCAAGAATTGACTTAATGTTGTCGGAATCACCAGGATCAACAATGCTGAGACATCACACTCTGTAGTACTTTCCACATGCGGTATTCAAGTCGCACTACGCCAAACAAGACTTTAGACAGCGCTTTTTTAGGCCTTAGACAGCACTTAAAAGCGCTGCCTAAGCCAGCGCTGGCGTAGGTAAAGACATCGTTTTTTATTTACGAAAAAGCGCTCTCTAAAATATACATTAGAGGGCGTTTTTTCAACAAAAAGTGTTGTCTAAAGGCCCCCTTTAGACAGCGCTTTTTTTAAGCGCTGTCTAAAGTATACCTATAATTTTAATTATCAATTTTTCTATACCTTTAGAGGGCGCTTTTTCAATAAAAAGCGCTGTCTAAAGGCCCCCTTTAGACAGCGCTTCTAAAAGCGCTGTCTAATGTATGCCTATAATTTTAGTTATGAATTTTTCTATGCCTTTAGAGGGCGCTTTTTAGGAAAAGCGCTTTCTGTTGTGAACTATAGACAGCGCTTTTTCTAGAAAGCGCTGTCTTTTCTCTACGTATAATTTTAATGATTTTTTTTTAAAATCCCATTTTAACCATTTTTTATGCAAAAACCTGTATAATTCAAGCCATTTCAATAAACCTGTATATTTCACATTTCCATTAACAATTTATAGTATGGTTCATTAACCATTTCCACTAATCCCATAAATCACATAAACCACATAAACCATTTCCATTATAATTCAAGTCATTTACATTAACCATTCACAAAAATATACAATTACATTCCAAAATCACATAAATAACATAAACCATTCACAAAACTATACAATCCCATAAAATAAACCATTCACAAAACTATACATTCACATAATCTCATTATCCTATACCTTATATGACTTTTTTTCCAATAAGGTATTCGCACAATTCCTCCTTAATTTCTTGCAATTTATCCTTCGTGTAATGAGAACACGCGTATTCATCAAAGTACTACATAACAAAACAAAATATGCATGATTTAGTTAAAAATAATAAATTATATGACATATCCGATAAATATTAAAATAAATCCTAAGTTATAAATCCATGCATACCGTAATAGGAATCTCTAATCGATCCATTTGAAGGATTTCTCTCATAAACCTCAAAACGAAATACCCGCAGTCTATGCCATTACGCTGACGAGGGCACTACACATAGACAAACAAATAAGAATTAATATATAGTTGTTTTGTGTTATCAAGTAGCATCACTAATAAGCAACATTGTGAAAATTAATACACCTTCTGAGCTTCATTTTCATCATGTGTCTCGTGTGTGTCGTCATGGTCACTAGCCATTTCACCTGTAAGAAATAAAAAAATAAAAATTAAATGACAAATATAAAAATCCATAATGCATAATCCATTGAATGATATAAGCTATATATAACATGACAACTAATTAATATTATTGAATAATATAAGCTATAATTTTATAACTAGTACCTTTTTCACTAACGTCTCTTTCTTTTCTTGGTTGGAATATGTTCTACCCGTCTCTTAACAACACGGACGGTTGGATTGATCCAAATACCCTCATTATGATCATTTCTTGTATATGATTCATTCGCTATAATATTTTCATCTTGATCATTTCTTGTAAATGATTCAATATCAACATCAATATCACCTTGATCTCCAATGTTTTCATCAATTACTTTGTTAGATAAAAGCACTATAGACCATTTTGTACTTGTCGGATCAGTGACATAGAACACTTGTTTAGCTTGAGAGGCTAGAATAAAAGGCTCATCTTTGTACCCCACCCTATTAAGATCCACTTGCAAAAATCCTGACTTATCCATTCGTACGCCATTATTATTTTCAACCCACTTGCAACGAAATATAGGAATCTGAAACTTCTCATAATCAAACACCCAAATGCGCTCGATAACCCCAAAATATGATAGATTTGCAAATTTGGGGTTTAAATCTTTCACACTTGAAATGTGCATTGCTTCAGCTACCACGGTGACACCACTATTTTGCATAGTACTTTTATCATCTTATTCTTTGGTATAAAATATGTATCCATTAATTGCGTATGCGCTATAAGAAAACACAACCAAACTTGGACCATATGCTAAACATCTCAACCTTTCTGTTATTGAAGCGGGATCTGAATATAACTTTGAATAAATATGATCCTTAAACCAAGGTATGAAACTTCGATTGTGCTCTCGTACTATCCAATTCTCATTTCTATTCGGATTTAAATCTCGGAGAACATCCTTGTGCATTTCAACATACGGCTCAACCTCATTCTCATTGTGCAGAACATACAAATGCACTTGATCCCGTTCGACCCTTGATACTATCACAACTTCATTTCCAATTAACTTTTTTCCTTCTTTTTTTTTGACAATATGAGATTTGGGGAGTCCAATTGATTGTACATTGGACAGATATTCAGTACAAAACTCAATCGCTTCTTCAACAATGTATCGTTCGGCAATACAACCCTCTGGTCGACTTCGGTTTTTAACATACCCTTTTAATATTTTCATATAACGTTCAGCAGGGTACATCCATCTCATATAAGCCGGTCCACACAATTGTGTCTCTTTCACCAGATGAACAACTAGATGAACCATTATGTCAAAAAACGAGGGAGGAAAAATCATTTCAAGATCACACAAAGTAATTACTATTTCTTTTTGCAATATTGGTAAGATCGCAGGATCGATCACCTTACTGCAAATTGACTTGAAGAAAAAACACAATTTAGTTATTGCGCTTCTTACTTTTTCTGGCAGAATAGAACGTATACCTATTGGTAGAAAATGTTCCATTATAACACGGCAGTCATGCGTCTTTAAACTCTTTAACTTGAGGTCTTTCATAGACACAAGTCTTCTAATATCTGAAGAGTATCCTTCTGGAACTTTAACTGCACTTAGAAACTTACACAATACTTTTTTCTCTTTTCTAGATAGAGTATAAGCAGCAGGTGGTAGATATGTTCGTGTTCCTTTCTTCATGGGTCCTAATTCATTTCTTATTCCCATCGCTACCAGGTCCTTTCTTGCTTTAAGGCCATCCTTAGACTTTCCTTGTATATTGAGTAACGTACCAATAACACTGTCAAATACATTTTTTTCAATATGCATAACATTGAGAAAATGTCTTACATACAACGACTTCCAATATGGCAGTTCAAAAAAAATTGACCTCTTCTTCCACCCACTCTTGACAAGTGTATGTGCAAAAGGCTTTCCAAACTGAGTACTCACATCTTTCACCTTTTCAAAAATTTGATCACCTGTCAATATAGTTGGAGCTCTACCATGTCCTGCCTCTCCATTGAATGCTTTTCTCCACCCACGATAGTGATGATTAGAATTTAAGAATCTACGATGACCGAGAAATACATTCTTCTGACCAAACTCCAATCGCGTCCAATCTATTTTATCTTCACAAACAGGACACGCACATTGACCTTTTATGCTGTACCCTGATAGATTTTCGTATGCTGGAAAATCATTAATTGTGCCAAACAACACCGCCCTCAAGTTGAAACTTTCTTTCCTATACCCATCATAAACCTCCACACCGTTCTCCCACAAAAACTTTAAATCTTCGATTAAGGGTGCCAAGTATACGTCTATGTCATTCCCTGGTTGTCTAGGCCCAGAAATTAACATAGATAACATCATGTACTTACGCTTCATACATAGCCATGGAGGTAGGTTATAAATCATTATGATCACAGGCCAAGTGCTATGTGAGATACTTTGAAGACCGTGTGGGTTCATTCCATCAGTAGATAATTCCAAGCGAAGGTTTCTTGCTTCTTTTCCAAATTCAAGATAATCATCATCAATTTTCATCCACTGTGGTGAATCTGCCAGATGTCGAAACTTTCCATCAATAATTCTTTCATCTGCATGCCAAGTCAAGTGTCTTGAATCGGTCTCACTACGAAACATGCGTCTAAATCTCGGAACTATAGGAAAATACCATAAGATTTTTGCTGGAGACAACTTTTCCTTATATCGAGAGACACTGCATTTAGGACACTCATTTAATGATGCATACTCATTTGGAAACAAAACGCAATCGTTTGGACAGGCATGTATCTTATCATAGCTCATGCCAATAGAGCACAACATCTTTTTGGCCTCATATGTTCGATTGGGAAGAACATTATCCTCTGGAAGCATATCTTTCATAAGGGCCAATAACTCTGTGAAACTTTTATCCGACCATCCATTGCCCGCCTTTAAGTTGTACAACTTTAATACTGCAGACAATCTTGTGAATTTGGTGCAACCATTATATAACGGTTTCTCTGCATCGCTTACTAACCTCTCAAACATTTTGGGACAATCCTTAAGATCTTCTTCAAGTGCTTCTGCAATCTCTTCGACTCGATCAGAATCGTATGTATCTGTGCCATTGTCGTTTGAAGCATAGGTCGTATTATCCCCCGGTTCAACATTCTCGTTAATGTTCTCACCATGCAAATTCCAACATGTATAACTTCTATCAATTCCACTCCTCATTAAATGCGATGCCAACTGAACCGCGTCAACCCGACTCCCAAAACAACAACCTAAGCAAGGACATCTCATTCGACTGGGGTCTTTGGCGTGCGCAATAGCAAACTTAACGAATTCTGATACCCCATTCTCGTACTCTTTCGACAATCGACTTGAAGACATCTATTTCTTATCCATAGTTATACTAATTAAACTAAACAAAAACAAAAATAAAAAATATTTACCTGCAGGGATGTAAATAACTTTTAGACCCACACAGTGTCCAGATAGGTTAGAGTTACCAAGATCCCCCTGTACACGTATCATAAAATGAAATATCATTAATTGACCAATTATGAGTCATAACTTGATAAGTGGCAACATGTAATCACAAACAAGCAACATACTTAACAGCAAGCATACTTAAACAAGTAATCATCATATCACAAAGATAATCATCAAAGCAATTATTGAGCAAGATAAACATCTCATGCAAAGACAAATATCATACTTTCTTTGACCATGCAATACAATAACTATCATAACTCCACTTTCATGGCTCTATATATCATAACTCCATCAATACAATAACTATCAATATTACAATAACTATCATACTTTCTTTAATCTAGAATATAGAAACAACAACTAATGAAAATAGAAACAACATGTTCAATATTAGTCATTCTAAACATGTTCAAAAATAAACATCTCAAAACTTTATAACTATGGTCATTACCCATATCAACACTACACACAAAATAAGTCAGAAGTATGCAACTGAATAATACACAAAATGGAAGTATGACGCAGGAACTCCAAACCACCTCAAACAACACATGTACTACGACGGCAAAATGGTAGCTAGTGACAAGAATGAAAACAGAACAAAAATCGTACGATGAAAACAAGAATGAAAAACGTACCTCTTCTTCGTTTCGTCTTCTTCTTCACGAAAGCAATGGCGAATGAACAACCAAACTGACGGAAATACGTGAACGACGACAATGATGAACAACGACGGCAATGGCGAATGAATGACGACAATGGCGAATGAACGACGACAATGGTTTCAGTAGAGAAGAACGATAGCAAGGGTTTCAGTAGAGAAGAACGGTCGAGAGAAGAAAATGAAAAGAAATGTCTGAAAATGATTAGAAATTGTTTTATATTTTAATTCATAAATGACTTTAGACGGCGCTTTTAAAAAGCGCTTTCTTAAGTGCTACCTATAACAGCGTTTTTCTCAGAAAGCGCTTTCTAAGGTGGGGAGAATTTAAAACCTATAGCAGCGCTTTTGCAAAAGCGCTGTCTAAAGTGATGCCTATAGCAGCGCTTTACAAAAAGCGCTTTCTAAGGTGACTTCCATTTTGGTCATTTAACAGCGCTTTTAAAAAGCGCTTTCTAAGGTTAACCTTTAGACAACGCTTTTATAAAAGCGCTGTCTAAAGTAATGCCTATAGCAGCGCTTTACAAAAAGCGCTTTCTAAGGTGGCTTCCATTTTGGGAATTTAACAGCGCTTTTAAAAAACGCTTTCTAAAGACTGTCTTTTACAGCGCTTTTTTTAAGCGAAATTTTTTAAAGACTTATAGCAGCGCTTTGTCCAAAAAGCGCTGTCTTTTTTGCGCTGTCTTTGTCCAATTTTGGCGTAGTATCGACATTGTTTCCATTGTAACGATGAACTCCAACCAAGTCCCCAGACTCTAACAACGTTCTTCGACCTCCAGCTGCTTTGACCACCATCACCATGTATAGTTTTCGACATTAAATCAACTCTTGATTTTCGTTTGACTCCATTTAATTTTGACTTTCCACATGGCATACTTATTATTTTTACTTGTCATTTATAGTTGAGTCGAAAAGTCAAGGTAACAAATTGCCCCCCCCAAAAGGCCATGTTTCGATTTGGATCAGACAAGAGAGACGTGGCATTTTTTATCATATTTTTCGACACCGCTTTCACTTCTGCTGACATCATTGACATCATTATCCTTTTTACGGTGCATTGTCATTTTCAACGAGATCTGTTCAGAATCTCATCATCACTCCTACTTCTTAGGAAATCATAGGTGTGCAGGTCTATAGTAACTTCCCCACTCACATCAATGCTTCGCTTCGTAACCCACAAAAATGTTTCATAGACTCCACGCAAATGCAATGTGCCCGATTTTGGACATGCAGCGAAAATGTTTTAAATACCCAGTTTCAGCTCCTTGCTCTTCTTCTTCACTTCAACTCTTTCTATAGCTTTCTCACGCAGAGCAAACCTTTCATTTTACTTCTCAAAAGAAACAACAATGCCAGGACCTAGGCATTTATGACATGGTCAAAATTTCTAGGACTGACCATAGGTATAACCCAGCCATGTTGCTGGCATAAATCTTCTTTTGGGAAGGATCGACCAACACTTTACAGTTTCCTTGTGGCATGCTAACATTGTCATTGTTCGATGTGGCAGCAATCACAAACTTAAACCCCTTAGGCGCAACTTGTAACACCTTGTTCTACCCCCAAAAATGTTGCAGCAGAAACAACTCAAATTATCAGGGCAAAGCATCAAAATCACCTCAAAAGGTGCACATTTCTCATTTAAAATCAAAATAATACACTTTCCCTGTAAACAAAGGGTTTTCCTCAAAGTTTCACAAAAAGCCTTCACATGGCAGCGAAACTCAAAATTTTCAAATAAATTTTTTTCAACAAAAAGCCCTCAGAAGTAGCAGCAGAACCACCATAACCACAAATAATCAAAAAGGTTTTATAATAAACCATAACATCAAATAACGACAAATAAATCACATGATTTGACTCGACGACCCAACCCGATGTTACACTATCAGAGCAAGACCCTCTACACCGACCAAAAGCAATAACCTCAAAAAGTCCTCGAGGGCATCCACATCTAAGCCGGATCACCTGCACGTTACCCACGTGGAGGCAACATTCAAACAGGCTGGGTGAGTAATCACAATTCATAATAATCAATATAAAACAAGATATACATAAAATGACATTATCTTCATATACAACATCTTCAGGGTCATCACAAGGAAACATCAAAATCACAACCAACATCATAAAATACAACAATGCCAATTAAATGCAAATGCACAACAAGACTCATGCATGTGGTACCAATCGTCATAATCGATGGACACTAGGCCATCACCCCTCCAAAGATCCCCGTCAATAGGAACGATTCCGCATTGGAACCGGAGCACGTCATAATCACCCCATATCCGCACAATGGGAATGAAGCTTCGTCACAGAGTATGCATATGAATGCATGATGCACAACGTCAATAATCACCATCGTCAAATAAACATCATTATGTGCATCTTCATTCATCAATAAAAGCCATCATATACGTCGTCATTCATCAAAACCTCATGTTAATTATATCATCACGTATCATAAAAAACATCATGAATCATCATCGTCAAATCATCAATACACGCATCAAGATAATCATGTAAAATCATCAATGTACTCATGGTACTTCACATCATCATTTTATCCTCACATAAACACCTAATAATCAACAATAACATCATATCATCATTTAATCATGAAACATCACATATATAATTCTCTCACAATTCATTAGTCATATCATATCGTCATCATTCATCAATTTTCATATAAATCATGTCATCATATATTCATCAAAACATCACAAATCGGCACCTCAATATCATCAAGAACATCATGGTAGCTCATCATAAATATCACAACATCAAACACCAGAACAGCACGACAACAGAAACGAAATTTCACGAACAGCAAACGTTCGCTCTAGGATTCGCTAGGCGAACTTGTTCGCTACAACCTTCGCTTAGCGAAGCGGCCAGCGAATCCCACAGACACCACACCAAGACACCAAAAACCACCATCTGTCGTACTCGCTGGTTTATTCGTTATGCGAAGCCACTCGCTGATTCATTCGCTTAGCGAGACTTCCAGCGAATCCCCACTTCTACTCCAGAATCATCCCAGTACCTACACTCATGTTATCGCGCATTCGCTGCGCTGCTCGCTTTGCGAGCCTTGGCGAACATTCGCCTAGCGAAGCGATGGTTCGCTTAGTGAACCTGCGATTACAGTAAATTGCTGCTACGCATCAGTAGCTCTACAACCTCCAAAGTACCTGCGATTACAGCCCCAAATGACCAAAAAACATCCCTATAACAGTCCTAATGCATCACGAAAATTAAAGACCTAAAACCTACGTCTGTTAGGTCGATTCAGGACACTACGGGAAACCTTAATTTTCCATAAACCTTCCAAACTCTCAAGCTTCCTATAAACTCCCTAAATCCCTTTCTCACAAGGTCGACACAACGCCAACAGGGAAATCAGCCCCAAGGTTTATTTTACCTGCTTAAATTCAACTCTTAGTAATCGATTCACAAAATGCCCTTAAATCATCAGTTTACCTCAAAACCCATAAACCCTCATAAACCTCAAAATCCACTTTAAATACATCGAATCCTATATTGAAAATAATGAAAGGTAATTAATCCTCATACCTTAGATTGTCGATCCGAAGTGTACTCTCTTGAGCCTTTGGAAACCTTCAAGAATTCCTCGCCTTTTCCCTTTTTCCTCAGAGCTCTCCCTTCTTTCCTTCTTTTCACGGTTAACCAAAAATGAACCCTATTCTCAAAATCCTCTTTTTATATTCACTCTAACCCTTGGGCTTCTAAATTGGGCTTTCTCCATAATACCCTCACTAATCCTCATCAAAAGTCCGTCTTACCCTTAATTCCTTTAATATTATTTAAAATAAATAATAATACATTATATCTCATAATATACACTATTATTTAATTAAATAACCAAAACTTCACAAAATCACCGACATCAACCCGAATCACCAAAATTCACGAATATAATATTTAAATAAATTAAATAAATATTCTTACGAAATTTGGGGTGTTACAACTCTCCCCCACTTAAAGAAATTTCGCCCTCGAAAATTACCTCAAGGAAACAAAGTCGGATACGACCCCCTCATCTGATCTCCACACCTCAAGTCCAACTTTCCTCTTTCTTAGACCCTCTTAACCTTTGCAGGTGTCTCTTACAAAATTTCAGGTCCGAGTACAACACTCTCACCCGACCCATACCAACACAATGAAGTCCTACATCTCTTTCTGCACAAAACGTCATACAACGTCATTCCAACACTAGCATGAAAACTGCAAATGATCATCCCACGATCCCCCTTGACCCCACACACAAGCCCTCGACAATTCCTCTAAAGACTGGGTAACCCTCTATGTCTGTCCATCCGTCTGCGGACGATAGGCAGAACTCATCCTCAACTTAGTACTCAAAGCATCTTGCAACTCTTCCAAAACCTCGACAAAATCTCGGATCTCTATCCGACACAATACTTAAAGGTACCCCATGTAACTTCACAATCTCTTCAATATACATCTCAGCTAACTTCTGTATAGAATGATTAATCTTCATCGGCAAGAAATGAGCCGACTTAGTTACTCTATCCATGATCACGCAAATATCATTTCCCTTAGCAGTCTTCGATAGTCCCGACACAAAATCCATGGAAATACTATCCCATTTCCATTCTGGAATCCTCAACGGCTGCATCATACCTAAAGGCTTCTGATGTTCAACCTTCAACTTCTGACAAGTCAAACACGCATAAACAAACTCCGCGACATCCTTCTTCATACCTGGGCACCAAAACAACTTTTTCAATTCTTGGTACATTTTTCGTAGCACCGGGATGAATACTCAACCTACTTCGACGTCCTTCTTCCAGAATGCTCTTCTTAATATCTGGGACATCTGGAACACACACCCTGTCTCTGAACATCATCACACCATTCTCATCAATTCAGAATTTTCCTCTGTTACCTTGGTTGATCAAAGTCAACTGGTCAACCAACTTCAAGTCAGATTGTTGTCCCACTCTAGTCTCTTCTAAAATACCACTACTCAACTTCAACATTCCCAACTTCACACTGTTATAGGTCTTTTCGCATACCAAGGTCAAATCTCTGAATTTCTCAATTAAATCCAACTCTTTCACCATAAGCATCGACATATGCAATGACTTCCTGCTCAATGCATCGGCCACTACATTTGCTTTGCCTGGATGATAACTCAAATCAAAATCAAAATCCTTCAACAGCTCTAACCACCTCCCCTGCCTCATATTCAATTCCTTCTGATCAAATAAGTACTTTAGATTTTTAAGATCACTGAACACTTCAAATTTTTAGCCAAACAGATAATGTCTCCAAATCTTCAACACAAACACCACAGCGCCCAATTCCAAGTCATGTGTAGGATGATTCCTCTCATAAACTCGCAATTGTCTCGAAGCATAGGCGACAACTTGTCCATTCTGCATCAATACTCCACCAAGACCCATCTTCGACGCATCACAATACACAACACAAGATTCACTCGGATTAGTCAAAACCAACACCGGAGCAGTCATCAATCTTTTCTTCAATTCTACAAAACTCTCTTCACAAGTTACGTCCCACACCAAAGCTTGACCCCTTTCGAGTCAACTGAGTCAAAGGTAATGCCCACTTAGAAAAACTCTAATAAACTTACGGTAATAACTCGCCAATCCCAGAACTTCGTATCTCTGTAGCTGACCTCGGCGGCTACCACTTCAACACCACATCAATTTTAGAAGGATCAACAACCATGCCACCACTTGAAATCACATGGCCCAGAAAACTCACTTCCTTCAACCAGAACTCATACTTCGACAGCTTCACCTACAACTTCTTCTCTTTTAATACCTGCAACACAGTCCTCAAATGCTCAGCATGCTCTTCTTTAAATTTAGAGTCTATCAGAATATCGTCAATAAAACCCATTACAAACTTATCCGAATACTCTAGAAAATCCTATTCGTATACTCCATGAATACCAGGTGCATTAGACACACCAAACGACATCACAGTATACTCATAGTTACCATCCCTCGTCCTGAAATCCGTCTTCGGAATATCATCAAGCTTAACACAAATCTGATGATGACCCGACCTCAAATCAATCTTGCTAAACACACAGGAACCTACTAACTGATCCATCAAATCATTAAACCTCGGAAGCAGACACTTATTCTAGATCGTCACTTTATTCAAATATCTATAATGCATAAACAATCTCATAATACCATCTTTCTTCTTCACCTACATCACAGGGGCACCTCACAGGGAAACACTCGGTCGACAACTTCCTCTCAAGCAATTCTTCCAGTATTTCCTTCAATTCACTTATTGAGAAACATACATTCTGTATGCAAACACCGACATCGAGCTTGCATCGAGTACCTGGTCGATAGCAAGTTACACTCCATACTACAGTGGTAAATCACTGATATCTCATGGGAACACCTCCACATAGTCACACACCATAGGTGGATCACGCCCCACCGCATCCTTTATGCCTTCCAATAATCCAACATCATAACACCTTTGCACCATCTTTCACAGACTCACCCACTTGCTTCACAGAACAAACAACTCTTCACCTTCGTCGAAATTAGATTCAGGTGATCGTCAGGAATTACACACCACCGACATATCACTAGTCGTCACACTGTCCTCCATCCCTCAAAAAGCAGACATCAACAATACCTAATCGTTCTCCTCAAGATATCCCAACTTGACCGTCAGACAAGAAACTCGAATTCGCCTCATCTTCAAACCTATTAGTTTGCATCGACTCATCAAAATAATATGTAAGCACCCGGCTTAACCCCAGACAATTCCCTGCGCACACTACTCAAGCTCGCAAGACACGTCTATCCCATCCAACATGATCCCGTCTATTATCAACAAGAGATTAAGGGTGATCAGTTCCTCAATTTGTCAATAACATCCGATATCATGAGGCTGTATAAACTATCTCCACTAACTATCGCAGCGTCCAACATCACACTCAGCTAACGCTCCACACTCGAAACACCTTGGAGAAGCACCATCTTCTCCCCCACTTGTTTCATTCCCAACCTACAAATGGAAAACAAAACAAGCATCGACGATTTTTTTATGCACATGTCGCACACTAGGGAAGCAAACAACATTAGACAACCTGGCCGGACGGACCGACCTGCTCTGATACCACTAATGTAACACCCTGTTCTACCCCCAATAATGTTGCAGCAGAAACAACTCAAATTATCAGAGTAAAGCATCAAAATCACCTCAAAGGGTGCACATTTCTCATTTAAAATCAAAATAATACATTTGCCCTGTAAACAAAGGGTTTTCCTCAAAGTTTCACAAAAAGCCTTCACATGGCAGCGGAACTCAAAATTTTCAAATAAAAGGTTTTCAACAAAAGACCCTCAGAAGTAGCAGCAGAACCACCATAACCACAAATAATAAAAAAGGTTTTATAATAAACCATAACATCAAATAACGACAAATAAATCACATGATTCGACTCGACGACCCAACCCAATGTTACACTATCAGAGCAAGACCCTCTACATCGACCTAAAGTAATAACCTCAAAAAGTCCTCGAGGGCATTCACATCTAAGCCGGATCACCTGCACGTTACCCACGTGGAGGCAACATTCAAACAGGCAGGGTGAGTAATCACAATTCATAATAATCAATATAAAACAAGATATACATAAAATGGCATTATCTTCATATACAACATCTTCAGGGTCATCATAAGGAAACATCAAAATCACAACCAACATCATAAAATACAACAATGCCAATTAAATGCAAATGCACAACAAGACTCATGCATGTGGTACCAATCGTCATAATCGATGGACACTAGGCCATCACCCCTCCAAAGATCCCCGTCAATAAGATCGATTCCGCATTGGAACCGGAGCACGTCATAATCACCTCATATCCGCACAATGGGAATAAAGCTTCGTCACAGAGTATGTATATGAATGCATGATGCACAACGTCAATAATCACCATCGTCAAATAAACATCATTATGTGCATCTTCATTCATCAACAAAAGCCATCATATACGTCGTCATTCATCAAAACCTCATGTTAATTATATCATCTTGTATTCATCAAAAACATCATGAATTATAATCGTCAAATCCTCAATACACGCATCAAGATAATCATGTAAAATCATCAATGTACTCATGGTACTTCACATCATCATTTTATCCTCACATAAACACCTAATAATCATCAATAACATCATATCATCATTTAATCACGAAACATCACTTATATAATTCTCTCACAATTCATCAGTCATATCATATCGTCATCATTCATTAATTCTCATATAAATCATGTCATCATATATTCATCAAAACATCACAAATCGGCACCTCAATATCATCAAGAACATTATGGTAACTCATCATAAATATCACAACATCAAACACCAGAACAACACGGCAACAGAAACGAAATTTTGCGAACAGCAGACGTTCGCTCCAGGATTCGCTAGGAGAACCTGTTCGCTACAACCTTCGCTTAGCGAAGCGGCCAGCGAATCCCACAGACACCATACCAAGACACCAGAAACCACCATCTGTCGTACTCGCTGGTTTATTCGTTGTGCGAAGCCACTCGCTGATTCATTCGCTTAGCGAGACTTCCAGCGAATCCCCACTTCTACTCCAGAATCATCCCAGTACCTGCACTCATGTTATAGCGCATTCGATGCGTTGCTCGCTTTGCGAGCCTTGGCGAACATTCGCCTAGCAAAGCGATGGTTTGCTTATCGAACCTGCGATTACAGCAAATCGCTGCTACGCATCAGTAGCTCCACAACCTCCAAAGTACCTGCGATTACAGCCCCAAATGACCCAAAAACATCCCTATAATAGTCCTAATGCATCACAAAAATTAAAGACCTAAAACCTACGTCTGTTAGGTCGATTCAGGACACTACGAGAAAAATTAATTTTCCATAAACCTTCCAAACTCTCAAGCTTCCTATAAACTCCCTAAATTCCTTTCTCACAAGGTCGACACAACGCCAACAGGGAAATCAGCCCCAAGGTTTATTTTACCCGCTTAAATTCAACTCTTAGTAATCGATTCACAAAATGCCCTTTAATCATCAGTTTACCTCAAAACCCATAAACCCTCATAAACCTCAAAATCCACTTTAAATACATCAAATCCTATATTGAAAATAATGAAAGGTAATTACTCCCCATACCTTAGATTGTCGATCCGAAGTGTACTCTCTTGAGCCTTTGGAAACCTTCACGAATTCCTCGCCTTTTTCCTTTTTCCTCAGAGCTCTCCCTTCTTTCGTTCTTTTCACGGTTAACCAAAAATGAACCCTATTCTCAAAATCCTCTTTTTATATTCACTCTAACCCTTGGGCTGCTAAATTGGGCTTTCTCCATAATACCCTCACTAATCCTCATCAAAAGTCCGTCTTACCCTTAATTCCTTTAATATTATTTAAAATAAATAATAATACGTTATATCTCATAATATATACTATTATTTAATTAAATAACCAAAACTTCACAAAATCACCGACATCAACCCAAATCACCTAAATTCACCAAAATTCATGAATATAATATTTAAATAAATTAAATAAATATTCTTACGAAATTTGGGGTGTTACACAACTTTCACTTCGATCCTAGAAACCAATAATGAATTCACCATCGAAAGGTTTAGTTTCAAGAATTTCATTCTTGACAATCATGACAAAGAAAACACTGAAGTCTCTAACCAGGAGCACATAGCTTTCTTAACCATTTGGCTATCATACTATGTCTTATGCTTTAGCTCTCTGCAAGTGGCTAAAAAATTCGTTCCTCTAGCCATCCAACTCCACGAAGGTCGAAAGATCTCTTTAAGAAAAGTCCCCATGGCTAAACTCTACCAGTCACTTAGAAAAGCCTCCTACAAACTAAAACACCTCCCTGAAACAAACAAGTCTTACCTGGTTTCAGGTCCTTTATGGCTCTTGCAATTTTGGCTAAACGCCACTTTCGAGCCAAAACTTCATGTAACCGACTCCCTAGCCTTAATGATGCTAGAGCCCTCAAAGGCACCAGTTTGACTTTGATAACTCCTCAAGAAACTCTGTCACAAAATATATTTATGAAATACATCAACTTATTTCTTGAGTCAACCGTCTTTGCCTCGTCTATGGCACCTTTTTTGGATTGTTGTGTAGGTTCATCTTGGTTTAGAAACAGATTCCCAGGTGTCTCTCTTTCAGCAGCTGCCATGTCGAACTCGATTTGGGCAGCCTTTTTGACCCATACACTTTTATCCGCAAGGATCAAAACCAGCACTCCTGGCTATGGCTTCGTTGGTTATCAGCCCAACTTAGTAGCCAGACAATTTTGCTTTAGTCAATTTCAACCCAGTTCACTTTATGTTTGGGGAGAGGACATTTGCTGGTCAAAATGAAGATTCAGCGTTGCAGGCTACAAATCTTGCACTACATTTTCCCGAGATTAAGTCCTTGAGCTTCCTACCTTCCGATTTCAATAATCATTTTTCGTGACAGTCGAATACAACAATTGGTGGACAAAGTATTTCACTGACCACTTTTCAGAAGTAGATTTTCGAAAGAGGCTCTCAGCTGCCTTCTCTGATGTACCAGAAAATTAAGAACAACAAGGTACATATATCGACTATTGTCTTCAACTTACTCTCATCCGTGCCTTTATCATATCTCGATTTTTAGGTGAATCTGAAGCATCAGCTGACACTAACGTCAAAGGACCTTCTGATGCAGGAGAAACAAAGAAAACAGAAGAGCCCAAGAAAAAGGTATTTTTGCTTCTTCCATTTCTTCATCACTTGAAATAATTCTCACAATTTACTTTCAAGAATCGAAAGTGTGATCCCGACTCTCCTACCAACAAATCTAAGAAAAAGAATAAATTTACAACGACTTCAACTCAGGTACATAATTTATATCTATCTTCTCTTGTAATATTTTAAACAATGTCTATCTTACTTGACTTAACTTTTCCAGGCTATTCCAAAGCCAACAAAAATTCAGGCTGAAAAAGAAAGCTCGGAAGAGACTGAGGAAACTCTTATCTTCTCAAGGCCGAAACCTAAAGCTTCTCCTAAGCCAAATGTCAGCCAAAAAAATAAAGGAACTTCCAAAAAATCCAAACCTAAGAAAGACAACACCACCTCGACCAATGACCTTTCTTCTAAGATCAAAGGAAAAGAAATTGCCACAGACAAAGACGAAGAAGACAGAGACAAAAGACAAGAAAGGACTCAGAACCTTTCCCCTCCTAATAATGAAGAAATCAACAAACCTAGAAACAAACCAGCTGCAGAACTAAAAACAATTGACTCCAAGGTATTCTTCGACTCACTCTGTAGCTCTTACATTGTCTTTTACTTCGACTTTTAACATCATTTCTCTCTCTTCTTGCAGGAAAGTCCAAAAGTGAATAATAATAATTAAGCGACCCCACCAGGTAACCCTTGATCAACTCCATCTGCAACAATCTATCACATTTATTGGTTGGACTTCCTTGACTCCAGCATTTTGACTATTCACGCAGCCACTCACCCAACCAATAAGACAACAAATATGTTTACACAACCACAACTTGAAGTAGAAATTAATATTAAGCAACCCTCTCCACAACATATAGAGGAAATGAATGACACCACTGCATCAGTTCAAGATAACATAGCTCCAGATGACACTCAGCCTGAAGACCCAACCAAGAACAATGAAGAGCAAGCTATGTCCAACGTCGAGACTGCCCCAGTCAGGGAGAATGATCAACCTGTTCATGAAGAACCCGCGCAAGCTCAAGCCGACATGTATAATTCAGTGTCGAATACTTCCTTGAGCCAAGAAGAAATCCTTGCTCTTAAGAGAAAGAATCCAACTGAGGCTCTTAAAAGACTGCAGAAGCTCCACAAGCTGTCGACAGGCTCTAAGTCCAGTCATTCTTCAGATGCATTGTTAGCCGATATTGGTAATGACTCAGTCAATCTCCTAATTCAACAACTAACAGTCAACATCTTTGAAGTCGACCTCCTCAGTGCTATCGAAAGAGATGCTCAACTTGGGGATGATATTCAGAAGTTGCTAGCTGAACTCAACAAACATCGGGTGTCTGATGCCTTAGTCCAATTTCTCTTCGAATTTAAATCCTACTTTGATCAAGTCTATAAATACATTGATCTCAAATGAACAAACAATTCCAAGCTTCAGAAAGTGAGAGATGTCATTGCGGTGGCCTGCAATGCAAGCAGTGCGTCTGAACAAGAAGTCGACAAACTTGAAGCAAAACTTCAAGACTATACTGACAACAAAGCTTTGATTTATGACAAAATTGCACAGTGTCGCGCTAAAATCCTCAAACTAAATAAAGAGATTGACAACTTAGAGGAAGAGAAAGTTGAGCTGGCCTGGGAAAAATCACTCCCTGCAAGAGAGATGATTGATGAAGAAGCCACCAGAGATGTCGAACATGCTGAAGCCGCTCTCAACCTAGGGCTTGAAGTTAATTCATTAGAATAAATTCATGACCGACTAACTTCCAGGCTCGACTTCTCCAAAACAAAGCTTGAGGAGTTCAAATCAATTTTTCCAGCTTAAATTGAATTTCTTTCAATTTCCCTTATTTTTGACATTATGTAATGACTATGCCATTTTGGCAACCTTTAATACCATTTTGGATTTTTACTTTTCTAATGCAAACTATTCCTTAGCAATTCGAATTTCTTGTAGCATAGGCTTATGCCGCTTAAGGTATTTACCATTTACTCTTAGAATTTGTTTATCAACTGCTAATTCCTCGATCTCATAAGTATTGTTGGGAAATGCTTAAATAAATCGAAATGGACCCTCCCAATTAGGGGACCACTTTCCTAGAGCTTTGTCTCTTTGATCCATAGGCAATATGACTTTCCAAACGTAATCTCCAATCGAAAATGCATTTGAATTAACCTTCTTATTATAAGCTTTGACTACTCGTTCTTTTTGTCATATCAAAACATCCAACGCTGCCAATCTTTCTTCATCCAGATCGACCATTTCATCTAACATCATGTTCCAATATTGGTCAGATGGAATCTTGTTCCGCCTTTGAATTTGAACCGATTGCAAATAAATCTCAACAGGCAAGACAACTTCATGTTCATAAGTCAATCAAAATAGAGTCGTATTTATCGCCTCTTTGGGAGAAGTTCGATTTGCCAACAAGACATGGTCTAACGTTTTATGCCAATTCTTTGGTTTCTTCCCAATGTGCTTCTTAATTAAACCAATAAAAATCTTATTAGCATCTTCGACCTGCCCATTTGCTTGAGCATAATAGAGTGTCAAAGTCAACAATTTAATCCCCATCTCAGAGGAAAATTCCTGCATCTTTCAACCAATAAACATTGACCTTTGGTCCGTCGTGACGGTCTCAGGAATTCCAAACCTATAAATAATATGCTTCTGGATGAATTCAATTATAGCCTCTTGATCAACATTAACTAAAATAACTTCTTCGACCCACTTTGTAAAATAGTCAATACCGACCAGAATATAATTTTGACTTTTCGAGGATGCATGTCAAATTTCTCCAATCAAATATAAAGTCCATCCTCTAAATGGCCAAGGCTTTACAATTGCATGCAATTCACTTGCAGGAACATGTTATACGCCTGTGTGAACCTGGCATTCTTGGAAACCTTTAGCAAAGTCGATGCAGTCTTTAAGTATTGTGGGCCAATAAACACCCTGGTGACACAACAACCACCTCATCTTGTGGCCCATTTGAAGAGCACTGCATGCCCTACTATGAACACTCGACACAACCAACTATGCCTCCCCTTATCCAAGGTATTTGAGTAACACTCCCTCAGGTGTCTTCTTGAATAGTTCATTTCCTACGACACATAGTTTAAAAATATATACTTAACCTTTCGATCTGTTGATCCAGCTAGTTTTTCCAAGCAACTAACTATTTTTCCTCTAATCAGTGTCAACCAAATTTTCAATAGTACATATATCAAAGTTTTTCAGATCCATTGATCCCAGCTTCGTCAGTGCTAGATCTGATGGGGAAAGTCTCGTTGATTTCACCCTCCCTCGAACTTCAATCAAATCTTTGAGCCTTTCTTTGGACACCTTATACTCTGAGGAAAGTTGTACAAATTTGTTCGTTTCTTGGTTCTCAAGTCTATGAATATGTTGGATATCCACAAAGTCGAAACACTTTATCAGTCGATTCACTATGATAAAATACATGATTAAGTTTTCTTTAATGTATGTGTATTCTTTCGCTATTTGCTTTACCACCAATTTGGAATCTCCTTTTATTTCGACTTTTTTTTGCCCTTAATTCTGACAAGATCACAAGTCCGGATATTAAAGCTTCATATTGTCGTACCTTGAAAAATGAGAATGGCCTTGCGAAAAGGAGTTTGAAAGATCGCACGACAGCGAGAAAAAGTTTGATGAGTTGATGTTGTTTTTAGGGTATTGAAAAGAAGGTTATTCTTTATTAGGATTGCACTAAAGACTATGGGTAGAGGTGAACATTTTGAACTACCAAGCCAAGCGTCTTGTGTCCAAAATACTCAGAGTGAGGGTAGGAAAGCTCCATTCTCACTCCTTCTCCACCACTTAAGGCTCATGGTACGCAATTCTAATCGTATTTTATTGTGTTTTTAAGTTTATCTGAGAAAAGGCCGATTGACGTTGGATCAAGGGTTTTATTAAGATAGTACCACTTGAAGTTGGATCAAGGATTTGAGAAAGTGGTGAGGTCGATCTTAGTTCCTAAGGATATCTAGCAAAGGAAACCACAACCAAAGAAAATCAAGAAAGTAAAGAAAGTACATCCAAAAGTGGAGAGGGGTATATGAAAATACAAGGGAAGTATGCAAGAAATAAACGGTCTCGTTGTCAGGTGGCCCAAGAAAAAGTCGTGTGTGTGCAAACTGTCCTGAGCTAGGCAATGAAAACTAGAGTCCAAATCCAAGTCTCCTTTTTCTTGGGACAAGCATTAGGTCCAAAACTCCATGATGCTAAGGTCGTTTGCACAGTCCACAATCCATTTATGTCTCACAAGTTTTTTAGGTCTTTTTCGTTTTATCATATTTTTGTGTTTTTTATAAGATGAAGAATAAAGATCAAAAAAGAAGAAAAATGGAACAAAGTAAAGACATGAATAATAAAGAGCGATAAAGTAAATTGCCTAAAGTAAATGGAGATAAATAAAGTGCAAGAATTTAAAAGTTAGAAGTTAGAAGTTAGTAGTTAGATGTTATTGATCAAATGATCAATTTATCGCATCGGGACAATTTGTGTTATGCTAAGCAATCGTAAGTGGGCTTATGTAGAAGTCACACCTATCAAAGGTCAGTCAATAAGAATCTATACGTTCAAATATGTTAGATAAATAACACAAATTTATTCTCCTAAATCATGCAACACAATGAGAAAATAGATGAAGGAAAACGTATAATCAAGCTCAAATTCTCACAATAGGCTCATCTATCATCAAGAGATTCAAAATATGATCAACCAAGGGTAACCTATAAATACCTTAAAGTGTCAAGAATGATCCAATTATCATTCATCAATAAGTTTGAAGTGTTGAAGATTCAATCAACCTAGGGATCATTACTCAATGATGCTTAAGATTTCATCAACCTCAAATTATCACCAAAAATAAAATCAAAAGTAAATGAATCGAATCAAGACAAGATTCACATCGTCTCAACCTTCCTTAATTGATCTATTTGAATCCATCAATGATTTCAACTAAATCTCACTCTAACACAACAAATCGAATCAGACTCACACGCAAGTGAGGACGGAAATTTACGCTGGCTAGTTCTTATTCTTCGTTATGCTTCAGGTAAGTGATTCAGAAGTTCTTCTCCTTCGTTATGTTTGTATTGTTGTGTTTGAGGTGAGTGATTATGAATGGTTGTGTTTGTGATATGTTTGTTGTTGTGGGTTATTATTTTGTAGATGAAGTTTTTTATAGTTGAAGGTGAATTGGGGTGTCTTGGTTGGAAGCATGTTCATTGCGGGTTGTTGTGTGGTGACGTTGAAGATGGTTTGTGAGGTTGTTTGGAGGTGAGTTATGGAATGGTTGATGAAGAGGAACATCTTTTGCTGCAGTGTGAAATTCAATTTATAGAGGAATTAGGGAAGGGTAATTTAGGCTTTGCAATTGAAATTTGTTATGAAAGTTTCTTTTAATGTTGCATTTTTTTCATTTTGATCGTGTATGCTGCACTTTCAATTCCATTTTCCTTGTATTGGATTGTGATTTGTATTGGACTTGTAACTTGTAGTTTGAGCCTTTGAATTTTGTGTTGTGTTTGTATATAATCCACCCTTCCATTTTGCTCGAATAAGACCTTTGGTTTTGCTTGTTTATTAATGATTATGATCATGGCCATGTTACACTAACACACTTGCTAAAATAAAACATACCATAATGGCCTCCTAGCTCAACCCTCCACACTTGATGAACACAAATGAGAAGCAAATGCAATATTTTTTTTTTGTATTTTGTAATGCACAGTGGTTAGATAAAATGCATAATACACAATGATGCAATAAGAATGCAACATACCCTAACTACAAAGGCAACAAGCATAAGATCAAAGCATCAGGACAATGAGACACACAAGTGGCCTTGGTGAGAACCTATAGGAAAGCAATCAGAGGAGGAAATCCTCACTCAGACTTATGAACTAACCTGCTTGTAAATCAATGATCATTGATATGCCAATGAAATGATATGATGAAAATGCTAGGGCTAAAATAAGGGTATGACACGTACTCAGCCTCATTGTTTGAGCAAGTGTTATCGATTCTGTATTTAAACTTAGTTGGAATCTTGTTTGAAGAAACAATCAAAATTCCAACGCCAATCCCATTCCTATGGATGGAACCATCAAAATATAACTTCCAAGGTTCCGTTTCCAAATAGTTCAAAGGTGTCTCGACCATCACGTGATCCACGATAAAGTCAGCGACCACCTGACCCTTCATAGTCTTTAAAGGCACATATGTAAGGGAGTATTCTGTTAAGGCAAGTGCCCATTTCCCAATTCGACTATGCAAAATTGGTTTAGACAACATAGGCTTGATAATATCGAAATGGGAAGATACATATACATCATCAGGCTTTATGTAATACTTTAATTTCATACAAGAAAAGTACAAAGAAAGGCACATCTTCTCTATAAGACTATACATAGTTTCTCCATCATTTAAGACTTGACTGAGGTTATATATGGCTCTTTCGACACCATTATCATCCTTCTGTGCCAACATACTTCCTATAGTTAAGTCTGAGGCAAAAATGTATAATCTCGTGCATCTATTCCTATTTCATACAAGAAAAGTACAAAGAAAGGCACATCTTCTCTATATGACTATACCTAGTTTCTCCATCATTCAAGACACGACTGAGGTAATATATGGCTCTTTCAACGCTATTATCATCCTCCTGTGCTAACATACTTCCTATAGTCAAGTCTGAGGCAGAAATGTATAATCTCATGCTTTGCTAGGTACTCATTTATTTCGTCAAACACCCTTTAATGCTATGGCCTTCACACAAACTCTTCCTTATTTATGCAGAGTAGCGGAGAAAAATGCTCGAACCTTGCCACTGAGGTTTGATATGAACCTCCTAAAAAATTTGATCTTCCCTAAAAGAGATTGCAACTCTTTTTTAGTCGAAGAAGGCTTTATATCCCTAATAGCCTTCGTTTTATTCTGATTGATCTTGATTCCTTTTTTGTAGACCACGAAACCAAGAAAGTCCACTGTCTGCACAAAAAAAGCACACTTAAGGGGGTTCATTTTTAGCCCATATTTCCTCATCCTTTCGAATGAGTTTCGAAGGTGATAGAGATGAACATTTCCTAACATGGACTTAATAACTATATCATCAATATATATTTGCATAAATGTTTCGATATAGTCATGAAAGATAGAGTTTATCACCCTTTGGTAAGTTTCCTCGGCATTCTTCAAGCCAAATGGCATCACTACCCACTCGTAGGTGGTTAAGGCTCTTGGGCATCGAAATGCCGTCTTCGGAACATCTTCATCTGCAATGAAAATTTGGTTATAACCAGAATAACCATCTAACATACTAAGGTATTTGAAACCTGCTGTTGAGTCAACCAACATCTTGGCGACATGCATTGGATATTCGTCCTTCGGGCTTGCAGCATTTAAATCTCTGAAATCGATACAAACCCTTAACATTCCATTTTCTTAATTACTAGAACAATGTTGGCAAGCCAGTCGACTTACCTTGCCGTTCTTATGAACTTGCTTCTTAGGAGTCTTTTGATCTCCTTTTTTTTGGACATGATTTCTGAGGCAACCCTGTCGCAATGAGAATCAGATACCATAGCTATTGAGTTAGCTAGGCTTCACAAATCTTAAGATATCACCACCAATCTTTAATTTATCCAAAGGGAAAGGGAAAAGAAAGAATAACCCATAAATATGCAATGTAAAACAAAGTAATAAAGAGAATCTAAGGTTCGAGGGTTGGTTATACTAAGGGAAGGTATTAGCACCCTGAGTATCTATAGTACTCTATAGGAACCTCTTGAAATATTTGTGTTATTGTTAAGTTGTTTGCTAGAGGTGAAAAGATGGGTAAAGTGAAAAGAAAAGGGAAAAAAATAAAAAGGTAGAAAATAAAAGGTATAAAAAAGAAAAGGTAGCTCGCCAGGATCTCACAATCCTATGCCTACGTATCCTATATAGGAAGTCAGAGCAATCGTAGTTCGGCTAACTACGGGTAAAAGCAATATTTGTTGGTAGGTTTTAGGAGAAGAGACAAGTTGTCATATTAAGGAGAATACTCAACTAAACCACCACAAACATGTGGAAGAAGGATCTTTGATTCACATTGAGAGAAATACTCCAACTCGGATATAGGATCAGCGAGTATGCCACATACCTCTCTAAGTGGAAAAGAATCAACAACTTTCTCAACAATGTCATGGGGTAATAGAAATACATCTCAACTAAGGATGAGTAATATCTAATCTCTCTTTAGAAAAGGGAACCTAATTGTAGGTTATCTAAAGCTGAAATATCCTAAGGGTAACTACCTAAGAGGGTCACAATCTAAAGGTAATCAGTCTAAAGTCAACGATCTAGGTATATACAACCTAAGGTAATCAACATAAAAAGAAACAAGGATCATACAATTGGTGAAAAATGCAAAGAATACAAAATGCAATGCACATGACTTTAAAGTCAACCACAAACCATTTCCTAGGATTTAAACACAGGAAATCATAAAGATTCAAGAGCCACAAGTGAATATCAAACAAAGTAGGCATCATGACAATAGTGTCCAAAGAGCTCAAAGCAACAACAGATAAAATCCTCAAATACACATACACAGCCAAACATCGAGTAGAATAAGATTAATCATGGAAAAAACATCAGAAATTAATTAGAGAGAACATGCCCAGAACATGGAAACAGACAAGTCATGATAGAATTAGGCAACAAGAGAATTATTAATCAATTTAAATATTAATATTTAATAATATTAATTAATAATTTAATTAATCAATATTAAATAAAAATATTTAAAAGATTAATAATTGTAACACATTTTTTGGTATTTTCAATATATTAAAAAAATAATTAAAACAAAATTTTACATTTTTTTTTCAAATATTTAGCAAATAAATAATTAAACTAGAAAAAATGAAAATATAAAAAATAAAATAAAATATGTTTTAGTATTTTTGATATTATGAATTAAAACTAAAAATAGTTAAAAACAAAAAATCACATAAACATAAAAGCTGAATTTTTTTAACTTGTGTTATCAAAAACAAACAAAGAAATCACATTATACTAACACATAAAAATACTGTATACATAAAATTATCATTTTGCACACATCATACATTCACTTACACACGCACACACTATTAATCTTGCACACACCACACATAAACATACAACACACTGTAAGACATGCAATGTACAAATAGAAGAAAAAGAAAGTTAAGACAAAAAAATATGATGAACAAAATAAACAGAACCTTTTACTTGCTCGGACTTCTCACACCTCGAATTTTTCCTCAATCTCGCTCAGTGGCACGGAGGTGTTCGAAGGTTTCAAAACTCTTTCTGCTCGTGTATCTCTGTCTCGTGCAGTTTGTTGTTGTTGTGTCATCGAGAAGCGTGTAGGTTCGGTGGCTTCTGGAGTGTTTGGCTGGGTGTATTTAAGCCGCAATGAAGTAGAAGGAGGAAGAGGCAGCAACTTGGTGTATGTGGTGTGTAGCCAAAAATCAAGATGCAGTCGTAATGGTGAGTAACACGTGGGTGGGAAGTTTTTAGAGAGAGAGAGAGAGAGTATCAAAAGCAGGTTTTTATGATGGTGAGGAAGTTTTTTTGTGGTGGAGCTAAAGTGTGTTTGTTTGGTTTTAAAGTGAGAGAGATGATGGAGTTGCAATGTTGTGTGCCATTACTTGTTCTTGTTGAAAAGGAGGAATGGACCGGTGAAGGGAAAACTGGCATTTATGTATGTTGTAGAGGGAAAGTGTTGAGTGGCTACTACTGTGATAGAAGGTGCACGAGGTTGGTGTCATTTTTACTTCATCGACGACAGCTGTTACAAGGTGAGATTAAGGCTGTTAGGGTGATGTTGTTGTTACACAAAGTTCATGTGCAGGTGGTGGCTGTGAAGGTTATAAGAGGTGAGTGAGAGAAGGGTGTGTTCAAGTGGCCAATAGAGAGAGCGGAGATGAGTGGTTCGTTGTGCATGTGAAGAAGAGAAATATGTTATGTAGTGTGTCCGTATCGAGCTTTGAAATATGCAGTGGTTGTTTTTCACAAGCATGGCGGTTTGGGTGTTGTATCATGGGAATTGTGAGCGATTTTCATGAAGTATCAAAAGTGAAAGAGATTATTGTATGGGAGTATTGGAAGAGGTGATGAAGAAAGGTGCGTCCGCTGGAAGTGTGTATTATGGGTGTGTTTTGTATGTGTGTGTTTTTTCAAAGTGAAAGAGAGAATGAATAGGTTATGCGCAGGTGTCTTGTTCCTCCTTTTTGTATGTGTTCAAAAAATATGAAATAATATAGGAGAGGGGATCATGTGAGTGACATGGGGAGTATAGTTTGCTGGAAAATGAAAGTCAAGGGTGGGGACACACGTGCAGTGTTATGAAAGGGTGCTACATTGCCATTTTTCAATATGTGAGAAAGTGGTACGTCGCAGGCAAGTGGTGATATGGAGTGAAAAACGAGTCTTTTGTTTTTTCCTTGAATATGAAAATGTGAGGGAGTAAAAAAAATAGAAAGGGTGTATTACTATGCGTGAGTTTTACTACAGTAAGTGCCTTTAAAAAAAGTAGGTTCATGTTGTTGTATAAGTGTGTTTTCTTTATTAAAAAAAAGGTTATGTGAAGTACATGGTGTATGCAGGAAGTTGCCCTTTATGGTGTGTATGTTACTTCTTTTAAATGTTTTTTTCTTTTAATTCAAAAGAAATGGGATATCATTAATGGTGTGGTGATTGTGACGATTGCCTGAGAAAATTTGAAGGGTGGTTTGTTATATGGGTAGGTGAGAGCATGTTGGGAATCGGCAGCTAAAAATAAATATGAAATTGAAAAAAAGGTGGCCTGCGTTTTGTACTTGTGAAGTAAGATCTTGACGTGAGTTATTCGTTATCCCATGAAATGTATGTGTATTTTGTACGTAAAAAGCAAGTTTCCTTATTATGTGCATGGGAAAAGAAAGAAAAGTCATAATCTATATGCTATTATATTTTTTATCCAAACGTACACGTTACAGGTTTACTAAGATTAAACAAAAGTGAAATAACTTTCAAAACTTATTAAACAAGTTTTCTAAAAACTAATAAAATAAATACTTGAAATATTTAAAAAAAGAATTGGATTCAGATAACTAAAATAAATTTAAACTAAACTAAAAAAATAATGATTATTAATTAAAATAGAAATAAAATCGATAAAGAATTAATAATTGGACTGATATCGAAGTGCTCGAAAAAATAAAATGAATACACCAAAATGATCAGTACAAAATAAACATTTTGGAAAAGTACAACGTTTGGTCAAATTTCGAAATAAATTTTCCCCGGTTAAAAGGCTCAAATTGATCAAAAAGCGACCGAAAAAGCAGTCAAAAGAATTAAAACGAGCACGCCAGATTAAATTACGCGAAACACGGATTAATATGACAGACATTTATAAGCTCAATCTTAAAATTTTCCGTCCACTGATTTTACGCACAATTGACCTTTAGTTTGACCGAATCGACTGTGCATCCAACAAATTTATTTTGGCTGATAGTTCGGGCATTATGCGAGATGAAATGCGTGATAGGATATGCAGATGATGCAAAGCAAAAATACAGATAGATGAATAAAAATATTAAAAATGCTTGGTCAAAATTTTGAGTATGACAGATGCCCCTATTTAATCTTCTTGGACCTAAAGGTATGAATGACAATGACATTCAGACATTCAAGGTGAAAGAGGATTAAATATCAGAATACCTATAATTTTGACCGGATGCAGGTGAAATGTTATGATATGTAAATGTAAGACTCTGAGTTCTATGGGGAATGATACCACAGGAGACAAACTATTGCTGAGAAACCGAGAAGGTTTACCATGGAAGTAAACCACTAGGGAATGACTCAACTCGGGGATAACTGTGTATGGAAATATTGTTGAAGCATAGTTAAAGAATGAAAAACCCTACAAGGAACAATTTAGCAAACAAAGCAAGACTCCATGGGGAAAATATCCAACTCCACTGGTGATGAGACTCAACTCTATTGGGGAAGAGACTATCAACTACCAATCACAGGGTAGCTCAAGGGGAGAGATACTAACTACTACCAAACATATGGTAGCCTAAAAGAGAGGTATATTACCTACTACCAGACATCTGATAACTTAAACAGAGGTGATAAACTTGTGAGGAAAGATTTGAACGGAATCTTTTAACAAATTCCACTCAGAGAACCTACTGTCGAGGTCAACTGTGGGGATTTCAAGAGATATCAACTGGAGGAGTCCTCATTTGGGAATACCTTGTAACAGCCATATATAAAACTCATACATCAAAGAATAAATATTATATATAGATCCAAGTGTTTGGTACTGAAACACATAAGCTCCTAGTTAACACATTGTATACAATTAAATGCCCTAAAGTACAAAGTACAAAAACCTAAGGCATATTATACACAAGATGCTCAAATGATAAAAACTAAGAACTAGATCAACAATGATCTCAAAATAAACTCCGCTACGGAAGCTAGCCATCAACAAACAAGGAAAAGATCACACGACCTTATCCTTACCCTTCTCGAAACCTGAAGCACCTGAAATACATCAACAACGTGGGGTGAGATACATCAAATCTCAGCGAGTTCCCTATCTTATGGGTTCTCTCAGATTATCAAGGTTCTAACAATCCTAACTCAAGTCTGGGGAAAAGGGCCCTTGAGTTCACACTTTATAATTCTCACACTATATGGAAACATGACATGAGTTCATTAACTCACAACATCACTAATCGATAACCATACCAAGACATCTCGTCTTCCCGTCCGCTTCTACGTCTAGAAGGCAACCCGAGTCATAGATCCTTGTAGTTACTTGGCATACGAATTGGATTCAGGATCATCATCCTGTTAACTGTGAACCGTCACTTCTCATGGCCTGTTAACCATCACAAGTCTCTACCCATAACATAGGTTCCAATCGTACTACACGTAGGGAATCAAACCTACCAAGTAATTGTGTACTCGTTTCAGAGGAGCTCGAGACCCATGAAACTACACTCAAATATACCGGTTACGATTACATGATCACACACAACAAAATTACGATTGTATCGACAATCACAAGACTACACCGCCTTAAGGCCTCTCTTGCCTTTTCACAACCACACAGGTTAACCACATGTTCCATACTAGTGTTCACTCTCAACTAGGCCAATACTCGGCAAGGATGTATCTTCCAACAACACATGCCCGAGCATCGCCATCTAGAGTTGTCTACAATTCCTAGTCCCTTACTAGATTCTCCTATAGTTCAAGTTTGAGGTTTCCTCACTCTTCCTATATCATTTTCATATTTGCATGCATATTCACTTACAATCATATTAAACAATAATAGGATAGGCAAGACATGTCATAATTGCATAGTAGAATAATATATAACAATTAAAACATAAATATATCACTTTTGGAACTTTCTCGATTATTTAATCGGTCGATAAAATCGACACATTTCATCTCCATTGCATAGAATATTTCCTCGGCTTTACATCAATATAAAGAATGATCGATTCCGATAAACGAGTCGAAAGCTATGAATTTTTTTCGCTTAAGGAATAAAATCCCAAGTCCCAGGTCGCGCTAAGCGCACCCTCTTGCCCGCTGAGCGCGCAATCTTCTGCCTGGAGGGGTTGCAGGAATTCAAAACCGCGTTGAGCGGCCTCCTGCGCGCTAAGCGCGCTCTGCGAAACTCAGAAAAAAAACATGCTATAACAGAAATTTCCCACACCTCTAAAACTCCTCCAAACCACAATCAACCACCAACAGAGGTACAATAACATAGTGGAGCATGGTTTGAACAACAACATTCTTAAAACCTACATTTTTCTCAAGAACACAACATTTCACAAACCCTATAATTTCCCAATCAAGCCAAAGTAATCAAAACATCAAAACAAGCATCAATATATGTTTCTACAAGCATACTGATCATTCCTTTCAATTTATATCGAATTCTAACCGTTAAAACATCGATTTCCATAAATTCGACCTAAACCAAACAATTCCAAAACTTCTAAAAATTGGTACTAACTAGAACCCACCTTGGATAGATGATGAAAATGATGAAGATGAGATGATTGGGCAAGGATTGGATGAATGGATGATGATTTGCTCTTGGTTTTCTTCAAATTTCCTCTTCTCCACTTTTCTCTCCTTCCTTTCCTTTCTTTCCTTCTTTCTTCTTTCTCTCTCTTTCTTACTAACTTTTTCTTTTGTTTGGAAAATGGGAGGAAAAGGAATTATGTAGTAAACTAGTATTAGAAATAATACTACTAAATGTCCAAAAAGTCTCTTAAGTCCAAATAAATAAAATACCTCAGAGTCAGATAATATTAATTGGATTTATTCTAAGTTCCACAGTTACTCTATTTATTTTGTCAAATAATTCCTTAGAGTACTCTGGGCTCAGTCGATCACAATATAATATTATCCGGAGGAATAAAAATACGGGGTATTACATCCTCCCCCCCTTAAATAGAAATTCACCCTCGAATTTAAAGATTACCTGAACAGATGAGGGTAAGTATCTCGCATTTCCGATTCAAGTTCCCAAGTTGCATCACCCGATGCATTACGTCCCACTGCACCTTAACGAGAGGAATGTCCTTGTTCCTTAATACTTTTGTTTCTCTTTCCACAATGCGGCTCGGTTGAGGTTCAAACGTTAAGTCTGCTTCTATTTCAATAGTATCTGGTAGAATCGGCTGAAGAGGATCTGGAACAAACCTCCGAAGTTGAGATACATGGAAAACATCGTGCATTTCCGACAGAGAAGGAGGTAAGGCCAACCTGTATGCTACTTCGCCAATCCTTTCTAAAACTTGATATGGTCCCACGTATCTCGGGCTTAACTTGCGTGACTTAAATGGTCCTTTCAGTCTTAATCTCGGAGAAACTTTCAAAAACACATGGTCACCTTCTTCAAATTCTAAAGGTCTCCTTCGATTGTCCACATAACTCTTTTGTCGATCTTGTGCTTGCTTAATTTTCTCGCGGATCATTCGAATCTTTTCCGTAGTCTCTTGGATGATTTCGAGCCCTAAGATTCTATCTTCCCCAACTTCCTCCCAACACAAAGGGGTCCTACACTTTCTTCCATACAAAGCTTCATAAGGGGCCATTCCAATGCTCACATGGTAACTATTGTTATAAGAGAACTCAATCAATGGTAGAAGTTCTTTCCAATTCCCCTTACTCTCTAACACACAAGCTCTCAACATATCCTCCATCGTTTGTATCGTTCGCTCAGTCTGACCATCCGTCTGTGGATGATTAGACGTGCTCAAACGCAACTCTGTCCCCATAGCTTGTTGAAAAACTTTCCAAAACCTTGAAGTAAACTTCGGATCTTTATCCGACACAATATTAGAGGGAATACCGTGCAATTTTACAATTTCTGCAATAAACAACCTCGCAAGATGACTTGCCTTGAAAGTAGTCTTCACGGCCAAGAAATGCGCCGACTTTGTCAACCGATCTACTATTACCCAAATCGAATCATAACCACCATGCGTACGGGGTAAACCTACTGCAAAATCCATAGAAATACTATCCCATTTCCAAACTGGGATTTCTAACGGTTGCAATAATCCACCCGGTCTTTGATGTTCAATCTTAACTTGTTGGCATACCGCACATTCCGACACGAAGACCGCAACATCTCTTTTCATACCGGACCACCAATAGTCCTTCTTTAAATCTTGATACATCTTTAAAGAACCCGGATGTATATTAAAAGCACCTTTATGCGCTTCTTCCAAAATCTTCCTTTTCAAAGTCGCATCGTTCGGAACGCAAATTCTTTGGTTAAACATAATCGTTCCATCCCTAGCGCGCACAAAACCCGGTTAACTTAGCATCTCTTGCAAATTCTCATCCAATAATTGTCCTTGTTGAATTTCAACTCTTAACGTAGAATTGACATTCAAATTCCCCATATTCACTCCATTAGGAGTCCACACAAAATGAAGATTCAAATCTCTAAACTTTTCCAGCAACGAATATTCTAACATCATCAATTCAGCCTTTCTCAAAGCTCTTCTACTCAAGGCATCGGCCACTTTATTCGCTTTACCCGGATGGTATTTTAGCTCTAGATCATAATCCTTTAAATATTCCATCCACCTCCTTTGACGCATATTCAACTCTTTTTGGTCAAAGAGGTACTTTAAACTCTTGCGATCACTAAACATTTCAAAATGTACTCCATATAAATAGTGACGCCATACTTTCAAAGTAAACACCACCGGCGCTAATTCCAAATCGTGGGTTGGGTATTTCTTCTCGTGAATTTTCAATTGTCGAGAAGCATAAGCCACCACGTGACTTTCTTGCATTAACACGCCTCATAATCCCATCTTAGACGCATCACAAAATACCTCATACGACTTGCTAGGATCGGGAATAATCAGAACGGGAGCCGTAGTCAATCTTTCTTACAAACTCATAAAACTTTGTTCACACGCCGAATCCCACTCAAAGGGGCAATCCTTCCGAGTAAGCTTAGTCATTGGTAATGCTAATTGCGAAAAGCCTTTGATAAACCTTTGTAGTAGCCTGCTAGACCCAAGAAACTCCTAATTTCCGATACATTCTTCAGTCTCTCCCAATTAATCACAGATTCAACCTTTGACGGATCCACAGCTACACCACCCTGTGATATAACGTGACCAAGAAAACTAACTTCGGACATCCAGAACTCGCACTTGCTTAACTTGGCAAAAAGTTGCTTCTCTTGTAAGATCGATAAGACGATTCTCAAATGTCCTTCGTGCTCTTGCGGAGTACGGGAATAGATAATAATGTCATCAATAAAGATCACAACAAATTGATCCAAGTAAGCTTGAAATAACCGATTCATAAAATCCATAAAAACAGCTGGAGCATTAGTCACACCGAAAGGCATCACTAAGAATTCGTAATGACCATAACGGGTCCTAAATGCAGTCTTAGGTACATCGGAACTCTTCACTCAGATTTGGTGATAACCCGACCTCAAATCAATCTTCGAGAACACACAGGCTCCTTTCAATTGATCTAATAGGTCATCTATCCTTGGCAAGGGATACTTGTTCTTAATGGTGACTTTATTCAGCTGACGATAGTCAATACACAATCGCATCCCGCCGTCTTTCTTCTTTACTAACAAAACCAAGGCTCCCCACGGTGAGACACTAGGTCTAACAAAATGCTTAACCATAAGCTCTTCCAATTGTTCCTTCAGTTCTCTCAATTCAAGCGGTGCCATCCGGTACGGAGAAACGGATACAGGAGCCGTTCCCGGTACCAGGTCAATAGAAAATTCCACTTTCCTCTCCGGAGGAAGAGAAGTGACATCTTCGGGGAAAACTTCAGGAAACTCACAAACTACTGGAATATCCATAACTTGAAGGTCACTACTCCCTTCCTTAGTGAGAACCAAAAGAATAGATTTCTCTTCTTCGAACAAGAAATTTATCATTCCAACCGTACCTTCTAGAATAGTTGTTAAGACATCTTTCGGGATAGCATCAATAGATGGAATGATGATGAGCTTTTCTTCACACCCAATAAACACCGAATTAGCAGAAAGCCAATCCATTCCCAAAACGACATCAACTTTCTTAAGCGGTAGACAAATAAGATCAATCTAAAAAACTCTACCGTCCACAGACAAAACACAGTTTTCACACATTAATGGTGTCTCAACTATTTCATCCATGGCGGTAATGACCACCATAGGAGAAGACAAAGGAACGGACCGCAACCCAAGTCGCTTCATACATTGCATCGATACAAAAGAGTGTGTAGCTCTGCAATCAAATAGAACAAAACAAGGAAATCCGTTAACGAAGCACGTACCAGCAATTAAGGAATTGTCACTCTTCTTCTTCCTCGCATCTAAGGGTATAAACCCTTCCTTGTGTCTGAGTCCTATTCTGGGGACAATCTCTTTTCAGATGACCCATCTTCTGACATTGGAAACACTTTACCCCTTCAAGACTACACCTTCCAGAATGATTCTTGCCACAAGTGCGACACACAGGAGGTGTACTCGTCCTTGAATCTTGAACTTGTTTCCCTTTGAAGGATTGTTGCCTAGGTCTGAATTATTGGTTGGATCTTCCGCGATCCCCTTGATTCACTCTACTCGCAACACCTTCAGCTTGGACTTTCTTCAAACTATGCTCGGCCACATAGCATTGCCTTAAAACTTTAGCATATGTAGTGAACTCTCTCTGAGATACACTATGAGATATTTCAGCTTTTAGTCCAAACAGAAACTGGTCTATTTTCCACCTTTCATCAGGAGCATACATAGCCTGCCTAGAATAAGCAGCCATGTCCTCAAACTTCTCAGCATAATTGGCCACAGTCATACTACCTTGTCTTAATTATTGAAATTAAAATTCTTTTTGAGTCCTCAATGAGCTAGGAAAATACTTCTCCATGAAAATAAATTTGAACTACTCCCAAACCTTAGGCACTTCCTGAATAGCCATTAAAGCCGAAGCGCTCTCCCACCACCTCATAGCGGGACCCTTCAGTGAATGAGAAGCGAAAAACACCTTGTTCTCTTCGCTGCATTGGACTATCAAGAAAATCCTCTCCATACCAGAAATCCATTTGTGAGCCTTCACGGGATCTAATCCACCATGAAATTCTGGGGGATTCATGCGGATAAAATCCCGGAATTTCCCACCTTTAGCTTCTAGAGCAACTACCGTAGGATGCAAACCTCCATTCATTTGTTGCACCATTTGCTGCATGAATAGATTCTGTTGCTGCTGCATCTATTGCATAAACTGATACAAAGGAGCATTACCGTCGCCACCCGGCAGACTCGTCCCTTCAGGAGCGGTGCGGGGTCTACCACGAGTGTTTCTACGTCCTTTAGCCATGTTCCTAAAGGTCATATAAATAGGATTAAGTTAATCAGGCTCAATGCTATAAATATAACACTTAAGACCAATGGCGACACAACGTATATGAAACGGAAAGAAATACTTATACTATTTCATGGCTAGGTCGAGGATACGACCTGCTCTGATACCAACTGTAACACCCATATATAAAACTCATACATCAAAGAATAAATATTATATATAGATCCAAGTGTTTGGTACTAAAACACATAAGCTCCTAGTTAACACATTGTATACAATTAAATGCCCTAAAGTACAAAGTACAAAAATCTAAGGCATATTATACACAAGATGCTCAAATGATAAAAACTAAGAACTAGATCAACAATGATCTCAAAATAAACTCCGCTACGGAAGCTAGCCATCAACAAACAAGGAAAAGATCACACGACCTTATCCTTACCCTTCTCGAAACCTGAAGCACCTGAAATACATCAACAACGTGGGGTGAGATACATCAAATCTCAGTGAGTTCCCTATCTTATGGGTTCTCTCGGATTATCAAGGTTCTAATAATCCTAACTCAAGTCTGGGGAAAAAGACCCTTGAGTTCACACTTTATAATTCTCACACTATATGGAAACATGACATGAGTTCATTAACTCACAACATCACTAATCGATAACCATACCAAGACATCTCGTCTTCCCGTCTGCTTCTACGTCTAGAAGGTGACCCGAGTCATAGATCCTTGTAGTTACTTGGCATACGAATTGGATTCGGGATCATCAGCCTGTTAACCGTGAACCGTCACATCTCATGGCCTGTTAACCATCACAAGTCTCTACCCATAGCATAGGTTCCAATCGTACTACACGTAGGGAATCAAACCTACCAAGTAATTGTGTACCCGTTTCAGAGGAGCTCGAGACCCATGAAACTACACTCAAATATACCGGTTACGATTACATGATCACACACAACAAAATTACGATTGTATTCGACAATCACAAGACTACACCGCCTTAAGGACTCTCTTGTCTTTTCACAACCATAAAGGTTAACCACATGTTCCATACTAGTGTTCACTCTCAACTAGGCCAATACTCGGCAAGGATGTATCTTCCAACAACACGTGCCCGAGCATCGCCATCTAGAGTTGTCTACAATTCCTAGTCCCTTACTAGATTCTTCTATAGTTCAAGTTTGAGGTTTCCTCACTCTTCCTATATCATTTTCATATTTGCATGCATATTCACTTACAATCATATTAAACAATAATAGGATAGGCAAGACATGTCATAATTGCATAGTAGAATAATATATAACAATTAAAACATAAATATATCACTTTTGGAACTTTCTCGATTATTTAATCGGTCGGTAAAATCGACACATTTCATCTCCATTGCATAGAATATTTCCTCGGCTTTACATCGATATAAAGAATGATCGATTCCGATAAACGAGTCGAAAGTTATGAATTCTCTCGCTTAAGGAATAAAATCCCAAGTCCCAGGTCGCGCTAAGCGCACCCTCTTGCCCGCTGAGCGTGCAATCTTCTGCCTGCAGGGGTTGCAGGAATTCAAAACCGCGCTGAGCGGCCTCCTGCGCGCTAAGCGCGCTCTGCGAAACTCAGAAAAAAACCCTGGTATAACAGAAATTTCCCACACCTCTAAACCTCCTCCAAACCACAATCAACCACCAAAAGAGGTACAATAACATAGTGGAGCATGATTTGAACAACAACATTCTTAAAACCTACATTTTTCTCAAGAACACAACATTTCACAAACCCTATAATTTCCCAATCAATCCAAAGTAATCAAAACATCAAAACAAGCATCAATATATGTTTCTACAAGCATATTGATAATTCCTTTCAATTTATATCGAATTCTAACCGTTAAAACATCGATTTCCATTAATTTGACCTAAACCAAACAATTCCAAAACTTCTAAAAATTGGTACTAACTAGAACCCACCTTGGATAGATGATGAAAATGATGAAGATGAGATGATTGGGCAAGGATTGGATGAATGGATGATGATTTGCTCTTGGTTTTCTTCAAATTTCCTCTTCTCCACTTTTCTCTCCTTCCTTTCCTTTCTTTCCTTCTTTCTTCTTTCTCTCCCTTTCTTACTAACTTTTTCTTTTGTTTGGAAAATGGGAGGAAAAGGAATTATGTAGTAAACTAGTATTAGAAATAATACTACTAAATGTCCAAAAAGTCTCTTAAGTCCAAATAAACAAAATACCTCAGAGTCAGATAATATTAATTGGATTTATTCTAAGTTCCACAGTTACTCTATTTATTTTGTCAAATAATTCCTTAGAGTACACTGGGCTTAGTCGATCACAATATAATATTATCCGGAGGAATAAAAATACGGGGTATTACATACCTTCTGCCAAGATATTATTGAAAAATGTGTCAACTATCAAAATTTACTGGGGAATCTGCTGGCGAGATTAACCAGAGAATATACTGCCGAGATTCTGAAAAGGAACAACTATCTGTCAAAGTTTAAAGAAGCATCAAAGTTAACCAGAAAATCTACTGCCGAGATTCTGGAAAGAAAAAACTATTTATCGAAGTTTAAAGAAGCATCAAAGTTAACCCGAAAATCTACTACCGAGATCATGGAAAGAAACAACTATTTGTCAAAGTTTAAAGAAGCATCAAAGTTAACAAGAAAATCTACTGCTGAGATCCTGGAAAGAAAGAAACATCTTCAATTAAAGTCTGCTGGAGATCTACTATCGAGATTAACTAGAGAATCTACAAACGAAACACCTTCTGCCGAGGTCTACTATGGAATTCCTACTGCCGAGGATTAATTGAGAACACACCTGCTGTCGAGGTTTTGCTGGAAAATTTTATGCCGAGATTTAACTAAGGATTCTACTGCCGAGATCCTAAAAAGAAAATACCCTATGTCGAGGTCAACTGGAAATCTTCTGCCGAGACTTTCCAGGAGATGAAAGGAAACACCTTCTACCAAAGTTTGCTGTAATTTTTTGAAATTATCCGAGAAATCTACTGTTGATATTCTTGGAAAGAAAATACCGTTTTTCGAGGTTTGTTGAATGAAAGTAACTACTGATCATAGGGTAACTGACCAAAAGGAAAGGTGTATTACCTACTATCAAACGTATGATAGCCTAAGCAAAGGTAACAAACTTGAAAGGATAGATGACCTAATACCAAACATATGGTAGCCTAAGCAAAGGTATCTGACTAAAAGGAATAAGTATTACCTACTATCAAACATATGATAGCCTAAGCAAAGGTAATAAATTCGAGATAAAAAAATCACCTACTACCAAACATATGGCAGCCTAAGAAAATGTAATAAATTCGAGAGAAAAAGATCACCTACTACCAAACATATGGCAACCTAAGCAAAGGCGTCTGATCAAAAGGCAAGCTTTCGTGATCAAAATATGATTCAGCTTCTTCTTTAACTAATTCCATTTAGAAAAAGGTAAATAAACCTCCCTAACGCTTCGAGGTTGTATGCAACGAGCAAGTCTCAGTTTCTTCTTTAATCAAGTCTTCCACTTGAAAATGGTAAAAATAAACCTCCCCTTGCCTCGGGTCATAAGCCACAGACTGGTCTCAGTTTCTTCTTTTACTTGAAAAGGGTAAAAATAAACCTCCCCTCGCCCCGGGTCATAAGCCACGGTCTGGTCTCAGTTTCTTCATTACTTGAAAAGGGTAAAAATAAACCTCCCCCCGATTCGGGTCATAAGCTATAGACTGGTCTCAGTTTCTTCTTTTACTTGAAAAGGGTAAAAATAAACCTCCTATCGTCTCGGGTCATAAGCCACAGATTGGTCTCAGTTTCTTCTTTAATCAAGTCTTCCACTTGAAAAGGGTAAAATAAATTTTCCAACGCTTCGAGGTTGTATGCCACGAGCAAGGTCCTGAATAAATGCTTCGAGGTTGTATGCCACGAGCAGGTCTCATTTTCTTCTTTAATCAAGTCTTTCACCTGAAAAGGGTAAAAATAAACCTCCCCTCGCCTCGGGTCATAAGCCACGGACTGGTCTCAGTTTCTTCTTTTACTTGAAAAGGGTAAAAATAAACCTCCCCTAACCTCGGGTCATAAGCCACAAACTGGTCTCAGTTTCTTCTTTTACTTGAAAAGGGTAAAAATAAACCCCCTCGCCTCGGGTCATAAGCCACAGACTGGTCTCAATTTTTTCTTTTACTTGAAAAGGGTAAAAATAAACCTCCCCTCGTCTCGGGTCATAAGCCACAGACTGGTCTCAGTTTCTTCTTTAATCAAGTCTTCCACTTGAAAAGGGTAAAATAAATTTTCCAACACTTCGAGGTTGTATGCCACGAGCAAGGTCTTGAAATAAACGCTGCGAGGTTGTATGCCACGAGCAAGGTCTTGAAATAAACGCTCCGAGGTTGTATGCTACGAGAAAATCTTGAAATAAACACTTCGAGGTTGTATGCCATGAGAAAATCTTGAAATAAACGCTTCGAGGTTGTATGCCACGAGCAAGTCTCAGTTTCTTCCTGGAAAGGCGAATACTTGTGGGAAAGTATCTTCACAGGGGATTGGAATTTCACTGGAGATTTATGACTTCAGTGGGGATCCATAACTATACTGGGGATTAGGAAACTTCACCGGGGATCTTCAAAAGAGATGCAGGCCAGTTGACTTATAAAATGAGTCTTCTCAAATAAAGAGAAAGATCAACTGTAAGAATCTTCACCAAACTTCTCAGGGAGATGCCATTTGATGGAATTAAATTTGACAATGAGCTCACTGTGGAGCATTGTTGCTGCAATTTGAAATTGCATTGGAGCAAATAAAATCCTTGTACCGGGAGATCTCAAATAAGAGAAATACTCATAAATTCTTCAACAACCTTCTCTGACGGACTTCCGGAGAGATGCCATTTGATGGAAGAAAAGCTGATAATTTTGATAACTTGTCGGGGATAGACAAACTGTCTTGAGCAGAGACTCCTGTTTTCCATCCAGATAGAAAATTTGAGAACAAAACAAGTTGCTCAAATAAAGAGGCTTCCACTTATTGTCTAGATATAAATTCCAAAGAAATGCTACAACACTGCTGGAGATTAGGATCTTGTCTTCAATGGTGATCTTTAAATAGATTCTTCCTGGGGAAGACAAAGTGAAAAATAAATGCACACTCAAACTAGGTTTAACAGCCTAGGGATTCAAAAGTCATAACTTGCCAGGGACCAAAGTTCAATCCAGGAAATAACTGAAGAGAAACGGTCAAGCAAGACTCTGCCCATTGAGGAATGAACTCAACTGGGGATTTATCTTATCCAAAAGATGGAAAAAAGAGCTAGAACAAAAATCTTCCACTAGGATTAAACTCAATGGGGAATTAGAAATTATGTGCATTTTCTGATTAAAGTTGACGACTCTACTGGGGAGAGAAGACAAGCTAAGTCACCTGGGGATAAACGCAGCCAAAGTGAATGAACCAAATAAACGTCACAAGATTGTAAAATGCACATATGCCATGTATATTTGTATGAATGAATGTATGTCATGTTATGCTTATGCTGACAAAATAAACAAGGAGAAGTAAATTAGAGATGAAATAAACATCTCGACTCGGATACTCGGCCAATTTCCACAAGATAGAAGCATCATGGAGGATGAATGGGAAGCCACATATGGAACCATGTCTCGCTTCAAGGTTTCAAATTTCTCAAGGGAGAGGAAAGTACTTCACTTGGGGACATAACATCACGACTTCACTTAAGGGATATAATCATCATGACTTAGCCTCTTGAGGAAGAGAAAGATCCACCATGGAAAAATCACCCATAATTGGAGAGAGATTTCATAGGGGATAAAATAAATATCCACTACGAATTGAAGTATTCTGAATGAAAGTTGTAACTAGAGATGCCAGAGCTGAGGCCTCACGGGGGATGAAATAAATATCCAATTTAATGGGGAGGCTCGGATCAACGTTGTAAATGGATAAGTCTGAGTTGAGACTTCATGGGGAATGAAATAAACATTCACATCGCTGGGGAAGATTGAAGCCGATCGGAACCAACTAGAGAAGTCTTGTATTACACATACCATAACTGCTTGAGGTAGAGACTTACCATGGAATTGCCATGACCACATGAGGTAGAGACTTACTGAGGACATGTGCAAAGGATGCTATGAGAACAAAAACACACTTGTTTAGGATAACACTTAGTTCTGCAATGATGAACTACGTGGTGGTCACCACAAATGAACAACAATTATTATGAATGTATCAAAATAAACTCCGATTCTCAAATGCCCCAGATCACATGGTTTATGAGAAGAAATCATCTCAAGAGGATTTTATAGAAAACTTGGAATCCAAAATTCCCTAGTGTCTTCAAACTCTTGGAATGATTTATCAAATCTCGACGTAATTGCCCCAGATCGATTGTATTTTGTATAATCGAGTATTCAAACCTGCCTTTTAGGGGTGGTCAGTCTGTGAAAGCAACAATTGGGAAACAACCTGCCCCTGTTTAGCAGAGTATTCAGGTAACATGCCCCTGGATATGATCATCCTTTTGGAATGATTTTCCATTTTCAACAAAGTTTCAAGTCTCAAAAGATTGAACTCATCAGTCATGTTCATATGTATCCTTCTTAATATCAAGCAATGCTGGCAAGCAAAAAACTGTTTATTTTGAGAATGATAATGCAAAACACGTGTTAGTCTTGAAGTTTTTATTGAAAAGATACCACAATAACTTATGACCAAATCACTGGTTAGGATATGACATTAATAATTTTTTTACAAAGCCAACACAAATTTGAGCATAGCTCATAAGAGTCATGAAATGTTATCTCAATGAGTATGCTTTTGAAATAAACCATGCTTCAATTAGATCTTTTGAAGGTTATAACGTGGCTTATTTCACGGTTTATTAAACAAAGGATATAAGGCTAAAAGTTTATTTGTACCCATCCCTTCTTCGTGATGTTCTCCAATCCTATATTCAGTTAATTCGACGCGAACACTCATCTCTCAATAGGAGTTTTGATATGGTTGAGAAACCACTAAGGCTTTAGACATGGCAGTCACTTACCTTCTTGCTTCTGCGGTTTGATCACACGACGTTGTTCTTTACTGAGATTTTTTCTTTGTAATCCTTTGTTTTCGCTTTTCGCTTTTTTTTTTGTTTTCCCTAACTTTTGCCTGGACTGAGTCTTTTGGTTTTGACCTTGAAGTCCAGCGGGATGCCCCAATTTTGCCTAAATCTCCTTCATAGGATTTGACTTAGCGGGCTTTTTCTTTTTTTCATTTTTGATTTATGAACAAATCGTGTGACTTTAGGTCGCTTTAACTTGTTGAAAGGATTGTGACTGCTCATTCCTTAGCTAGTTTAGGGGTAATCATTATGAATTTGACTCCTAGCCTCCTAATGTGTGAGGGATAGGAATGATGTCCTCGGATGTTCACTCCCTTTTTTTTCAAAGTCTGGGTGCTCGATCAGCTTAACTAAAAACTACCCCGCCCCAGTTTAAAATTGAAGGTTTTTTTGTACAAAAGGAAACTCCTACTTCAAGGCTCAAAGGGGTTAACGAGGGTCTATCTCCCTTATATCTCCAGTGTTTGGGGATTTGAAACAATGCCTTACATCATCAGCAAGGTTTTATTCAAAAGTATACAACCAAATTTTTTTTTGTTTTTACTTCATCATCCTCCCTCCAATTCTCTGCCCTAGGCAAGAGATCGGGTAGGATTGACATTATAAATCAGAAAAAGCATTTTATGATAAATGGATTACTTTAAGACAAACATACTCATTGCATTAATCATTCAAAACAAACAAGTTTTTACATGTAAAAACAAATGCGTTAACAAAAAAGGAGGATTACATATGAAAAAAGCAGTAAATGAGCTAAACAATCGAAAATACATAGGCCTAAGGGACAGTCTTCAAACTCCAATGCATCAATCAACCATGTGCACAGAGGAACTTGCTCCACGCTCTAGCAACAAAGTGACTTGGACCTTGGGATCATCCATTTTGAAGGACAGAATGCCCTCTTGGACCAGCTTTTGTACTTCTTTCTTGAGAACAAAACAATCTTCAATCTTGTGTCTGGGTGCACCTTGATGGAATGCACAGAAGGAATCCACCTTGAAATAACTCATATGAATCATCGGTATAGCAGGTGGTGCTTTTGTCTTAGCCAAACTTTTATGTACTAAGACATGATACAACTTAGCATAAGACACCAGAATATATTCAAACTCATCCCTCTGATTAGGCTGCTGATAAGTGGAAGAAAGAGGGTTAGGCTGACGTTGAGAAATAACCAGATCTTTAACCAAAGTAATCAGACACTTTTTACTAATATTCAAGTTAGCAACCTCTTCGCAAAATTCATGGTTCTCTTGTTCCTGATTGTCCACCAAAGTTTTCATCATAGTGGAAAATCTTCCCATATGGTCTCTCAAATTGGTAACCTCCTCGCGGAGTGCACAATTTTCCTGCTCTAATTGATCCATTCTTCTTGGATGGTCGGCTCAGCTTGTTTATTAGCAGAGAACAGGCAGGGGTAAGGGTCTGAATGCAAAAAATGTAATGCTATATAATGCATGCAAATGCAAAATGAATTTTCAAGGAACTCAACAGTTATGTTACAAACATCATAAAATGGATAACAATTTTTTATAACTGAAAAATTACTCATTTCATTGATAAACTTTGAAGGATTATAAAATAGAGTACAACTTTCAAAATCCACGGTAAAACTTATGATGTTTTCAAGATAACTCTAAGTTCCTGGAAAAAGTTAGAAAAATGGTGCATGAATGTATGGATGGATGAATTCACAAACACACATATACACATATTCACATATACATAAACAATATGGGTTTAGGGATTGAGATCACGAGCATGGAGCCATGGTCTAACCATCCCAAGGGTATGTACTATGGATTTTATGTACCTGCAAGACAAGGTTCTAACAAGCTCTCAAAGTCATTGATCTATCTTTCAGATATTATTAACACACCAATTACTCAGAAATTAATAATATTCTCAACAGTATCTCATTTGAGTATAGTATCGCGTGTCAACTATTTCAGGTTTACACCATCATAGCCACTGCACTACATCCTAAAAGGCTAAGTGGGGTAAAGGGTTAACTAAGGTCCTCAGCTTCTCAGGCTCCTAGGTCGAAGATAGCACTGCTTTCACGATTACTCGTTTAACAAATACTACCCTCAAGAGGGCCTTCACTGAGTGGGGATTCTCAAGTCAACTTATTCGGGATTACTCCCTAAAAGTCAACTTGACTATACCACCCTCCTAAACATAAGAGCTCTCAAGTCCGGGTTAGGACTTATCTCACCACAATGTGATCACCCTGAAAAACAGAAAACCCAAGCAACACGAGCAAACAAATAATAATAACACAAATAATAACAAGATAGGTGTAACCCTCTTGGGAAGTTCTCCCTAGTGAAGTTGCCATTTTTTTCACGGTGAGAATCGAAGACTATAGCTATTGAGTTAGCTAGGCTTCACAAATCTTAATATATCACCACCGATCATTAATTTATCCAAAGGAAGGGGAAAAGAAAGAATAACCCATAAAAATGCAATGCAAAACAAAGCAATAAAGAGAATCTAAGGTTCTGGGTTGGTTATACTAAGGGAAGGTATTAGCACCCTAAGTATCTATAGTGCTCTATGGAAACCTTGTGAAATATTTGTGTTATTGTTAAGTTGTTTGCTAAAGGTGAAAAGATGGGTCAAGTGAAAAGAAAATGGATAAAAGAAAAAGGTAGAAAATAAAAGGTAGAAAAAAGAAAAAGGTAGCTCGCTAGCATTTCGCAATCCTACGCCTACGTATCCTATATAGGAAGTCAGAGCAATCGTAGTTCGGCTAACTACGGGTAAAAGCAATGTTTGTTGGTAGATTTTAGGAGACGAGACAAGTTGTCATCTTAAGGAGAATACTCAACTAAATCATCGCAAACATCTGGAAGAAGGATCTTTGCTTGACATTGAGAGAAGGGCTCCAACTCGAGTATAGGATCAACGAGTATGCCACATACCTCTCTCAAGTGGAAAAGAATCAACATCTTTCTCAACAATGTCATGGGGTAGGAGAATTACATCTCAACTAAGGATGACTAATGTCTAATCTTTCTCGAGAAAAGGGAACCTAATTGTAGGTTATCTAAAACTGAAATTCCTAAGGGTAACTACCCTAAGAGGGTCACAATCTAAAGGTAATTAGTCTAAAGTCAATGATCTAAGTATATACAACCTAAGGTAATCAACCTAAAAAGAAATAAGGATCATACAATGGGTGAAAAATGAAAATAATACAAAATGCAATGCACATGATTATAAAGTCAACCAAAAACCTTTCCCTGGGATTTAAACACAGGCAATCATAAAGATTCGAGAGCCACAAATGAATATCAAACAAAGTAGGCATCATGACAGTAATGTCCAAATAGCACAAAGCAACAACAGATAAAATCCTCAAATACACATACACGGCCAAACATCGGGTAGAATCAGATTAATCATGGAAAAAACATCAGAAATTAATCAGAGAGAACATGCCCAAAACATGGAAACAGACAAGTCATGATAGAATCGGGAAACAAGAGAATTATTAATCAATTTAAATATTAGTATTTAATAAGATTAATTAATAATTTAATTAATCAATATTAAATAAAAATATTTAAAAGATTAATAATTGTAACATATCTTTTGGTTTTTTCAATATATTAAAAAAAATTAAAACAAAATTTTACATTTTTTTTCAAATATTCAGCAAATAAATAATTAAACTAGAAAAAAAATGAAAATATAAGAAAAATATTAAAATATGTTTTGGTATTTTTGATATTATGGATTAAAACTAAAAATATTTAAAAACAAATAATCACAAAAACATAAAAGCTGGATTTTATAAAACTTGAGTTATCAAAAACAAACAAAGAAATCACATTATACTAACACATAAAAATACTGTATACACAAAATTATCATTTTGCACACATCATGAAGGTATGAAATGTACACAAGAAGGGGGAGTTGAATTGTGTTTCGCACTTTCTTATTATTTAACTTCTGATCAGAGTTTCAGAATCAGAACTGATGTTCAGATTCTGAGTTAATTCAGTTGGCAGCGGATACAACAGAAGTAAATAAAATAACAGCAGAAGACACAAAAGATTTATACTAGTTCCTCCCCTAACTGAGAGTAGTCCAGTCCCCTTGCCTCACATGAGCTTTTCATTATAACCACTTCATGATTACAATCACTTATGCTTCTACATAAGACTTTTACAACTGCTCGGACCAACTGTCTGAGACTTCCCTTGGTTAAAGCGCATGTCTAAGACTTACCCTTTGCTCACACTATCAGACTAAGTCGCCTGCTCATATGCCCTCTGGTTGAGACTTCCCTTTACTTAGAGCTCATGTCTAAGACTTCCCTTTGATCACACCATCAGACTGAGCCACCTGCTCATCTGCCTACTGGTTGAGACTTTCCTTTGCTCACACCATCAGACTGAGCCACCTACTCACCTGTCTTTTGGATGAGACTTAATTTTGCGTAGAGCACATGTCTAAGACTTTACTTTTGCTCAATCAGACTTGCTGAATAAGACTTTCACAACTCAAGCACTTAAGCAGTGAGACTTACGGGGCTTAAGCATCTTGGCTCAAGACTTGTTTACTTGAATCCCAATGAGACAAATCTTTTTGCTCTAGCAAATAGCAAAAGACTTAATCTAAACTACTAAAGGCTCAACAGAATAGAGAACAAGGTGTACATGATGCAAGCATCAGAGGTACGGGAGATCACCATAACAAAGACCTAAAGCCCTTAAGATATCTAAATATATACATGGGTAAGAAATCTTAAGGCTTTTACAATTACAACCTACAACATAAAATATGCCTATTACATAGAGTTGATAATTGCTTGATCTTGCTACTCCTTCAACAGAAGAATCCTTGTTGAAAATCCAGGCTTGAATCTTCAGCCATATATATAGCATTTCCAGAAACTAGTAGTTAAGAAGGTGACTTGATCAAGTGTCTTTGCTTTTGCTCCATAGTATAAGAGACGTTGAAGATGGATGCACAACATATTTATGAATCCTTTGTGTAACATATTTAACCTTTGAGTCTTCAAGAGGTTCTGTACTAATAGAGTCGTTGGGAGCAGACATCCATAGAATGTACCAGCTTTTCTTGAGCCTTACAATCCTGTAGACTCGAGCTGACAGGATGATAAGACAATACAACATGTTTTCAGTAGTACGGATAGTCCACAACTTTATCACTAACTCTAAATGGTACCAGAAGCTGATATACAATTACTAAGTGTAGAAAATCGTCTGAATGTTGAGGCCTTCAGTTCAGAGTCTGCGTCAAGCCACACTAGAAATTGTTCTTCAGACTCTGCCACCAGAAGCTAGCAATGAAGCAACTCCTAGTGTATCTTAGATAAATAAATTCTGATTATTTATGTACAAGAACAAGAACCTGCATAAATAAAACACACATCAAATAAACCATTGTTCTTTTAATACTTTTGTTATCGTCAAAACTAAAAGAGAAAATATCAAGAATAAATCTTGATCTAACAATCTCCCCTTTTTGATGATGACAAACACAAGTATTTAAAGGACAATGTTGGGCATTTAATTTTATCTGCAACAACAGAGTATGAGGTTTGTAAGCTCCCCCTGAGTCTGATAGTTCACAACTGAGCTTGTTCTAGCATTAAGAACTATTTCTCAAGAAAAAGAAACTAGTTTTCTTAACATCATCAGGGTCTGAGGTTTGTAAGCTCCCCCTGAGTCAAACAGTTCCAAAGTTGAGTTTTGTAAGCTCCCCCTTAGTTCCATAGTTAAGAACACCAAAATGACTGCATTTTAACTCCTTTTGGCAACACCAGAATATGAGGTTTGTAAGCTCCTTCTGGGTGTTATAGGCTAAGTCTGAGGTTTGTAAGCTCATACTCAGACCTATGTACAAGAAAATCAAAATGAACCCTGGGCAAGTAATAGAAAAATAAATGACCAATATGTATTCAATGGGTTCAGTTTCCACTTAAATACTTACTATTAATTCTCCCCCTTTTGTCACATCAAAAAGAATAAAAAGAAAAGAAGGAAAGAGAGACAAAATATCACCAATAAATGTAACTCATATCATCATTACAAGATCAGTTTCCAAGAAGGAAGAGCAATCAAGTAATAAGAGTCATTAAGGTTTGTAAAGTGCATGCATTGAAGTCTTAGTGGTTGTTAATGTTCCAAGAATTAAACAAGGATTAATTTTAGATGCTTGGTATCCACATAAGTCATTATAAAAACATCCCAATCCTAAGTCATTTTCATCAATCACCAACTTAAGGATATGGCATCAGCAACTGAGAGTCATAATGCATCTGTCGTAACAGAAGCAATCGAGAGCTCTACAAGTTTGGCTAACCAATCCCCTCAGAGGTGAGTTACTTCTGAGTCCTCTACAATTGTACATGTGCTCTCAACACAAGTTGCTTCTAAAGAAGCTACATCAGCAGCACCTGAACGACCTTCAGAAGGTGGTTCAGTAGTATCTGCCTTGAGGCCTTAGAGAAGAAGCATGAAGAGATCAAGGAAGAAGAAAAAGAGGGTCAACAAGTCATTCTACCACCCTCTTCCAGATATATAAGAGGAAGAATTGATTGATTCAGAGGATGAGGAGGTGGACTATAACATCAGTGGACGCCACTGGGCACGTGATGCAATGGCTGGGGATGAATTCTAGACATCATCTTGTACCCCGTTTTTGTTGTTAAAAAGTTGTAATCCTCATTTAATTAATGAAATGTTTATTTCAGATCAATACTTCTTTATCACGCATTTACATTCCAGAATTTTACTTTAGATTTTCTGAAGGTACACTTAATAAAGTGAAACTGACACAGAAACGACAGTTAGAACAGATCAATCATAAACTCATACTAATTCAGAGAGTCTTAATAGATTAGATTACATTACCAAGAGTCATTATGAAAATGTTGATTTAATCAGTGCTTAAATAATATTAAACTCAAGATAATAAATGTAATACGTCTATAAAAGGACTCAAGTAAGCTTTCTTCCATCATCACTTAATCTTTAAAACACCAAGATGTATAAGCAGAAGCAGATCTGGATTCCAAAGAGAGATTTTAGGAAGGCAGCATTACTTAATGCAGCAACTCAAGCAAATCAAAGCAAGACACCACCTGAAGAACATGCAAGCAAGCAGACAACTTCAGAAGTGCTCTCCTCTTTAGCATCCTTTGTGAAGACACACAGAAGAAAGAAGTCTTTTGGATCCAGACGCAGAAACAAACTGAGGAAGGAGGCTTTAGAGTTTGCTAAGGAAGAATGGAAAGATTTCTTAGACAATCTAGACATGTCAAATGATCCTAGGGAGTTCCTTAGAACACATCCATTAGATTATAAAAATCTAATTGTCTTGTAATAGCTTCCTTTTTTAGTAATAAAATAAGTTGCAAACATTTGAGTTCTTTCATCTATTTCAGATACTCGGTGAACAACACGAGTAAATATTAATCAGTTAAAACAGAACACAAGCATGAACAAACTTCTGAATTTATTAATATGATACTTAATACAAAGATTTCATCAACAATACAAGGCATAACTATGCAGAAATCTAGCATCAGAATTTTTCATAGATAGCTTCAAACTTGTCTCTCCAAATCTTGGAAGAACTAGCCTCAGAACTTATGTTGACCCCTTGTTGAACAAGCATTTCAGAAATAACTCGTCCAAAAGGTATGGAGAAGGTCTTTTCCTTTTTAAAAGAAGAAAGAGACCTCTTTAGATGGTCAAACATAACTTGAGGAAGATCAATCTTTAAATCTAAATTAAGAAGTAGAAGCAGATTATTTCCAATAGGGTCCACTTGATCTAAATCTTGATCCTTTGGCAGTAAGTTTGAATTCAGAATCTGACTCCAAACAACAGCATCAGGAAGAACATTAGAAACCACTGATTTATTAGATTAATCTACAAAGATACGCCAAGTAGCAAGATAGTGTTCCCAAACAAGAGTTCATGGAATTTCTCAAATCTCTTCACAGTTGATCACATTTGCAATCGCTTTAGATATTACTGTAATAGAAACACCAGTTACTCTAGACAGAATAACATACTCAGAATTCAGCTCAACAGTGGAGGAATTAATCCAAAACTCTTTGACAAGACTTAGATAAGTGAAACCACAGAGCATCTCAAAGTAGCCATTCCACCTTTGTTTAGACACAGTCTCCCAGAAGTTGAAACCAATCTTAAGCAACTCATCAAAATCCACAAAATTTTCATTGATGACAACCAGCTAATTGAAAGGAGAATAAACTAAAGAACTCATCTCAGGTTTGGTTTGATCAGCATGCACACAAGAAGAAAAGAAGAAAGAGGAGAAGAAAAAGAAACTGAACATGAATCTCACAAAAATAAGAATCTTGTCAGAAAAGGAGACAATGATGTTTCACAAGACAGGGAATAGTAACAACAAGTACTAAAAGAGAAAACATCATTACCCAAAGGTTATTTATCCAGTAGATATTTCAATTCCACCATATAAGTTTCATCTTTATGAAATATTAAGTATTATAAAAGCTTTAAGAAAACTTTTTACTTAAATTGCTATGTCAGACTGAAAGAATCTTCTTCTTAATCTTAGAAACTGACAACTTTCAGAAGCTATCAACCATCAGAGTCTAGTAAGTCTAGACTAAGATAGAGATATCATCTGTTAGTCACAAGTCTCTAAGATTATATTCAGAATTAGCACTATATCTCAAAACAAGAGTCATGAGTGATAGATGAATATTGAATTATCTTCTTTAGACAGCTAACAAGAAATAGTATCAACACAAAAATGAGAAAGCTATTTTCATAAATGTGATCATCATCTAGCTTGATAAGACATTCAGTATAGACAAACACAACAGAGTTTCCTCTTAAAGATTTATGAAGTTCTCCTTTTTTTAAAGAAAAACTTCTCTAGAGATCTAACAGAAACTTTGCATTTATATCTAAACAAATGTCTTATTGAATCAAAAGATAAGTCAGACAAGAACAAACATACCACACTTTTTTTTTGTCAGACTCGATTCAATATTCAGACTTGACCAATAGAGTCTGAACACAACTTTGAGTGGATTTTGATTCAATGGCTATCTGACCACTGATTCCACTACTCTCACCAAATTCAGTACCACCAGTACTTGAATCTGGGATGTCGGCTCTTCTCCCAATTAATGTTGTAAACAACCTTATGGAAGATGCCTCTGCTTCTTTCCTTGATATCTGTAGCAGATACATTATGATACTCGTATTTCTATAAGACCATACATGTAAGTACAAACAGACTCTTCTGTGCCTTACATCTCAATCTAACAGCAGATCACAAGTCAATCCAGAGTGTAAGTCTAGAATGAGATATGAACATACTCTTGTTCTAAACAATGGCAATGATCTCATTAACTTGGAGTAAATCTTTTGACTTTGAAATCATTGACAAGCACAAAACCAGATGGCGATAGCTATTAGAGATTGACATAAAGTAGATCAGAGTACTGTCTTAGTACAGCTAACAGAGCTCAAAGAGAAGTTGAAGATTTATCATAGGAGTGTCTTTTAAAACAACTTCCATAATGGTCATCAACCAAGAAGCAATGGAATCTCTTAAGATATCACCTTAAAGAACAAACTCCATATAATCAAATATTTTGAAACAAGATAGCTTTAACAACATATATTTCTTTTCAATACTTGATTTTTTATTTCAGAACACATATGCTTCTTTTCATCTGCATCCTGCACTAATATCAATTTCAAACAATTAAGCATTGAACAACATCTGATATTAGGTTCCGGTAGAATTTTCTTCTTGCTTTCAAATTTGGGAAATCAGATGAAATACACATATTTCAGAAGCTCTTGAAGTTAGTCTTCTATCAATAGATATCACAATTCAGTCAGCCAGTATAAAAGTCCTTCTGACAAGAAACCTAAGTTTCTCATCATTAGTCATTCCAAAGAACTTAAGCTAAAGAAGAGAAGATGATTTGTTGAATAGTTTTTATCATCCAACTTCATTTCTTTTCTTTAAATACTGCCAGACAAATCTTCAGAATACAACAGATTTAGGATGTAAACATTAAAAAAATGGTAACTTTAGATTTAAGTCAAGAAACAGTCCTCTCAGAATTTGCTTGAAAAGATTAGATGAAGTGTAACTACTTCAAGCTTCACAAACTGATTCCCACAAATCCAAGCACAATACTTCAAAGATAGTTCAAACATCAGACATATTAATGATGTTGATATACTCAGAAGTGAGATAGTGCATCTACCAGAATGCAACTATCTCTGAAGATATTCAATGTGCATCTTTTGAGTTTGTGAAAGAGATTTTCAAAAAGATCATCTATAACACCATCAACTTCTATAGTAATACCTTTTTCAAGGATATTCTATAGACCTTCAACAATCCTTTATCAAGTCCAATGAGTTAAAAATATGTTTAGCTTTTCCATCATTTAAATTCAATGGAATCACCCATTTGAATATGGTAGGAAAAGTCGTATGATATTTTTCATGTGGCACTTGATTCCTTCTTGAAGAAGAGATATACTTTTCTTATTGGATCAATATTTGTACCACTGTTAAGTGTTAAGCACAAACCATGCTCTGATACCAATTGAAGGCGTGAAAAGTACACAAGAAATGGGGGTTGAACTGTGTTTCGCATTTTCTTATTATTTAGCTTCGGATCAGAGTTTCAGAATCATAACTGATGTTTAGATTCTAATTTAATTCAGTTGGCAGCGGATACAGCAGAAGTAAATAAAATAAGAGCAGAAGACACAAAAGATTTATACAGGTTCCTCCCTTAACTGAGAGTGGTCCAGTCCCCTTGCCTCACAAGAGTTTTTCATTATAACCACTTCATGATTACAATCGCTTATGCTTCTGCCAACTACTCAAACCAAGTGTCTGAGACTTCCCTTGCTTATAGTGCATGTCTAAGACTTACCCTTTGCTCACACCGTTAGACTGAGCCGCCTGCTCATCTGCCCTCTTGTTGAGACTTCCCTTTGCTTAGAGCTCATGTCTAAGACTTCTCTTTGCTCACATCATCTGACTGAGCTGCCTGCTCATCTGCCTTCTGGCTGAAACTTTCCTTTGCTTAGAGTACATGTCTAAGACTTTCCTTTGCTCACACCATCAGAATGATCTGCCTGCTCATCTGTCTTTTGGCTGAGACTTACCTTTGCTTAGAGCACATGTCTAAGACTTTACTTTTGCTCAATCAGACTAGCTGAATAAGACTTTCACAGCTCAAGCACTTAAGCAATGAGACTTACGTGGCTTAAGCATCTTGGCTCAAGACTTGTAGCTTGAATCCCAATGAGATAAGACTTTTTGCTCTAGCACATAGCAAGAGACTTAATCTAAACTACTAAAGGCTCAACAGAATAGAGAACAAGGTGTACATGATGCAAGCATCAGAGGTACGGGTGTTTACCGTGAAAATTGGTAAACAACCGCTGATCTTCCAAATCTAACTTTGGTGACTCACAAGATCGATTAGATTAATCCTAGGACATGTGCTAACAATTGGTTTAAAGTAAATTCTAAAGAACTAAACACTTCGACAGTGTTCATGAAGAAAGGTTTGTTGAAAATATAATTTAAAAGACGTTTAAAAATGTTAAGTTAAAAGGCTGAAAATGTAAAGGAGAGGGTCGAAGGTATACAGTAAAGGTCAAAAGTATGAAAATAAGACAAAGTGCAGAAACATAACTTGCATTAAATAAAGGATAAGTTCTTAATGAAAGATTGAAGTAAATTGCATTGAAAAGATAAATGGTGTTTACATCACGTACATTCTCACAAGACTCTTTTCTCTTCACGCTGATACTTTGAGTAAATTTGGAGTAACTTGTACAAAGTGAACACAACACACCGAATCCTATTGCTAGAACTCCTATTTATAATAATAAAATTAACTGCTGTCAACTGCCTGAAACAATCAACATATGACAAGTGTCGCGCTGCATGCTTCTGTCCCTTGGATGTACGCCACTTGTCTTTTTCAGGAGCGAACAAGAATAACTACTCCCTCCTTTATTTGAATTTGAATTCCTTAGCGTCGGACACCATCAGTAACCTCGGTCAAAGGTGATTTCCAAATTCTTGGAAATATTTCTAAGTCCCAAAAGTATACTTTCCTCTTGTGAGCACCTTCGACTTAAACCTATCATAAAGATCCAGTCGAAAGCTCCTTTAAACATCTTCAAGAGTTTAACGTTCCAATCAACACTTCCAACTTAATGTGGGCGTCACATTTATGAGCTAACAAATTGCCCCCCAAAAATTTCCTTTTCGACAGTACTGGAGAAAATATCATTTTTTGATAGTGTCCTATTCGACGCCATCTTTTGACCCCACATAGGTGTCAACATAACCGATCAACCCACGTCTCAAGAAACTGTTCAATTTCTTTTCAATCACATTTATGACATCATAGCTGATTATGACTATATCTAGAACATCTCCTCGGAAATCACATCAAATACTAAACCATCATAACCTCTCCTAAAGTCCAGGAGATCGTGAGCATGGGTAGTAACTGCCACCACCCCTACTTTTGCTCCTGGGAGGACACGTGTCCCACTAGCTTTTAGCCCCTAATGATGATTAGTGACCTTTTAGTGTTTCCAAATACTTTATAAATAGTTTCTTCAGAAACTATTTTTACTTTTCCAACTCCAAAGTATTCACTACACACTTTCTTCTCTCTAAAAAAAAATTTCAACTCTTCACCTTCGGTAAACCCATTTCTTCAAGTTTTCAACAATGGCATCCTTAAACACTATCACTCAAGACCCGAAGAAAAGCCAGAAGTTCAAAGGGCCAAAGAACATGCCACTACTTCCTCCCTTCGCTACATTGAATGGACCCAAAGTGGTGAAGAATCAGCAGTTCATCCCTGAGCCTCTCAAGGAAAAAAAAAGACATATCTACGAAACTCAGGTATTGATTCCCGTTACCGTTTTTGGGAAACCATTAGATTTATCTGGTCCTTTGTCTTCTTTAGGTACAAATTATGCAGCCATTAGTGATTTCTTTCCTTCATACCGTAAAACCAAACCCTTAGGGCAGAAAGACAAAGCTAGGGTAACATCTGAACCCCATGACAATGTAGCCCTAAAAAACATAGATTTGAAGTACTTGAATGACGAGTCTAGGTTGTTTAGAGAAACCCCATATTTTAATGATGCTGATCTCTATTTGAACTGGTTGACCAAAGTAGAGAAAGTCAAAGCAGAAATTTGGAAGGAAATAGGGATTTATGATCTGATTATGATGTCGAAGACAGGTCCTGCCTACTGTCTGAGTCTGTTAACTTCCTCTTTGTATTTTTGGGATAATACCCGTTATACATTCCATCTCCCTTGTAGGATGGTGACACCCACCCTCTTCGACATCGCTGCTATCACAAGTCTAAAACCACACGGACTAGTTTATGACGCTGACGTAGATGCTCAAGACACCATAGGGTTTTCCACCACCAAGCACACTTACACCCATTTTATGAACCATTACCACAACAAACAAACTGACACAGTCGAAGATCAAGAACACATAGCATTTCTGGCTATGTGGCTTTCTCGTTATGTATTTTGCACCAAATCTTTGCAGGTGGCCAGGAAATACCTAACTCTGGCCAACAAATTGCACCTTAATTGAGGCATTTGCCTAAGTGAAATGATATTGGCTAGTCTGTATGAGTCTTTAAGTGAAGGTGCTGGTTGCCTGAAAGACCAAGAAAGCAATGGGAACCTCCTGCTATCAGGACCCTTTTGGCTGCTCCAGCTTTGGCTTAATGCCACATTTGAAACTAGTCTCCCTAACAAAGGGACTGTCGACGAGAAAGCTACAGAAATCAAGGACAGGTGAGTCGAATGGACCCGACTGGTGAAGATAACCCCTAGTGAAGAAGGGCAGACACTTAGGGCATCCTTCTCTGGCTTCATCAAGATGTCTGCCAAGCGGTATGAATTTACACCAAGAATGGCCCCATTTGCGGAAAGAAAGTATGGTCCTGAATGGTTCACTAGGACCTTCCTTCCTGCATTCAGGAAGCATGAGGCAGAATCGAAGCTTGTTTGGGAGGGCTTTCTAATCCCTTGACTCATAGTTCACCGACTCAACCTTCTAAGGGGCCAAACAACTTTGATGGCCTACCAACCAAATCTTGTCTCTCGACAATTTGGCCTGGTCCAAACTTTGCCCAAGTGTCTGTATGAGAAGAAGGTCCTTGTGATCCTTCCCCACACCATCTATGACTCCCTAGAGAGTTCGACTCACCTGGCTCGACATGCTCACAAATCACTCCTCACTCCTGTCTACTTCGAGCCTTCTCACCTCTGCACTCAAGATTTCTATGACTGGTGGTCGAAACATTACAATGAAGAATTCCTTGATGTTTCTAGCTTCTCCCAGTTAATTGACCAAGCTTTTGTTGATGTGTAGGAGAAAATCAAGAAAGGTAAGTCTACCCACATCAAAGAAATCCAAGCTTTCCAGAAATACTTTGAAACTGTTTATCGACTAGATGACATTAGTCGAACCGTCCGCAACGCCGCAGTCACACTGAAGGAAATTTTTTTAAAGAAAATAGAGAGTTTGAAAATCCCTTCATACGTTCCTCCTGAGAAACGCTATGCAGTGGCTTTCAAACTATTTCCTCCAAAGACTCCTCGACTGCCATCTGCTAATTTTGGAGTGGCTCTTGCCCCTATATTTCCAGATTGGTTCATCTGTGGGGATTCTATAAAGATCCTTTATCAGCAGTCAAAACCCAAGGCTCACCGGGTGGTTCCGACTAAGCATACGCTAGACAGTTTAAAAGGACATTCATATCGATATCGAAGATGTTCGCATCGAATCCAAAATACATGAAGGTTTGGATTCTTCGATTTTATGTTCTTTCATTTGAACTTTATCATTACTAACTTGTGGTAACTTTGTTTGTTTTGCAGCTACACCCAAGAAAATTATACCTCAGCAGCTGGTCGAAGCAAAGGGTGAAGGCAACAAGGTCCGTCACGCCCCTTTTCTTTCGTTGATTAGTCTTTCTTTCCCCTAATGTTTCTCACTATTTCAGGCTTCCCGCAAACTACCTCCGACACCTCAGAGGAAGTCGAAAAGGGGAACTTCCCAAATTATCATTGACTCAGAGGATGATAACCAATCTCCTCCTAAAGACTTAAAGATAAAGAAGAGGAAGAGACCAAGCTAAGAAACAGATGCTGCTGGTGGCCAATCTGAGCCTAAAACGGCTAAGGTCTCCAAAAAGATAACCACTACCAGTGGTGCTGTGGAAGCCTCTTCTATGGCTGCCTCTAAACCAACCGCAGATCATGCTGAAAGTAATAACTCTAGCCCTGATGCTGAAGGTGTCAAGGTAACTTATCAATTCACTTTTTGAAGTGCCCACTTATGTGCCTTGTTTCCTTTTAATCTAATTTTGCTTCGATTTGATTCAGGCTGATGCAAGTGGCTTGAAGCCACCAGTGGATAATCCTCCATCTCCAGCCACTCTTTTGAATAGCCAAGGTGAGCCTACATACCATCTCACTTCTGATTTGGGCTCTGGAATGAGTTCACTAGGTGAAATTAACAAACCTAGTTTTGAAACAGCTCCCCCTTCGCCAACAAAGACTACTACCCAGTAGTCTCAAACAGATGGCTCCGACCATGAGGAAGATGATGGTCAGCAGAATCCAGGGACCGTCGCCATGGCTAAAAATGCAACCTTGGTCGATGAAGATGGCTCACTAGTGGACGAGACCATTGGGGCTGACAATGTTGATCCAGAAGGGGAGGAGGAGATGGAAGAAGATAATAATGAGACAATGCACCAGTCTGAACTTGATGGCCACAGTGATGAAAATGTTGATGACAAAATGGATGAAGATGAAGAAGAAGAGGACAAAGGTGAGGAGAACAAAGCTAACAAAGGACCTACTAATGAGCTGACCCCTGTCGAAGCCACTACTACCCCAGCAACTGCTACTGCTGAAGGCAAGGTAACCTCCACTGTGCATGGAGCTGGCCTTTCTGAGAAGGAACTCGATGCCTTGAAGGCCGACAACCCTCGACAATACATAAAGATCCTTCTTGGCAGTCGAGGGAGTTCTTCTAACAAGACTCCTAGTGCATCAACTTGTCATACCCCAAATTTTGACCACTAAGATTCCCATCATTGTGAAAATCATCATCACAATATGGATGAACCATCATACCTCATTAGTCTCCCCCAAAGATGGGTGAGCATCCACTACAATCAAACTTAGGGTTTCAAGCCCTCTCAGAGCTCTTAGACAAAGGATCAATCAAGAAATGACGTGATCTTCAACTTGTCTAAACCTCTCAAACATCCACAATGTATCAAAAGGACTCCCACATCAAGGATCAAGCACAAGGCTGCAACATTCCAAGTGGATTAAGCCTCAAGATCGCCAGTGTCACCTAATTAGGGTTTTGGTCGACCAAGGCCTCCAGTTGGAATTTTTCCTCTGGGCATGAGCCAATGCTTCAAAGCATAACCCAAAATACTTTAAGGGACCTTATAAACCCAATCATCAAGTCAATTTAGCCTCAGGGGATGCATTCATAAAAAATCAGGAATTAGGGTTTCTTGACCTAATTCACCCCTAAGTTGACTTTTGGGACAAAACATGAGCCAAGGCCTCAAGACATGATTTGAGGGTCTCTAATAAACCACATTGATCCATTTGCAACAATGGATTGATCCAAGAAGCTTGGTTCATAAGTTTCAAGTTCATCAGGACCACAATTAGGATTCTGAGGAAAAAGTCAACTGTACCTTTGACTTTTTACCAAGACATGCTCCCAAACCTTGGGACATGATTCAATACACCCTATAACACCTATGAAATCAATCCACCAAGTTTGATTTAGGTCAAGGACTTGATTTCATAGAGGATCGCACAATTTAGAATTCATCTGATAAAAAGTCAACTGTGCCCAAAAGTCAAAGTTTGACTTTTTTATTTTTAATCAATTATGGTCCCCAAACCCTAAAATGATGTTAATGTGTGATTGGAATCATCATTCATCAAGAAGAACCAAGAAAAGTGAGATAACTTGTAAAAGGGGTAACCATAAAAAACTTAGAAATTTTCTAAGTTATGGAACAAAGTGGCTAGGGTACCAACTTCCAAGGATCATAACTTGAGATCCAAGCAACCATTTGGGATGATCCAAAGATGTATTTGTAGCTCTCATGGAATAATTTAAAAGTGTCAACTACACCTCATTCCAATTCATCATGGATTTTGAGTTATGGTTGGATCAAAATGGCTGAAAACATGAAATGTCACTTTTTCCAACACTTAGTGAAATTTTCACTAAGTCAGAATCTGTTTCACTTTTTACCAAATGTAAGGGCATTTTTCACTTGGATCCAAAAAGTGTCAAGACAAACTATGATCACACACATGTTGTATCATATGAGGGCTTTCGAAAATGGCCAAGAACCCCATGAAACTCCACTTAAGCCATGAGATATGACAATGGCAATGTGCCTTGCTGCAAACTATCATGGCAAGGCAGATTTGTACATTTTGCTCGATTTGAGCAAATTTTACAAATAACAAACAAGTTTATCCATCTGAACACCTCAGGGAGAGACCAATGAGGGACAAACACTGATGCATAAGCCTCCAAAGTCTTTGGCACTAAAAATAGCATGCCAAACCTAAAACACCCTAAAGAGGGGACAAGACTCCAATTTTGTTTTGGAGCATTCAATGGATGCACCAAGGTGGCATGAACTGGGCCATTTCCAACTGAATGAGTCAAGGATGATCTTTGAACTAGGAACCAGCAGCCTGTGCTCTAACCTCTAGTCAATGGCTAGAGGAGACTTGGATTCCTATTGATAAACATTTTCCAAACCTCTGCTGCAGTTGCCATTCCCTATTCCTTGCAAAACAAACTTGCTCTACTATAAATAGAGCTCATTTATGCTCAGTTTAAGTACACCAAAGCCATCAAACATATGCTTTCCTCAAAATCACCTTCTCACTTCCAAATTTGCCTTCCAAAGCAAGTCACTATCGGGTTTTGAGTTTGAGAGTTATTCCAACCAAACCAATCAGACACACACACACCTCATAAACATCATATAGAAGTGATCCAAACACTTAAACAACAACTGTAACACTGATTTCTCTGAATCACCAGCCAGTTGTTCAAGGTTTTAACCAAGTTGCAGCTGAGATGCCATGAAGTGATCCAACTATTTCTAATCAAGTCCAAGCATTCAAACACATTTCATATGGTGTAGGGAAGCTGTTCAGATCATCACAACTCATCTGTAACACCTCCAACTCAAAAATCACTTTGCTCTTGCTGTCACGACCTTCAAGTAAGCCTAAACTTTGTCATATCTTAATTTATGCATATTTCCTCGCACAATACTTTTGCCAAATGTTCATAATCATGCATAGAATGTTTCCCCTTAATTAATTGCTTTGTTTGAATCATGTATTCATTAGCAGCTTCCAAAGTCGCTTGTAATTTGGTTTCAGCCACATAGGCCGAAATTCTTCTCAATGCTTCGAACTCAGTCATTATCACTGAATTCACTCCCCCACCCTGTGGGGTCTACTGCAGGCTCGCCAAGGTATGGAAGCCTTTCCCCTGGCACCTCTTTATCCCAATGGAAACCATCGACGGGATGTAAGTACAATGAGCAAAATGTTTCATCATCTGGGACAAACTCAAAATCTGCTGGGCCACAAGGGGCAATATGAGCCAGGTGCTTGTCGAACTGTCTTCTGTTGACATAATTTATTGTTACCTTAAAATACCCCTGATCAGCTTCAATGTTCTCGACTATGCCATCTGGCCTCCAGATGGTGATTCGTTGATGCATCGAAAACGGCACTGCACCAATGCCATGTATCCACTCTCGTCCTAAGAGCAGATTGTAGTTGGCTTTAGTTTCCACTACCATGAAGACAGTAGGCCTAATGATTGTCCCAACTGTCAAGTCTACTTGTATCACACCCAGTTTAGAGCCAACTTTTCCTTCGTAGTTTGAAAGAACCATTTTATGTGGCTTAGTATCAGTGTCATACTTGCCAATCTTGTTCAATAAGAAATGTGGCATCATATTTATTGTTGCGCCACAGTCCATTAATATCTTGTTTACTGGTACATTCTCCACCTTCCCAGTGATGTAGAGAGGATTTAGGTGACCCTTCATCGCCTCTATGGGTCGCTCGAAGAAGGTGTTCTGCTCTTCAACGCACCCATTATTCATAATATAGTAGCATACAGGCTTGTGTGCTGCCATCTCTGCTTCAGGGCAAGCATCTAAATCTTCGACCTCTATAATTTGGCCGAACTCCCTTGGCATTACAGACACTACATTGACTATGATGTCGAGAGAAGCGTCAGACTCGGAGTCAAAGTTTTCTGTCATTTCTTCATCATCTTCGACAGTCTTTTCATGTTTGTCCTCTTGAGAGGAAAACAATTTTCGCCCCACGGGAATTTTCTCAGTAATCTTTATTTAATTTCCTCCGTTATTATCAGTAGGAACATTAGTGTTGGATTCTCCTTGGTCCTTCGACTGAGCCTCTCTGAGAGCCTTCCTTTTACGTTGCTCTCTCCTCCATTGAGATCGTGACATCGGGTTCTTCCCTTTATAGTTCTCAGATACATAAGCCGGCCTATTAGAAGTCTGAAACTCTTTTCGATACTCTATTGAGGAGCCTCTATTCACATCAAACTTCTGCCATTTTTTCTGACCTTTTTCCTTTCCTTCGACAGGTTTCATCCAGCTTCCTACTTGCGCATTACTTGTTGGTCTGAAGGTGTTGGGTCTGGCCCATGGGAACTGTGTTTTTCCACCCACTTGCTTTGAAGAAGACCTTCTAGGATCAAAACTCCTTTGACCCTGAGACGTTCTTTGCTCCCTTCTTTCTTTAGCCTTCCTAACCCCCTCCAGATTATGGGCAGCTTTCTGGTCGAAGATTGCACTACATCTATGGCATAGCATGGCACCTGATCCCTTCTTTTGGCAACAGTGAAGGAATTCAATGATGGTCTCTTCCTGTTTTGGATATGCCACTTTGTTACGCTCTTCTTGGCAGCTTGCTTTATCAACCTCCATGGTCTTATGTTGTGTAATCTCGACCATATTTATGTCCATGTCGACATCGGTGCTAAGATTCAGATTGCAGAAGTCTACATTAAGGCCTTCAGTAGCCTTGTCCATCTCAACGAAACTATCAGCAGCCTCTTTGGTAACCAGCATCATGTTGGAATCCTCAGTGATCCCATCATCTAAGCCATCAGTAGCTTTGTCGAAGCCGTCAACGACCTCGCTCATGTGTTTCTCCATGGTATTAATGTCAAGGTCTTCAGTAACCTTGGCCAAAACAGCATCATTGGCGAAATCTTCAGTAATTTCCACCATGTTGATTGCACAGTTGAAGTCATCAGCAACTTCAACCATATGTACTTCTGTGGGCTCAGCATAATGGGCATCCACTGTTTGTAAAGGGTCGGAGTCAATTTTCATTTGACCTTTGCTCTTCTCTCCGAATTTCAGCCTGCCCTCCTGAATAGCGTTTTACACCAGATCCCTGAAAAGAAAACACTGAGAAGTTTTATGACCTAGAAAATTATGGTACTTACAAAATCCTCTCTTTTTTCTTTGTTCTAAAGGTGGTATTTTAGCGCCATGAGGCACTATCATTTGTCCATCTTTAACTAACAAATCAAAAATTTCGTCACATTTAGTGATATCGAAAGTATATGTTTGGAAACTTATCATTATTTTCAGATTCGAAAGAATTTTTTCCATTCGAAGGAGCTAACATTTTACAAGCATACAGAGGACCTTGCTTTAATTCAGCAACATCTATCTCATTTTTGCCGAAATACAATGGTTCCTCGTGTAAACCTTCGACATCCTCATTATATTCAACATAGGCTACCTTTTTACTCTTATTAAACTTAGCCTTTTCGTCTTTCAGACGTTCTAACTGTCGAACCCTATCAGCCAGTTGGGCCATATCTCTCAGATACTTCGTGTCCAACTTCTTTCTAATAGAGTAATCAAGGCCGCCAACGGCCATTTCGACCAATTCATGTTCTGGCACTTGAGTAAAACATCTAGCCTTAAGTAATCGAAACCTATTTAGGTAATCATCTATTGGCTCAGTAAACTTTCGTTTTATGCTAGCCAATTCCTTCAAACTAATCTTGGGTTGTCCCATGTAGAATTGTTCATGGAATAAACGTTCCAACTGGGTCCAATTACAGATTGAGTTAGGAGGTAGGGTTGTAAACCAAGTAAAAGCATTTTTGGTGAGAGAACTTGGAAAATATTTTATCCTAAGACTTTCGTCATTTGCAATCTCTCCAGCCTTGATCATATACCGGGCTACGTGTTCGAAAGTAGATTCAGTGGTATCTCCTGAGAATTTGGTAAACTTTGGGACCTTCGTCCTAGGAGGTAATTTTGATTGGAGAATGTAATCTACTATTGGTGATGTTTAGTTTGGCCTAGTAAAACCAAAATTTACCCCATTTCGAGCCATTATTCTTTCAACCATGGCTGCTAGGTTGTTATCTGCTGCTACGTTGTTACGTCGAACCTGTTGTACAACATGGTCAGCATCTTGGTTTCTATTTACTATAACTACCTCTTGTTCCCTCTCTACAAGAATTGGCACTTGGTTCCTAGGTGGTTCGACTCTAGGAGGTTTGAGTCTAAGGGGTTCAACTATCCCTTGGTTCTCTAGATTCGCCTCAGGTACGTTCCCTAGGTTCCATCGTGGAATGTTCTCCACAATAGTTGCGCCTCGTACAGGGGTTGATACACCCATAAATTTTGCCACGTGTGCCAATTCCGCTGCTAATTGTTGGTTAGTTTGGGTAGTGTTCTGGATCAAGGACTGGAAAATTTCCCCCATAGTTTGGGATAAGGTTTGTACCATTTGTAGGTTACTCTCATCCATTTGTTGTCTTAAACATACTATAGAAGTATTTGTCAGACTAGGACCTTGAGTGGAATATCCCACACCTACACTTTGACTGTTTTGACCCACATTTATCCCAGATCCTGACCCTTGTAATGGCGAAGACATTACATTTTCTGAGAATACTGGGGGGGCATTTTGGAGGCTTTGCATTACTGACGTTGGCATTCTATAAGGTGGATTCCTTGGTAGTGGTTGTGAAAACCCTAGAGGGGGAAAATGCCTAAACGTCGAAGTTCCTCCTGGTGGAGTCTGGGGATTAGATGCTTGTGGCCCAATGTACTCCAAAACATGTTGAGTGTAAGCCCTTATATATGTCGACCGTGAACCTGCCATTGATGGCATTGGTTCAGACATAACAGGAGGCGGTATTGGCTCTCCTGTCGAAGTGACTGGGGGTGGCACTACCTCGTTCCTAGACACATTTTGAGGGTTAGTGTCACTAGGTTGAGTATTTGAATTACTTGATTGAGGATTAGAACCACTCCCTCGAGGGTTTGGATTGTTTCGCTGACTAGTGTTCGTCGCCATTTTCCTAGTATATCTTCTCCTTGGTCTCTCTTCGTTTGTAGTGGCTACTTTTCAACTTCTCAATAACATGCAACGAAGTTTTCTCAAAGAAAAGACTAATAAATGTAGATTTTCAAAACTTCGAAAAATCTCTATAGAAGTTAGCACTGTCCCACTGGGCGTGCCAATTTGTTTACCGTGAAAATTGGTAAACAACCGCTGATCTTTGAAATCTAACTTTGGTGACTCACAGGATCGATCAGATTGATCCTATGACATGTGCTAACAATTGGTTTAAAGTAAATTCTAATGAACTAAACACTTCGACAGTGTTCATAAAGAAAGGTTTGTTGAAAATATAATTTAAAAGACGTTTAAAAATGTTAAGTTAAAAGGCTGAAAATGTAAAGGAGAGGGTCGAAGGTATACAGTAAAGGTCGAAAGTATGAAAATAAGACAAAGTGCAGAAACATAACTTGCGTTAAATAAAGGATAAGTTCTTAATGAAAGATTGAAGTAAATTGCATTGAAAAGATAAATGGTGTTTACATCACGTACATTCTCACAAGACTCTTTTCTCTACACGAGGATACTTTGAGTAAATTTGGAGTAACTTGTACAAAGTGAACACAACACACCGAATCCTATTGCTAGAACTCCTATTTATAATAATAAAACTAACTGCTGTCAACTGCCTGAAACAATCAACATATGACAAGTGTCGCGCTGCATGCTTCTGTCCCTTGGATGTACGCCACTTGTCTTTTTCAGGAGCGAACAAGAATAATTACTCCCTCCTTTATTTGAATTTGAATTCCTTAGCGTCGGACACCATCAGTAACCTCGGTCGAAGGTGATTTCCAAATTCTTGGAAATATTTCTAAGTCCCAAAAGTATCCATTCCTCTTGTGAGCACCTTCGACTTAAACCTATCATAAAGATCTAGTCGAAAGCTCCTTTAAACCTCTTCAAGAGTTTAACGTTCCAATCAACACTTCCAAATTAATGTGGGCATCTAATTTATGAGCTAACAACGAGAGATCACCATACCAAAGACCTAAAGCACTTAAGATTTCTAAATATATACAGGGGTAAGAAATCTTAAGGCTTTTACAATTACAACCTACAACAGAAAATTTGCCTATTATATAGAGTTGATAATTGCTTGATCTTGCTACTTCTTCAACAGAAGAATCCCTGTTGAAAATTCAGGCTTGAATCTTCAGCCATATATATATATATATATATATATATATATATATATATATATATATATAGCTTTTCCAGAAACTAGCCGTTGAGAAGGTGACTTGATCTAGTGTCTTTGCTTTTGCTCCATAGTACAAGAGACGTTGAAGATGAATGCACATCAAATTTTATGAATCCTTTGTGTAACACATTTAACCTTTGAGTCTTCAAGAGGTTCTGTACTAATAGATCCGTTGGGAGTAGATATCCATAGAACGTACCAGCTTTTCTTGAGCCTTGCAATCCTGTATACTCGAGCTGACAGGCTGATAAGACAATACAGCATGCTTTTAGTAGTACGGATAGTCTAAAGCTTTATCACCAACTCTGAATGGTACCAGAAGCTGATATACAATTACTAAGTGTAGAAACTTGTCTCAATGCTGAGGCCTTTAGTTCAGAGTCTGCATCAAGCCACACTAGAAATTGTTCTTCAGACTCTGCCACCAGAAGCTAGCAATGAAGCAACTCCGAGTGTATCTTAGATAAACAAATTCTAATTAATTATGTACGAGAACCTGCATAAATAAAACACACATCAAATAAACCATTATTCTTTTAATACTTTTGTTATCATCAAAACTAAAAGAGAAAATATCAAGAACAAATCTTGTTCTAACACATCATACATTCACTTACACACGCACACACTATTAATCTTACACACACCACACATAAACATACAACACACTGTAAGACATGCAATGTACAAATAGAAGAAAAAGAAAGTTAGGACAAAAAAAAATTCTACTGAAACCACAATAACATATTAACACTAAAATTAAGGGACATTTGTAAATCAAAAATCTAACACAAACACACAACACACACAAACATAAATACACACACAATATCAAAATAAACATAAAATAAAGGTGAAATATGACGAACAAAATAAACAGAACCTTTCACTTGCTCGGACTTCTCACACCTCTACTTTTTCCGCAATCTCGCTCAGTGGTGCGGAGGTGTTCGAAGGTTTCAAAACTCTATTTGCTCGCATCTCTCAATCTCGTGCGGCTTGTTGTTGTTTTGTCATCGAGAAGCTTGTAGGTTCAGTGGCTTCTGAAGTGTTTGGTTGGGTGTATTCTGGCCGCAATGAAGTAGAAGGAGGAAGAGGAAGCAGCTTAGTGTATGTGGTGTGTAGCCGGCAGTCAAGATGGAGTCGTAATAGTGAACAAAACATGGGTGGGAAGTTTTTAGAGAGAGAGAGAGTATTAAAAACACGGTTTTATGATGGTGAGAAAGTTTTTTTTATGTTAGAGCTAAAGTGTGTTTGTTTGGTTTTAAAGTGAGAGAGATGATGGAGTTGCAATGTTGCATGCCATTACTTGTTCTTGTCTAAAAGGAGGAATGGATCAGTGAGGGAAAACTGGCGTTTATGTGTATTATTGAGGGAAAGTGTTGAGTGGTTACTGCTGTGATAGAAGGTGCATGAGGTTGGTGTTGTTTTTACTTCGTCGACGACAGTTGTTACAAGGTGAGATTAAGGTTGTTAGGGTGATGTTGTTGTTACACAAAGTTCATGTGCAGGTGGTGGTCATGAAGGTTATAAGAGGTAAGTGAGAGAAGGGTGTGTTCAAGTGGCCAATAGAGAGAGCGGAGATGAGTGGTTCGTTGTGCATGTGAAGAAGAGAAAGATGTTATGTAGTGTGTCCGTATGGAGCTTTGAAATATGCAGTGGTTGTTTTTCACAAGCATGGCGGTTTGGGTGTTGTATCATGGGAATTGTGAGCGATTTTCATGAAGTATCAAAAGTGAAAGAGATTATTGTATGGGAGTATTGGAAGAGGTGATGAAGAAAGGTGTGTCCGCTGGAAGTGTGTATTATGGGTGTGTTTTGTATGTGTGTGTTTTTTCAAAGTGAAAGAGAGAGTGAATAGGTTATGCGCATGTGTCTTGTTCCTCCTTTTTGTATGTGTTCAAAAAAGATGAAATAATATAGGAGAGGGGATCATGTGAGTGACATGGGGAGTATAGTTTGTATGCTGAAAAATGAAAGTCAATGGTGGGGTCACGCGTGCAGTGTTATGAAGGGGTGCTACATTGTCATTTTTCAATATGTGAGAAAGTGGTACGTCGCAGGCAAGTGGTGATATGGAGTGAAAAGTGAGTCTTTTGTTTTTTCCTTGAATATGAAAATGTGAGGGAGTAAAAAAAATGGAAAGGGTGTATTGCTATGCGTGAGTTTTATTACAATAAGTGCCTTTAAAAAAAGTGGGTTCATGTTGTTGTATAAGTGTGTTTTCTTTATTAAAAAAAAGGTTATGTGAAGTACATGGTGTATGCAGGAAGTTGTCCTTTATGGTGTGTATATTACTTCTTTTAATGTTTTTTCTTTTAATTCAAAAGAAATGGGATAGCATTAATGGTGTGGTGATTGTGGCGATTGCTTGAGAAAAGTTAAAAGGTGGTTTGTTATATGGGTAGGTGAGAGCATGCTGGGAATGGACAACTAAAAAAATGAAAGTGAAAAAAGGTGGCCAGCGTTTTGTACTTGTGAAGTGAGATCTTGATGTGAGTTATGCATTATCCCATCAAATGTATGTGTATTTTGTACGTGAAAAGCAAGTTTCCTTATTATGTGCATGGGAAAAGAAAGAAAACTCATAATCTATATGCTATTCTATTTTTTTTATCCAAACCTACACGTTACAGGTTTACTAAGATTAAGCAAATGTGAAATAACTTTCAAAACTTATTAAACAAGTTATCTAAAAACTAATAAAATAAATACTTGAAATATTTTATAAAAGAAATAGATTCAGATACCTAAAATAAATTTAAACTAAACTAAAAGAAAAAGAATGATTATTAATTAAAATAGAAATAAAATCGGTAAAAAACGAATAATTGCACCGGTATCGAAGTGCTCGAAAAAATAAAATGAATACACCAAAATGATCAGTGCGAAATAACATATTGGAAAAATACAGCATTTGGTGAAATTTCAAAATAAATTTTCCCTGTTTAAAAGGTTCAAATTGATCAAAAAGTGACCGAAAAGCAGTCGAAAGAATTAAAACGAGCACGCCATATTAAATTACGCAAAACATGGATTAATAGGACTGACATTTGCAAGCTCGATCTTAAAATTTTCCGTCCACTGATTTTACGTCCAATTGACCTTTAGTTTGACCGAATCGACTGTACATCCAACAAATTTATTTTGGCTGATAATTTGGGCATTATTCGAGATGAAATGCGTGATAAGATATGCAGATGATGCAAAGCAAAAATACAGTCAGATGAATAAAAATATTTAAAATGCCTGTTCAAAATTTTGGGTATGACAAAACCGCCTAGGCTTCTGCTTGACTAGTTTCCTTCCACGTTGTATTGGCAGTTCATTATAATCCCAAGCAAAACAATATCTAAATTCTTGAAGTAACTTAATTACCTCTAACCTCATATTTGGATCGATGTTGGCGCTGATGTAAGTCGGCCTTTTGGTATACCCATCGCCCAAATCTATTTCTTCAAGTGGATTTTGAGGTTGCATCTTTGTGGTAGACGCGACCAAATCCTTCTCAAAGCCCAAAGGCTTATCGTCGTAAATACAGTCGAGCCTCTGGTATTTTTGACCATCATCTTCCAAGCTTATTGATCGCGGCTCTTCGACTAGTTAAGGTCTAACTTTGATTCTTTGACTTACGTCGAACACTTCTAACTCTTTGGATTTGACAACCATGTGTGGTACTTCAACTTACAAAGGCGCTTTGAGTCTGTTCTCGGCCATGTAGGTCGTGATTCGTTTTAATGCGTTGAACTCAGTCGTCATCATAAAATTCGTCGCCCCAGCCTGTCAGTCGGATTGTGTTTGAATCATAAAACCTCTCCTCAATGATCTCTCTATCCCGTGTGAACCCATGGGTAAGGTGGAGTTTAAAAGAGTAAAATGCCTCCTCCAGAGGCATACAGGATAACCCTGCCGGTGCGCAAGGCACTATGTTGGCCAAATTTTTGTAAAAATTTCTCTTATCTACATGGTTCAATTCTGCCATGTAGTATCCCTGATCAACCTCAATATTCTCGAGTATTCCATCCTCATGCCAGATCACTATCCTTTGATGGAGGGATGAAGGTACCGCCCTCGGTCTATGTATACATTCTCGCCCCTAACAGCATGTTGTAACTAGTCCTTGACGTTATCACCATAAAAGTTTTGGGTCGAGTTATGGATCCCATTGTTATATCAACTTGGATAACTCCCATAGTCTGGCCATTCTTACCCTCATCATTTGAAAGCACCATGTTGTGAGGCTTCAAATCTGTATCGAACTTTCCTATTTTGGCCAACAAAAAATAAGGCATCAAATTCACAGTTGCCCCACCGTCCACCAGGATTTTGTTTACCGTTGTGCTTTCGAATTTTTCCCTTATAAAGAGGGGCTTCAAATGGTTTTTCATACCCTCATGGGGCCTTTTGAAAAACGCATTTTGTTCTTCAATACATCCATTGTTCATCACAAAGTAACATACCGACTTGTGTTTCTCCATTTCTTCCTCCTCACAATCTTCGATCTCAACAACTTTTGTCACACAATTGTACTCCATAGGAAGCACAAAGACCATATTGCAAAACACTTAGAAATCTTCTTCCGGACCAAAATTGAAATTGTCAGTTACTAATTCATCTTCCTTCACCTGCTCATTTTCCTTGACCTTTCCTTTCGACTGACTTGTCTTTGGAGAAAACAACTTTCTTCCCACTGGCTTCTTGACCTAGTCATTTGCTCAATTTTGCTGTTGCTTATTGTTACTTGACTCTGTAACATCTCTCTCGGCCTTTTTCTTTCTCTGGAACCTCCTCCATTGTGTCCTTGACATGAGATTTTTACCTTTGTAATTACTAGGCCCATAAGAACGTCGCTCCAACATCTAGGAGTTCTCCCGATAAGTCATAGAAGACCCTCGACCCATATCAAAGTTCTTCCACTTAGGGTTTCCAGCTTGCTCTTTACCAGCAGGTTTGGTCCACCTCCCCTTAGGCGCATTGGACGTAGGTCTGTAAGTATTAGGCCTGACCTTCTGCTGAGCAGGGACCTGTTCCTTCTTCTGGGGAACCCCCTCTTATCAAAATAAAACTAGGGCTTATTCTTCCTCCAATTCTCCTCATCTTTCCCTTGTTGGGCGCTCTCGACCTTTCTTGCATATTTATTATCAAATACATCACTGCATCAAGGACACAACATCATATATGAATCTTCAGCTTTGCACCTGTAGAGAAATTCCACAAGTTCTTCACCAGCCTTTGGGTACACAACTTTGATCTGATTTTCACTCTCCTCGAGCTCAGCCATGTCAAAATCTTTAGTAATTTCGACCATGTTAATCACCACAGGTTCCACATAGCTAGCATTCCCGACTTGCAAAGGGTCAGAGTCAATCTTCATTGCAGTCTTGCCTTTGGAAAACTTCAACCTGCCTTCATTAAGTGTGTTTTGAACAAGATCCATGAAAAGAAAGCATTGCAAGGCCTTATGCCCTAGAAAATTATGACATTTACAAAAACCTCGTTTCTTTCTTTGTTCTAATGGTGGTACCTTTGTGCCTGGTGGCACAAGTACTCAACCATCCGCAACCAGCAAATCGAAAATTTCATCGCATTTGGTTACATTGAACGTATAAGTTTTCTTAGGGAGTTTATCATTTTTATCGGGCTCAGAAGGATTCTTCCCTTTTGCAGGTGTAAGCAATTTACACACGTATGAGGGACATGCCTTTAATTCAGCCACGTCAACTTCAGACTCCTCGACATGGTTATATTTGACATGTAACATTAAGTCGTTATCTTCCATATCGACGTAAGCCACACGCTCCTTCTTACCCTTGTTCACTATGGGCTTCTCAGCCTTCATTCTTTCAACCTGTCGAACTCTATCTACCAACTGGGCCATATCTCTCAGATACTGTGTATCTAGCTTCTTCCTAATAGAATAATCTAATCCCCCAACGACCATCTCGACTAGTTCATGTTCAGGCACTTGGGTGAAGCACCCTGTTTTTAATAGACATAATCGATTCAAGTAATCGTTGATTGATTCAGCAAATTTTGCTTCACGCTCGACAATTATTTCAGATTGATCTTAGATTTCCCCATGTAGAAATGCTCATCGAACATCCTCTCTAATCGAGTCCAATCATTGATGGAATGAGCAGGAAGGGTTGTAAACCATGTGAAGGCATTCTTTGTGAGAAAACTAGGAAAATACCTCGTTCTTAAATTCTCATTATTAGTCATGTCTCCCGCCTTAATCAAATATCGGGCAATATACTCAACGGTAGACTCATTAGTTTCACCAGCAAGCTTTATGAGCTTAGGTACTTTCCAACGCCTTGGCAGTTTATACTGCAACACATATTATGAAAGGGGAGATGTGTAATTTAGCCTCTGCAGGCTCATATTCACCCCATTATGCGCCGTTATGCTCTCGACAATGGTTGCCAGGTTATTCTCTCCTAACAAGTTTCCTAGTCAAACTTGATGAACGACTTGGTCGACATCCTAGTTTCGATTGACTATCATGACAGGTGGACGCTCTGCCTCCCTATGTATCTCCTATTCGGCCACTTGGGGCACAACTTTCTATCCCTGGTTTACTATGTTTTCTTCCAAGACTACCCCTTCGTTTTAAACCTTTCTAATGATTTAGGGTTGAATAATAGGTCGAACATGCGCTGAAGGAGCGCCAAAAAAATTACGGAGGTCGTGCCTGCCCCAGTGCTATTAAAGGGTTGTTCTCTGTTGTTATTCTTGGGAATTACCATTCTCCTGACGTATCTCCTCACAGGTTTCCTAACTTCTCTCTTTGTTATCTTACCACTTCTTAGTCTCGTGCACACTCACACAATGAGAAGTGAATGGAATGAAGAACTATAATTTTCAAAATATAAAGTAAAATACACACAAAAAGGGTCTCATTGGGCGTGTCAATTTGTTTACTTGAAAATTTGGTAAACAAAACAAGTTTCTATTAATACTTAAAGGATTAAACTCGAAAATATCCCGAAACATATTTGTGTGTATTTAAACCTTTAAACAACATTTTACTGTCGAAATCGAAGGATAATATTTGAAGAGTAACAATGCAACTTTGAACGAGACTTGAAATACAAGGTCTTGGAAATGAAAGTGACTGAAATCGAAATGCAGGACAAAATAAAATGACAAGAATTGTAATAGAAAATTGAAATGTAACTGAATGCATGTAAAAGGCTTAAATGTAAAAATGTTTGAAATATATAAATGTAGAATGCATGCATACATTTTCTTCACTCGTTTCTCAAATACGCAGATACTATGAGTTTATAGAAATATGAGTACAATTGCAGTCCCTTTACAGTATGAAAATGAGCCCATTTATATACAAATCTAAATTAACTACCTATAAACGGTCGACTAATCCTATCACAACATGTTTCAATCCTATGCAACCATTTTCTTCGACGATTTTCCACGTGTCTTTGAGTAACCATCTGTTTTAAATTAATTCCCTCTCTTTCAGCACCATTCAAATATCTTAACAACTTTTACTGTTCGTCGGGAATTGACTTAATGCTGTCGAAATCACCAGGATAAAAAATGTTGAGACATCACACTCTGTAGTACTTTCCACATGCGGTATCCAATTCGACATTATTTCCATTGTAATGATGAACTCCAACAAAGTCCCTAGACTCTAGCAACGTTCTTCGACCTCCAGCTACTTCGACCAGCATCACCATGTATAGTTTTTGACATTAAATCAACTCTTGATTTCTGTTTGACTTCATTTAATTTTGATTTTCCACGTGGCATACTTATTATTTTTACTTTCCATTTATAGTTGAGTCGAAAAATTCAAGGTAACACTAATTCAATTTTTTAAAGAATATATTAATTATGAAAAAATTGGTAAATATGATTAGAATTTTGAGTTGTAGTATTTAAAATACCTTAAATTTTTTATTGTGATTAAATTGATATTTAATAATTTATAATTTATAAATATTATAACATATTTTTAAAATATTTTTTTTATCAACTTAACAAATAGATTAGATTATTTAATAATAAATATATTCTAAAGATATTAGTTATAAATTTACATGTGATTATTTTTGTTACTGCAACTTTACTTCTAAAATTACATGTGATTTCTTTTGCTTCGAGAAAAAGATTTTCATACATGAAGTGTTTGAAAGGATTTTTTTAAATGGGGTGGATTGAGAAGTTCCTTTGTAATGTGGCATATACCATTTAAATTCGTTGTTAAAATATACACTAGTTGTTAAAAGATATATTAATCTTATTAAAGCTTTTATAAGGGAAAAGTTCGAAAGATCTTACAGTAAAATTTGGTAAAGAAAGATAAGTTTGATTTTATTTAAGGGATTAATCTCAAAAAATATATCGGGACAAATTTGTGTAAAAAGTGTTTGTTTTGAAAGATTTTGACAATGAATGACAAAAGCATAAAATTTAAAAGATAATGCAGTAAAATGAATGGATAGCAAAGAAAAGATAAAGGAAAATATTAACTTTATAAATGGAATTTTGCAGAAAAAACCATTGTTTCTCCTACTTCCTAGGAGAATGGGTAGTAACTCCCATTGTCCACTAACGTTTCCACTTCTTGAATAAGAAACGACTCTGACTACCATGTGAACGCCACTTGTTGCAAACTTTACCCACCACCATCCTCTATAAATACCAGTCAGTTTTCATTTCATTTCTTCCACCTTCAAACATTTGCCTCATGCTAGCTTTCTTTTCACTCTGCAAAACTCAAAGGTTTCCCAAAAGCTTCAGAAAATAACAATAAAGGGTACCTCTACTTCCACTTTTGCATTAGACACCGACAAAAATCCACTCTCATTCGTGATTCTGGTGTCAAAAAAGGAAAAAAGAAGGGATTTTGTACCTGAGCCACTGCTTGACAAAGAAAATACCTCTATCTGGGCTAGAGAGGTACTGGTTCCATTTTCCTTTTTTGATAAAAAAATTTCTTTCCTAGGCCCATTTTCTACTGTGAAATCACACCCTGGGAAGGTAAAAGGTTTCTTCCCTTGTTATGTTGTTATCGTACCTTGTGCGTTCGAAGAACGCTCTCTCGACTTGAATTTTATGACGACGCCTACGCACGTCTTTTGATCCACACCACCACCTCATAATAAGGATTACCTTGCATGGCTAGACAAAGTTCAAAGCCAAAGAAAAGAAAAATGGGAAAACGTAGGCATTTTTTATGTAACCCAATCGTCTAGAATTGGCCCTAAGTACAACCCTACTATGTTGCTCACTTCGATCTTGTTTTGGGAAGGCTCGACAAACACATTTCAACTTCCCTGTGGGATGGTTACGTCAACTTTGTTTGGCGTAGCAGCTACCACTGGGCTTCGACCCATGGTTAAAACCTTCACCCCTATACTGGAAACCTTTAACAATTTCACCTTTGATCAATACATCTTTAAAAATTATATCGTTGATCACCATGACACCACGATAGAAGAGGTCTCCAACCAATAGCACATTGCTTTTCTGACCCTTTGGTTTTCCTACTACTTCTTTTGTTCAAGTTCTTTGCAAATAACTAAAAAATATGTTCCTTTAGCAATTCAAATCCATGAGGGTTGAAAGATATCTCTTGGAAAGTTACTTATAGCCATCATATATCAATCATTAGGTAGTGCTTCTTATAATCTAAAACACCTCTCTGAGACCAATACAAAGTATCTCCTTTATGCCCCCATGTGGCTCTTACAACTTCGGTTGAATGCTACATTCGAACCAAAACTAGAAATAACCATTTCGAAGGCTCTGATAGAAGAGAATGTTAGTAGGAGCATCGAAGGCACTCGACTTGCCTTAACTACCCCACATGACACTTTTTCACAAATAACATTCATGTAATACATCAATTTGTTTCTCGAGGCCAAAAATTTTGTTTAGACTACGGCACTCTTCGTAGATCGATGTGTAAGTCCTAGTCTGTTTTGGAACAGGTTCCCTGGTGTCACCATTTCTGCCTCTACTGTAACACCCCAAACCCCCACGTAAAATAATCCAATTATCAGAGTAAAATTCACAAAAAATCAGCACATAGGATGTTACTCTCCAACATACACCTGCTCATGCATACGACATGTAATACATACTTATTATTATAAACGGTACTACAAAATCTTTATTCAAATCCTTATCGATAAGCAGCGGAAAACTTCTTTGAGATAATGATTGAAAACATAATATGTTTAAACCACGTAACCAACATCAATTAAACAAAAGTAATAATGGCTAATGAAATAAATAACAACAAGCGTTCCATATCCCCAATGTTACACATCAGAGCAGATGTCGACTCAAATAAAATAAAATAGAAGACTTCATCTTCACTAACTTCGACTCTGCACTATCCTTGATTATCTGCACGATATCGTATAAAGCATCATTCCAACAGAAGGGTGAGATTCTCAATCAACAAAAGAAATGCAAAATATAAATATAAGAGCATATAATCATTACACAATTCACCCTATCATCATAACATCAACACAATTATAATTTCCCATACAAGCAGACAATCATATAATCCACAACACAACACAATACAATGCAATGAGACTCACAACCCGACTCAATGCATGTGGTACCAATTCAATCCCTTTTTCATGATCATAATTCCCGTCGAAATTTCCATATGAGTCGCTCACACCCCACATGGGCACACGACATCCGTGATCGCTCACACCCCACATGAGCACACGAACACCCGTAATCGCTCACACCCCACATGGGCATAGGATTACCTCAACAACAACAACAACACGATTCCATTTCAAGGAATCCGGATAAGGCGCTCACACCCCACACGGGCACACGACTTACCATGCAACTTATGCAACATGATCTGCATTCAACGACAACAAAAAATGACGACCAATGCATATGACTATCATACAGCCAATACATCACACCACAACTATCCAACACGCATCATATACCTGCCAAAATATGCAACAATTGCAATCCACGGCTACAACACGCATTCGCACAATCGAACTCAACATCTCAATGGTCAACACATCACAACGTACACGGAAACACAATTTATGCATCGAATGGTTGGATTTCTGGCATTGAAAATAATTTTAACTGAAAGTACACGAAACCAACTTTCCAACGGTTCGAACGGCGACTGAAATGGACCTACGGATCAAAAGATATGAATTTTTAAAGTTTTAGAAAATTCTGTTCGTTCCAGTGGCAGCCAAATACTGTTTTTGCTCGCCTGATGTTCGCCGAGCGAGACGCCAGCGAATTCACCTTCGCCCGGCGAAATCCCCATCCGCCCGGCAAAATTTCCCTTTCACCTAAGGCTAGCCCGGCGAAGTAGAAGCGAAATTCCTCCCCCATACAAATTTCAGTAGCACCTATTTTCCACCCTTCGCTCGCCTCTCAGTTCTCCCGACGACCTCCAAGCGAGATCGCTTCGCCCGGCGAGACACCTCATTCGCCCGACGAAAATGTACATATCAGCAACCCTGCAGTTGCGATTCTGCACAGTCCAGACCCCAAAATTTCTTGCGAGTTAAATACCATACAGTCCAGAATGCACATAAATCACATGATTATCATACAACAACAACACACATCAATTAGAACCTCATATAACACAAAAAAACTATAATTCAACGGTCAATTTACACAATTAACATGTTATTACGGACATCGACACGTAACCAAAAATAACCAAAACAATTACATAGATGCATGGAGATGAACCTAACGATTTACCCACCCTCATACATATATTATTCATCCCTTAAGTGATCAAAGAACCCCGCCCTTACCTTAGTGATGATTCTTCAAATGCTCTCTAAGCCCTAACTCTGCTTCCCTCTTCTGTTCCTCTTTTCTCCAGAATACGATCATTCACAAATGATTTTTCCCCTTTCCAATTTTCTTCTTTCCTACTATAACCCTTAGACCCCTAATATGGTTTTCCTTCCTTACCCTTACTAATCCTCATGAACAGTCCATTTTGCCCTCTTTATTCTTCTACTCCTACTATCCAATTTTTAAATAAATAAAATAATTAAACTGATTATTTTAAATCTAAATAATTCCAACTAAATTATTTAAATTAATAATTACCTAATTATTATTACCCATATGATATTATTCCAATAAATAATTACTAACTAATATTGATAATTAATTACTAACCACACCACTCATCTCTACACAATTGGTCACACACCCCCAATACCTTGTTCTCTATAATTCTAAGGTCACTACCCCATACTAAGGCAATCCAAACGTAACCCAACACACATAAATGCATACATACACACAATATCATAAACTTTAAATTACGAGAATAAATAAAATAAATCGGGGAGTTACAACTCTCTCCCACTTAGAATATTTTCGTCCTAAAAAATTTACCTTATACGAATAACTCCGGATACGACTCTCGCATCCTGCTCTCTAATTCCCAAGTCATATTTCCACCGTCAGCGTCTCCCCACACTACCTTCACAAGAGTGATCTCTTTACCTCTCAATTGCTTCACTTCGCGGTCTTCAATCCGTATTGGTAAAGCCTCAACCGTAAGTTTATCCCTTACTTCTACATCATCCATCGGAATCACGTGTGACGGATTCAGAACATACTTTCGAAGCTGTGACACATGGAACACATCATGCAAATTCGACAAATTGGGTGGCAATGCCACTCTGTAGGCAAGAGGTTCAACTCTTGCAGAAATCTGATATGGACCAATAAACCGAGGAGTAAGCTTTCTCGACTTCAATGCATGTCCAACACCGATCACCGGAGTGACTCTCAAGAACACATGGTCTCCTTCTTGAAACACAAGATCTTTCCTCCTCTTATCATGGTAGCTCTTCTGCCTACTCTACGAAGCTTTCATCATTTCCTGAATCAACATCACCTTTTCAGTAGTTTGCTGAACAATCTCAGGTCCAAGTACTACGCTCTCACCAGATTCATGCCAACACAAAGGCGTCCGACACCTCTGACCATACAAAGCTTCAAAAGGCGCCATTCCAATACTGGAATGATAACTATTATTATAAGTGAACTTAATCATTGGCAAATGGCTATCCCAAGTACCTCCCTGTTCAAGCACACAAACCCTCAACAAATCCTCCAAAGATTGTATAGTTCTCTCTGTCTGTCCATCCGTCTGCGGGTGATAAGCTGAACTCAATCTCAATTTCGATCCCAAGGCTTCTTGCAAACTCTCATAATATCTGGAAGTGAACTTTGGATCTCTATCTGACACAATACTCAACAGAACTCCATGCAACTTCACAATCACCTGAACATAAATCTCTGCCTGCCTCTGCAAAGGAAAACTGATATTAATCAGAATAGAATGTGTCGACTTCATCATTCTATTCACCACTACCTATATGGCATCTTGCCCTCTCGGAGTATTAGGAAACCTAGTCACAAAATCCATAGAAATGTTGTCCCACTTCCACTCTGGAATATCTAACGGTTGCATCAAACCAGCAGGTTTCTGATGTTCCACCTTTGGCTTCTGACAAGCCAAATAAGCATATACAAACTTAGCCACGTCACGCTTTAATCCAGGCCACCAAAATATCTTCTTCAAGTCTTGATACATATTTGTAGCTCCTAGATGGATACTCAAGCTACTCTTGTGACTTCCTTCTAGAATCATTCTTTTCAACTCAGGATCATCAAGATTATAAATCTTATCACAGAACCTCAACACACCATGTTCATCTACTCTGAATTCGTTACTTTCTGCCTGTTCATTTCCAATCATCAAATCCACCAGTTTTACATCCAACTTCTGACCCTCTCTGATACTATTAAGAAATTCATTATTGATCTTCAGCATACCCAACACCACACCATTGTCGCTCCCGGGATTTTCATCCTAGTACAAACGCGAAAGTGGCACCGAAACAGAGTCGCCAGCAATGTGTATTTATCCCAAGAGAGGGAAAGGAAACATCGCATAAACCTGAAGGAAAGGATAGAGCATGGTCTTGCAACCAAGAGAACTGGATTCGGGAGTCGGTTACGCGAGAGGAAGGTATTAGCACCCCCTCGCGTCCATCGTACCCGATGGGATCCACGCTTGCTTGTTTCGATCAAAGTGTGTAAGAAAAGGATATTGGAAAAGGAAACTGCTAGCTGGAGAACTAGAAAAGGAAAGGAGAGAGAAAGAGAAACAAATGTAGGGAAAATAAAAGAAGTGCTCGCATGGGCCCTACCCCACTGCCTACGTATCTCATCGGGAACATGAGAATCAGAGCGACGTAGTTCCCCTCACTAGGGAAAGTTGTTTGTGTTTTTTTAGAGAACGGCTTACGTTCTAGCTCAGGTGTTGCAGGCTCGCTGGTCCGAGTGCGTTACCATCTTGCAAGAGAACGAGTAGGAACACGTCCATACGTTGAGAGTGGATGAGATGAGAGAAGAATTCCCGAAGGAAAGACGTCATTGTTTGTTTTGTCTTTTAGGAGCTTTTTTTTTTCATTTATTTGCATATGATAGTGTATCTGAATCTTAGTCATTGGAATGTGTACATTCTCACATTCCAAGATGGAATGAGTAAGAAAGCACACTAAGGGTGAAGAAGACCCCCACACTTAGTTCCAATTGTCAAGGTTCAAACACACTAGCATACTTGTGTTTATTAAGTGTCTTTGTTGATTAAGAAATGAAGAAGTGATTTTTATTATTTGTACCTCCAACAAGTATTGCATTTAGGTCCCTCATACAAGATCAAATGTTTAACACATTGACCCAAGATGGGCCATATGCTACACATTCTAAGATTATAAGAGAAGACCCCTTATAATCTTTTCTTTATATGAAAGGCCTAAATGCAATAAATGCCTACCTTTATTATATATTTTGAATTTTCTTTGAGATGAGAAGATGAAAGACTCAAAAGCAAGAAAAAGGTAAAATCTATATGAAATAAGACTCAATCCTAATTGATTAGTTAAGGGAGTGATCCTAAAGGTTTATGAAGTATGAGAACACTATCCTAAAAAAGAGAGAAGAGACTCAAAGCGTAAGAGAAAACGGGAGTTAGTTGTTAGTGTGCTCGCCGAGACATCGCATCTTGTGCCTACGTATCCGCAATCTGAAAAGAAAGAGGAATCAGAGCATCCGTAGTTCACGGTACTACGGGTGAACAGGAAACAGGATCTCGATCGCATAGGTGCGAGGGAACAAAGGGGAAAGACACACATAAAGTCTAAGGGGGAAACTCGGTCCTACAAGTTAACATGCATCAATGGTCCTAAGGTCAGGATCAGGAGGGAAGCTACCTAATGTTATCAGGCATGAATTGCTATCCTAATGTCTCTCCTACCTCCGACTTAATCAAAAATTAAGTGGAGCTAGGAATCCTAAGGGGATCATGTCATCAGACAAGTAAACATAGGATAAATCAATCACAAAATGAATTAAAAGTAAACGGAAGAATTACTAGTGTTAGTCCTATGTTATGTTTTCTAACCTATCTAACTTGGACAAGTTAGAATAGGTATCCTAATGAGGAAGCAAAAGCTAAAATAAACAATACAATGATATCAAATATCAAAGTAGATCAAGAAAAAGAAAGATGTGAATGAGATCACATAAGCGTCAACATCGGTCGATGTGAGCTAATGACAATGAGTGGGGGTCGGTTGCGAACCCTATCTTCCACTTAACTGACTCGATAATAGGAGCAGGTGATGTTCAAAGCTTCAATCATGTAATGAGAGCTAAGAACGACTCAACTGGAATAACGGGGGTCGATTGCGAACCCTACCTTCCGTCAATTGCCTCTTTAGAGGTCTTCAGCACAATATCAACCAAGCACACTCATGGCCTCACTTGAGGGCTTTCCATACAATCCTACTTATCATGGCATTTGCTATTCCTACTTCTCATGGCATTGACTATTCCTACTTCTCATGGCATTTGAAAGCATTAAAGAGAAGTGAAGAGATAAGAGGTCCTACCAAACGGATATGAATCTGTAGCAAAGCAGCGAAAACGCAACGAAAGAAAGTCACGAAAGCACCTATAAACAAATAGCAAACCAAGTTAGAAACAAGTTTTTATTTACAAAATGAAATGGTCAAACCACCTTTGGAATATCTCCTTTATGTACCTTGCACATGTGAACCAAAGACATTAGTAATAACAAGAGAGTGTATGTACAACATAAAACTAAGTCTAATGACTATGTAAATTTGAGTCACATTAGTCAAAGTGAAAGACCTAAAAGGATTATGAAATTACAAGTCAAGTTACAACTATGCTACAAGACCAATCTACTTTGAAGTTAAAGGTAAACCAACAAAAGAAATCATCTAAGGGTTACAAGTATAGGCAAAAGACATGAAAGTAAACCAAAACTAGAATTGAACTCATGTTAAAAGTGTGCACACATCTTATAAACATCCACCAACGGCTAAGGTAAAACAAATTTAAGTCCTTAAGACGAAACAAGGCAATGAGCCATAAACAGCAGCAACAACAGCGCTCCTGCACCTGCATAGCTATAAAAACCAGCAACAAGTAAAAACAACCTATAACAGCTACTATTTCCAGAACGGGCAGGTGTGTATACAATCAGGCAGAATGGTAACATTTTACAACACACTTTGTGCATAGCAGCTGTGTATGTGGCAGCAACTTCTACTTCATTCAATTAACTAAGTCAAGTGAGAAACACTACAAAACAAACTCAAAGATTAGTCAAAGCTCAAAAGGAAATAACCAAAGTGAGCAACTAAGAATAAAAGGAAATGTCAATAAGAAGTAATTGAAATCAATACCAAAAATGTAAACAACACTTAGTCAAGCTAACATGTGACAAGTATTAAGGACTATTAACAAAGTCATCAAAGGAAACTATTAAAGATTAGTCAATGTTAGCATTAAGATCTAAGCCAATTCAAACTATATCCATGTCAATTAGTTCAAAGTTAATTTCTAATTCTAAAAAAAATTAGAGGATAATTAAGCCGAAAACCCAATTAACGAGCAATTAAGCTACAAACAAATAGTAAGCAAAAACAATTAGTGCAATTAAGCAAAAAAAAGCATTTAGGAAATGATTAAAAAAAATCAATTATGGTGTCTAATTAGCCTAAATCACTAAACTATGTCTACAAAGTCAATTATCCGACCGTGTAAAAATTCAATTAGAAACACGGTTAAACATCAATGTTAGAGTCTAAATCAAATTGAAATTGGTTTCTAAACAAAAGTTAATCGAAGTTAATCTACAATTAAGAACAAAATCACAGTTAAGAATCACAAATCAACGTTAATACCAGAATCAAAATTAGATCCCGATTCTAAAATCTATTTCTAATCTACACCTAAAATCTAATTGCTTAACAAAAAGTTAGAAAGGCAAGAATGGTGCAGTAGGGAAGAAACAAGGGGATATGATAAGCAATCCAGGAGCAGGCTTACCATTCCTAGGCCCAATGGTTTCATGAAGACACAAGAGGGGCAAAAAAAAAAAAAAACCCGCAGGAGAAACTATAAGGCCTGAGGCCCGATCCACCAAATCCTAGGAGATTGAATTAAAACTAAACCTAGAAGTCTTCAACAAGGATGCTCAGACTTAAGATCCTTACTCACTATCCTCACTGGCCGCCGCGTGACTCTCCCCTCTCCGATTCCTCCTCTCTTCCACGACGGCCTTCCTCTGTTCGCCTCTCTCATCTCACCAACATCTTCTCCTTCTCTACAAAAAAAATACCGGAAACGCTCATCACTCCGTCTTGTTCCCAGTAGACGCCGGCGGCAACACCACCCTCATTCCCCCAATAATCACATCACTAACACCTCTCTGCTACGTTCAACCTAAAACCGTTGACAATTTCCCCTAATTTCGAGTCTTAAGTATCGAATCGAACTCGAAAACAACGTAACCTAAGGCGACGAGATCGCGACTACGTGATATTCAAGATGGAACGATATCTACCCTGGAGCAATAGGAAAGATGTGACGATTCCCCGCTTACCTGAGAGAGTCGAAAAAACCACCACCGGCGACGGAATTTGACGAAGACACTTCCAGGTATGAATCTCTTGCCTCTTCTTCTCTGTTTTCGTTTCGCCTTCTTCAATCTTCTTCTGCTAACTTGCGTGCGATTTGGTTGAATATTCTTCTTCAATTCTCTTCTACAGTCTTATTGGATCTGCGTCATTCTACGAACGTGAATTCTTGCTGACGCTGAATTGTTCTTCAGGTTTGGTTGTGGATGCTGAATGTCGAACGTTCCGCGATTCAGAATCGGCGAAGGTTGAAGCTGAATCTTGACGCTGATCCAGTTTGAGATCGAATCTTGTGCTGATATTTGAAGAGTGGAAAAGGAATTATTCTCGCTATGATGTGAAGATCAATAGAAGGAGTTTGAAAATGGAGGTTGAAGGTATAGCCAGAATCGTTGGCGATTCGAAGAACATACGTATTGAAGATGAATTGGAGATCGCAGATGATCACTGAAGAGGTTTTTTTTTCTGTTAGAGATTCGGTTAGGGGTTAGAAAAGTTGGTTATGGTTCGTTTTTTCTCTGTTAGAGATTCGGTTAGGGGTTAGAAAAGTTGGTTATGGTTCGTTTTTTCTCTGGTTTTCTGTTTGAATGGTTGATACAGGTTGAAGATGTGTCAAGAAGATTGAACATGAAGTGGAATAATGTAGGTTGAGATGGGATTGAAGATGGAGCCAAAAATGATGGAGAAGAGAAGCAAAATTCAGAGAATGAAGAATGGTGAAAACAAGAAAATGGTCATGACCAAAAACTCGAGAATGAAGATGATGAGGTTTTATATCAGGATTCAGGGAGGGTCAAAATGGTATTTCACCTTGAAATTCGGTTAGAGTTTTCTTGGAGTTTGGTAAATTCTGTTACAGAAATTGGAGGAGGTTAGAATTGTTAAGAAAGGTTGGAAGTAGTTTGTGACAGTTAGAAATTTAGTTTTTGTTTTGAGCTTTGTAATTAAATATGATGAATTCTGTTAAGCTCTTTTCTCTGAATTTTCCTGCGTGTATGCTCCTCTCTTTTTTTCTGATATTATTTGATTCATTATTCTGCTATGAACCGGTTAATTTAAAGCTGCCATATGACTTCTATCCCATCTGTTTTTGAAAGCCGTTCCCTCCGTAAGATTAAAAGGAACCATGCTACTGTTACATCCAACTAGAAATAGATTTTGAAAAGAGATTGATTGCACTGTATACGGCTTCGAGCTTTCAAAGTGTTTTTTTTCTTTTTGGGTTTGGTTTAAAAAACAAACAAATGGATTGGATAATGGATTTGAACTAAAATTGAATAAAGTGGATATCCAACGTAAACCATGTATTAAGATTGAAAAGTGGATTTGAAATGGTTATGAAAATGGGTTTTAAGTATTGGATAATTGGACAATGAGAATGGATATGGATCAATAAATGGAATTGATTTGATTATTTAAATGGACAAATTGAATTTAAAATCTAAATGGATATTGAATTGATTTTGGAGGTGGATATGGATATTGGACATGAAAGAGTAATTAGAAATATGGATATTAAAAATGATGTGGATGTAGAAATTGGATTGAAAAGTGGTTAAAACAAATGGATGAATTTAGGTATATGGTTTAAAGAAAGATGATAAGAAGTGATATGAAATTTGAATATGGAATTTGGTTTAAGTTGGATACAAAGGGTATAGGGGGATTAGAAAAATGGTTTATGGATCCAAAATGGTTATCAAAAGTGGATAAAATGGGAGATGGATATTAACATGAAAATGGTCATTGGATAGAAAGAATGGACTTGTGTCTTGAATTCCAAGTAATCCTCATAATCATTCTTAGCACCTTCAAATCGCACCAAACTTCACTCCAAAGCAAGCTTGTATTCAATTAGCAACCATCAATGATAGCCTTGATCACAACACGAATCCACAACTTGATCTCTTGCACTATAATCCCAGATGTCTTCACCATGAAACCCAAACTACCATCTCCAATTGGTGAATATCAACCAATTTGCACAAAAGATAAACCTTGATCCCACGCCTTTATGTAAGATGCTATGCAATGCTCTTTGTTTTGTTTTTCTATGCTTGAATGCAATGCAATAAAATGAAAGCACATGCTAAATGATGTGAAAATGAGAGGGCAAATTTTGGGGTATTACAGCTGCCCCTATTCAATCACTGTAGACCTGAATGGATGATAGCGATTGCTGTCAGACCTTCAAGGTATGGAGGGATTGAATACCGAAAATAACCATAAAATTTGCACTCTGTAGAGAAGAAGAAAAGGGATATAAACCCAACCAAATGAACTCTGCATGAAGAACGTCTGATGGTGAAGAAAATAGTGAAAGGATGTCTTTTAGCACCACGCCAGACGACTACAGGTTTGCCACACTACGGGTGGACTTTTAGTAATGTCTTTTGTACAAACCAGACGACTACTGGCCTGCCACACTACTGGTGGACTTTAACAATGTCTTTTATGCAACTCCAGACGACTACTGGCCTGCCACACTACTGGTGGACTTTAACAATGTCTTTTATGCAACTCCAGACGACTACTGGCCTGCCACACTGCCGGTGGACTTTGATAACGTCTTTTGTACGACGCCAGACGACTACTGGCTTGCCACACTACTGGTGGACTTTAACAAATGTCTTTTTGAACGACGCCAGGCGACTACTGGCTTGCCACACTGCTGGTGGACTTTAGAAATGTCTTTTTGAACGACGCCAGACGACTACTGGCTTGCCACACTGCTGGTGGACTTTAATAATGTCTTTTATGCAACTCCAGACGACTACTGGCCTGCCACACTACTGGTGGACTTTAATAATGTCTTTTATGCAACTCCAGACGACTACTGGCTTGCCACACTACTGGTGGACTTTGCAGCTTCGTGCCACCCGAAGACGGACTTTTGCCAATCCACTGTTGGACTTTTAGAATTTGCCACCCTTAGATGGACCTTTCGCCAATCCACTGTTGGACTTTTGCCACCCGAAGACGGACTTTTGCCAATCCACTGTTGGACTTTTGCCACCCGAAGACGGACCTTTGCCAATCCACTGTTGGACTTTTAGCTGCTTTGCCACCCGAAGATGAACTTTTGCCAATCCACTGTTGGACTTTTGCCACCCGAAGACGGACTTTTGCCAATCCACTGTTGGACTTTTAGCTGCTTTGCCACCCGATGATGGACTTTTGCCAATCCACTGTTGGACTTTAAGAATTTGCCACCCTTAGATGGACTTTTGCCAATCCACTGTTGGACTTTTGCCACCCGAAGACGGACTTTTGCCAATCCACTGTTGGACTTTTAGCTGCTTTGCCACCCGAAGATGGACTTTTGCCAATCCACTGTTGGACTCTTGCCACCCGAAGACGGACTTTTGCCAATCCACTGTTGGACTTTTGCCACCCGAAGACGGACTTTTGCCAATCCACTGTTGGACTTTAAGAATTTGCCACCCTTAGATGGACTTTTGCCAATCCACTGTTGGACTTTAAGAATTTGCCACCCTTAGATGGACTTTTGCCAATCCACTGTTGGACTTTTGCCAACGTCTTTTAACAATGCCAGACGACTACTGGCTTGCCACACTACGGGTGGACTTTCGCAAAATTCCAATACTGGATTACACTCTGCATCCGTGTCAGACATCTCTGCCGACTTTGCTGAGGAACAATGATCAATGACTTGACTTTAGAGGTTCCTGAGAGGATAGTATCTCTGCTGGAGAATAAATGAACAATCCGTTTGCTTCGAATTGTCAAGTTTGCCAAAAATAAATTGAACTTGAAGAATAATAAATCTGCCAGTAATCACTTCATCTGCTGGGGGAATGAATTCTGGTCACAACGATTCCGCTGGGGATGAGAATTTCTTTGCATGGCGTCTTGCTAGGGAAGAAAAGTCATAAAAACTCTGCTTGGGGATCTATCCAATCCAAGACCCTTTGTAGGGGTTATCCACCTTCTGACCCGGCTGGGGAAAGGCTGTACCATCCTTGTTGAGGAATAGATTCTGCCAATCTTATAAACCTCTGCGGGGAGAACAACAACTCAACTGGGGAGTATTGCTGACAAGATTCGATGCTGACCTCTGTGGGGGATCATTACCAGAGACACAATCTTGCTAGGGATCAGGGCTACTCTGCCAGGGATATGCAAATCCTGGTTAGAACATTCCACTGCAACTTGCTAGGAAAGATTCCTTAGAGATCTGTTGGGGAAACCCAAAGCAACTCCACAGTAGTCTGCTGAAGAATATGACTGTCGAGCTTAGGATAAGTACCACAATGCACCATGTTAGGCGAGCTTCCCTTTAGACAATTCCGTTAGGGATGACGAGTTTATAACCAACTCTACTGGAGGAAACTGCTTTAAAACGTCTCGTGCTGGGGAATGCCTTTTGAGAGGATTTTACAGAAGACCAACTGTCTTCAAACTCTACTAGGGATGATCAACACTTCATGCTGGGGAAACAAACATGCCCCATGCTTGGACAAACCAACAATTTGTCCCCGAAGAAGATGTCATAAGAGGATTTTACAGAAGATTTAGCCTCTTCAAACTCCTGCGACTTCGCTGGGGATAATGACCATCAGTTTCGGTATCTACGAAGCAACTCTACTGGGAGTTCGCAACCGTTATCGACACAGAAAAGCTTGTAACTGTTGGAAGTACTGAATGAGAGAATCGACTTAATAAGATACAACGATACCCAGTTGAACTTGATTCACCGATATCAAAACGTCGTGAACGACCGTCGACCGAATGATGGACTCACTCAGTAAACGTTGTTACAGAAGGGTGACCAGTGAACCCTTCCTTGAACATGATTGCCCCAGTCTTCTGCGCGGGGATAAGTGATTACTCGTCTAGGAGAAATGACCCTTGTGCTCTTAAAAAAAAGCTTCAATCTTGCTTTTGAGCCTAGTACGGGGCTGTTACCTGCAAGCAAAAGGATACGCACGTATGCCCCGTGCTGGATATGACTTCTGCAACTGAGAAAATCCAACTCTGAACCACCACTTGTTGGGGAAAAAAGTTTGGATGCATCTCTTGCTGGGAGCATGCTTAATGAAGCCTGCTGACAATAGGGGACCACAATTGCCTTAGGTTGGAATACCCCTTTCAAACCTTTTGGCTGATTGACTGCATATGCGTGAACAATAGTTCTTCTTTCACTTGCCCTAGATCAACATGGTCCACCAAAAGAAGATTGTCTCAAGAGGATTTTACAAAAGACTTGACATTCAAAACGTCTCAATGTCCTCAAACTCTTGTAGAGATTCGTCGGATCTCGAATTAGCTGCTTCAGATTGTATGGTCTATAGAGGATTTCGCCTTGCGAAGCTTTATGAACAATCTCATACCACCGTGAGATATTCTGCCTCAGTATTCTGAACCCTGGATAGGCTGATTAGTCGTCTGGATGGACTAACTTCTCGTGCTCTTGGGATAGCCTGCCCCAGTATGACCCTTGAAGTGGTTTTTGCCCCTGACTACTGAACCAAGAATGCCTGCATTTGTAGGGATTTGAGTCTCGAAGTAATTGCCTCAGTTTAACTGAACTCTGAAGAGATTTCTCGACGTGATTGGCTCAGATTGGCTACACCTTAAAGAGATGGTTCGACGTGATTGCCCCAGATCGACTACGTCTTAGCACAACTTGTTGGGAAAGCTCCTGCTCAACAAAGTTTCCTGAGGAGGTACCACTGGACGTGACTGCCCTTCGGGAGTTTTAGGATTCTCAACTCGGCAAGATTAAACTTCTGGACTGGACTTCCATATGTAAACTTCCTTTGATGTCAAACAAATGTATGCAAGCAGAAAATATTTTATTCTGAGAATGAAAATTCTAATGCAAAACACATGTTAATCTAGAAGTTTTACTGAAAAGATGTCGCAAACCCTTTGTGAGCGGATCACGGGTTAGGATACGACATTAATTTTTGAATGAAAGAATGAAATGCACATGCAACACCAACAAAGATCGTTTAGCATAACTCATGGGAGTCAGGAACACTATCTCTTAGTAGTATGCTTTTGAAATAACCCTGTTTCAATTAGGACTTTTGAGGGTTGTATCGTAGCCTGGTTCACGGTTTTAAGAAAAAAAAAGGATTTAAGGCTCAAATTTTATTGGTGCCCACCCACTCTTCGTGATGTTCTCCAGTCCTACGTTCAGCTAATTTGCACAAGCGCTCGCCTCTCAAAAAGGTTTTGTGATCTTTAAGGAACCCACGCATCTGATGGTTTGACACCTAATGAGGTTTTTGAAGTGACAGTCACCCCTTTGTCTTTTGTCCATAGTCACACGACTTTGTTCTTGCTCGAGGATTTTCTTTTGTAATCCTTTTGTTTTTCGCTTTCGCATTTTTTCTTATCCCTAACTTTTTCCTGAACAGATTCTTTTGAATCTTTTGGTTTTGAAGTCCAGCGGGATGCCCTAACTTTTGCCTAAGTTGCTTGTTTTCAAGTTTCAACTTAGCGGGCTTTTTCATTTTTTTTCATTTTTTTTTGAACACGTCGTGTGACACTGGCTTGTCTTGATTTGATTGAAAGGGTTGTGACTGCCTCACTCGTTGATTGTTGATGGATAACCATTGTGGTTTCACATCTCTTGACCTCTTGATGGTGGAATGGAAGGTAATGGATCCTCAGATGCACACTCCTTTTGAGATTTGAACGCTCGGTCAAATTAACTGACGTCTACCCTGCCCCTGGGTTAAATGTGAGGGTTTTTCATACGAAAGAAACTCTACTTCAAGGCTCAAAGGGGTTAACGAGGGTCTATCTCCCTTATATCTCCAGTGTTTGGGGAGTTGAAACAATGCCTGTACATCCTCAACAGGGTTTTTATTCAAAAGCACACAATTAGAGATTTTTACGTTTTCCGATCATCACGTTTTCCGATCATCATCCTCCCTCAAGAGTTTAAGCACGACAGTTGGTATTGCAATGCACATATACAAACTTATGAGTGAATACAAATGGATTACTTCAGGAAAAACATGCGTATTGTATTATGATTGCCATTCAAAAAACAAACAAGCTCTTGCATGCAAACAATGTTTAAACAAACACATAAAAGCTACATATGCAAATGTGGTAAAGAAGCTAAATGATTGTCCTTGTTGAGGAGGCTTGACTCCGTCTGGACTTATTGATTCTGAAAATGTTTTTGCAAACTGGGTGCTCAATCTGATGAAGAAATTTCAATTTATGGGCCACCCATCTGGTGTGATAACCTTTGAGTCAATCACATCTTGCACCTTGTCTTTACCTTTACATCTGAAAGACTTGCAATCGTCGATTAAATGGTCAGGTACCCCAGGATGGTAGTCATACCTGGCATTTGGCATTGAAACCCCAAAGGAAGCTTTGTCGAAGATGATCCTGATGCGACTAGCTCAACCAGTTTGAATTTGAGCAAACAAGGAAACCCGTTGCGCGTACGGCATCGGAATGGGATCAAACTTCTTCTCAAGTTGTTATGGCCTTTTCCCATATGCTCTGCCCCTAGGACTCTCTTGGGGAGATGGAGTTGGAAGCTGACAAGAGATATCTGGAGGAAAGAAATTGATAAATAAGGTTGATAGATAAGGTTGCTCGCAAAGATCTTACACGATCTCCTGCCTACGTATCTCCATTGACTAATGAAGAATCAGAGCGACGTAGTTCCCCTCAACGAGGATGAGGATTGCTTTGTTTCCTTAACACCGCATTCTGGATTTCTGTAATTAAGCCCATCTGAGTCTTCACCCGGTTGACTTCTTCTCTCAGCAGTTCCCGACCTCGGGACAACGCCTGAATGTCCACCATAAAATGCCCCAGTCGGGCCTTCATCTCAATCACCTCCGCTCAGAGTTGTTCCATATCTGAACATTGATTGTGGTGAATCGAGTAGTTGGAAGAAGTCATGTTGGCCGTTTCAGCAGAGAATACCCAATCAGAATGAGAAATCCGCTCCGGAACACCTGTTATGCATATGAGTATGAGGATGCCATGCAGAATGCCATGTTCGAATATTTCCAAGGGATCATTATGCTTTAATACGAAAATTTTTTTTTTGAAAAAAACATAAGAAATGAATGGAAATGCTCAATGGCAAGTCTCAAAGTTAATATCCCTTGGAAATACGAGAACATGTATGCGCAAATGATGATGCAGATGCAACAGACATGGGATCAAAGCTTCCATATAATCTGGATAACTGCTGTGCTGACGGCTGAATAAGCTCATAAGTCTGCTCTGAAGAAAATACCGGAATACCGGAATATCTGAATAATCAGAATGCCAGGATGTCGGGATATCGGCATAATCGGAATACCAGAAGGCCAGAATATCGGCATAATCAGAATATGGGGATGCCAGAATATCGGCATAATCAGGGTGCCGGAATAATCAGAATACCATAATACCAAGCTGATGAGTCCACACTGATAGGAAATCCAAAATACCGGGTATGTTGAAGGTTAAGGTTACCTGCAAACCTGTAAACAACCCGCCCCTCTCACATGTGGGTACTAGGATGTTCAGTATCCTGGGCTCTCAGGTCGAGAAATGATGATACGTTCACCATTTCTGGTTTGGCATCATCATCAATCGAGGAGGCCTCAACTGATTCTCCAAAACGAAAGGTCCTCAGCTTCTGGCACTGAGGTCGAGAAGCAATAGTACATTCATCCCTCGGGGTACAGTACTATCGCCAATCGAGGAGTGCCTCCACTGATTCTCTTTCAAAAAGGATAACCTATAGCGAGTTCCCAGCATTGGGTCCTCGGATCGAGAATGTGTAATGGGTTTGCCACATAATGTGGTCTGCCACGGTCACATCTCGGGAGGAGTGCCGCAACTGAGTCCTCGGGAATGGTCACCAGAGTCGACAATTCCTCAAGAGAATAACTACTGGCCTGCATAACATGCAGTAGCAGAAAGCTCCCGATAGAACCTCGTCTGGTTGTGGGTCTCATAAACAACAATACGTGGTCACCACCACGCAAGCGTCATGACTATCCACTCTAATACCTATGTGTGTACTCAAGCCTGGGTAGTGAGCTTATCTCTCAGAACACCCCGCCCGCCAAACAGAAAACAACACAGTCCAGTATAGCATAATATATCATATGAAACGAAAATGCTAAAATGCGGTAAATACAGTAATGTACAGTAAAACAGTAAATAACCATACAATAAAACAGTAAATACAGCACAACAGTAAACACCCAATGAAAGAAAAACAGACAAGCGCTAGGATTGACTCGCTTAGGGATGGACCAGCAGGAGGTCAATCTGTCCCCAGCAGAGTCGCCAGCTGTCGCTCCCGGGATTTTCATCCTAGTACAAACGCGAAAGTGGCACCGAAACAGAGTCGCCAGCAATGTGTATTTATCCCAAGAGAGGGAAAGGAAACATCGCATAAACCTGAAGGAAAGGATAGAGCATGGTCTTGCAACCAAGAGAACTGGATTCGGGAGTCGGTTACGCGAGAGGAAGGTATTAGCACCCCCTCGCGTCCATCGTACCCGATGGGATCCACGCTTGCTTGTTTCGATCAAAGTGTGTAAGAAAAGGATATTGGAAAAGGAAACTGCTAGCTGGAGAACTAGAAAAGGAAAGGAGAGAGAAAGAGAAACAAATGTAGGGAAAATAAAAGAAGTGCTCGCATGGGCCCTACCCCACTGCCTACGTATCTCATCGGGAACATGAGAATCAGAGCGACGTAGTTCCCCTCACTAGGGAAAGTTGTTTGTGTTTTTTTAGAGAACGGCTTACGTTCTAGCTCAGGTGTTGCAGGCTCGCTGGTCCGAGTGCGTTACCATCTTGCAAGAGAACGAGTAGGAACACGTCCATACGTTGAGAGTGGATGAGATGAGAGAAGAATTCCCGAAGGAAAGACGTCATTGTTTGTTTTGTCTTTTAGGAGCTTTTTTTTTTCATTTATTTGCATATGATAGTGTATCTGAATCTTAGTCATTGGAATGTGTACATTCTCACATTCCAAGATGGAATGAGTAAGAAAGCACACTAAGGGTGAAGAAGACCCCCACACTTAGTTCCAATTGTCAAGGTTCAAACACACTAGCATACTTGTGTTTATTAAGTGTCTTTGTTGATTAAGAAATGAAGAAGTGATTTTTATTATTTGTACCTCCAACAAGTATTGCATTTAGGTCCCTCATACAAGATCAAATGTTTAACACATTGACCCAAGATGGGCCATATGCTACACATTCTAAGATTATAAGAGAAGACCCCTTATAATCTTTTCTTTATATGAAAGGCCTAAATGCAATAAATGCCTACCTTTATTATATATTTTGAATTTTCTTTGAGATGAGAAGATGAAAGACTCAAAAGCAAGAAAAAGGTAAAATCTATATGAAATAAGACTCAATCCTAATTGATTAGTTAAGGGAGTGATCCTAAAGGTTTATGAAGTATGAGAACACTATCCTAAAAAAGAGAGAAGAGACTCAAAGCGTAAGAGAAAACGGGAGTTAGTTGTTAGTGTGCTCGCCGAGACATCGCATCTTGTGCCTACGTATCCGCAATCTGAAAAGAAAGAGGAATCAGAGCATCCGTAGTTCACGGTACTACGGGTGAACAGGAAACAGGATCTCGATCGCATAGGTGCGAGGGAACAAAGGGGAAAGACACACATAAAGTCTAAGGGGGAAACTCGGTCCTACAAGTTAACATGCATCAATGGTCCTAAGGTCAGGATCAGGAGGGAAGCTACCTAATGTTATCAGGCATGAATTGCTATCCTAATGTCTCTCCTACCTCCGACTTAATCAAAAATTAAGTGGAGCTAGGAATCCTAAGGGGATCATGTCATCAGACAAGTAAACATAGGATAAATCAATCACAAAATGAATTAAAAGTAAACGGAAGAATTACTAGTGTTAGTCCTATGTTATGTTTTCTAACCTATCTAACTTGGACAAGTTAGAATAGGTATCCTAATGAGGAAGCAAAAGCTAAAATAAACAATACAATGATATCAAATATCAAAGTAGATCAAGAAAAAGAAAGATGTGAATGAGATCACATAAGCGTCAACATCGGTCGATGTGAGCTAATGACAATGAGTGGGGGTCGGTTGCGAACCCTATCTTCCACTTAACTGACTCGATAATAGGAGCAGGTGATGTTCAAAGCTTCAATCATGTAATGAGAGCTAAGAACGACTCAACTGGAATAACGGGGGTCGATTGCGAACCCTACCTTCCGTCAATTGCCTCTTTAGAGGTCTTCAGCACAATATCAACCAAGCACACTCATGGCCTCACTTGAGGGCTTTCCATACAATCCTACTTATCATGGCATTTGCTATTCCTACTTCTCATGGCATTGACTATTCCTACTTCTCATGGCATTTGAAAGCATTAAAGAGAAGTGAAGAGATAAGAGGTCCTACCAAACGGATATGAATCTGTAGCAAAGCAGCGAAAACGCAACGAAAGAAAGTCACGAAAGCACCTATAAACAAATAGCAAACCAAGTTAGAAACAAGTTTTTATTTACAAAATGAAATGGTCAAACCACCTTTGGAATATCTCCTTTATGTACCTTGCACATGTGAACCAAAGACATTAGTAATAACAAGAGAGTGTATGTACAACATAAAACTAAGTCTAATGACTATGTAAATTTGAGTCACATTAGTCAAAGTGAAAGACCTAAAAGGATTATGAAATTACAAGTCAAGTTACAACTATGCTACAAGACCAATCTACTTTGAAGTTAAAGGTAAACCAACAAAAGAAATCATCTAAGGGTTACAAGTATAGGCAAAAGACATGAAAGTAAACCAAAACTAGAATTGAACTCATGTTAAAAGTGTGCACACATCTTATAAACATCCACCAACGGCTAAGGTAAAACAAATTTAAGTCCTTAAGACGAAACAAGGCAATGAGCCATAAACAGCAGCAACAACAGCGCTCCTGCACCTGCATAGCTATAAAAACCAGCAACAAGTAAAAACAACCTATAACAGCTACTATTTCCAGAACGGGCAGGTGTGTATACAATCAGGCAGAATGGTAACATTTTACAACACACTTTGTGCATAGCAGCTGTGTATGTGGCAGCAACTTCTACTTCATTCAATTAACTAAGTCAAGTGAGAAACACTACAAAACAAACTCAAAGATTAGTCAAAGCTCAAAAGGAAATAACCAAAGTGAGCAACTAAGAATAAAAGGAAATGTCAATAAGAAGTAATTGAAATCAATACCAAAAATGTAAACAACACTTAGTCAAGCTAACATGTGACAAGTATTAAGGACTATTAACAAAGTCATCAAAGGAAACTATTAAAGATTAGTCAATGTTAGCATTAAGATCTAAGCCAATTCAAACTATATCCATGTCAATTAGTTCAAAGTTAATTTCTAATTCTAAAAAAAATTAGAGGATAATTAAGCCGAAAACCCAATTAACGAGCAATTAAGCTACAAACAAATAGTAAGCAAAAACAATTAGTGCAATTAAGCAAAAAAAAGCATTTAGGAAATGATTAAAAAAAATCAATTATGGTGTCTAATTAGCCTAAATCACTAAACTATGTCTACAAAGTCAATTATCCGACCGTGTAAAAATTCAATTAGAAACACGGTTAAACATCAATGTTAGAGTCTAAATCAAATTGAAATTGGTTTCTAAACAAAAGTTAATCGAAGTTAATCTACAATTAAGAACAAAATCACAGTTAAGAATCACAAATCAACGTTAATACCAGAATCAAAATTAGATCCCGATTCTAAAATCTATTTCTAATCTACACCTAAAATCTAATTGCTTAACAAAAAGTTAGAAAGGCAAGAATGGTGCAGTAGGGAAGAAACAAGGGGATATGATAAGCAATCCAGGAGCAGGCTTACCATTCCTAGGCCCAATGGTTTCATGAAGACACAAGAGGGGCAAAAAAAAAAAAAAACCCGCAGGAGAAACTATAAGGCCTGAGGCCCGATCCACCAAATCCTAGGAGATTGAATTAAAACTAAACCTAGAAGTCTTCAACAAGGATGCTCAGACTTAAGATCCTTACTCACTATCCTCACTGGCCGCCGCGTGACTCTCCCCTCTCCGATTCCTCCTCTCTTCCACGACGGCCTTCCTCTGTTCGCCTCTCTCATCTCACCAACATCTTCTCCTTCTCTACAAAAAAAATACCGGAAACGCTCATCACTCCGTCTTGTTCCCAGTAGACGCCGGCGGCAACACCACCCTCATTCCCCCAATAATCACATCACTAACACCTCTCTGCTACGTTCAACCTAAAACCGTTGACAATTTCCCCTAATTTCGAGTCTTAAGTATCGAATCGAACTCGAAAACAACGTAACCTAAGGCGACGAGATCGCGACTACGTGATATTCAAGATGGAACGATATCTACCCTGGAGCAATAGGAAAGATGTGACGATTCCCCGCTTACCTGAGAGAGTCGAAAAAACCACCACCGGCGACGGAATTTGACGAAGACACTTCCAGGTATGAATCTCTTGCCTCTTCTTCTCTGTTTTCGTTTCGCCTTCTTCAATCTTCTTCTGCTAACTTGCGTGCGATTTGGTTGAATATTCTTCTTCAATTCTCTTCTACAGTCTTATTGGATCTGCGTCATTCTACGAACGTGAATTCTTGCTGACGCTGAATTGTTCTTCAGGTTTGGTTGTGGATGCTGAATGTCGAACGTTCCGCGATTCAGAATCGGCGAAGGTTGAAGCTGAATCTTGACGCTGATCCAGTTTGAGATCGAATCTTGTGCTGATATTTGAAGAGTGGAAAAGGAATTATTCTCGCTATGATGTGAAGATCAATAGAAGGAGTTTGAAAATGGAGGTTGAAGGTATAGCCAGAATCGTTGGCGATTCGAAGAACATACGTATTGAAGATGAATTGGAGATCGCAGATGATCACTGAAGAGGTTTTTTTTTCTGTTAGAGATTCGGTTAGGGGTTAGAAAAGTTGGTTATGGTTCGTTTTTTCTCTGTTAGAGATTCGGTTAGGGGTTAGAAAAGTTGGTTATGGTTCGTTTTTTCTCTGGTTTTCTGTTTGAATGGTTGATACAGGTTGAAGATGTGTCAAGAAGATTGAACATGAAGTGGAATAATGTAGGTTGAGATGGGATTGAAGATGGAGCCAAAAATGATGGAGAAGAGAAGCAAAATTCAGAGAATGAAGAATGGTGAAAACAAGAAAATGGTCATGACCAAAAACTCGAGAATGAAGATGATGAGGTTTTATATCAGGATTCAGGGAGGGTCAAAATGGTATTTCACCTTGAAATTCGGTTAGAGTTTTCTTGGAGTTTGGTAAATTCTGTTACAGAAATTGGAGGAGGTTAGAATTGTTAAGAAAGGTTGGAAGTAGTTTGTGACAGTTAGAAATTTAGTTTTTGTTTTGAGCTTTGTAATTAAATATGATGAATTCTGTTAAGCTCTTTTCTCTGAATTTTCCTGCGTGTATGCTCCTCTCTTTTTTTCTGATATTATTTGATTCATTATTCTGCTATGAACCGGTTAATTTAAAGCTGCCATATGACTTCTTTCCCATCTGTTTTTGAAAGCCGTTCCCTCCGTAAGATTAAAAGGAACCATGCTACTGTTACATCCAACTAGAAATAGATTTTGAAAAGAGATTGATTGCACTGTATACGGCTTCGAGCTTTCAAAGTGTTTTTTTTCTTTTTGGGTTTGGTTTAAAAAACAAACAAATGGATTGGATAATGGATTTGAACTAAAATTGAATAAAGTGGATATCCAACGTAAACCATGTATTAAGATTGAAAAGTGGATTTGAAATGGTTATGAAAATGGGTTTTAAGTATTGGATAATTGGACAATGAGAATGGATATGGATCAATAAATGGAATTGATTTGATTATTTAAATGGACAAATTGAATTTAAAATCTAAATGGATATTGAATTGATTTTGGAGGTGGATATGGATATTGGACATGAAAGAGTAATTAGAAATATGGATATTAAAAATGATGTGGATGTAGAAATTGGATTGAAAAGTGGTTAAAACAAATGGATGAATTTAGGTATATGGTTTAAAGAAAGATGATAAGAAGTGATATGAAATTTGAATATGGAATTTGGTTTAAGTTGGATACAAAGGGTATAGGGGGATTAGAAAAATGGTTTATGGATCCAAAATGGTTATCAAAAGTGGATAAAATGGGAGATGGATATTAACATGAAAATGGTCATTGGATAGAAAGAATGGACTTGTGTCTTGAATTCCAAGTAATCCTCATAATCATTCTTAGCACCTTCAAATCGCACCAAACTTCACTCCAAAGCAAGCTTGTATTCAATTAGCAACCATCAATGATAGCCTTGATCACAACACGAATCCACAACTTGATCTCTTGCACTATAATCCCAGATGTCTTCACCATGAAACCCAAACTACCATCTCCAATTGGTGAATATCAACCAATTTGCACAAAAGATAAACCTTGATCCCACGCCTTTATGTAAGATGCTATGCAATGCTCTTTGTTTTGTTTTTCTATGCTTGAATGCAATGCAATAAAATGAAAGCACATGCTAAATGATGTGAAAATGAGAGGGCAAATTTTGGGGTATTACAGCTGCCCCTATTCAATCACTGTAGACCTGAATGGATGATAGCGATTGCTGTCAGACCTTCAAGGTATGGAGGGATTGAATACCGAAAATAACCATAAAATTTGCACTCTGTAGAGAAGAAGAAAAGGGATATAAACCCAACCAAATGAACTCTGCATGAAGAACGTCTGATGGTGAAGAAAATAGTGAAAGGATGTCTTTTAGCACCACGCCAGACGACTACAGGTTTGCCACACTACGGGTGGACTTTTAGTAATGTCTTTTGTACAAACCAGACGACTACTGGCCTGCCACACTACTGGTGGACTTTAACAATGTCTTTTATGCAACTCCAGACGACTACTGGCCTGCCACACTACTGGTGGACTTTAACAATGTCTTTTATGCAACTCCAGACGACTACTGGCCTGCCACACTGCCGGTGGACTTTGATAACGTCTTTTGTACGACGCCAGACGACTACTGGCTTGCCACACTACTGGTGGACTTTAACAAATGTCTTTTTGAACGACGCCAGGCGACTACTGGCTTGCCACACTGCTGGTGGACTTTAGAAATGTCTTTTTGAACGACGCCAGACGACTACTGGCTTGCCACACTGCTGGTGGACTTTAATAATGTCTTTTATGCAACTCCAGACGACTACTGGCCTGCCACACTACTGGTGGACTTTAATAATGTCTTTTATGCAACTCCAGACGACTACTGGCTTGCCACACTACTGGTGGACTTTGCAGCTTCGTGCCACCCGAAGACGGACTTTTGCCAATCCACTGTTGGACTTTTAGAATTTGCCACCCTTAGATGGACCTTTCGCCAATCCACTGTTGGACTTTTGCCACCCGAAGACGGACTTTTGCCAATCCACTGTTGGACTTTTGCCACCCGAAGACGGACCTTTGCCAATCCACTGTTGGACTTTTAGCTGCTTTGCCACCCGAAGATGAACTTTTGCCAATCCACTGTTGGACTTTTGCCACCCGAAGACGGACTTTTGCCAATCCACTGTTGGACTTTTAGCTGCTTTGCCACCCGATGATGGACTTTTGCCAATCCACTGTTGGACTTTAAGAATTTGCCACCCTTAGATGGACTTTTGCCAATCCACTGTTGGACTTTTGCCACCCGAAGACGGACTTTTGCCAATCCACTGTTGGACTTTTAGCTGCTTTGCCACCCGAAGATGGACTTTTGCCAATCCACTGTTGGACTCTTGCCACCCGAAGACGGACTTTTGCCAATCCACTGTTGGACTTTTGCCACCCGAAGACGGACTTTTGCCAATCCACTGTTGGACTTTAAGAATTTGCCACCCTTAGATGGACTTTTGCCAATCCACTGTTGGACTTTAAGAATTTGCCACCCTTAGATGGACTTTTGCCAATCCACTGTTGGACTTTTGCCAACGTCTTTTAACAATGCCAGACGACTACTGGCTTGCCACACTACGGGTGGACTTTCGCAAAATTCCAATACTGGATTACACTCTGCATCCGTGTCAGACATCTCTGCCGACTTTGCTGAGGAACAATGATCAATGACTTGACTTTAGAGGTTCCTGAGAGGATAGTATCTCTGCTGGAGAATAAATGAACAATCCGTTTGCTTCGAATTGTCAAGTTTGCCAAAAATAAATTGAACTTGAAGAATAATAAATCTGCCAGTAATCACTTCATCTGCTGGGGGAATGAATTCTGGTCACAACGATTCCGCTGGGGATGAGAATTTCTTTGCATGGCGTCTTGCTAGGGAAGAAAAGTCATAAAAACTCTGCTTGGGGATCTATCCAATCCAAGACCCTTTGTAGGGGTTATCCACCTTCTGACCCGGCTGGGGAAAGGCTGTACCATCCTTGTTGAGGAATAGATTCTGCCAATCTTATAAACCTCTGCGGGGAGAACAACAACTCAACTGGGGAGTATTGCTGACAAGATTCGATGCTGACCTCTGTGGGGGATCATTACCAGAGACACAATCTTGCTAGGGATCAGGGCTACTCTGCCAGGGATATGCAAATCCTGGTTAGAACATTCCACTGCAACTTGCTAGGAAAGATTCCTTAGAGATCTGTTGGGGAAACCCAAAGCAACTCCACAGTAGTCTGCTGAAGAATATGACTGTCGAGCTTAGGATAAGTACCACAATGCACCATGTTAGGCGAGCTTCCCTTTAGACAATTCCGTTAGGGATGACGAGTTTATAACCAACTCTACTGGAGGAAACTGCTTTAAAACGTCTCGTGCTGGGGAATGCCTTTTGAGAGGATTTTACAGAAGACCAACTGTCTTCAAACTCTACTAGGGATGATCAACACTTCATGCTGGGGAAACAAACATGCCCCATGCTTGGACAAACCAACAATTTGTCCCCGAAGAAGATGTCATAAGAGGATTTTACAGAAGATTTAGCCTCTTCAAACTCCTGCGACTTCGCTGGGGATAATGACCATCAGTTTCGGTATCTACGAAGCAACTCTACTGGGAGTTCGCAACCGTTATCGACACAGAAAAGCTTGTAACTGTTGGAAGTACTGAATGAGAGAATCGACTTAATAAGATACAACGATACCCAGTTGAACTTGATTCACCGATATCGAAACGTCGTGAACGACCGTCGACCGAATGATGGACTCACTCAGTAAACGTTGTTACAGAAGGGTGACCAGTGAACCCTTCCTTGAACATGATTGCCCCAGTCTTCTGCGCGGGGATAAGTGATTACTCGTCTAGGAGAAATGACCCTTGTGCTCTTAAAAAAAAGCTTCAATCTTGCTTTTGAGCCTAGTACGGGGCTGTTACCTGCAAGCAAAAGGATACGCACGTATGCCCCGTGCTGGATATGACTTCTGCAACTGAGAAAATCCAACTCTGAACCACCACTTGTTGGGGAAAAAAGTTTGGATGCATCTCTTGCTGGGAGCATGCTTAATGAAGCCTGCTGACAATAGGGGACCACAATTGCCTTAGGTTGGAATACCCCTTTCAAACCTTTTGGCTGATTGACTGCATATGCGTGAACAATAGTTCTTCTTTCACTTGCCCTAGATCAACATGGTCCACCAAAAGAAGATTGTCTCAAGAGGATTTTACAAAAGACTTGACATTCAAAACGTCTCAATGTCCTCAAACTCTTGTAGAGATTCGTCGGATCTCGAATTAGCTGCTTCAGATTGTATGGTCTATAGAGGATTTCGCCTTGCGAAGCTTTATGAACAATCTCATACCACCGTGAGATATTCTGCCTCAGTATTCTGAACCCTGGATAGGCTGATTAGTCGTCTGGATGGACTAACTTCTCGTGCTCTTGGGATAGCCTGCCCCAGTATGACCCTTGAAGTGGTTTTTGCCCCTGACTACTGAACCAAGAATGCCTGCATTTGTAGGGATTTGAGTCTCGAAGTAATTGCCTCAGTTTAACTGAACTCTGAAGAGATTTCTCGACGTGATTGGCTCAGATTGGCTACACCTTAAAGAGATGGTTCGACGTGATTGCCCCAGATCGACTACGTCTTAGCACAACTTGTTGGGAAAGCTCCTGCTCAACAAAGTTTCCTGAGGAGGTACCACTGGACGTGACTGCCCTTCGGGAGTTTTAGGATTCTCAACTCGGCAAGATTAAACTTCTGGACTGGACTTCCATATGTAAACTTCCTTTGATGTCAAACAAATGTATGCAAGCAGAAAATATTTTATTCTGAGAATGAAAATTCTAATGCAAAACACATGTTAATCTAGAAGTTTTACTGAAAAGATGTCGCAAACCCTTTGTGAGCGGATCACGGGTTAGGATACGACATTAATTTTTGAATGAAAGAATGAAATGCACATGCAACACCAACAAAGATCTTTTAGCATAACTCATGGGAGTCAGGAACACTATCTCTTAGTAGTATGCTTTTGAAATAACCCTGTTTCAATTAGGACTTTTGAGGGTTGTATCGTAGCCTGGTTCACGGTTTTAAGAAAAAAAAAGGATTTAAGGCTCAAATTTTATTGGTGCCCACCCACTCTTCGTGATGTTCTCCAGTCCTACGTTCAGCTAATTTGCACAAGCGCTCGCCTCTCAAAAAGGTTTTGTGATCTTTAAGGAACCCACGCATCTGATGGTTTGACACCTAATGAGGTTTTTGAAGTGACAGTCACCCCTTTGTCTTTTGTCCATAGTCACACGACTTTGTTCTTGCTCGAGGATTTTCTTTTGTAATCCTTTTGTTTTTCGCTTTCGCATTTTTTCTTATCCCTAACTTTTTCCTGAACAGATTCTTTTGAATCTTTTGGTTTTGAAGTCCAGCGGGATGCCCTAACTTTTGCCTAAGTTGCTTGTTTTCAAGTTTCAACTTAGCGGGCTTTTTCATTTTTTTTCATTTTTTTTTTGAACACGTCGTGTGACACTGGCTTGTCTTGATTTGATTGAAAGGGTTGTGACTGCCTCACTCGTTGATTGTTGATGGATAACCATTGTGGTTTCACATCTCTTGACCTCTTGATGGTGGAATGGAAGGTAATGGATCCTCAGATGCACACTCCTTTTGAGATTTGAACGCTCGGTCAAATTAACTGACGTCTACCCTGCCCCTGGGTTAAATGTGAGGGTTTTTCATACGAAAGAAACTCTACTTCAAGGCTCAAAGGGGTTAACGAGGGTCTATCTCCCTTATATCTCCAGTGTTTGGGGAGTTGAAACAATGCCTGTACATCCTCAACAGGGTTTTTATTCAAAAGCACACAATTAGAGATTTTTACGTTTTCCGATCATCACGTTTTCCGATCATCATCCTCCCTCAAGAGTTTAAGCACGACAGTTGGTATTGCAATGCACATATACAAACTTATGAGTGAATACAAATGGATTACTTCAGGAAAAACATGCGTATTGTATTATGATTGCCATTCAAAAAACAAACAAGCTCTTGCATGCAAACAATGTTTAAACAAACACATAAAAGCTACATATGCAAATGTGGTAAAGAAGCTAAATGATTGTCCTTGTTGAGGAGGCTTGACTCCGTCTGGACTTATTGATTCTGAAAATGTTTTTGCAAACTGGGTGCTCAATCTGATGAAGAAATTTCAATTTATGGGCCACCCATCTGGTGTGATAACCTTTGAGTCAATCACATCTTGCACCTTGTCTTTACCTTTACATCTGAAAGACTTGCAATCGTCGATTAAATGGTCAGGTACCCCAGGATGGTAGTCATACCTGGCATTTGGCATTGAAACCCCAAAGGAAGCTTTGTCGAAGATGATCCTGATGCGACTAGCTCAACCAGTTTGAATTTGAGCAAACAAGGAAACCCGTTGCGCGTACGGCATCGGAATGGGATCAAACTTCTTCTCAAGTTGTTCTGGCCTTTTCCCATATGCTCTGCCCCTAGGACTCTCTTGGGGAGATGGAGTTGGAAGCTGACAAGAGATATCTGGAGGAAAGAAATTGATAAATAAGGTTGATAGATAAGGTTGCTCGCAAAGATCTTACACGATCTCCTGCCTACGTATCTCCATTGACTAATGAAGAATCAGAGCGACGTAGTTCCCCTCAACGAGGATGAGGATTGCTTTGTTTCCTTAACACCGCATTCTGGATTTCTGTAATTAAGCCCATCTGAGTCTTCACCCGGTTGACTTCTTCTCTCAGCAGTTCCCGACCTCGGGACAACGCCTGAATGTCCACCATAAAATGCCCCAGTCGGGCCTTCATCTCAATCACCTCCGCTCAGAGTTGTTCCATATCTGAACATTGATTGTGGTGAATCGAGTAGTTGGAAGAAGTCATGTTGGCCGTTTCAGCAGAGAATACCCAATCAGAATGAGAAATCCGCTCCGGAACACCTGTTATGCATATGAGTATGAGGATGCCATGCAGAATGCCATGTTCGAATATTTCCAAGGGATCATTATGCTTTAATACGAAATTTTTTTTTTTGAAAAAAACATAAGAAATGAATGGAAATGCTCAATGGCAAGTCTCAAAGTTAATATCCCTTGGAAATACGAGAACATGTATGCGCAAATGATGATGCAGATGCAACAGACATGGGATCAAAGCTTCCATATAATCTGGATAACTGCTGTGCTGACGGCTGAATAAGCTCATAAGTCTGCTCTGAAGAAAATACCGGAATACCGGAATATCTGAATAATCAGAATGCCAGGATGTCGGGATATCGGCATAATCGGAATACCAGAAGGCCAGAATATCGGCATAATCAGAATATGGGGATGCCAGAATATCGGCATAATCAGGGTGCCGGAATAATCAGAATACCATAATACCAAGCTGATGAGTCCACACTGATAGGAAATCCAAAATACCGGGTATGTTGAAGGTTAAGGTTACCTGCAAACCTGTAAACAACCCGCCCCTCTCACATGTGGGTACTAGGATGTTCAGTATCCTGGGCTCTCAGGTCGAGAAATGATGATACGTTCACCATTTCTGGTTTGGCATCATCATCAATCGAGGAGGCCTCAACTGATTCTCCAAAACGAAAGGTCCTCAGCTTCTGGCACTGAGGTCGAGAAGCAATAGTACATTCATCCCTCGGGGTACAGTACTATCGCCAATCGAGGAGTGCCTCCACTGATTCTCTTTCAAAAAGGATAACCTATAGCGAGTTCCCAGCATTGGGTCCTCGGATCGAGAATGTGTAATGGGTTTGCCACATAATGTGGTCTGCCACGGTCACATCTCGGGAGGAGTGCCGCAACTGAGTCCTCGGGAATGGTCACCAGAGTCGACAATTCCTCAAGAGAATAACTACTGGCCTGCATAACATGCAGTAGCAGAAAGCTCCCGATAGAACCTCGTCTGGTTGTGGGTCTCATAAACAACAATACGTGGTCACCACCACGCAAGCGTCATGACTATCCACTCTAATACCTATGTGTGTACTCAAGCCTGGGTAGTGAGCTTATCTCTCAGAACACCCCGCCCGCCAAACAGAAAACAACACAGTCCAGTATAGCATAATATATCATATGAAACGAAAATGCTAAAATGCGGTAAATACAGTAATGTACAGTAAAACAGTAAATAACCATACAATAAAACAGTAAATACAGCACAACAGTAAACACCCAATGAAAGAAAAACAGACAAGCGCTAGGATTGACTCGCTTAGGGATGGACCAGCAGGAGGTCAATCTGTCCCCAGCAGAGTCGCCAGCTGTCGCTCCCGGGATTTTCATCCTAGTACAAACGCGAAAGTGGCACCGAAACAGAGTCGCCAGCAATGTGTATTTATCCCAAGAGAGGGAAAGGAAACATCGCATAAACCTGAAGGAAAGGATAGAGCATGGTCTTGCAACCAAGAGAACTGGATTCGGGAGTCGGTTACGCGAGAGGAAGGTATTAGCACCCCCTCGCGTCCATCGTACCCGATGGGATCCACGCTTGCTTGTTTCGATCAAAGTGTGTAAGAAAAGGATATTGGAAAAGGAAACTGCTAGCTGGAGAACTAGAAAAGGAAAGGAGAGAGAAAGAGAAACAAATGTAGGGAAAATAAAAGAAGTGCTCGCATGGGCCCTACCCCACTGCCTACGTATCTCATCGGGAACATGAGAATCAGAGCGACGTAGTTCCCCTCACTAGGGAAAGTTGTTTGTGTTTTTTTAGAGAACGGCTTACGTTCTAGCTCAGGTGTTGCAGGCTCGCTGGTCCGAGTGCGTTACCATCTTGCAAGAGAACGAGTAGGAACACGTCCATACGTTGAGAGTGGATGAGATGAGAGAAGAATTCCCGAAGGAAAGACGTCATTGTTTGTTTTGTCTTTTAGGAGCTTTTTTTTTTCATTTATTTGCATATGATAGTGTATCTGAATCTTAGTCATTGGAATGTGTACATTCTCACATTCCAAGATGGAATGAGTAAGAAAGCACACTAAGGGTGAAGAAGACCCCCACACTTAGTTCCAATTGTCAAGGTTCAAACACACTAGCATACTTGTGTTTATTAAGTGTCTTTGTTGATTAAGAAATGAAGAAGTGATTTTTATTATTTGTACCTCCAACAAGTATTGCATTTAGGTCCCTCATACAAGATCAAATGTTTAACACATTGACCCAAGATGGGCCATATGCTACACATTCTAAGATTATAAGAGAAGACCCCTTATAATCTTTTCTTTATATGAAAGGCCTAAATGCAATAAATGCCTACCTTTATTATATATTTTGAATTTTCTTTGAGATGAGAAGATGAAAGACTCAAAAGCAAGAAAAAGGTAAAATCTATATGAAATAAGACTCAATCCTAATTGATTAGTTAAGGGAGTGATCCTAAAGGTTTATGAAGTATGAGAACACTATCCTAAAAAAGAGAGAAGAGACTCAAAGCGTAAGAGAAAACGGGAGTTAGTTGTTAGTGTGCTCGCCGAGACATCGCATCTTGTGCCTACGTATCCGCAATCTGAAAAGAAAGAGGAATCAGAGCATCCGTAGTTCACGGTACTACGGGTGAACAGGAAACAGGATCTCGATCGCATAGGTGCGAGGGAACAAAGGGGAAAGACACACATAAAGTCTAAGGGGGAAACTCGGTCCTACAAGTTAACATGCATCAATGGTCCTAAGGTCAGGATCAGGAGGGAAGCTACCTAATGTTATCAGGCATGAATTGCTATCCTAATGTCTCTCCTACCTCCGACTTAATCAAAAATTAAGTGGAGCTAGGAATCCTAAGGGGATCATGTCATCAGACAAGTAAACATAGGATAAATCAATCACAAAATGAATTAAAAGTAAACGGAAGAATTACTAGTGTTAGTCCTATGTTATGTTTTCTAACCTATCTAACTTGGACAAGTTAGAATAGGTATCCTAATGAGGAAGCAAAAGCTAAAATAAACAATACAATGATATCAAATATCAAAGTAGATCAAGAAAAAGAAAGATGTGAATGAGATCACATAAGCGTCAACATCGGTCGATGTGAGCTAATGACAATGAGTGGGGGTCGGTTGCGAACCCTATCTTCCACTTAACTGACTCGATAATAGGAGCAGGTGATGTTCAAAGCTTCAATCATGTAATGAGAGCTAAGAACGACTCAACTGGAATAACGGGGGTCGATTGCGAACCCTACCTTCCGTCAATTGCCTCTTTAGAGGTCTTCAGCACAATATCAACCAAGCACACTCATGGCCTCACTTGAGGGCTTTCCATACAATCCTACTTATCATGGCATTTGCTATTCCTACTTCTCATGGCATTGACTATTCCTACTTCTCATGGCATTTGAAAGCATTAAAGAGAAGTGAAGAGATAAGAGGTCCTACCAAACGGATATGAATCTGTAGCAAAGCAGCGAAAACGCAACGAAAGAAAGTCACGAAAGCACCTATAAACAAATAGCAAACCAAGTTAGAAACAAGTTTTTATTTACAAAATGAAATGGTCAAACCACCTTTGGAATATCTCCTTTATGTACCTTGCACATGTGAACCAAAGACATTAGTAATAACAAGAGAGTGTATGTACAACATAAAACTAAGTCTAATGACTATGTAAATTTGAGTCACATTAGTCAAAGTGAAAGACCTAAAAGGATTATGAAATTACAAGTCAAGTTACAACTATGCTACAAGACCAATCTACTTTGAAGTTAAAGGTAAACCAACAAAAGAAATCATCTAAGGGTTACAAGTATAGGCAAAAGACATGAAAGTAAACCAAAACTAGAATTGAACTCATGTTAAAAGTGTGCACACATCTTATAAACATCCACCAACGGCTAAGGTAAAACAAATTTAAGTCCTTAAGACGAAACAAGGCAATGAGCCATAAACAGCAGCAACAACAGCGCTCCTGCACCTGCATAGCTATAAAAACCAGCAACAAGTAAAAACAACCTATAACAGCTACTATTTCCAGAACGGGCAGGTGTGTATACAATCAGGCAGAATGGTAACATTTTACAACACACTTTGTGCATAGCAGCTGTGTATGTGGCAGCAACTTCTACTTCATTCAATTAACTAAGTCAAGTGAGAAACACTACAAAACAAACTCAAAGATTAGTCAAAGCTCAAAAGGAAATAACCAAAGTGAGCAACTAAGAATAAAAGGAAATGTCAATAAGAAGTAATTGAAATCAATACCAAAAATGTAAACAACACTTAGTCAAGCTAACATGTGACAAGTATTAAGGACTATTAATAAAGTCATCAAAGGAAACTATTAAAGATTAGTCAATGTTAGCATTAAGATCTAAGCCAATTCAAACTATATCCATGTCAATTAGTTCAAAGTTAATTTCTAATTCTAAAAAAAATTAGAGGATAATTAAGCCGAAAACCCAATTAACGAGCAATTAAGCTACAAACAAATAGTAAGCAAAAACAATTAGTGCAATTAAGCAAAAAAAAGCATTTAGGAAATGATTAAAAAAAATCAATTATGGTGTCTAATTAGCCTAAATCACTAAACTATGTCTACAAAGTCAATTATCCGACCGTGTAAAAATTCAATTAGAAACACGGTTAAACATCAATGTTAGAGTCTAAATCAAATTGAAATTGGTTTCTAAACAAAAGTTAATCGAAGTTAATCTACAATTAAGAACAAAATCACAGTTAAGAATCACAAATCAACGTTAATACCAGAATCAAAATTAGATCCCGATTCTAAAATCTATTTCTAATCTACACCTAAAATCTAATTGCTTAACAAAAAGTTAGAAAGGCAAGAATGGTGCAGTAGGGAAGAAACAAGGGGATATGATAAGCAATCCAGGAGCAGGCTTACCATTCCTAGGCCCAATGGTTTCATGAAGACACAAGAGGGGCAAAAAAAAAAAAAAAAACCCGCAGGAGAAACTATAAGGCCTGAGGCCCGATCCACCAAATCCTAGGAGATTGAATTAAAACTAAACCTAGAAGTCTTCAACAAGGATGCTCAGACTTAAGATCCTTACTCACTATCCTCACTGGCCGCCGCGTGACTCTCCCCTCTCCGATTCCTCCTCTCTTCCACGACGGCCTTCCTCTGTTCGCCTCTCTCATCTCACCAACATCTTCTCCTTCTCTACAAAAAAAATACCGGAAACGCTCATCACTCCGTCTTGTTCCCAGTAGACGCCGGCGGCAACACCACCCTCATTCCCCCAATAATCACATCACTAACACCTCTCTGCTACGTTCAACCTAAAACCGTTGACAATTTCCCCTAATTTCGAGTCTTAAGTATCGAATCGAACTCGAAAACAACGTAACCTAAGGCGACGAGATCGCGACTACGTGATATTCAAGATGGAACGATATCTACCCTGGAGCAATAGGAAAGATGTGACGATTCCCCGCTTACCTGAGAGAGTCGAAAAAACCACCACCGGCGACGGAATTTGACGAAGACACTTCCAGGTATGAATCTCTTGCCTCTTCTTCTCTGTTTTCGTTTCGCCTTCTTCAATCTTCTTCTGCTAACTTGCGTGCGATTTGGTTGAATATTCTTCTTCAATTCTCTTCTACAGTCTTATTGGATCTGCGTCATTCTACGAACGTGAATTCTTGCTGACGCTGAATTGTTCTTCAGGTTTGGTTGTGGATGCTGAATGTCGAACGTTCCGCGATTCAGAATCGGCGAAGGTTGAAGCTGAATCTTGACGCTGATCCAGTTTGAGATCGAATCTTGTGCTGATATTTGAAGAGTGGAAAAGGAATTATTCTCGCTATGATGTGAAGATCAATAGAAGGAGTTTGAAAATGGAGGTTGAAGGTATAGCCAGAATCGTTGGCGATTCGAAGAACATACGTATTGAAGATGAATTGGAGATCGCAGATGATCACTGAAGAGGTTTTTTTTCTGTTAGAGATTCGGTTAGGGGTTAGAAAAGTTGGTTATGGTTCGTTTTTTCTCTGTTAGAGATTCGGTTAGGGGTTAGAAAAGTTGGTTATGGTTCGTTTTTTCTCTGGTTTTCTGTTTGAATGGTTGATACAGGTTGAAGATGTGTCAAGAAGATTGAACATGAAGTGGAATAATGTAGGTTGAGATGGGATTGAAGATGGAGCCAAAAATGATGGAGAAGAGAAGCAAAATTCAGAGAATGAAGAATGGTGAAAACAAGAAAATGGTCATGACCAAAAACTCGAGAATGAAGATGATGAGGTTTTATATCAGGATTCAGGGAGGGTCAAAATGGTATTTCACCTTGAAATTCGGTTAGAGTTTTCTTGGAGTTTGGTAAATTCTGTTACAGAAATTGGAGGAGGTTAGAATTGTTAAGAAAGGTTGGAAGTAGTTTGTGACAGTTAGAAATTTAGTTTTTGTTTTGAGCTTTGTAATTAAATATGATGAATTCTGTTAAGCTCTTTTCTCTGAATTTTCCTGCGTGTATGCTCCTCTCTTTTTTTCTGATATTATTTGATTCATTATTCTGCTATGAACCGGTTAATTTAAAGCTGCCATATGACTTCTTTCCCATCTGTTTTTGAAAGCCGTTCCCTCCGTAAGATTAAAAGGAACCATGCTACTGTTACATCCAACTAGAAATAGATTTTGAAAAGAGATTGATTGCACTGTATACGGCTTCGAGCTTTCAAAGTGTTTTTTTTCTTTTTGGGTTTGGTTTAAAAAACAAACAAATGGATTGGATAATGGATTTGAACTAAAATTGAATAAAGTGGATATCCAACGTAAACCATGTATTAAGATTGAAAAGTGGATTTGAAATGGTTATGAAAATGGGTTTTAAGTATTGGATAATTGGACAATGAGAATGGATATGGATCAATAAATGGAATTGATTTGATTATTTAAATGGACAAATTGAATTTAAAATCTAAATGGATATTGAATTGATTTTGGAGGTGGATATGGATATTGGACATGAAAGAGTAATTAGAAATATGGATATTAAAAATGATGTGGATGTAGAAATTGGATTGAAAAGTGGTTAAAACAAATGGATGAATTTAGGTATATGGTTTAAAGAAAGATGATAAGAAGTGATATGAAATTTGAATATGGAATTTGGTTTAAGTTGGATACAAAGGGTATAGGGGGATTAGAAAAATGGTTTATGGATCCAAAATGGTTATCAAAAGTGGATAAAATGGGAGATGGATATTAACATGAAAATGGTCATTGGATAGAAAGAATGGACTTGTGTCTTGAATTCCAAGTAATCCTCATAATCATTCTTAGCACCTTCAAATCGCACCAAACTTCACTCCAAAGCAAGCTTGTATTCAATTAGCAACCATCAATGATAGCCTTGATCACAACACGAATCCACAACTTGATCTCTTGCACTATAATCCCAGATGTCTTCACCATGAAACCCAAACTACCATCTCCAATTGGTGAATATCAACCAATTTGCACAAAAGATAAACCTTGATCCCACGCCTTTATGTAAGATGCTATGCAATGCTCTTTGTTTTGTTTTTCTATGCTTGAATGCAATGCAATAAAATGAAAGCACATGCTAAATGATGTGAAAATGAGAGGGCAAATTTTGGGGTATTACAACCATGCGGTGTCTACTCGCAAACTAAACTCATATCTCTGAACTGCTCAATCAATTCCAACTCTTTAGCCATCATGGCAGACATATGCAAGGTCTTCTGACTCAAAGCATCAGACACGACATTAGCTTTACCGGGATGATAGTTCAAGCCGAAATCATAATCCTTTAAGAATTCTAACCACCTTCTTTGTCTCATATTCAACTCCTTATGATCAAACAGATACCTTAAGCTCTTATGATCACTATACACTTCAAATCTGGAACCATAAAGATAGTGCCTCCAAATTTTCAATACGAATACCACTGCAGCTAATTCCAAATCATGAGTTGGATAATTCCTCTCTTGGACCCTTAACTGTCATGAATCATAAGCCACAACCTTATCATCCTGCATTAACACACCTCTTAAACCTGTCAAAGAAGTGTCGTAATACACCACAAACGGTTCATTTGGTTCGGGTAGAATCAAAACGGGAGTTGTAGTCAATCTCTTCTTCAGCTCAATGAAACTCTTCTCGCAGTGAACATCCCACACTAACGCTTTACCTTTGCAAGTCAACTGAGTCAACGAAAGTGCCAAATTCAAAAAGCCTTCAATAAACCTACGATAATAACCAGCCAAACCCAAAAAGCTTCTAATCTCAGTTACCAACTTCGGAGCCTCCCACTGTAGAACTGCATCTACCTTGGATGGATCCACAGCAATACCATTACCTGAAATAACATGACCAAGAAAACTTACCTCTCTCAACCAGAATTTGCACTTAGATAACTTAGCATAGAGCTTCTTTTCTTTTAACACTTGCAGCACGATCCGCAAATGCTCAACATATTCTTCTTCTGACTTAGAATAGATTAGAATGTTATCAATATAGATAACCATAAATTGATCCAAGTAAGCATGAAAAATACGATTCATATACTCCATGAATACACCAGGTGCATTAGTAACTCCGAACGACATCACTACATACTCATAATGTCCATATCAGGTCCTGAAAGTTGTCTTCTGAATATCTTCATACTTTACTCGTATATGATGATAACCCGACCTCGAGCCAATCTTGCTAAACACACGGGCACCCACTAAATGATCCATCAAGTCATCTATTCTTGGAAGTGGATACTTGTTCTTAATCGTCACTTTATTCAGCTGTCTGTAATTGATACATAACCTCATACTGCCATCCTTTTTCTTCACCAACAACACCGGAGCTCCCCAAGGCAATGCACTTGGTCTCACAAATTTCTTTTCTAACAACTTTTCAAGTTGCTTCTTCAGCTCTATTAATTCTGATGCCGACATCTTGTATGGTGCCATAGAAATAGGACTGGTACCAGGGACAAGATTAATAGTAAACTCCACTTCTCTCTCTAGCAGTACATCAGCAATATCATTCGAAAACACTTCTGGAAATTCACACACTACTTGAAATTCATTAATCACCGGCTCACTCTCCAGTGAAAAGGATGCAAACAATGCAAGCACTTTTAGCTTCTTCTTCCAAGAGCTCTCTAAACTCTCTAGCAGATAGAAAACCATCTTTTTCCTCTTCCTCAGGAGCAAGAAATCGCACCGACTTCCTAAAATAGTTAATATGAACATGATTGAACTCCAACCAGTTCATGCCTAAGATTACATCAAGATTACCCAATGGCAAGAAAATAAGATCCACACCAAACAGGATGCACCAACTCGGTTTTAGAAATCTCGAACACATATCCACTTCGGTTTCAGAAAAAAAAACACACAACTTTAATATCACCTGAACCCTTGCAATTAACAACTTGCTGCACCAACTCTTCACACCTGTAGCAACACATAGAAACAAACGCTTCTCCCCTACTTGTTTGAATCCCACTCTTTCTAAAAAGTTGTAAAGGAAATAAGTAAGTATCGACTGTGTTTCACACACATGTCGCATACAAGGAACAAAAAACATTACAAAAACCTGACCAGATGGACCAACTTGCTCTAAACCCCAAAACAATTCATTTATAAAAGAAACTAATTTCTGGGATGTTACTTCATCACAAAAACTCAATAAGCAACATATATTAAAAATTCAAAGTGGAAGTAAGGATAAATATGTGATTGTCTGAATAAAACATATAATGTTACAATTCCGAGCATTTTATTCGACTAAATTGAAAATAATACAGTAAAATACTGAAAGGCGTCCTGCCGTCTCACAGTACTCACGATCCTATCACTCCCGTGGATTACCTGTGCCTAAGTCGTGTAGATAACACCAAACAAAGAGAAAAGGGGTGAGAATACATTTACATGTAATCATGTGAAATCTTAGCAACAAAATGACATTAAAGAAACACAACAATCATACATAAATGGTATATGTTGCTTTATATCTAATGCTTTCTTTTTTATATGGTTTTAAAGCAAGGGTGTCACATGCAAGTATACATGCTTGATAATGCAGTAAGTGATAAAGTAAAGGTCAAACCCACAAGAAGTGATGAAAGCTTTGAACTATAAGTATTAATTTCTTTGTTTAAGAGAAAGTATGAGCAAGGTAACAAAATAATAATAATAAATGGCAGGAGCAACACACAATTAACTAAGATAAAGATGATAAATAAAAAGGAGTTAAAATATTAGAGAGAGCAATTGATGAGCTAAAATCCATTAGTATAGTTGTTGCCAAAATGCTTTCATGATGCGAAGTGTCGTACCTCAAAAGGTCAGAATGTGATCTAGTGGTGTATCTCTACAACATCAAAAACATGCATAACTAGGGCAAGGGAACAAATCTCTAAGCCTCACTTGTAACCCTAAAATACGTCTGGTTTTAATTCTGAAATTCTTTATGGTCTCAACTTCTTATCTCTAAGCAAGTTGAATTAAGTGAATATCTCTATCCTACTTTATTAACCACTTTTGTTATGAAATCCACTTGTTTGTTGGATCTCTCTCAACAACAAGCTTTTACGTTTTCCCTAGTTGATCACTCTAAGAATCAAGTGTATAACATAAAAACACATAACAAAATAAGACACTAAACATCACATCATTTTAACATAAAAACAACTTTTATACAAACTTCATTAAGCTCATCAAATAAGGATTTAGCCCATAATGAACTGAGTACAAACTATGAAGTGAAACTAAGAGGAGACATGTTCTTACAAAGACAAGCAAAGAAATGTAACCAAATAGTAACTTGGAGATCTCTTGCGTTGGGTAAACAACAACATCTCTCTTCAGTCACGAAAGCTTTCAGCGGAATGCACAAGAATGGATGAGAAGAGAAGACCCTCTACAATTACTCTAACCCTTAAATGAAAATAAACTAAAATAAAAAATGTTTGTTGTGTGTAAAATCTCCAGCCCCCTTTCTTCAATGCGCAAGTCTTCTTTATATAGAGGTGAGTGGGAGTGAGAGTTGCTACTTTCTTGGATCGTGGGCTTCTTGATAAATTTAAGGTTAGGCCTATATCAAATCCGAAAGTGGACCAATTGTCCCTCAACCCTTCCTTTGCAAGTTATCTGGTACAGATGTTGGTGGGAGACAAAGTTGCTTTTGCAGGCTGCTGTGGCAGAGTGGTGGAGCAGGGCAGACGGCTGGTGGCTTGGTGCTGGGCGCTCTTTTGCAGTGTGGTCCCCACCATACTACCATTTGTCTTCTAGCTTCTTTGATCTTATCCAATTTCTCTTGCTCTATTTCTCTTCAAAATAATGCCATGTGAGCCCTAGTAACTTTCTTCTCCAATCCTCTTGATGAAATAATTGATTAATTTATCAACTACTTCCTTTTCTTCAGCTTCCCATTCTGCTCCAGAATCCGTCTCTCAGGGTCACGCCTCAACTTGCCATCAACTAACTTCCTTTTTAGACAAAAACACATTGAAAACCATAAAAGAAGCACCTTGTGTGCTCAAAGCTAAAACATACTGAAATAAGCTAAATTCACATTAAATCACCAAATCCTAAACTAAAATGCCACATAAAATGGGTCAAAGTAACACACTAAAATAGTGTTATCACTCCCCCAAGTTTGAATGATCACCTGTCCTCAGGTGATGTGACAGTGAATGACTAGGGTAATGAATTTGGAGAACAACAGTTTCGATCAGGTTAGAAAGATGAAGTGGCTTTAGATTTGGAGGGGTGATAAAACTATATTAAGTGAAACTTGCTCAGCTTTGCAATTAGTCAAAGTGGTGTTAAGTGCAAGAGAGAACCAACATCTCTTGTCACGACTCTACTCTTCTAAAAAACAAGCCAAAATTTCTATCTTTTGATCCTTTTTTTGTGTGCTCTTGTAAGTGGGGTCTCTTCCTTTGGTTTCACTAGGGAATTCTTTTCTGACTCTCAAATTATATTTTTGACTTTCACAATTGGGACCACACTTTTCCACTTATTTTTGCATTTTTGTTCTTTTTCTTTTTCTCTTTTTTTGGCAAAGCATCCCATCTCAAAAGGATCTCACTTGTGATGAGTCCAACTGAATATTATGATGAGATGCTTGATGTTCCTCCAGTTTTGGGCACAGGAACTTTATTGTTGGTGGTCTTTGCCACTTTTGCACACTTTTATGTGTTTTCATGTGGAGTGTGCCTCTTTCGTAATCATCTCAACCATTATTCGAGTCTTTTTGTCCTTCCCTTTGTGATTCTTAAGGTTTTAACCTTCCTCTTTATTTCCAACAAATCAGTTCTCTCTTTTTTTTTTGAAAAAAATTTAAGCTGGTTTGAAAGATTAGTGATGTCGTGACAGAGAACATCAGCTTCCTCTGCCAAAACTCACTAGCTCAATCGCTACACTTTGCTTTGTTCACTTCTCAATAGATTCCTTCCCCTTTTTATTCTCAAGCACACAAATTTGAAATTTGAAATTCCTGGCCTTTTGTTGTTTAAACCAAACATTCCCTTGCATATTAACTCTAAACTAAATCATGCAACTAAAGCGACTAAAAATAAAACAGCTAACAACTAAATAAAACAACTAAAAATTGACTAAAAATATCATGCAGATTAAAAAACGGATCATAAAGTACTTGGGGCATCAAAACTGCCCCACAAAAGATTCAAACATCCATGGCTCAAAACACGGCCATCCAAAACATAATCCAAAACATTATCCCAAAAGCAGAAACATGCAACAGCTGTAGACAAAATATCCAAATTGTGTCAATAAAGGGTTAGAATGGTGAAGATAGGCTAAACATCAGCGTCCTCCCTCATACTTAAAGTAAGGACAGTGTCCTCACTGTTTAGTGGAGAGAGAAGGCATGCCACTGCTTGCCTATTTCACCTTACCACATTAGGCCATTTGCCTGGAGCTTTTTTTGGGTGCAGGAACATCATGCTTATTTTTCTTCCTCTTAGCCTCAGCAGCCTTTTCCTTCTTGCTCCTTCTTCTCTTTGTCTTGGACATTGCTTTCCTCCGTCACGACACCAGATACCTTCTTCTCAGTGGCCTTCTTTGGACTCTTTGTCTTTTTCTTGGGCTACTCCTCTACTTTCTTAGGCTGATCCTCCACAACATGCTCTTCTGTATTGACGGCAGGTTCCATGACAGAATCTAGTTCTGGGTCAGCAACAGTCTTCTCAGGCTCCTCACTTTCAGGTTCATCTTCTTCCTCAACATTTCCCTCCTTTTCTGCAGTTTCTATGGAGGAATAGTATTTCCTCAATACCTCTCCTTCCACATCTTCTTCAGTTTCATCAGGCTGCATAGTTTCTTCTACTGGGTCTTCCTCTTTCGATTTCTTACTCTCCTCTTTTTCTCCAGCCACTTCCTCATTGTTCATCTCTAAATCCTTAGCATCTTTATCCACCTCTTCTAAAAATTTCTCCAACACCTCATCCTTGTCAGAACTTTCCTCTTGGTCGGGCTTGTTGAGATCAAATTTCTTAGCAGGACTGTTGGGAGGTGTTGGGGCTATGGGGATCTCTTTTCTCTTCCACTCAACTTTCATTTTCTTCTGCTTGGGTGGGCTTTCAGGTTCTGGAGGTGGGGATGGGTAAGCTTTTCTCAATTTTTTCTTCTTCTTAGCTTGACTTTGTATGGTGTCCACAGACACGCCTTTGCTCGACTCTTCCACTTCTTTCTTCTTTTCTTCCTTTTCCTTCTTTTTCTTCTTCGCCTTTTCTTTCTTTGTAGAACTCTTCTCTTTTACTTCATCCTCAACAGTAGCAGGCTCAGTGTCTCCCAGAATATGGTCAGGAAATTTTGGAGGCTCAAGCAAGTTTGAAGGGACTTGCATGGCCCACAACTTCTCTTGCCAGATTTCCTTTGCCTTATGAAATACGAAATACTCCCTTTGATCCTTCTGCATCTGCAGAAGGACTTCCAATGCCGGGTCTTGCTGGCCAGACAATCCAGAAGAAGATTGACTCACTCCAACTGGCCTTTTTCTAGCTCCCTAGGGCTTCATCAATGTCATAATCAAATTCTTGTCCAGAGGTTATTGTGGAGAACCAAAAAATGTCAGAGTCATACTCCAGCACGCCTTGCCTTCGACAGAGAGTTGTGATGAGGCATGGAAAGTAAAGCATTCCTTCCTTCTTTTTAGAACATGCATGGATCTCTTGAACTATGACTTTCCCAGTGTTGATTTCTCTCAGTCCAGTTATACAGTGAAGCAACACCAAGCTAGCCCTTGAAACTATCTCATTGTGAGCAGTTGGTTTGATGGAGTGCTTAGCGAACTGGTACCACACCTTCACATCAGGCCTCAAGTCCATCCTTCGGACTACCTTCTCTACCCAAGTTGTTCCAGGCACACATAATGATTCTATGTAAGCATCATGCGCATCCTCCTACGAAGTAAGTACTAGGTTTTGGTACTCATCTTCCTTGTTTTCTAGTTTGAAATAAAAATTAATGTTGGATTCATTGTATACTACCCTCGTTCCTCTAACCAGCACTTTCGACCTTTTGTGACCTGGGTCTGTTAGGTTTGAGTAAAACTCCTTGACCAATGTTGAGTTGTAGGGACCTAGTTGCTTGCAGAAGTTGCCCCATTTCAGTTTTGTGATAGTCACTCCTAAGTCACCAGGAAGTCCAAGTTTATCATCCTCATTGTCCATTACAAAGCCTCTCTTAACAAAAACGTTCATCTTGTAGAAATGATCCACAAATCGCTTGTGGGCTTCAACATTCACAAAGGTATTATCTTCCTCTTGGCTTGAAAGGTCAACCATGGGGATGACATTCTTCTTTGCTACTGTTTTGTAGCGGCGACCGGTGGCTGCATCTTTTGTCATTTTTGAGTGAAAGGGAGATGAGAGGGTTTGTGAGCAATTAGGGTTCCGGGAAGAAAAGGTAGAGAATGAGGAATGAAATGGTTGTTTTGAATTTTTGGAGAGAGAGAGAGAGAGAGAGAGAGAAAAGTGTTGGTATAATTGTGGAGGGAAGTTGAAAAAGGTATTTGGAAAGTGGAGAAAGGAAAATACGGTTTTCGGGAGATGCAGAGAGAAAAATTTCTCTTTTTGTGATAATTAGGGCAAGAGGTAAAAAGACTTGAAACTGACCAAGGAAAAGACACCAGTAGTGGCCTTAGCGTGTTTTGATAGACAAGGCAGTCTGACATGGCAGACTGCACTATAATTGCTCTGCAGCTACGCATGGTCCAAGGCGCGTGATCCCAATGCCAATCTTCATTCTCTCTCCCTCTTTTGAAACAAAACGCTTCGTTTGCTTTCTCGTGTCCAAGAGAAAATAATTAATGCCAGATCAGCATTAATCACTTCCTTATGGACTTAGCAGAATTTATTCTTACACATCTTCCCATATTCCTTCTCCACTATTCTCTTGTCCTTTTCTGGCGCGTCATGTCTTGCCATGGGCTGATACCACAAAAACTTAAATGACCATGCACAAAAATAAAAATAAAAATAAAAGAGATTGTATAAAGCTGGGCTGCCTCCCAGTAGCGCTATTTTAAGGTCTTATCGCCTGACCAAAACAAGTATCCATTAATCAATAAAATGGAGGGAACCCCTTGTGTTGTGTGAGGTTTCTCCAAAATAAGTCTTGACCCTTTGGCCATTAACCTTGAATCTTTCTCCATTTTTCTCATTCAACAACTCTACAGCACCATGGGGGTAAATCTCTTCCAGAATAAAGGGTCCAAACCATCTTGATTTTAATTTTCCAGGAAATAACTTCAGCCTTGAGTTAAAAAGTAGAACTTTTTGGCCTTTTACCAATTCCCTCTTCTGACATCTCCTATCGTGCCACTTCTTGATTTTTTCTTTATACAACTCAGCATTCACGTATGAGAATAACCTATGTTCATCCAACTCATTCAATTGGAGCATTCTAGCTTGGCCAGTATATTTAAGATTAAAGTTTAGTTGATTCACAGCCCAAAAAGCCTTATGCTTTAATTCAATGGGTAGGTGACACGCCTTTCCATAGACAAGTCTATAAGGAGACATGTCTAACAGAGTCTTATAGGCAGTCCTATACGCCCATAGTGCTTCGTCCAAGTGCTTGGACCAATTCTTCCTTGTGGGGTTAACCACCTTTTCCAAAATTCTCTTGATTTCTCTATTGGAAAGCTCCACTTGCCCACTAGTCTGTGGATGATAAGTTGTAGCAACCTTGTGCTTTATCCCATATTTTCCATTAAGTTTTCAAAAAGTTTGTTACAAAAATGGGATCCACCGTCACTGATGATGGCTCTAGGTGTGCCATGTCTTGTCAAGATGTTCTTGAGCAAGAACTTGGTCACCACCTTAGCATCATTGGATGGTGTTGCTATTGCTTCAATCCCCTTGGATACGTAATCCACAGCTACAAGGATGTAAAGATTGCCAAAGGATGGAGGGAAAGGTCCCATGAAATCAATGCCCCACACATCAAATATTTCTATTTCAAGAATGCTTGTGAGGGGTATTTCTTGTCTCATGGATACACTCCCAACCCTCTGGCATCTATCGCACCTTTTGATTAAGTCATGAGCATCCTTAAAAATAGAAGGCCAGAAATAACCTGATTGCAACACTTTTGCTGCAGTTCTGACTACTTCAAAGTGTCCACCGTAGGGGGCTTTGTGGTAGGCCGACAAGATCTGTCGTGTCTCCTCATATTCAATGCATCTCCTCAATAATTGATCAGCACACTTCTTGTACAGGTAGGGCTCGTCCCAATAGCTCTTGATAGTGTGGAAGAACCTCTTTCTTTGTTGGAAGTTGAATTCCAGTGGTATGACTCTACTGACCAGCTAACAATGTCAGCATACCAAGGAGTCGTGCCATCAGCAATCAACGACGGCTTCTCATCCAGAAAACTTTCTTTAATGTCCCCACTGTTTTGGGGTTGAACTCTTCAGGTAGCCTTGAGAGATGATCAGCAACTGAGTTTTCAACTCCTTTCTTGTCCCTTATTTCTAGGTCAAACTCTTGTAATAAGAGAACCCATCTTATGAGTTGTGGCTTTGCATCTTTTTTGGCAATTAAATACTTGATTGCTGCATGATTAGTATACACAATGACTTTAGTTCCTACCAAATAAGGTCTAAACTTATCAAAGGTAAACACTACTGCCAGCAGCTCCTTCTCTGTGGTTGTGTAGTTGATTTGTGCTTCTATCAAAGTCTTGCTTGCATAGTAGATGGTGTGAAAAACTTTATTGTGCCTTTGGCCTAACACAACACCAATGGTAAAGTCACTGGCATCACACATTAATTCAAATGGCTTAGACCAATCAGGGGTTTTGACTACAGGTGCAGAAATGAGAGCCTCCTTCAAAAGATTGAAAGATTCAAGGCACTCTTTACTGAAGACAAAAGGTGTGTCATGCTGCAGCAGCTGGCATAGGGGTTTGGTTATTTTTGAGAAATCTTTTATGAACCTCCTATAAAATCCAGCTTGCCCCAAGAAACTCCTAATGCCCTTGATGTTGACTGGTGGGGGTAACTTTTCAATTACCTCTACCTTTGCTTGATCCACCTTTAATCCTTCTTTTGAAATTCTATGACCAAGAATAATCCCTTCTTTTACCATGAAAAGGAATTTTTCCCAATTAAGAACCAGGTTATTCTCTTCACATCTTGCCAGCACCAACTCTAGATTCTTTAGACAATCCTTGAATGACTCTCCAAAAACCGAAAAGTTATCCATGAAGACTTCCATGGAATTCTCTATGATGTCTGAAAAGATAGCCATCATGCAACGTTGGAAGGTGGCTGGTGCATTGCACAGTCCAAACGACATCCTTCTAAAGGAAAAGGTGCCATAAGGGCAAGTGAATGTTGTTTTCTCTTGATCTTCCGGGGATATTGCAATTTGGTTGTAGCCCGAATATCCATCTAAGAAGCAATAGTACTCCTTTCCAGCTAGCCTATCCAACATTTGATCAATGAAAGGCAAAGGGAAGTGATCCTTCCTAGTTGCCTTGTTCAGCTTCCTATAATCCATGCAAATCCTCCAACCAGAAACAGTTCTAGTGGGGATAAGCTCATTCTTCTCATTGATTATCATTGTCATGCCCCCTTCTTCGGTACACACTGGATGAGACTCACTAACACACTATCAGAGATAGGGTAAATAATTCCTGCATCCAGCCACTTGATAATTTCTTTCTTTACAACCTCCTTCATGATTGGGTTTAGCCTTCTTTGACTTTCAATGCTATTCTTAACATTTCTTCCAAAAAAACATTTTGTGCATGTAAATTGCTGGGCTGATTCCCTTAATGTTAGAAATCTGCCATGCAATTGCCTTCTTGTGTCTCTTCAGTAGTGAAATTAGTTGCTCCTTCTGCTCTTCTTATAGATCTGTAGCAATGATAACTGACAGCTTCTGTCCTGCCTCCAGATATGCATACTGTAAATGCTCTGGCAGTTGCTTGAGCTCCAATTTAGGAGGTTCCTCTATGGAAGGTAGTTGCTGCTTGTGAGCAACAGTGGTAGATTCTATCACTTCCACATATTCTTCCTCTTGCTTCTTCATTGAACCATAAATGATCCCATCTTCTAGTCCTTCATCTTCCAATTTGCCTAGCTCAATTTTCAACACATCACTAGCTTTTAGGAGGTTTTTATGAATTAAACCTTCCCAACTAGATATCAAGGAACAGTCAACTACCTCTTCTTTTGGGTATTGCAAGGCATTGAGTATATTGAACATTATGTGCTGCCCGTTCACTCTCATAGTGAGTTCCCCTCTTTCTACATCAATTAAGGTTCTACCCGTTGCTAGGAATGGCCTTCCCAACAAGATGGATGTTTCCTTATCATCCTCAAAGTCCATAATAATGAAATTATCAGGGAAGACAAATTTGTCAACCATTACCAGCACATCTTCTATCTTTCCTTGTGGGTAGCAAATACTTCTATCTGCCAGCTGCAAGGTGATAGTTGTAGGCCTGGCAGCGCCTATCCCTAGCTTCTTGAAAATGGATAGGGGCATGAGATTAATGCTAGCCCCTAAATCATAAAGTACCTTTCCACAAAAGGTATCTCCAATGGTGCATGGAATAGTGAAACTTCCAGGATCCTTCAGTTTGGGAGGGAGTTTGCCTTGAACCAATTGACTACACTCTTGTGTGAGTGCAACCGTAGCAAATTCTCCTACCCTTTTTCTTTTGGTGAACACATCCTTCGTGAACTTTGAGTAGTTTGACATCTGTTGAATAGCCTCAATCAATCGTATGTTGATGTGAAGCTGCTTTAAGATCTCCATAAACTTTGAAAATTGTTGCTCTTCTTTGGCCTTTTTGATCCTTTGTGGAAAAGGAGGTGGTGGCCTTTCTTGAACAAACTTTTGCTTTCTGTTGGATTCAGTAATGACTTCTTTATTCTCTTGAGGAATGAGGTCTGCAGTAGGTACATCATCTTTGTGCTTCTGTTGCCCAGATGAAGACGGTTCTTCATCAACTTGGTTTCTTGCTCCAAAACTGTCCGGCGTAGACATATCAGTGCTTGACTCTCTACTCTTTGTAGCGGCCTCTTCAATTTCTTTACCATTTGTGAGTTTGAGGACTTGGCATGTTTCAACATTCTTCACTCCAGCTTGTGTATTTGGAGTCTCAGTAGAGCTAGGGAGAGTTCCCAAGTTTCTTGAGCTCAAAGCAGTGGCAATTTGCCCTACTTGATTTTCCTAGTTCTTGATACTCACCCCTTGTGATTGAAATTGATTCTTTGCTTCTTGAATAAATGACTTAAGAACATTCTCCAGATGGTTGTTTCCTTGATTAACCCCAACATAGTTAGGGTTAGAAAAACCAGGTGGGACTTGTGGTGTTGTTTCTTGTGACTTCGGTTGACTTTGATTGTTACTCCATGAAAAATTGGGATGGTTGCTCCATCCTGGGTTGTAAGTGGTGTTGTATGGATTATTGTATCTGTTGTTGTTGTTGGGATTGCCAACATAGTTAACAGAAACAGGATTTGCAAAACATTCTTTAAACAAATGTGGTTCTCCACAGTAGACACAGGCAACCTCAATAGCGTTAGTAACCACGTTAAATGGTTTAGGCTTTGTCACTTCAGGACTCATCAGATTCTTCATCATCTGGTGGATCTGAGCCACTTAAGCAGCAAGAGCTGTGGTCTCAGTGACTTCATGCACTCCAGCAGGTTTCTTTTGAGTTGAACTTGCAGTGGCCCTAGTAACTGGCCATTGATAAGTGTTGGCAGTAATGCTCTCAATCAACTTGTAACCATCATCATAAGATTTAGACAAAAGAGCTCCACCACTGGATGCATCTAACATATTCCTTGAGGATGGAATTAATCCATTGTAGAAAGTCTCAAATTGTATGTAGATGGGAATCCCATGATGAGGACATTGTCTCAACAGCTCCTTAAATCTTTCCCATGCATCAAACAACGATTCATCATCTCCTTGCCTAAATGAAGTGATCTCATTTCTCATCTTTGCATTCTTGGAAGGAGGAAAATACTTGGCCAGAAACTTTTCTGCCAAAGCGTTCCATGTAGTAATGGAATTTGGTTCCAAAGAATTAAGCTAGCTCTTGGCTTTATCCCTTAGAGAGTATAAAAATAGCCTTAACCTAAAGGTATCGATAGGCACGTCAAGGATCTTAAAGTTGTCAGCAACATCCAGAAATTGTTTTAAATGCAGGTGTGGATCTTCATGGGGAGAGCCTGAATATTGACCAACAACTTGCAACATTTGGAACATCATAGGCTTGAACTCAAACTGTGGTGTTGTGATGGCTGGTCTAGCAATGCCAGTATTCATAGCATTGGGATCAAAGATAGCGTAGTCCCTGATGCTGCGCGCTCGGTCATTGGCAATACCAATGATGTCTGGCTCCGTCATGTCTGCCTCTTACAGTGACTCGTCTGATGATGACGATGAACTTTCTTCGTCTGTGTCCACCTCGTGCACTACTCCTTCAGGTTCAGCCACGGATGAGGTTGAGGAATCTCCAGATATTTGCTGAGAACGTAAAAATATTCTTCGGGCATTGAGAATTCTTTCAGGTTCAGGATAACCACTGTAAACATGTTGTAACGACCTGCGCATGCAACAGCTTAAGCCTGTCGTGACACCAAATCACAGCAAACGTTAAAGGCTCAAATACAATCTTTCTTAAACAAAAAATAAATACAGTAATTCAAACTTTTATACACTTCCCCAGCAACGGTGCCAAAAACTTGTTGCTTTATATCTAGTGCTTTCTTTTTTTATATGGTTTTAAAGCAAGGGTGTCACATGCAAGTATACATGCTTGATAATGCAGCAAGTGATAAAGTAAAGGTCGAACCCACAGGAAGTGATGAAAGCTTTGAACTATAAGTATTAATTTCTTTGTTTAAGAAAAAGTATGAGCAAGGTAACAAAATATAATAATAAATGGCAAGAGCAACACATAATTAACTAAGATAAAGATGATAAATAAAAGGAGTTAAAATATCAGAGAGAGCAGTTGATGAGCTAAAATCCATTAGTATAGTTGTTGCTAAAATGCTTTCATGATGTGAAGTGTCGTGCCTCAAAAGGTCAGAACGTGATCTAGTGGTGTATCTCTACAACATCAAAAACATGCATAACTAGGGCAAGGGAACAAATCTCTAAGCCTCACTTGTAACCCTAAAATACGTCTGGTTTTAATTCTGAAACTCTTTATGGTCTCAACTTCTTATCTCTAAGCAAGTTGAATTAAGTGAATATCTTTATCCTACTTTATTAACCACTTTTGTTATGAAATCCACTTGTTTGTTGGATCTCTCTCAACAACAAGCTTTTACCTTTTCCCTAGTTGATCACTCTAAGAATCAAGTGTATAACATAAAAACACATAACAAAATAAGACACTAAACATCACATCATTTCAACATAAAAATAACTTTTATACTAACTTCATTAAGCTCATCAAACAAGGGTTTAGCTCATAATGAACTGAGTACAAACTACTGAAGTGAAACTAAGAGGAGACATGTTCTTACAAAGACAAGTAAAGAAATGTAACCTAATCATAACTTGGAGATCTCTTGCGTTGGGTAAACAGCAACGACTCTCTTTAGTCACGACAGCTTTCAGCGGAATGCACAAGACTGGATGAGAAGAGAAGACCCTCTACAATTACTCTAACCCTTAAATGAAAATAAACTAAAATAAAAAATGTTTGTTGTGTGTAAAATCTCCAGCTCCCTTTCTTTAATGTGCAAGTCTTCTTTATATAGAGGTGAGTGGGAGTGAGAGTTGCTACTTTCTTGGATCGTGGGCTTCTTAATAAAATTAAGGTTAGGCCCATATCAAATCCGAAAGTGGACCAGCTGTCCCTCAACCCTTCCTTTAAGAGTTATCTGGTACAGATGTTGGTGGGAGACAAAGTTGCTTTTGCAGGCTGCTGTGGCAGAGTGGTGGAGCAGTGCAGACGGCTGGTGGCTTGGTGTTGGGCGCTCTTTTGCAGCGTGGTCCCCACCGTACTACCATTTGTTTTCTAGCTTCCTTGATCTTATCCAACTTCTCTTGCTCTATTGCTCTTCAAAATAATGCCACGTGAGCCCTAGTAACTTTCTTCTCCAATCCTCTTGATGAAATAATTGATTAATTTATCAACCACTTCCTTTTCTTCAGCTTCCCATTCTGCTCCAGAATCCGTCTCTCAGGGTCACACCTCAACTTGCCATCAACTAACTTCCTTTTTAGACAAAAACACATTGAAAACCATAAAAGAATCACCTCGTGTGCTCAAAGCTAAAACATACTGAAATAAGCTAAATTCACATTATATCACCAAATCCTAAACTAAAATGCCACATAAAATGGGTCAAAGTAACACACTAAAATAGTGTTATCAGTATACATCAATCAATTACAATCACAAACACACATCACAACAAAATGCAATGCTATGATCCACCAACTCCATCACCTATACACATATGGTACCAAAAATATACTGTGGAATCAGAGGTATGTTACTGATTTTATTCCACTAGTCTCTGGTCTTTCCCACCTAGACCAACGATCCCCACCAATGGATCTGAGACTCGCCCATGGTCTTTTCCACCAAGACCAACAATCCCACCAATGGATTTGAGGCCACCAAATAGACCGAAGTCTCACCTATCTCCGAAATGTATGTATGCATGATAATGTCAATATTTTACATATCCATTCCATTCAAATAATCTTCCCAAATATTTGTTAATTATTTAAATCACCAAAAATTGGTTTCAAATAAACCACACATTGCCAAAATGGCCACCAAAAGTATCATAAGGATCTCACCTAAAGATATGGTTTCTCGTATATATAACTATATTTAGTTATTTTGGTTTCTCTTAAAGAAAATCTTGTATATAAGTTGAAATTTAAATTTGTCTCAAGATTTAACAAAATCGTAAAAAAGAAGGTCTCCGATTAAAAAAAATTGAAATCTGCAGGAAATTACGAAAATGCCTCTGAGTCGCAGTCGCCGCCGCCCGATCCGCCTCCGTCAGTTGCGGATTTAGAAACACTTTAATGTGGGGCAAAAAGTATAATTTTTAAATATTCTTTTAAAAATATTAAAAATATTTTTTCTTTTTGAATATATACAATTTATAAATACATTTTTTCATAATAATCTTTAATATCTATGATGTATATGACTTTTCAAATATAGTTTATTTGAGATAATATTATACGTAAAAAATTAAATAAGTGATACAATTTCATTAAAAGTACTAATTAGATAACTTATTTGATAAAATTTTATTGTATGAAAAATTAAATATAACACTTCCAATATGATCACATTAAAAATTAAGAAAAATAAAGACATTGAAATATAATTTTTAAGATATAAAAAAATTATATAATAAATAAAAATTTAATGTTTGAAGGACTAAATTTTAGTTTTAAAAAAAGACTCCATACTCTAAATATACTCAGTTCTAGAAAAAAATAAGTCATCCGAAAAAAATAAATTTATTTGAAATTTTGAGGAAAATACAGTTTTCTGAACTTTATAAGAAAAAGTTTTACAGTATCGATATAACAAAATCAACATCCGTGAAATTGTAAAATACAGATTAAAACTTATATAATGATTTCATCGTTAATTTATAACATGTAAAACAAATTCATCAAAATTCTCTATCCCACGTTTCATCGTCAAAATCCGGCGTACGCCCAAATGGTATTATTCATATGGTATTATCCATTTTGGACAGATCGAATTATCGATCAATTAAAAAGTGACCAAATCAAAAAAATCTCATTTTGCTCACAGAGCGTTAGAAAACGATTCATTCTAACCATACCAAAGTCACAGATATTTATTCATATATCAATATCATCACAAGAAAAACCATATAATTGTCCATAAGGTTTGATCAAATCCCATATGGTCAAACAGACAAACTTCTATATTGATTCGATACATGAAAGATAATATATCACATAAAAAATCATAGCTGATGAGAGGGCAATGGTACCCTCATCATCCTGCTAACTAAACCCACCATACAGTAAATAATCATTCCTTACCTGATAATTGCAGCTTTCACAAATCTTAAAAAGTTCTGCGTTCCTCCCCTCACTCTCCAGAATCGCTTCTCCGAGTTGCTTCCCAATTCCACGGTATTTTCCTCCGTTTTAATTCTAACGTTAAAATTATATTCTCAATAATCGTTAATTGTTACTTATTGATAATAATAAAAATTACAATAATTGTTGTGTTACCTAAAGATAACAACACTTAAACTTTTGAACGTTTCACTATCTACTTAAACATTCTCTTGCAACTATGAAATACGGTAATATTATTTTAATCCCAATTAAATAATTATTTTAAATTAATACAATTAAATATTTATTATTGTCACACTTAAATAAATCTTTAATATAATAACTTTTTAATTTCAAATTAACATAAAAACACTCAATTACTATCCACATTTATTATCCCATTTTAACGTTTTAACGATAAAACATAATATTATTACAATAAATCCCAATATTAATTACCCCAATAAATAATCATTTATTTAATAATTAAACTTTTCAAATCCTTTATTTAAATAAACATTATTATTAAATAAATATTTAACTAAAATAATTCTAATTTAAATAAAATAATTAATATAACATTATTATCCCAAAAATATAATATTTTTCCCTAACACTTAATTTTTAAATAATTATTCCAATTAATTAAGTATACCTATTAAATTAATATTTAATAAAAATCGCTAATATTATAAATTATTTATAATAATTATAATTACTCCAATTATTACTAAATAATTTAAAATCATCTAATTACTTTTAATATTTTAAATAGATTACAAAAACAACTATATTTGTACCAAATAATTGGGACACCCCTATTTTTATTAGACAACTATTTCAAATAACTAAATATTTAATTATAATAATAATGAATTATTTTTGGAAATTCTAATTATTCTAATGACTACTAAAAATCAAATTCACTAATTATTATTGATAATATAAATTTTATTTTCGCAGTTCTTAACCTCAATATTTTTCGTAATTATTAAATTACTAATATACCTCAAATCCCCCAAAACACCAAAATAACTCAAATACTCCAGAATAATTTAAATACACCAAATATCAAACACATCAACACTTCAATAATTAAATAAAAATTATTTATCTAAATTTGGAGCGTTACACTTGCCATCAGCGTATTTCTGTTTACCTTTCTCAACTGGAGCTGCATAAGACTTCCCACGGTTCACCGATTGTTTTCTCCTTCTCTCGGCCAGCCCTTTAAAGTGAGTCGATAGAGCCTTGCTATCTTCCTCAAAGATTCTACAACAATCCACCAAATATAGAAACCTTCTGATTCGCTGATAATCAATCGCCTGTTTGGTCTCAGGTCTAAATCCATTCTCAAACTTGACACACTTTGAGAACTCAGCAGTTTCTGCACTGTAGTGAGGGTAAAACTTAGCAAGGTCTGAGAATTTGGCAGCATACTCCGTAACCGACATGTTACCCTGCTTCAATTCCAGAAACTCAATCTCTTTCTTTCCTCGGACATCTTCAGGAAAATACTTCCTCAAGAACTCCCTACTGAACATATCCCAAGTGATTACCTCTCCTGTTGCTCCAAACAATTAACGAGTGTTAACCCACCAGTCATCAGCTTCCTCAGCCAGCATGTGAGTACCTAACCGCACCTTCTGTGCCTCGGAACATTCCATAACCCGAAAGATTCTCTTGATCTCCTTGAGCCAAGCCTGCGCTCCATCCGGATCATATCTTCCCTTGAAGGTAGGCGGTCTATTCTTTCGAAACTCATAATTCTCACCAGCATGAGGCAGGTTCTGTACCGCCTAAGCAACAGCCTGCAAAGTAGTAGCAATAGCAGCATCGTTCCTTCCAGCCATTCTAAATCTGTTACGCATCAACAACAGAACACAATGGTTAAGGAAACGACATCGACAATAATCAACTGTCACGCGACAACGACTCGACAACTTGGTCAGACAGACCGACCTGCTCTGATACCACTATGTAACACCCTAAACCCCCGCGTAAAATAATCTAATTATCAGAGTAAAATTCACAAAAATTTAGCACATAGGATGTTACTCTCCAACATACACCTGCTCATGCATACGACATGTAACATATACTTATTATTATAAATGGTACTACGAAATCTTCATTCAAATCCTTCTCAATAAGCAGCGAAAAACTTCTTCGAGATAATGACTGAAAACATAATATGTTTAAACCACGTAACCAACATCAATTAAACAAAAGTAATAGCGGCTAATGAAATAAATAACAACAAGCATTCCATATCCCCAGTGTTACACATTAGAGCCGACACCGACTCAAATAACATAAAGTAGAAGACTTCATCTTCACTAACTTCGACTCTGCACTATCCTTGATTATCTGCATGATGCCATATAAAGCTTCATTCCAACAGAAGGGTGAGATTCTCAATCAACAAAAGAAATGCAAAATATAAATATAAGAACATATAATCATTACACAATTTACCTTATCATCACAACATCAACACAATTACAATTTCCCACACAAGCAGACAATCATATAATCCATAACATAACACAATGCAATGCAATGAGACTCACAACTCGACTCAATGCATGTGGTACCAATTCGATCCCTTTTTCATGATCATAATTCCCGACAGAATTTCCATATGAGTCGCTCACACCCCACATGGGCACACGACATTCGTGATCGCTCACACCCCATATGGGCACACGAACACCCGTAATCGCTCACACCCCACATGGGCACACAATTACCTCAACAACAACAACAACACGATTCCATTTCAAGGAATATGGATAAGACACTCACACCCCACATGGGCACACGACTTACCATGCAACTTATGCAACATGATATGCATTCAACGACAACAAACAATGACGACCAATGTATATGACTATCATACAACAAATACATCACACCACAAGTGTCCAACATGCAACATATACCTGCCAAAACATGCAACAATTGCAATCCACAACTACAACACACATTCGCACAACCGAACTCAACATCTCAACGTTCAACACATCACAACATACACGAAAACACAATTAACACATCAAATGGTTGGAATTCTGGCATTGAAAATAATTTTAACAGAAAGTACACGAAACCAGCTTTCCAACGATTTGAACGACGACTGAAACTGGCCTACGAATCAAAAGATATGAATTTTTAAAGTTTTAGAAAATTATGTTCATTCTAGTGGCAGCCAAATAATGTTTCTGGTAGCCTGATGTTCGCCCAGCGAGACGCCAGTGAACTCACCTTCGCCCGGCAAAATCCCCATTCACCCGACGAAATTTCCTTTTTGCCTAAGGCTCGCTCGGTGAAGCAGAAGCGAAATTTCTCCCCCATACAAATTCCAGTATCACATATTTTCCATCCTTCGCTCGCCTCTCAGTTAACCCGGCGACCTCCAAGCAAGATCGCTTCGCCCGGCGAGACACCTCATTCGCCCGAGGAAAATGTACAAATCAGCAACCCTGCAGTTGCGATTCTGCACAGTTCAGACCCTAAAATTTCTTGCGAGTTCAATACCATACAGTCCAGAATGCACATAAATCACATGATTATCATACAACAACAACACACATCAATTAGAACCTCCTATAACACAAAAAAAACATAATCCAACGGTTAATTTACACTATTTACATGTTATTACAGACACCGACACATAACCAAATACAACCATAACAATTAGAGAGATGCATGGAGATGAACCTAACGATTTACCCACCCTCATACATATATTATTCATCCCTTAAGTGGTCAAAGAACCCCACCCTTACCTTAATGATGATTATTCAAATGCTCTCTAAGCCCTAGCTCTGCTTCCCTCTTCTGCTCCCCTTATCTCCAGAATACGATCGTTCACAAATGATTTTCCCCCTTTCCAATTTTCTTTTTTCCTACTATTAGACCCCTAATATGGTTTTCCTTCCTTACCCTTACTAATCCTCATGAACAGTCCATTTTGTCCTCCTTATTCTTCTACTCCTACTATCCAATTTTTAAATAAAAAAAATAGTTAAACTGATTATTTTAAATCTAAATTATTTAAATTAATAATTACCTAATTATTATTACCCATATAATATTATTCCAATAAATAATTACTAACTAATATTGATAATTAATTACTAACCACACCACTCATCTCTACACAATTGGTCACACACCCCCAATACCTTATTCTCTATAATTCTAAGGTCACTACCCCATACTAAGGCAATCCAAACGTAACCCAACACACATAAATTCATACATACACACAACATCATAAACTTTAAATTACGAGAATAAATAAAATAAATCGGGGCGTTACAACTACCACTTTGAATGTTGTTTGGGAAGCCTTTTTAACCCCTACGCTCCTATCTACTCGCATCTAGACTGGATCATCTGGGTTTGGGTTTATCAGCTATCATCCTAACTTAGTGGCACGACAATTTGATTTTTGCCAAATGTTGGCAAAATCTCTCTACACCTGGGAGAATGACATTTGGTGGTCGGAGAGAAAATTTTCTGCTCAAGAATATAGGGATTGCATGCAATTCCAACGTCAACAAGTTCTCGAACTTCCCACCTTTCACTTCTAACATTCCTTCTACTCCACATTGAAGTTTGAGAATTGGTGGTCGAAATACTTCAGGAGCATCTTTCACAAAGAAAATTTTCACACGAGACAAACGACTAGCATTTCCAACCTGCAGGAACACCTTGAGAGAAAACCAAGTACACATTAAATAATTTCGACTCCTTTCTATTTATCTCTTTCGACTTCTCTTATGTCTATTGCAGGTGAAACTAAAAAACAAGGCGAAGTCGATACCGAAGGCCCATCCAAGGCTGGTGAGGTTTAAGAAAAAGAAGCCAAACAGAAGAAAAAGGCAAGTTTTTCCTCTAGCTTGTGCATTGGTTAAACTCTAAATGATTTTAACACATCATTTTATTTCCAGGGTCGAAAACGTGACCAAAATTTCCCAATAACTACCAAACCCAAGAAAAAGAAGAAAACCATAAAGGTTGTACCGACACAGGTATGCATATGATTTCCTTAACTTTTGGCTTCAATGGTTTGGTAAAACTAACGAGTCAAATCTTTCAGGTTGTGTCGGAACCAACAAAGAATTTAGCTAAGGTCGAGGGCTCAAATGACAACGAAAAGACCCATATCTTTTTTATCCCTATGCCTAAGCCCTCTCCCAAGCCAGGTGTCAGCAAGACGAAAGGCATCGGTCGAAAGACAAATCCTCCCAAGGAAAAACAAACTTCGGTTGCTGGACCTACTAATAAGGAGGGTAACGACATGGTCAAGTCTGATAAGGAGAAATGGGGAAAGAAACCAAAAGGCCTCTAAATCGAAGAGAAAGGGAAGAAGGAACCTAAGGTATTACTTGCAATTTCTCATTTATCACTTTGTCCAACACAGCTAATTGTTCCTCTTTTCTGGCATAACCACACTTGAATGAGAACGCAGTAGATAAATCAAAAGGTATTGAATGTTTGACTCCCACTTACTCCCCCATTCATTGGTCGACATTCATTGACACTAGTCTCGCATCTTTTATCCAGAGATCAAGCAAACTGGTGGGGATGTAGGCACTTCTAAAGAGCGAAATCATGAAGTAGAAGACAACATCAACAAATTATATCCCTAGCGGATTGAAGAATTCGATGAAACCCTAGCCTCTGTTCAAGACAATTTGTCCCAGGACAACCCATATACTGCAAAGTGCTTTGAGAAAGTGGATGAAGAGCAAGTCAAACCTTGTGTCAGAAATGTTCTACCAGAGGAGGGAAGTTAGCCTACTGTTGTCAGAGGGAATCAAACGCAATTGATCATCCAAGACTCATCCTCCATCACTTCCTTTAGTAAAGAAGAAGTTTTGGCCATCAAAAGGAAAATCCTACAGAGGACTTAAGGAGGCTTCAGAAACTGCGCAGGCTTTCGATTGGCACAAGATCTTCAAATTCTTCTAATGCTTCTTTGGCTAATGTAAGTGAAGGCTCTGTGAACCTTCTGATCCAACAACTCAAAGCCAACATCTTTGAAATTGATATTCAAAAGGAGACACTCAACTTGGCACCGATATTCAAAAATTGCTGGCTAAACTCAACAAACAAAGGGTTCCAGATTCCATGGTCCAATTTATATTTGAGTTTGAAACTTATTTTTATCAGGGATCTTCTAGACAGCAACCTTAAAAAGACCTATAACGCTCAACTCCAGCAAAAAAATAAAAAGAGAAATGACTGCAGCGTGGAACTTAAGTGGAGCTTCTGAAAAAGAGGCCGACAAACTCAATAATCGACTTCAAGAATATATAGACAAAAAGTTTTCCTTCGATGATCAAATTTAAATCTGCCATGCTCGAATTGTTGAATTAAACAAAGAGATTGTAAATCTGGAAAAGCAAAAAACTAAGCTTGAATGAGACAAATCATCGCCCACCAAGGAGACTATTGACCAAGACGTTCCCAAAGGCGTCAAACATGGTGAAGCTTCTCTCAAACCAGGGAATGAAGTTGATAATTTAGAAGAGGCTAGTGAACGACTGAATACTAGACTTTCATTTTCCAAGGCCAAACTTGAATACTTTAAATCTAGATTTCCTGCTTAGGCATGTTCTGTATTTTCAATTTATTGGATTGTAATCTTTTGCTATAATGACAACTTTTTTTGTGTTCTTTGGACACCATTTTGGTTTATTTAAATATTTGATTACTACTTTTTTGAAATTTGAATCTCCTGAAGCACATGTTTATATCTTTTCAAATATTTACCATTTACTCCCAGGATTCAACGATCAAGTTATAGTTCCTCAATTTCGTAAGCGTTATTTGAAAACGTTTGAAGGATACGAAATGGGCCCTCCTAATTGGGTGACCATTTGCCCAAGGTTTTGTCTTTCTGATCCATGGGCAAAATGACTTTCCACACTCTATCACTTAGTGAAAAAGTTTTTGTTTTAACCTTCTTATTATAGGCCTTAGCTACTCGCTTCTTTTGCCTTATTAAAACATCCAAAGTAGATAATCTTTATTCATCTAACATCATACTTCAATAATATTCTAATGGTATCTCGTCTTGTCTTTGAATTCTTTTTGACTGTAAATATATTTCTATAGGAAGGACATCGTCATGTCCATATGTCAGTCAAAACATAGTAGAATTTGTTGCCTCCTTAGGGGGTGTTCTACATGACCATAACACCTGGACTAATGTCTTGTGCCAATTCCTTGGCTTTCTACTAACATGTTTTTTAATTAGACCAATTACGACCTTATTGGTTGTCTCGACCTGACCATTTGCTTGAGCATGATATGGCGTCAAAGTTAACAACTTAATCCTTACTTCAGAAGCAAAATCCTACATTTTTTTACTAGAAAACACTGACCCTTTGTTTACCGTGAAAATTGGTAAACAGCCACTGATCTTCCAAATCTAACTTTGGTGACTCACAGGATCGATCAGATTGATCCTAGGACATGTGCTAACAATTTGTTTAAAGTAAATTCTAAAGAACTAAACACTTCGACAGTGTTCATGAAGAAAGGTTTGTAGAAAATATAATTTAAAAGACGTTTAAAAATGTTAAGTTAAAAGGCTGAAAATGCAAAGGAAAGGGTCGAAGGTATACAGTAAAGGTCGAAAGTATGAAAATAAGACAAAGTGTAGAAACATAACTTGCGTCAAATAAAAGATAAGTTCTTAATGAAAGATTGAAGTAAATTGCATTGAAAAGATAAATGGTGTTTACATCACGTACATTCTCACAAGACTCTTTTCTCTACACGCGGATACTTTGAATAAATTTGGAGTAACTTGTACAAAGTGAACACAACACCCCGAAGCCTATTGCTAGAACCCCTATTTATAATACTAAAACTAATTGCTGTCAACTACCTGAAATAATTAACATATGACAAGTGTCGCGCTGCATGCTTCTGTCCCTTGGATGTACGCCACTTGTCTTTTTCAGAAGCGAACAAGAGTAACTACTCCCTCCTTTATTTGAATTTGAATTTCTTAGCGTCGGACATCATCAGTATTCTCGGTCGAAGGTGACTTCCCCAACTCTTAGAAATACTTTCTAAGTCCCATAAGTATCCTTTCCTTATGTGAGCACCTTCGACTTAAACCTATCATAAAGATCCAGTTGAAAGCTCCTTTAAACATCTTCAAGAGTTTAACATTCCAATCAACACTTCCAACTTAATATGGGCGTCAAATTTATGAGCTAACAAATTGCCCCCAAAAAATGTCCTTTTCGACAGTACTGAAAAAAAAGGTCATTTTTTGATAGTGTCCTATTCGACGCCATCTTTCGACCCCACATAGGTGTCAACATTACCGACCAACCCACGTCTCAAGAAACTGTTCAGTTTCTTTTCAATCACATTTATGACGTCATGGCCAATTATGAAAACAACTCCTCGGAAATCACATCAAATCCCAGACCATCATCACCTCTCCTAGGGTCTAGGAGATCGTGGGCATAGGTAATAACTGCCACCGCCCCTACTTTTGCTCCTGGGAGGACACGTGTCCCACTAGCTTTTAGCCCCTAATGATGATTAGTGACCTTTTACTACTTCTAAGCACTTTATAAATAGTTTCTTCAGAAACTATTTTTACTTTTCCAACTCCAAAGTACTCACTAAACACTTTCTTCTCTTTCAAACACTCTCAACTCTTCACCTTCAGTAAACCCATTTTCTCCAAGTCCTCAACAATATCGTCTTCAATCACTACCACTCAAGATCCAAAGAAAATTCAAAAGTTCAAAGGGCCAAGGAGCATGCCACTACTTCCTCCCTTCGCTACATTGAATGGACCCAAAGTAGTGAAGAATCAGCAATTCATCCCTGAACCTCTCAAAGAAGAAAAAAGGCATATCTACAAATCCCAGGTATTGGTTCCTGTTACCATTTTTGGAAAACCATTGGCTTTATCTGGTCCTTTATCTACGTTAGGTGTAGATTACACAGCCATTAGTGATTTCTTCCCTTCATATCGTAAAACTAAACCCTTAGGGAAAAAAGATAAGGCTAAGGTAATAGCTACACCTCATAACAATGTAGCTATGCAACGTATAAATTTAAAGTACTTGAATGATGGGTCTAGGTTGTTTAGGGCAGCCCTATATTTCAAAGATGCTGACCTCTACTTAAACTGGTTAACCAAAGTAGAAAAAGTCAAAGCAGAAACTTGGAAGGAAATAGGGATTTATGACCTGATTATGATGTCGAAGACAGGTCCCGCTTACTGTTCGACTCTGTTATCTTCTTCTTTGTATTTTTGGGATAGCACCCATTATACATTCCATCTCCCTTGTGGGATGATGACACCCACCCTCTTCGACATAGCGGCTATCACAGGTCTAAAACCTCATGGACTAGTTTATGACCCTGAGGTAGATGCTCAAGACACCATAGGGTTTTCAACCGCCAAACATACTTACACTCACTTTATGAACCATTACCATGACAAATAAACTGACACAGTCGAAGATCAAGAGCACATAGCATTTCTGGCTATGTGGCTTTCTCGCTGTGTATTTTGCACCAAATCTCTGCAAGTGGCCAGAAAATACCTAACTCTGGCCAACCAATTGCACCTGAATCGAGGCATTTGCCTGAGTGAAATGATATTGGCTAGTTTGTATGAGTCTTTAAGTGAAGGTGCTGGTCGACTGAAAGACCAAGAAACCAATGGGAATCTCCTATTGTCAGGACCCTTCTGGCTGCTCCAGCTTTGGCTTAATGCCACATTTGAAACTAGTCTCCCTAACAAAGGGACTGTCGACGAGGAAGCTACAAAAATCAAGGAGAGGTGAGTCGAATGGACTCGACTGGTGAAGATAACCCCTAGCGAAGAAGGGCAGACACTTAGGGCGTCCTTCTCTGGCTTCATCAAGATGTTCGCCAAGCGATATGAATTTACACCAAGAATGGCCCCATTTGCAGAAAGAAAGTATGGTCCTGAATGGTTCACTAGGGCCTTCCCTCTTGCATTCAAGAAGCATGAGGCAGAATCAAAGCTTGTCTGGGAGGGCTTTCTAATCCCTCGACGCATTGTTCACCGAATCAACCTTCTAAGGGGCCAAACAGCTTTGATGGCCTACCAACCAAATCTTGTCTCTCGACAATTTGGCCTGGTCCAAACTTTGCCCAAGTGTCTGTATGAGAAGAAGGTCCATGTAATCCTTCCCCACACTAGATATGATGCTATAGAGAGTTCGACACACCTCGCTCGCCATGCTCACAGATCACTCCTCTCTCCTGTCTACTTTGAACCTTCTCACCTCTGCACTCAAGAGTTCTACGACTGGTGGTCGAAACATTATGCTGCAGAGTTTCTTGATGTTTCTAGCTTCTCCCAGTTGATTTACCAAGCTTTTGTTGATGTCCAGGAGAAGATCAAGAAAGGTAAATCTACCCACATCAAAGAAATCCAAGCTTTCCAGAAATACTTTGAAACTGTTTATCGACCAGATGACATTAGTCGAACCGTCGCAACACCGCAGTTACACTGAAGGAATTTTTTTAAAAGAAAATGGAGAGTTTAAAAATCCCTTCATACGTTCCTCCTGAGAAACGCTATGCAGTGGCTTTCAAACTATTTCCTCCAAAGACTCCTCGACTACCATCTGCTGATTTTTGAGTGGCTCTTGCCCCTCCATTTCTAGATTGGTTCATCTGTGGGGATTCTATAAAGATCCTTCGCCAGCAGTCAAAACCCAAGGCTCAACGGGTGGTTCCGACTAAGCATACACTAGACAGTTTCAAAGGACACCTTCATATCAGTATCGAAGATGTTTGCATCGAATCTGAAATACATGAAGGTTTAGATTCTTCGATTTTATGTTCTTTCATTTGAACTTTATCATTACTAACTTGTGGTAACTTTGTTTGTTTTACAGTTGTACCCAAGAAAAGCACACCTCAGCAGCCGGTCGAAGCAAAGGGTGAAGGCAGCAAGGTACGTCACACACCTTTTCTTTTCGTTGATTAGTCTTTCTTTCCCCTAATGCTTCTCACTATTTCAAGCTTCCCACAAACTACCTCCGACACCTCAGAGGAAGTCGAAAAGGGGCACTTCCTAAATTCTCATTGAAGAGGAAAAGACTAATCCAGGACACAGATGTTGCTGCTGGCCAATCTGAGCCTAAATGGGCCAAAGCTTCCAAGAAGATAACCACTACTAGTGGTGTTGCCGAAGCCTCTCCTGGAACCGCCTCTAAACCAACCTTAGATCATGCTGAAAGCAATAATTCTAGCCCTGGTGCTGAAGATGTCAAGGTAACTTATCAATTCAATTTTTGAAATGCCCACTTATTTACCTTGTTTCCTTTTATTATGATTTGCTTTGATTCAGGCTGATGCAAGTGGCTCAAATCCACCAGTGGATAATCCTCCTTCTCCAGCCACTCTTCTGAATAGCCAAGGTGAGCCTACATACCATCCCACTTCTGACTTGGGCTCTGGAATGAGTTCACTAGATGAAATTAACAAACCTGGCTTTGAAACAGCTCCCCCTTCGCCTACAAAGACCGCTACTCAACAGTCTTAAACAGATGGCTCCGACCATGAGGAAGACGATGGTCAGTAGAATCTTGAAACAGAAAATCCAGGGGCCATCGCCATGGATGCAGATACGACCTTGGTCGATGGTGATGATGGCTCACCAGTGGACGAGGCTGTTGGGGTTGGAAATGCTGAACTAGAGGGGAGTGAAGAAATGGAGGAGGATGATAATGAGATAATGCACCAATCCAAACTTGATGGCAACGATGATGACAAAATAGATGAGGATGAAGAAGAGGAAGGGAAAGGTGAGGAGAAGAAGACTGACGAAGGACCTGTTAATAAGTCGATCACTGTCGACAACACCACTACTCCAGCAACTAATGTTGCTCCTGAAGTCAAGGCAACATTGACTGTGTATGGGGGAGGCCTTTCCGAACAAGAACTTGATGCCCTGAAGGCAAGTAAGCCTGACAGTACATAAAGATCCTTCTTGGCAGTCGAGGGATTTCTTCTGACAAGACTCCTAGTGCATCAACTGCTTCTGGAGATCCACCTTCAAGCAAGCCTGATGACAACATTCTCTTGAAGATCAAAGAGAAGATCTTTAAAGGTGACCTTTTCACACTCCTGTAGATGGACAATGTCACTCATATCTCTCTGAAGAAACTCCTTGAACAGGTCGACATCCACTCTATTTCTCCAGAATCTGCCAGCATCATCCTAGAACTTGGCACTATAATTGACCAGGTCAATGCTGACCTCAAGCGCATACCTCAAATTGAGAAGGTAATTTCCACCAAGTGTGGAAGTGAGGCTGCTGCTTGGGCTGCTGCCACTGACTCTGAGAATAAGGTAGCAGAACTGGAGGCAACCAAAGAAAAGAACAAGCAGGAGATTGCCTCTAATGATCAAAACATTGCCACTTGGGAGCGAAAGATCAAAAAACTTCAAGTCAAGATTTCAAAGGCCAAAAAGCGCAATGCCACATTGTCTGTCTTTGATGATTCAGGCCTATCGAAAGAGCTGGAAAATGCCATAGCTTTTGCTGAGGAAGCTCAACAACTGGAGAGAGAGGTTGCACGCCTAAAATCTGACAAGGCTCTGTGTGAAAGGCGACTCGAACTCCAAAAATCGAAGTACTTGAAGATGAAAGAGAATCTCCCTTTCTAGCTTGAATTTTTAATTTTTCTTTTAAGCACATTGTTCCATAGCCCCTTGAGGCTTTTATGTAATGACTCAGCCATTTTGGCATTTCATGAATACCATTGTTGGCTCCACCTTTATTTTTACGTCAAATTATTCTTTAGCAATTTTGATTTCTTGAAGTGTTAGTTTATATTTTTTTCACATACTTGCCATTTACTTTAAAGATTCTTTTATCCGCGTCTATTTCTTCGACTTCATAAGCCCCATTAGAAAATACTTGCGTAATTTGAAATGGGCCTTCCCACTTTGGGGACCACTTGCCTAAGGCTCTGACCTTTCGATCCATAGGCAGGATTACCTTCCAAACCAAATCTCCAGGCGAAAAGGTCTTGGTCTTAACCTTTTTATTGTAAGACTTCTCGACTCTTTTCTTTTGCCTTTTTAACAATTCCAAAGTGCTAAGCCACTCTTCGTCTAAATCCACCAACTCATCTAGCATCATATTCCAATAAGACTCAAAAGGGATTTCATGATGTCTTTGGATCCTCGTTGATTGAAGGTAAATTTCCAAAAGTAACACTGCATCATGACCAAAAGTCAATCGAAATGGAGTAGTGTTAGTTTCTTCTTTGGGAGAGGTTCGACATGCCCAGAGGATCTGGTCCAATGTCTTATGCCAATTTCTAGTCTTCTTTCCCACATGTTTTTTAATCAAACCAATCACCACTTTATTAGCTGCTTCGACTTGACCATTAGCCTGAGCATAATAAGGTGTAGAGGTTAAGAGTTTGAAACATATCTCTTTAACAAACTCCTGCATCTTTCGACTAGTAAAGGCTGATCCTTGATCTGTTGTGATCGTTTCTGGAATTCCAAACCTGTAAATGATATATTTTTGAATGAATTCGATCACATCTTCTTGATCCACATTTGGTAGAGGTATTGCTTTGATCCACTTCATGAAATAATCAATACATACCAAAATGTATCTCTGGTTTTTGGATGATGCTGGTCGAATCTCTCCAATTAAGTCCAAAGCCCAACCTCTAAAAGGCCATGGTTTCACTATGAAATACAGCTCACTTGCAGGGATATGTTGTATGGCAGCATGAACTTGACATTCCTGGCAGCCCTTGGCGAATTCAATGCAATCCTTTAGCATAGTAGGCCAATACATGCCTTATCAAAACAACAGTCATTTCATCTTATGACCTACTTGGTGTGCCACACATGCCCCACTATGGATAGTTAAAAGGGCAAGATATGCCTCTGATTCACTTAGGCATTTAAGTAAGACTCCCTCAGGGGTCTTTTTAAATAACTCATTACCTAGAAGTACATAACTTAGAGCTTGATACCTGACTTTCTGCTCTGTGCATGTTGTTGGATTCTGTAAGTATTCAACTATGGGCTTCCTCCAGTCCTTGTTCGTCAAGCTGTCTATCGCAAAAATCTCAAAATTTCCATCATCAGCATATCCAAGCTTCGTCACTTCTAAATCTGATGGGCACAATCCAACAGCCACGACTTTACCTCTAGCTTCGATTGCCTCTTGTAAATTTTCCCTCGAAACCTTATACCCAGAAGCAATCTGAGCCAAGTCATTTGCCACTTGATTCTCTAGTCGAGGTATGTGTTAAATGCTTACCACTTCGAATTTCTTCAATAGTCTGTTGGCTATTACAAAGTACATGATAAGATTTTCCTTAACACATTTGTACTCCTTTGTAATTTGTTTTATGACCAACTCTGAGTCTCCCATTATTTCGACTCGAGTTGCCCCCAATTCTAACAAAATTTCAAGCCCAGCTATTAAGGCTTCATACTCAGCCTCGTTGTTGGAAAAAAGTCCTTCGACCTTGTACTTAAATTTTGTTGGAATTTTTTCAGGCGAAATAATTAGCACGCCTACGCATGTTCCATCTTTGTGGCTAGAGCCATCGAAGTATAACCTCCAACGTTCCAGTTCGACGTAATTCACAGTGTTTTCATTTATGGAGCGGTCGACTATAAAGTCTGCTACCACTTGTCTTTTAACTGCCTTTAAAGGCTTATATGTTAAAGAATACTCAGTCAATGCTAATGCCCATTTACCAATTCGACTATGCAAGATAGGTTTAGACAACATATGTTTAATAACATCAAAATGAGACGAAACATACACATCAACTGGCTTTATATATTGTTTTAATTTTGTACAAGAAAAATACAAGCATAAGCATAATTTTTTGATCATGCTATACCTAGTTTCTGCATCATTTAAAACTCTACTAAGGTAATAAATGGCCCTTTCGATGCCATTCTCATCCTCTTGAGCCAACACGCTCCCTAAGGTTTTGTCTGACGCAGCTATGTACAATCTCATACTCCTATTCCTACAAGGTGGTGAAAGAATTGGAGGATGATTCAGGTATTCCTTGATCTTGTCGAAGGCTTCCTGCTGATCTTGCCCCCAGTCGAACCCACCTTTGTTGGATCGAAGTAATGGTGAAAAGGCATGCGTTTTTCTGCTTAAGTTCGATATGAACCTTCTCAAGAAATTAATCTTGCCCAACAGTGATTGCAACTCCTTTTTAGTTGATGGCACTTTCGCTTCCATGATGGCTTTGGTTTTATTCTGGTTGCTCTCTATCCCCTTTTTGTGGACCACAAAGCCTAGAAAATCCCCTGCCTGCACACAAAACGCACATTTAAGAGGATTCATTTTAAGACCATATCTTCTCATCCTTTCGAAGGATTGTCGAAGATGGCCCAAGTGACTCTTCCCTGAAACAGACTTAACCACAATGTCATCAATATATATTTGCATGAAAGTCTCTATATAATCATGAAAGATTGAGTTCATTGCTCGTTGATATGTTGCCCCAGCATTTTTGAGGCCAAAAGGCATCACTACCCATTCGTAGGTGCCTAAGGCTCCAGGACATCGAAAAGTTGTTTTGGGGACATCATCTTCAACAATGAATATTTGGTTATAACCAGAGTACCCATCTAACATACTAAGATACTCATGTCCTGCGGCGGAATCGACTAGCATTTTTGCCACAGGCATAGAATACTCATCCTTTGGAGTTGCAGAATTTAGGTCTCTAAAGTCTATGCAAACTCTTAAAGAACCATTCTTTTTAATAACAGGTGCAATATTAGCTAACCATTTAACATACCTGGCAATACGGATAAATTTGCATCGAAGGAGTCTTTCGACTTCCTCTTTTATCTTTGAGAGAATTTATGGGGCAAACCGTCTTGGATTCTGTTTGACTGGCTTCTTCCCAGGCTTGATCGGCAACTTATGTTCGACCAACTCTCTACTCAACCAGGCATCTCATCATAGTCCCAGGCGAAACAGTCTTTAAACTCCTACAGCAACTGGGTGACTTCGACCTTAAGTTGTGGGTCAAGATTGGCGATGACATATGTTGGCCTTCTGGTTACCCCCTCTCCTAGGTCAATTTCTTCTAATGGATCATGCGTTGGAATCTTAATGTTGTTCGCCAGCGGATCCTTTTCAAACCCCAAAGGCTCATCATCATAGATGGCATCAAGCCTCTGGCCTTGTTCTACACCCTGAACCTTATCAGGTGGCTCTGGGTCGAAGTCCTTACCAGGACTTTCTTGGTGGAATCTGAAATTGGCCTCGACGGCCATATATTCATTAGCAGCTTCCAAAGCCGCTTGTAATTTAGTTTCAGCCACGTAGGCCGAAATTCTTCTCAATGCTTCGAACTCAGTCATTGTCAATGAATTCACTTCCCCACCCTGTGGGGTCTACTGCAGGCTCGCCAAGGTATGGGAGCCTTTCTCCTGGCCTCCTTATCCCAACGGAATCCATCGACGGGATGTAAGTATAATGAGTAAAATGTTTCATCATCTGGGACAAACTCAAAATCTGTTGGGCCACAAGGGGCAATATGAGCCAGGTGCTTGTCGAACTGTCTTCTGTCGACATGATTTATTGGTGCCTTAAAATACCCCTGATTAGCTTCAATGTTCTCGACTATGCCATCTGGCCTCCAGATGGTGATTCGTTGATGCATCGAAGATGGCACTGCACCAATGCTGTAACGGTCTGTTTTTGATATTCCCTATTTTTGTGCTAATTGATGTTTTGTTATTGAGTCTTTTATTTAATTGAGCAATATTTATGTGAATGGTGAAGTTGGTGTTTTATTAGCCTCGCCGGGCGAAGTATGTGTCGCCGGGCGGCGTGTACGTTTCTGTGATGTTTTGGATTTTGTGTACTTAATAGATATTTATGTTAATTATGATGTTGGTAAGTTAATATGTTGTTTTTACATATGTTGTATTTTTACCGTTTTTGGAGATTTCGCGGGAAAATTAGAATAGAGGGTATATTAGATATTTTATAATTAGTGGTATTTAATTAATAGTTAGTTTTAATATTTATTAGAAGTGTAGATTTTAAGTTAAGAAAATATAATAAGTTAGTAAGTTAGAAAGTATTATAAGTTTAGAAAAGAAGAAAAAGAAAAGTTAGTAAGAGTTTTTTCAAAAGAGAAGAAAAAGAGAGAAATAGAGAAGTGAAGAGAAAGTGAAGAAAAGTTGGAACATTCACCAAACGAGCTTCGGGAATCGGTTTCTTATCGGGTAAGGGTGCGAAACTCGGTTATTATATCATTGTATACGATTATATCCGTTTGTTTTTTAATTGTTTGGATTGTGTAGGAAAATATTGAGTTTAGGTTAGTTTTTGACATAATCGATAAAATCGGGAGTTTTTACGGATGAAATTCGAAACAAATTGTGTAGTTTAGTCGTGTGAGGTTAGGCCGACGTTATAGAAACTCGTTTCGTTAAAATCGGTTGATAATTGAAGATTTTGTGTTTTTGAGTTTTGATTATGTGTATGAATAGTGATTTCGAAAAGTCGAGGAATCGGGTTTTTCTTGATCCTAATATGTCCGTATGCATTTATGTGATATTACCGCGTGTTTTGTTTGAGGGAATTCTGAGAATCGGTCGGGTTTTGAGGGGTTTCGCGCGGCTGGCAGCAGCTGCCCCAAAATTCTGGTTTTTGTGCGCGTCGTACGGACGCGTGCTGTAGGTGAAAATTCTGTTTTCGTGTAATTTTCGGAAATTCATATCTCTTGAACCGTAAGTCGATTTTAACCCTCGTTCGAAGCGTTGGGAAGCTAACGAGATGTTCTTTCTAGGAAAAATAGTTTTGGGGTCTGAACTTGCTCCAATCGGTACAGTTTTTACGAACCATTTCGTAGTGTCGGGCGTCCGGTTTATGTTTTGCGTTATTTTGAAATATTCATATCTTGTTAACCGTTTATCGTATTTAAGAGTTCTTTATACCGAATCGAAGCTGTCGATGAGTACTTTTTGATGATGATAGAAAATATTATTTTTGGCCGACTTTTAGCCAACTTTTCCGAGAAATCGTAAAATGGAATTTTGAGTTATTTTTCAATATTGTAAGACATGTTATGATATGTTATGAGATGGCTTGTGTGATGATTCTTTGATGGGAATTTGATGTTGTGGAATGGTATATTAGTGTTTGTGGCCATTTTGGGCAATTGTGTGCATTACTTTATATGTACTTGAAATGCATGATTTAATGTATGAGTCTTGATTGCCATGGGTCATTATATGACATGCATCATGTTGAAGACATTGTAAGATCCCTTCGTGGGTGTAAACAATGCATGAAGACATTGTAAGATCCCTTCGTGGGTGTAAACAATGCATGAAGACATTGTAAGATCCCTTCGTGGGTGTAAACAATGCAGTTAGACATTGTAAGATCCCTTCGTGGGTGTAAACAATGCATGTTGAATTGTAGATCCCTTATGGGTGTAAGCAATTGTTGTATTGATCGTGTGCCTATTATAAAGGACTAAAAACGATCCATAACGTCGTATGCTTGGTGATAAGTGGTAGCGACGGGGAACATCGTATGCCCGACGGGGAGTTACCCTAAGTAACGAGCGATGATTCCAAGAGTTCCTGGGGGACTAATGGTACCGCATACATAGAGTCGTTGTGTCGGTCTCTGTGCATTTGCATAATTCATTACATGAATGTTTATGTGTTGAATTTTGAGAAGGATTTGTTATGCATTGTGTTAATGTATATGCTTATGTGATTGATGTGTGAAATGGGTTGAATATGTCTTGTGTTGTTTACAAGTATCATATTTGTGTGGTGAGAATAATTGTGCATATTTTGCTAAGTGTTATATAATGATATGCAATTATATTATAATCCTGTTTCTCACCCTTCTGCTGTGGTTTAATGCTCTATGAGGCATTGCAGATTAGAGGCTGGAGTCTTTTGCGAAGATTAGTGTCTTCGTCTTTTGTCGTTCCGTCGGCTCTGATATGTAACACGGGTAGTCGGGGTTCGAGTGTAGATGTTTCTTTTGGCTTGTATATGGTGGCTTCTATGAACATGTATATGACATACTTATCTTTTGTGATGACATCAGTTATGGATGTTCCGCTTTAATTCTGTAACTGAACGAGGATATTTTTGGAACTGAGTTCCTATGATTATATGACTATCAGGTTGTTATATATCTATATGAGCATAATGTTTTAGTTCACGTTGGTGTGACATCTCTGGCTATATCATGATAAATTATTCTTTGCTCTGATGTTTTATTTATAAGATTAGTTTATTCCGATTTTTGTACGGGGTATAGAAGGGGTGTTACATTAAGTGGTATCAGAGCCAATGTTTGGTTTGTCCGACCATGTTGTCGTGTCGGTTGTGTCTTGTTGGTCTGTTGCACTCTGTGGAGTGGTTGTTTAACCATAATTTGCTATCATTGGGAATGTTCAGATTATGGCGGCAAGACGTGACGCTGCTATGACTGCGGCCATGCAAGCTATGGCGCAAGCGATGCAGAATTTACCGAATGTTGCGGCGGACGAGGAGTCGCGTAGTATGGATAAGTTTTAGAAGAATAATCCACCGAGCTTCGAAGGTACTCATGATCCTGAGGGAGCACAGATTTGGCTGAAGAAGATTGAGAAGATCTTCCGTTTCATTAGGTGTTTCGAGGATCAGAAGGTGCAATTTGGTACTCATGTGTTGGAAAAGGAAGCTGAAGATTGGTGGGTGAATGCTTCTCAGAGGTTTGAGGAGGATGAAATAGTGGTTACATGGGCTGTGTTCAAGGATGCTTTTCTGGAAAAGTATTTTCCGGAAGATGAGAGAGGTAAGAAGGAAATTGAATTTCTTGAACTGAAGCAGGATAATTCCTCTGTTGCGGATTATGCTGCTAAGTTTGAGGAACTTGTGAAGTTCTGTCCTAATTATAATACGGCTGGTTCTGAGAGGTCAAAGTGTTTGAAGTTTGTGAATGGCTTGAGGCCAGAAATCAAGCAGGGTATCGGTTATCAGGAGATCAGGCAGTTTCCAGTGTTGGTGAACAAAAGTAGGATTTTTGATGAGGATAGCAAAGCACGTGCTATTCATTACAAGAATCTGAATGATAAGAAAGGAAAAGGGCAGTTCAGAGGTAGGCCTTATGTGACTTCTGCTGATAAGGGGAAACAGAAGGCTACTTTTGATAGGAAGCCGAGTGGAGGAGGAATGAATTCTTCTGTGAAATGTTATAATTGTGGTGGTATGGGTCATCGTGTGTCGGAGTGTAGGAGGAATATGAACAAGTGTTCTAATTGTGGTTTGACGGGTCATGTGGCTGCTGATTGTAGGAGGAATACGGTCAAGTGTTATAATTGTGGGGAGAATGGTCACTATAGTACAAAGTGCACGAAACCAAGACAAGCTCAAGCGGGCGGAAAGGTGTTTGCATTGGCGGGGACTCAAACTACGAATGCAGACCGTTTGATTAAAGGTACGTGTTTTATTAATAGTACACCTTTAGTTGCTGTTATTGATACGGGAGCGACTCATTCGTTTATTTCGTCTGAGTGCGCAAAGCGTTTGAATCTTGCGTTAACTTTGATGGGTGCTGAAATGGTTATTGAGACTCCTGCTTCAGGGTCGGTAAATACATCTTTGGTGTGTATGAGTTGTCCTTTAACCATGTATGGTAAAGACTTTGTTATGGATTTAGTATGTTTGTCGTTGGTGGGATTGAACGTGATCTTGGGTATGAACTGGTTGCAATTTAAGCGAGTTCATATAGATTGCTATCACAAGTTAGTAAGGTTTCCTTCTATGGAAGGTGATGAATTTGAGAGTTTCCTATCCACTAAAGAGTTGAAGAAACTTTTAGCGGACGAAGCTCAATTGTTTGGTTTGTTTGCATCATTGTCGGTGGAGAGTAAAGTTGAGCTTGATGTGTTTCCAGTGGTGTGTGAATTTCCAGAAGTATTTCCGGAAGATATTACGGACGTACCGCCGGAAAGAGAAGTTGAATTTTCTATTGATCTAGTTCCGGGTACTAGACCGATTTCGATGGCACCGTATCGTATGTCGGCATCGGAATTGGTAGAATTGAAAAAGCAATTGAATGACTTGTTGGATAAGAAATTTGTAAGGCCAAGTGTTTCTCCTTGGGGTGCTCCGGTATTGTTGGTAAAGAAGAAGGACGGGAGTATGCGGTTATGCATTGATTATCGACAGTTGAACAAAGTGACAATTAAGAACAAGTATCCGCTTCCAAGGATCGATGATTTGATGGACCAATTGGTTGGTGCGAATGTTTTTAGCAAGATTGATTTGAGATCAGGATACCACCAGATTCGTGTGAAAGGAGAGGATATTCAAAAGACGGCCTTTAGGACACGGTATGGTCATTACGAATACTCCGTGATGCCATTCGGGGTTTCTAACGCGCCGGGTGTGTTTATGGAATACATGAATCGTATTTTTCATGAACAGTTGGATCGTTTTGTGGTTGTGTTCATCGATGATATTTTGATTTACTCTAAGTCTCAAGAGGAGCATGAAGAGCATTTGAGAATTGTGTTGCAAATTTTGAAAGAAAAACAATTGTATGCTAAGTTGTCAAAATGTGAATTTTGGCTGTCGGAAGTAAGTTTCCTTGGACATGTTATTTCCGGTAGTGGTATTAGTGTTGATCCATCCAAGATAGATGCGGTGATGCAATGGGAGGCTCCTAGGTCGGTTACGGAGATTCGAAGCTTTTTAGGCTTGGCAGGTTATTATCGGAGGTTTATTGAGGGATTTTCGAAATTGGCACTTCCTTTAACGCAATTGACTTGTAAAGGAAAGGCTTTCATTTGGGATATTCATTGTGAAGAGAGTTTCAATGAGCTAAAGAGAAGGTTGACAACGACTCCGATCTTGATTTTGCCTAATCCTAATGAACCATTTGTTGTGTATTGTGATGCTTCATTGACGGGTTTAGGTGGTGTTTTGATGCAAGATGGAAAAGTTGTGGCATATGCATCTAGACAATTGAGAGTGCATGAAAAGAATTATCCTACACATGACTTGGAGTTAGCGGCCGTGGTGTTTGTTTTGAAAATATGGAGGCATTATCTTTATGGTGCGAGATTTGAAGTCTTTAGTGATCACAAGAGCTTGAAATATTTATTTGATCAAAAAGAGTTGAACATGAGACAAAGGAGGTGGCTAGAACTTTTAAAGGATTATGATTTTGGTTTGAATTACCATCCGGGTAAGGCAAACGTGGTGGCCGATGCCTTAAGTCGGAGGTTGTTACATATGTCCGCATTGATGATGAAAGAATGGGAACTTTTGGAGGATTTTAGAGACTTGAGTTTAGTTTGTGAAATGACGCCAAGAAGTGTGAGACTTGGTATGCTACATGTTACAAATGATTTTCTTGCAACGGTAGGTGAAAAGCAAAAGTTGGACTTGAAATTCGTTGATTTGATGTTGAATGAGAATGAAGATTTCAAAGTTGATAATTTTGGAGTTTTGAGATTCCGTGGTCGTATTTGTATTCCCGATGATGTGGAGTTAAAAAAGATGATATTGGAAGAAGGGCACCGAAGTAACTTAAGTATTCATCCGGGAGCGAACAAAATGTATCAAGATTTGAGAAAAATCTTTTGGTGGTTCGGATTAAAGAGGGATGTTGCTCAATTTGTGTATGCATGCTTAACTTGTCAAAAGTCTAAGGTGGAACATCAAAAACCGAGTGGATTTATGCAACCGTTGGATATTCCGGAATGGAAATGGGATAGTATATCGATGGATTTTGTTACGGGATTGCCGAATACGCAAAGAGGTCATAATGCTATTTGGGTAATTGTTGATAGGCTTACTAAATCTGCTCACTTTATTCCAATTGATATTAGTTATCCTTTGGAGAAGTTAGCCGAGATTTATGTTCTTGTGGTGGTGAAGTTACATGGAGTTCCTAAGAGTATTGTATCGGATAGAGATCCTAGGTTTACATCAAGGTTTTGGGAGAGTTTACAAAAGGCTTTGGGTTCTAAGCTAAGATTGAGTTCGGCTTATCATCCGCAAACGGACGGTCAAACCGAGAGGACGATTCAATCGTTGGAGGATTTATTGCGTGCTTATGTACTCGAGCAAGGTGGTGCTTGGGATGGTTATTTGGCGTTGATTGAATTCACTTACAATAACAGTTTTCATTCGAGTATAAGTATGGCACCATTTGAGGCTTTGTATGGTCGGAGATGTCGAACACCTTTGTGTTGGCATGAAACCGGCGAGAGGACGATAGTTGGACCGAAAATGGTACAACAAACAACGGAGAAAGTGAAGTTTATTCGGGAGAAGATGAAAGCTTCTCAAAGTAGACAAAAGAGCTATCATGACAAGAGAAGGAAAGATCTTGAATTTCAAGAAGGCGACCATGTGTTTTTGAGAGTTACACCGGTTACGGGTGTGGGTCGTGCTTTGAAGTCGAAGAAGTTGACTTCTCGTTTTATTGGTCCATATCAGATATCCGAAAGAGTTGGTGCAGTGGCTTACAGGATAGCATTGCCACCGAATCTTTCGAATCTACATGATGTTTTCCATGTTTCACAGCTACGGAAGTATGTTCCAGATCCGTCTCATGTGATTCCGATGGATGAGGTTGAGGTAAGAGATAATCTTACGGTTGAGGTTTTACCGGTGAGGATTTTAGATCGCGAGTTGAAAAGGTTAAGAGGCAAGGAGATTGCACTTGTGAAAGTGGCGTGGGGAGGCGCTGCTGAGGGCAATTTGACATGGGAATTGGAAAGTCGGATGCGGGAGTCGTATCCGGAGTTGTTTGAATCAGGTAATATTTCCGAGGACGAAAATTTCTAAAGTGGGGGAGAGTTGTAACGGTCTGTTTTTGATATTCCCTATTTTTGTGCTAATTGATGTTTTGTTATTGAGTCTTTTATTTAATTGAGCAATATTTATGTGAATGGTGAAGTTGGTGTTTTATTAGCCTCGTCGGGCGAAGTATGTGTCGCCGGGCGGCGTGTACGTTTCTGTGATGTTTTGGATTTTGTGTACTTAATAGATATTTATGTTAATTATGATGTTGGTAAGTTAATATGTTGTTTTTACATATGTTGTATTTTTACCGTTTTTGGAGATTTCGCGGGAAAATTAGAATAGAGGGTATATTAGATATTTTATAATTAGTGGTATTTAATTAATAGTTAGTTTTAATATTTATTAGAAGTGTAGATTTTAAGTTAAGAAAATATAATAAGTTAGTAAGTTAGAAAGTATTATAAGTTTAGAAAAGAAGAAAAAGAAAAGTTAGTAAGAGTTTTTTCAAAAGAGAAGAAAAAGAGAGAAATAGAGAAGTGAAGAGAAAGTGAAGAAAAGTTGGAACATTCACCAAACGAGCTTCGGGAATCGGTTTCTTATCGGGTAAGGGTGCAAAACTCGGTTATTATATCATTGTATACGATTATATCCGTTTGTTTTTTAATTGTTTGGATTGTGTAGGAAAATATTGAGTTTAGGTTAGTTTTTGACATAATCGATAAAATCGGGAGTTTTTACGGATGAAATTCGAAACAAATTATGTAGTTTAGTCGTGTGAGGTTAGGCCGACGTTATAGAAACTCGTTTCGTTAAAATCGGTTGATAATTGAAGATTTTGTGTTTTTGAGTTTTGATTATGTGTATGAATAGTGATTTCGAAAAGTCGAGGAATCGGGTTTTTCTTGATCCTAATATGTCCGTATGCATTTATGTGATATTACCGCGTGTTTTGTTTGAGGGAATTCTGAGAATCGGTCGGGTTTTGAGGGGTTTCGCGCGGCTGGCAGCAGCTGCCCCAAAATTCTGGTTTTTGTGCGCGTCGTACGGACGCGTGCTGTAGGTGAAAATTCTGTTTTCATGTAATTTTCGGAAATTCATATCTCTTGAACCGTAAGTCGATTTTAACCCTCGTTCGAAGCGTTGGGAAGCTAACGAGATGTTATTTCTAGGAAAAATAGTTTTGGGGTCTGAACTTGCTCCAATCGGTACAGTTTTTACGAACCGTTTCGTAGTGTCGGGCGTCCGGTTTATGTTTTGCGTTATTTTGAAATATTCATATCTTGTTAACCGTTTATCGTATTTAAGAGTTCTTTATACCGAATCGAAGCTGTCGATGAGTACTTTTTGATGATGATAGAAAATATTATTTTTGGCCAACTTTTAGCCGACTTTTCCGAGAAATCGTAAAATGGAATTTTGAGTTATTTTTCAATATTGTAAGACATGTTATGATATGTTATGAGATGGCTTGTGTGATGATTCTTTGATGGGAATTTGATGTTGTGGAATGGTATATTAGTGTTTGTGGCCATTTTGGGCAATTGTGTGCATTACTTTATATGTACTTGAAATGCATGATTTAATGTATGAGTCTTGATTGCCATGGGTCATTATATGACATGCATCATGTTGAAGACATTGTAAGATCCCTTCGTGGGTGTAAACAATGCATGAAGACATTGTAAGATCCCTTCGTGGGTGTAAACAATGCAGTTAGACATTGTAAGATCCCTTCGTGGGTGTAAACAATGCATGTTGAATTGTAGATCCCTTATGGGTGTAAGCAATTGTTGTATTGATCGTGTGCCTATTATAAAGGACTAAAAACGATCCATAACGTCGTATGCTTGGTGATAAGTGGTAGCGACGGGGAACATCGTATGCCCGACGGGGAGTTACCCTAAGTAACGAGCGATGATTCCAAGAGTTCCTGGGGGACTAATGGTACCGCATGCATAGAGTCGTTGTGTCGGTCTCTGTGCATTTGCATAATTCATTACATGAATGTTTATGTGTTGAATTTTGAGAAGGATTTGTTATGCATTGTGTTAATGTATATGCTTATGTGATTGATGTGTGAAATGGGTTGAATATGTCTTGTGTTGTTTACAAGTATCATATTTGTGTGGTGAGAATAATTGTGCATATTTTGCTAAGTGTTATATAATGATATGCAATTATATTATAATCCTGTTTCTCACCCTTCTGCTGTGGTTTAATGCTCTATGAGGCATTGCAGATTAGAGGCTGGAGTCTTTTGCGAAGATTAGTGTCTTCGTCTTTTGTCGTTCCGTCGGCTCTGATATGTAACACGGGTAGTCGGGGTTCGAGTGTAGATGTTTCTTTTGGCTTGTATATGGTGGCTTCTATGAACATGTATATGACATACTTATCTTTTGTGATGACATCAGTTATGGATGTTCCGCTTTAATTCTGTAACTGAACGAGGATATTTTTGGAACTGAGTTCCTATGATTATATGACTATCAGGTTGTTATATATCTATATGAGCATAATGTTTTAGTTCACGTTGGTGTGACATCTCTGGCTATATCATGATAAATTATTCTTTGCTCTGATGTTTTATTTATAAGATTAGTTTATTCCGATTTTTGTACGGGGTATAGAAGGGGTGTTACAAATGCCATGTATCCACTCTCGTCCTAAGAGAAGATTGTAGTTGGCTTTTGTTTCCACTACCATGAAGACAGTAGGCCTAGTGATTGTCCCAACTATTAAGTCAACTTGTGTCACACCCAGTGTAGAGCCAACTTTTCCTTCGTAATTTGAAAGAACCATATTATGTGGCTTAGTATCAGTGTCATACTTGCCAATCTTGTTCAATAAGAAATGTGGCATCATATTTACTGTTGCGCCACAGTTCACTAATATCTTGTTCACTGGTACATTCTCCACCTTCCCAGTGATGTAGAGAGGCTTTAGGTTGCCTTTCATCGCCTCTGTAGGTCGCTCGAAGAAGGCGTTCTGCTCTTCAACGCACCCATTATTCATGATATAGTAGCACACAGGTTTGTGTGCTGCCATCTCTACTTTAGTACTAGCATCTAAATCTTCGACCTCTGTAATTTGGTCGAACTCCCTAGGCATTACAGACACTACATTGACTATGATGTCGAGAGAAGCATCAGACTCAGAGTCGAAGTTGTCTGTCATTTCTTCATCATCTTCTACAGTCTTTTCATGTTTGTCCTCTTGAGAGGAAAATAATTTCCGCCCCACGGGCACTTTCTCAGTAATCTTTATTTGATTCCATCTGTTATTATTAGTAGGGACATTAGTATTGGATTCTCATTGGTCCTTCGACTGAGCCTCCCCGAGAGCATTCCTTCTATGTTGCTCTCTCCTCTATTGAGATCGCGACATCGGGTTCTTCCCTTTATAGTTTTCAGAGACATAAGCCGACCTGTTGGAAGTCTGAAACTCCTTTCGATACTCTATTGAAGAGCCTCTATTCACATCAAAATTCTACCATTTTTTCTGACCTTTTTCCTTTCCTTCGACAGGTTTCATCCAGCTTCCCACTGGCGCATTACTTGTTGGTTTGAAGGTGTTGGGTCTGGCCCATGGGAACTGTGTTTTTCCTCCCACTTTCTTTGAAGAGGACCTTCTAGGATCGAAAATTCTTTGACCCTGAGATGTTCTTTGCTTTGTTCTCTCTTTTGCCTTCCTAACCCCCTCAAGATTATGGGTAGCTTTATGGTCGAAGATTGCACTGCATCTGGGGCATAGCATGACTCCTGATCCCTTCTTTTGGCAGCAGTGAAGGAATTCAATGATAGTCTTTTCCTATTTTGGATATGCCACTTTGTTACGCTCTTCTTGGAAGCTTACTTCATCAACCTCCATGGTCTTATATTGTGTAATCTCGACCATATTTATGTCCATGTCGACATCAACACTAAGATTTAGATTGCAGAAGTCTACATCAAGGCCTTCAGTAGCCTTATCCATCTTAACGAAACTATCAGCATTTTCTTTGGTAACCAGCATCATGTTGGAATCCTTAGTGATCCCATCATCTAAGCCATCAGTAGCTTTGTCGAAGCCGTCAACGGCCTCGCTCATGAGTTTCTCCATGGTAGTGATGTCAAGGTCTTCAGCAACCTTGGCTAAAACAGCATCATTGGCGAAATCTTCAGTAATTTCTGCCATATTGATTGAACAGTCGAAGTCATCAGCAACTTCAACCATATGTACTTCTGTGGGCTCAGCATAATGGGCATCCACTGTTTGCAACGGGTCAGAGTCGATTTTCATTTGACCTTTGAACTTCTCTCCGAATTTCAGCCTGCCCTCCTGAATAGCGTTTTGCACCAAATCCCTGAAAAGAAAACACTGAGAAGTTTTATGACCCAGAAAATTATGGTACTTACAAAATCCTCACTTTTTTCTTTGTTCTAAAGGTGGCATTTTAGCGCCAGCAGGCACTATCATTTGTCCATCTTTAACTAACAAATCAAAATTTTTGTCACATTTAGTGATATCGAAAGTATATGTTTTCTTTGGAAACTTATCATTCTTTTCAGATTCGACAGAGTTTTTTCCATTCGAAGGAGCTAACATTTTACAAGCATACGGAGGACCTTGCTTTAATTCAGCAACATCTATCTCATTTTCGTCGAAATACAACGGTTCATCATGTAAACCTTCGACATCCTCATTATATTCAACATAGGCTACCTTTTTACTCTTATTAAACTTAGCCTTTTCGTCTTTCAGACGTTCTAACTGTCGAACCCTATAAGCTAGTTGGGCCATATCTCTCAGATACTGGGTATCCAACTTCTTTCTAATAGAGTAATCAAGGCCACCAGCGGCCATTTCGACCAATTCATGTTCTGGCACTTGAGTAAAACATGTAGCCTTAAGTAATCGAAACCTATTTAGATAATCGTCTATTGGCTCAGTAAAATTTCGTTTTATGCTAGCCAATTCCTTCAAACTAATCTTGGTTTATCCCATATAGAATTGTTCATGGAATAAACGTTCCAACTGGGTCCAATTATAGATTGAGTTAGGAGGTAGGGTTGTAAACCAAGTAAAAGCATTTTTGGTGAGAGAACTTGGAAAATATTTTATCCTAAGACTTTCGTCATTTGCAATCTCTCCAGCCTCGATCATATACCGGGCTACATGTTCGACAGTAGATTCAGTGGTATCTCCTGAGAATTTGGTAAACTTTTGGACCTTCGTCATAGGAGGTAATTCTGATTGGAGAATGTAATCTATTATTGGTGATGTATAGTTTGGCCTAGTAAAACCAAAATTTACCCCATTTCGAGCCATTATCCTTTCGACCATGGCTGCTAGGTTGTTATCTGCTGCTATGTTGTTACGTCGAACCTGTTATACAACATGGTCAGCATCTTGGTTTCTATTTACTATAACTACCTCTTGTTCCCTCTCTACAGGAATTGGCACTTGGTTCCTAGGTGGTTCGACTCTAGGAGGTTCGAGTCTTGGGGGTTCGACTATCCCCTGGTTTTTTAGATTCGCCTCAGGTACGTTCCCTAGGTTCCGCTGTGGAATGTTCTCCACAACAGTTGCACCTCGTACAGGGGCTGGTACACCCAAAAATTCTGTCATGCGTGCCAACTGCGCTGCCAATTGTTGGTTAGTTTGGGTAGTGTTCTGAATCAAGGGCTGGAAAATTTCCCCCATAGTTTGGGACAAGGTTTGTACCATTTATAGGTTACTCTCATCCATTTGTTGTCTTAAACATGCTATAGAAGTATTTGTCAGACTAGGACCTTGAGTGGAATATCCCACACCTACACTTTGACTGTTTCGACCCACATTTATCCCAGATCTTGACCCTTGTAATGGCGAGGACATTACATTTTCGAAGAATACTGGGGGGCATTTTGGAGGCTTTGCATTACTGACGTTGGCATTCCATAAGGTGGATTCCTTGGTAATGGTTGTGAAAATCCTGGAGGGGGAAAATGCCTAAACGTCGAAGTTCATCCTGGTGGAGTTTGGGGATTAGATGCTTGTGGCCCAATGTACTCCAAAACAGGTTGAGTGTAAGCCCTTATATATGTCGACTTTGAACCTGCCATTGATGGAATTGGTTCAGACATAACAGGAGGCGGTATTGGCTTTCCTGCCGAAGGGACTGGGGGTGGCACTACCTCGTCCCTAGACACATTTTGAGGGTTAGTGTCACTAGGCTGGGTATTTGAGTTACTTGATTGAGGATTAGAACCACTCCCTCGAGGGTTTGGATTGTTTGGCTGACTAGTGTTCGTTGCCATTTTCCTAGTGTATCTTCTCCTTGGTCTCTCTTTGTTTGTAGTGGCTACTTTTCCACTTCTCAATAACATGCAACGAAGTTTTCTCAAAGAAAAGACTAATAAATGCAGATTTTCAAAACTTAGAAAAATCTTTATAGAAGTTAGCACTGTCCCACTAGGCGTGCCAATTGGTAAACAACCGCTGATCTTCCAAATCTAACTTTGGTGACTCACAGGATCGATTAGATTGATCCTAGGACATGTGCTAACAATTGGTTTAAAGTAAATTCTAAAGAACTAAACACTTCGACAGTGTTCATGAAGAAAGGTTTGTAGAAAATATAATTTAAAAGACTTTTAAAAATGTTAAGTTAAAATGCTAAAAATGCAAAGGAAAGGGTCGAAGGTATACAGTAAAGGTAGAAAGTATGAAAATAAGACAAAGTGCAGAAACATAACTTGCGTCAAATAAAAGATAAGTTCTTAATGAAAGATTGAAGTAAATTGCATTGAAAAGATAAATGGTATTTACATCACGTACATTCTCACAGGACTCTTTTCTCTACACGCGGATACTTTGAGTAAATTTGGTGTAACTTGTACAAAGTGAACACAACACCCCGAAGTCTATTGCTAGAACCCCTATTTATAATACTAAAACTAACTGTTGTCATCTGCCTAAAACAATTAACATATGACAAGTGACGCGCTGCATGCTTTTGTCCCTTGGATGTACGCCACTTGTCTTTTTCAGGAGCGAACAAGAGTAACTACTCCCTCCTTTATTTGAATTTGAATTTCTTAGCGTCGGACATCATCAGTATTCTCGGTCGAAGGTGACTTCCTTAACTCTTAGAAATATTTTCTAAGTCCCATAAGTATCCTTTCCTTATGTGAGCACCTTCGACTTAAACCTATCATAAAGATCCAGTCGAAAGCTCCTTTAAACCTCTTCAAGAGTTTAACATTCCAATCAACACTTCCAACTTAATATGGGCGTCGAATTTACGAGCTAACACCCTTAATCAATTGTTATGGTCTCTGGAATTCCAAATTTGTGAATATGGCTTTGGATGAAATTTATCACTGCCACTTGATCGACATTGACTAGTGGTATTGCTTCTATCCACTTAGTAAAATAATCAATGCCAACTAGGATATATCTTTGGCCTTTAGACGATGTTTGTCAAATTTCACGAACCAGATCTAAAGCCCAAACTCTGAATGGCCAAGGTTTTATAATCAAATGTAATTCGCTTGCAGGGACATGTTGAATGTCGACATCTTTCTGGCACTCTTGGCATCCTTTGGCAAATTGGATACAATCCTTTAAAACCATTGGCCAATAAACTCCTTGTCGGAACAGAAGCCATTTCATTTTGTGGCCCGCTTGGTGAGCACCACACGAACCACTATGAACACTAGATATTGCTAAGTATGCCTAGATTTTGCTAAGGCATTTGAGCAAGACGCACTCAAGAGTCTTTTTGAACAGTTTGTTCCCAATGATGACATAATTTAGAGCCCTATACTTGATCTTTCGATCACTTTATCCTATTGTATTTTCTAAATATTCAATTATTGATTTTTCGGCAATCAGAATTCAACATGTTGTTAATGGCAAAGACTTCATAACTTTCAGGATTTATTCATAGTCATTCTCCCCCCTCCATAAATTTTCCATTGACAAATTCTAACAGGACAGACTGGTCAAAATTATTTTATCTCGAACCTCAATTAGCTCTTCCAATCTTTCCATTGACACTTTATACCCTGAGGAAATCTATGTCAGATCGTTGGCCTCTTGATTTTCCAATCGAGGCACACGTTAGATGTCAACAAAATCAAACCGCTTAATTATTCAATTTATGGTGATAAAGTACATTAGTAAGCTTTCCTTAATGCATTTATATTGCTTTGTTATTTGTTTTATAACTAACTCAGCATCTCCTTTGATTTCGACTCTTTTTGCCCCCAAATCTAATAAGATTTCAATGCCAACTATTAAAGCCTCATATTCGGCCTCAGTATTAGAGCATGAACCTTCGATTTTGAACTTAAACTTCGTTGGAATTTCTTTTTTAGAGATTATCAAGATTCCAATATCGGTCTCATTCTTACAACTAGAACTGTCAAAGTATAACTTCAAAGGTTTTGACTCTAGATAATTATGAGATACTTCAACTATCGCATGTTCAAGAATGAAATTAGCGAAAATTTGTCTCTTCCCAGGCTTTAAAGGTGCATAAGTCAGGAAATATTCTATTAAAGCAATAACCCACATACCTAATTCGACTATGCAAATCTGGTTCGGACAACATATGTTTAATGACATCGGAATGCAAAGAGACGTAAACATTAAATAGCTTTATATAATGTTTTAATTTTATACAAGAGAAATACAAACATACGCACAACTTTTCTATAAGGTTATACCTAGTCTCTGCATCATTTAGCACTCGACTAAGGTAATAAATGGCCCGTTCGACACCATTATCATCCTCTTGAACCAACATGCTTCCTATGGTCGAGTCTGATGCAGAAATGTACAATCACGTGCACCTATCTCTAAAAGGAGGAGATGCGATCAGGGGTACATCAGGTATTGCTTGATCTCATTAAAAGCCTTTTGATGTTCTTGTTGTTATTCAAACCCTTCTTTCTTCAACCGTAGTATCAGTGAAAATGCTTGCGTCTTACCACTCAGGTTGATTTTGATCCCCTTTTTATGCACAACGAAACAGAGAAAATATCCAAGCTGCACACATAAAGCACACTTAAGAGGATTTATTTTTACTCCATACCTTCTCATTCTTTCGAATGATTGTCGTAGATGGTCTAGATGACCATTTCTCGTCGCAGACTTAATGACTATATCATTAATATATGCTTGATTGAAAGTTTCGATATAATCATGAAAAACAGAATTCATTACCCTCTGGTAAGTTGCATCAGCATTCTTCAAACTGAAAGGCATCACTATTAATTCATAGGTGCCCAAGGCTCTTGGACATCAAAACACCGTCTTTGGCATATCTTTATCTACACTAAAAGTTTGGTTTTACCCAAAATAACCATCAAGCATACTAAGATATTCGAAACCCATTGTTGAATCGACCAACATCTCTACCACCAGCATTGGGTATTCGTATTTTGGGGTTGCGACGTTCAAATCTCTGAAATCTATGTAACCCTTAGTGTTCCATTATTTTTTATTATAGGAACAATATTTTCCTGCCATTTGACATACTTAGTCGTCCTGATTAACTTACATATTATGAGTTTTTTGATCTCCTCTTTAATTTTTGACAAAATTTCTAGCACGAACCGTCTTGCCATTTTCTTGATCAGCTTCTTACCATGCTTTATTGGCAGCTTCACCTCCACCAAATCTTTGCTTAAACCAGGAATTTCATCATAGTCCCAAGCAAAACAGTCTTTGTACTCCTAAAGTAGTTTGATTACTTTAATTCTTAGTTTTGGGTCGAGATTGGCGCTGATATATGTCGGCCTTTTACTCGTCCCATCGTCCAGTTTGATTTCTTCTAAAGGATCTTACGCCTTCATCTTTTTAGTCACAATGATTAGATCTTTTTAAAAGACCTAAAGGCTCGTCATCATAGACGCTGTCAGGCCTCTGAGCGCTTAAGCCATCGTTTTCCCCACTCGCAGGTTGCAGCTTATTTGGTGGCTCAGGTTCAAATTTGATCCTGGTCCTAGATCACAGATTTCTATTTCATTGGCTTCAAAAGCCATGCGGCTGACTTTAGCCTCTAAGGCCGCTTTTAATCTATTTTCGGCTACATAAGTCAAAATTCTTTTCAAAGTATTGGACTCAAACATAACCCTGACTTTCATCTTTCCAAACAATTGCTGGGATCCCAGACATTCACTTGTCCCCCATGCTATCTCTGAACCATATAATCCACGGGTAAGGTGAAGTTTCAAAGAGTAGAATGCCCATTCTAAAGGCAGATACTCTGACCCTGTAGTAGTACAAGGTGAAATATTTGTCAAGTTTTTATTGAAATTTCTTTTATCGACATGATTCATATCGACCAAATAATAGCTCTACTCAGCCTCTATATTTTAGATAATCCCATCATTTCCCCATATCAAAACTCTTTGGTGAAGTGAAGATGACACTGCCCTGATACCATGGATTCATTCTCTCCCTGGGAGTAAGTTATAATTGGCCTTGGAGGATATGACCGTGAAAACAGTGGGTCTGGTTATCGAACCAACTATTAATTAAACTTGAATCACCCCCAAAGTGTGTCCATTTTCCCCTCGCAATTTGACAAAACCATGTTGTGGGGTCTTAAATCGGTATCATGCTTTCCAAGTTTTTCAAAAGAAAATGAGGCATTAGGTTGACTAATGTGCCTCCATCAATCAACACCTTGTTGATTCCAGTATTTTCAATTTTTGCCCCTATGAATAAGGGTTTTAAATGCATCTTCATGCATTCGTCTGGCCTTTCTAAGAAAGCATTTTGTTCCTCTACACAATCATTATTCATAACATAATAACAGACTTACCTATGCTTTGCCATTTCTTGTTCATCGCACTCCTCATATTCCTCAACTTATGTAGGACAATTGTACTCGACTTGGAGTACAGACACCACATTGTAGATCATGTCAAAATTAGGTTCCGATCCGGAATCAAAATTATCATTTACCATATCATCATTTGCAAGTGGTACTTTTTTTACTGCTTTCCATTTTGCTTTTGTTGGCGTATGGGAGAATAGTTGTCTTTCGACTAGCTTCCTGGTCTTGTTAGCGACAGGATTTGGTCATGGTACGTTGGTACTTGATTCTAGAGTTTCTCTTTCTGCATTTTTCTTTCTCTGGAACCTTCTCCATTAAGTTCGAGACATGGGAATTTTCCCTTTGTAATTGCTAGACCCATATGACTATTTGGACATTTTAAACTTCTCTTGATAAGACAATAATAAACCTCTACCCATCTCGAAACTTTTCCACCTCTGGTGGCTAGGTCCCTTGTTGCCCATTAGTGTCGCATCCATTTTCCCTGAGGAGCATCAGATGTTTGGACGTAGGTGTTTAGTTTGTTCCCATGGTGAGTCGGGAACCTTTATTTATTTTTTTGGGGCATTCCCCTTTTGTCGAAATAAAATTGGGATATGTTATTTCCCCATTTCCCTTTCTGCTTACCATTTCAGACATTCTCCAAATCCTTAGTGGCTTTTTTTGTCAAAAACAGTGTTGCATCTTGGACACATCATTACTTCAGAATCCTTGAGTTTAGAGCATTTGAGGAAGTCAATCTGCTCCTTCTTTTCCCTGAGGTAATATGCCTTCATTTACTCCTCACTATTCTCGCCAACTTCCACTTCAACTTCCAGATCGAGGTCTTTAGTAACCTCGATCATATTAACCTCGAGGTCTTCAGAAACCTTGACCATATTGATCTTCACTGATTCAACATAGTTGGCTTCAATCTACAATAGGTCAGAGTCAATTTTCATGTGTGTCTTTCTTTTGTCGGCGAATTTCAGTCTTCCTTCTTTCAAAGCATTTTGGACAAGATCATTGAAAAGAAAACATTGGGAGGTTTTATGACCCCAAAAATTATGGTATTTGCAAAATCCTCTTTTCTGCCTTTGCTCTAATGGTGCATATTTATCGGGTGAGCATGTTAACCATTTCATGGTTACCCTCGTCAATTTGTTGTCTCATAACCACCATAGAATTTGTGGTTACTGGTGGCATCATTGGAGGGACGAAGTGAGCCCCTAATTCTGACTGCAGGTCTCAACTAGGATTGCTTATAGAAGACCCTGATGCCAAATAAGGATTAATGTTGAAGAGTAATTCGGGGGGTGTTTTATCGTATCCACAGGGATTGTGCTTTCTCAATGCTTGTCGTTCAATAGTTTACCATTTTAAGTAAAGGGTTTTCAAATGATTCTTGGTTTTGTAACATAAGTTTGTAGCAAAGAAGTAAATTAGAACAAAGATGTTGTAAGTTTGAGAAAAGCATGTCAAGACTAGATTTCGCTAATCCTTTTCATACATATCCGATTAATCAAGCATATGAACATAGTTTTGATCAATACAATCGCGAATATTAAAACAACAATACTCACAAATATTAAACCCCAAATCTATATCTAGAGTTTGGTTTTTAAGAAATGAAAATATTAGGTCAAGATTTGGAAAATCTATGTCTAGAGTGATTCAAACCACAAATATACCATTAAAAGCAAACAACTTCATCATATATTGATCATCAACCTTGTTTATATACAAAAAATCAAAAGAAATACATACAAGCAAGATTAACTACCTCTAATCTTGACACAAAAGTGCTTAGCTACCCATCACCATGGTAGCTTGATCAATAAGGAAGAAAAGAATCTTTGATAGCATCAAAGTCGAAGAATCGAGGATTGATGCTCCAAAGATTTGAATCTCACTTCTCCTTGAAATCCTAAGCTTTTTTGACCTAGAAAAACCTTTTTCTCTCTTTAGAAATGCTGAAAAGTGCAAAGTAACAAAATTCTTTGAAAATATCTTCAAGAGAAGATATTTATATGAAGTGCATATGGTGCAGTAAGTGGCACCGTGCTTAGCACCATCAGGAGCGCGCTAAGCGTGATCAGGAAAAACAGAGTGTTTTACCCAGAAAGCGCGGGTGACATCCCGCTTAGCGCGGTCTGGGACTTTAGCTACTGGAAGTTGAACAAAAAGCGCGTTGAAGGCGTGCTGGAAATCCCGCTCAGGGCGGTTTTGATCTTTTGCTACTAGAATTCAGTGAGTGCACGCTGGAAGCGCGCTGAAAAACTCGCTTAGCGCACTATGCCGACACGAACTCTTCGAAAATGCTCTTCCAGGCCTTCTTTCCTTCACCGATTGATCCCAAAAGAACAACGACAATTTTATGGTTCAAAAAGTAAAAGTAACAACAAGATAACTTATCAAAGTCTAAACAAATCATGAAGATGAAACTAGTGCTAAGTGAATAACACACCTCAAAACTTCTTGAGCAATACAAGTTCAAAATCGAATCACACCTAGGCACACAATCATCAATGGATGAAAACAACATAAGGTTTTATCACTCATCAAACAATCATGCAAACATCCAGAATCAATTATGCATTCAACAAACAACATGCATTAAAGAGTGAAAAAGAAGGAATCACAAGGTCTTCTAAGGTTGTAACTTGGCTTGGCTACAAGGAAGGGTCATTTATCAAAGTCAATGAAACTAAATTGCCTACCCCTAAAGAGCATTCCACACTTAATATCAACACACTTCAAGACTTTAACCTTCTTGTTTTCTTTGGAGGCATCATTACAACATTGAGCTTTTTGTTGGCAATTCATGCCCAAATTTCCTTTATTTTTCGCTTATTTCTTTCTTTCAAGCTCTTTCATCAATCAAAAACTCCTTATTATAATTTTTTTTCATGATGCCTCAATCTAATTTTTTCTCTCCCCAACTTAGGACACAACCCAACATGATAATTAGGAATGCTCTCACACATCTAAGGTAAGGAACAAACTGCACAACCATACTTAAGGTTGGGGTTCAAAAAGTTTCACAACAAAATTCCAAGATCTCATTCAAAATTATGCACAATATTTACACATTTCAATTATTCACATGGATCTCAAAATAAAGGCTCAAAAAGGGGTTTACAAATACTCGCTCATTCACACGGTAGATTGATTCATCTTATTTGGTCATGTGGTTTTTCTTATAATGCACAAAAATTGCCTTGATCCTTTTCTTGCTTTTTCACAAATTAATACACATGCATGATTTCAACATAATCAGAACGAGTCAAACAAGAATGCCGATATCCTGCATATTTTATACAATGAAAGCTTCCTCACAATGGCAATGTTCTAAATGATTCAAAAATGAACAAGTATTTCAAAAGAAGTAATGACTACAAATTACACTCATCACAAGTTTCATTTCCATGCTTAGTTTAGAAAGCGATAAAAATGTACCTTGCACGGTACCTTTACTCGATCTTATCATTACCACTCAATTGCAAATTGATTCATCATTCTTGACATTAGTTCACAAGCTCCTTCAAGTTTTTAACTAAGGAACAAACAAAATCAAAAAAAATTCTACTAAAATAGTAATTGCACCAAAAACTACTAAAAATAACAACAATAATATAATACCAAAATTCGCGACAACCAAACAATGGTGCCGCATGTGTTCCTCATCCTAAATAGGATGGTAGAAAATACTCAAAAGTATAATAAAAACCAAACATTAATATCCAAATAGTCAAAACATAAAAATAAACATAAAAATATAGAAAAAACAAAGATCACTAATTGGAAGAGCTCTCCTCTTCCTCTCAGATGGTCTCTCCGCTATCATCATCGTCGTCGTCCACAACCATATCCTCATCTAAACGAGCATCTTGTCTCTCTGTCTCAGCCTGTGGTACCTGAGCAGCCTCCTCTTGAGGTGGAACCTGCCCCCTCTGATAATGATAAGGCTTGTCCCCAGGCCATGCCACATAAGCGTCAAAATCCTGCTGCGAAGGAAAATGGTGCTCCACCTGAGGCTCGCGAACCTGTAAATGCAATGCCTGCATAGATGAGTGTAAAAATGAATACGCCCTTAGATGAGCCATATGCATGTCCCATGTATACATGCATGCGACCTGCTCATTAAAGGGTTGCTCTGCTGGCGAAATCTCATCGTGTTGCTGCTGCTGTGGGTGCAGGTGGGCATGTGGTGGTGGCGGCGGTGGATGATCTACTATAGGCATGTAGTGGCTCTGAATCCACGTATCAGTTATAATCCCCTTAATGATCTTGTGGACCACGCCTGGGATCAGAACTCCAGCATTAGTGCACAGCCACATAATCAGCCCTTGGAAAACCAAAATAGAAGGGGTCTTAGACCCTAGACGATGACCACTAGCTGCCGTAGCTCGGATCTCATCTGAAATAATCCTCACTACATCGATCTGACGCTCCTCCAATATATAATAAATCATGCAAGCTATGTCCACAGGAATGGAAGAGGTGTGACTCCTTGGCCTGATGTTGTGCAGGACAAGAGTCATCAAAATCTGGGCAGTAGTGTTCATGTCAGCCCTCTTAAGTATCTCCGGCCTCCCAGCCGCGTTCAACTCAAATCCACGCCCCGGATAAGCTAAGGCCAAACAAACATTTTCCAAATTCCAGGTCCGCCTAGCTACCCTCTTTGCATATGCACACTGCTCACCCTCCGCTAAAACCAACGGATTACCCAAGTACTCGTTGATGGCACCCCTTGAGAAAGAAACAGTCTTCCCTCGGACATAAGTAGTGTAATCATACAACTTCCCCTCCTGAGGAATAGCGTTTGTGTACAACTCACGCATTATCTCATAATTCAATAAGGTAGGAGGGTTCAAGAGTGTACTCCATCTGTGTCCCTCAATAATGCTTTGGTATCCATGGAACTCCCCTTGCGGGTTAATTCGAAAGATGTGCTCAGTCCATATGCTTCGACGGGTTAGTTCCATGTAACGTCCCTGCTGCTCCACCCCTTTAAATCGATTAGCATCGAACTCGAGTGGTGGCTGTCTTTGTTGTGAAGTCTGACCGGTGCGAATTCTAGCATGCTTTGAAGCCATCTGCAATCGAAGAAAAATAGACAAAAACAGTTCCAAATGGGTTAAACAACAAGCCAGAAAATTCCATAAAATTCATGTTAAACCACAAAGCAACAAAGAAACAGTAAACAGTCGTCAAAAATCAATGAAACTGAGATATTGCTTCCAGGGGTGCGTGCTTAGTGTGGTCAGAGCACGCTCAGTGCGCTCAGGCATGCAATAAGCCCTTGCTGTGCAGCCAACCAAGCCCCTAAACAATGATAAACAGCAAACAAACATAGAACAACATATTTACAACATCATGACAGACTAAAAAGCAAATCAGGGCAAACAGGGTACAAAAGCGCGCTCAGCGCGATCATGAGCTTGCTCAGCGCGCTCACGAAAACCCAAAAAATTGCTTCTGGTTTCTGGTTCAATCAGCCCCAAAATCCATCATTCACTTCATTCAGTCCCAAAATTAACATGCAACAACATAATCGTTCATATTTTGGTTGTTTTTACATGCAACATCAGTTTATAACCTAGAATCCCAAAATTTACACAACTAAACCCTAACATCAGCTCTTGGAATTTACACAACCAATACTTCAAATTACTTAACCTCTAACTCTAACAACACAGGCAACTAATCTTACAACTAAACCCTAACAACAAAGATTCCAAATAATAAAGAGAAAGAAGAAGAAATTCGCAAACCTGGACAGTGATAAAGTGAGCTGAAAGGAAGTTGTGCTTGAGAGTACGAGTGAAAATTGAGAGCTCTTGGGGGAGAAGAATCTGGTGACCGTTGCAAATGAGTGGGAAAATGAGGGTTATGTTGAAACCCTACTCACTTTTAAATAAAAAAGACCCAGAGGCCCAACTTTTTCCACTCAGGCCCAAATTTGGCTGGCCCGTTTACGCGACCGCACTAAGCGGTATCAGAAGCGCACTGAGCGCGCTCAGTGAAACACAGCCAGTCAATTTTGGCATCAAAATGCAGTCACCCGACTAATCTACCCGATTAAATCACAAACACAGAAAATAAAAAATTCAAAACAGTAAATACTTACAATGTTGGGGTGCCTCCCAACTAGCGCTTTGTTTAACTTCGTTTGAGCTCGACGGTCAAATGCAACCTCAAGGATCGCAAAAAGGCACTATGGAGGGATTCCGCACTAAATCACCACCAAGATAAATCTTCAACCTCTGACCATTTACAGTCCAACTCTCATTTGACTTTGTGTCTTCAATGACTATTGCCCCATATGGTTTGATCTCCCAAATCCGGAGTGGACCAGACCACTTAGATTTTAATTTTCCAGGGAGTAGTTTTAATCGAGAATTGAAAAGTAAGACCAGCTGCCCTACTTCAAACTGTTTGGTCACTATCTTTCTGTTATGGTAAGTTTTCACTCGATCTTTGTACAACTTGTTGGAGTCATATGCTTGGAGGCACAATTCCTCTATTTCATACAATTGTATCTTTCTTCTTTCTCCGCTTAGAGTTGGATCAAAATTCAGAAATTTCAAGGCCCAAAATGCCTTATGCTCCAACTCCACCGGCAAATGACAATTCTTACCATAGACCATTTTGAAAGGTGTGAGACCAATCGGAGCTTTAAAAGCTGTCTGATAAGCCCACAAAGCATCGTCGAGCTTATTTGACAAGTCCTTTCTCGAGGACGACACCATTTTTTCTAAGATCCTTTTAATTTCACGGTTTGATACCTCCGCTTGTCCATTGGCCTGTGGATGATATCGTGTTGCAACTTTGTGGTTTACACCATACTGCTCCCAGGCTTTTTCTAGCTGAGTGTTGCAAAAGTGGGATCCTCCGTCACTTATCAACACCCTCGGAGTACCAAATCGAGAAAAAATGTTTTTCTTTAAAAAATTTATCACAGTTTTTCCACCCGCTTTAGCACATGTTATTACCTCTACCCATTTGGATACATAGTCAACTGCGACTAAAATATACTCATTGGAAAACGATGATGGAAAAGGTCCAACAAAGTCTATTCCCCAATAATCAAACACCTCAATTTCTAACATGTTTTGTAACGGCATTTCATGCCGTTTTGAAATTGTACCACTCCTTTAACACTTGTCACAACTTTGTGCATGCGCATGTGCATCTTTGAATAAAGAAGGCCAATAAAAGCCCGATTGGAGGACTTTCGTTGCCGTTCTTAATCCGTTTAAATGCCCTCCATAAGGAGAGTTGTCACAAAGCCAAAGTATGTTAATGGCCTCTGTTTTTGACACACATCTTCTTAAAATGTTATCGACACCAAGCTTAAATAAATATGGTTCGTCTCAAACAAAAAACTTGGTGTCAGATAAAAATTTCTTTTTCTGATGATGAGTTAGACCTTCCGGTATTAATACGGCGGCTTTGTGATTAGCCATGTTGGCAAACCATGGTCTAACTTGCACCATATACAACCTTTCGTCCAAAAATTCCTCCTTGACCTCTAATTCATTTTTGGTCACTTCAACATTTACAAGGCAGGATAAGTGATCCGCAACCAAATTCTCAGATCCTTTCTTGTCACGAATTTCCAAATCAAATTCTTGTAACAAAAGGACCCAACGAATTAGCCTTTGTTTTGAATCTGGCTTGGTAAGCAAATACTTAATCGTCGCATGATCCGTGTAAACCACTACTCGAGACCCAATTAAATAAGACCGAAATTTCTCCAATGTATACACTATAGCAAGCAACTCTTTTTCGGTTGTTGCATAGTTTACTTGAGCTTCATTCAAGACTTTGCTTACATAGTATATAACATGAAAAAATTTTGTTCTCCGTTGACCTAATACCGTACCTACCGCATAATCGCTCGCGTCACACATGAGTTCAAAATCCGTTTTCCAATTGGGCGCGATGATTATGGGTGTGGTAGTTAAACTTTGTTTTAAAGAATTAAAAGCTACCATGCAAGACTCATCAAAATCAAAGGACTTATCTTTGTTGAGCAAATTTCTCAAAGGCTTTGCGATCTTTGCAAAATCCTTGATGAACCTCCGATAAAATCCTGCATGTCTAAGGAAGCTCCTTATACCTTTTACATTCAACGGTGGTGGCAATTTCTCAATAACATCCACCTTGGCTTAATCCACTTCAAGGCCCTTTGAAGAAACTTTGTGGCCGAGCACAATTCCTTTGGTCACCATGAAGTTGCATTTTCCCAATTGAGTACCAAGTTGGTTTCCACACACCGTTCCAATACCGCATCCAAGTTTTTCAAACAAATATCAAATGATTGCCCAAAAACCGAGAAGTCATCCATAAAAACCTCAATTATCTTTTCGATCAAATCTGAGAATATTGCTTGCATACACCTTTGAAAAGTTGTCGGTGCATTACACAACCCAAACGGCATCCTCCTATATGCAAAGATTCCAAAAGGGCTTGTTGTCATACCCCAAATTTTGACCACCAAGATTTCCCATCATTGTGAAGATCATTACCACAATATGTATGTACTTTCATGCCTCATCAATCTCCTCAGGATTTGTTAGGCATTCTTTACAATCAAAGATTAGGGTTTTAACCCCTCTCAGAGCATTTAGACAAAAGATCAATCAAGAATTGACATGATCTTCAACTTGTATAACCTCTCAAACATCCATGGAGGACCAAGAGGACTCCCACATCAAGAATCAAGCACAAGGTTGCAGCATTCCAAGTGTATCAAGCCTCAAGATCGCCAGTATCACCAAATTAGGGTTTTGGTCGACTGAGGCCCCCAGATGAAGATTTCCATCTGGGCATGATCCAATACCTCAATGAATGGTCCAAAGAGCTCAAAAGGATCTCAAGAGCCCATCCACAATGGCAAAATCACCTTGAAGGTCCATCTATCAAAAAAGTCAGGAATTAGGGTTTTGACCTAATTCAACCCTTGAGTTAACTTGTGAAGTAAGGCATGGCTTGAAGCTTCAAAATGAACTTCAAAGACCTCAAATACATCATATTGACATATTTACAAGATTTGATTGACTCAAAGAGCTCAAGTCATAAGCCACAAGAACTCAAGACCATCTGATCATAAACTAGGGTTTCTGATGAAAAAAGTCGACCCTACCCTTGACTGTTGACCTACCCTAGATATCAAACCTTGGGGAGGGGTCCAAGACATTCCTAAATACCCTTGGAGGCCATCCATGAAGTTTAATTGAGCCCAAGGATTGATTTCACAAAAGAATCACAAAGTCAAAATTTCATCTGATGAAAAAGTCAACTGTACAAAAATCCAAGTTTGACTTTTTGGATTTTTGGTCAACCAAGGTTCCTTAACCCTAAAACAATGTTAATATGTGATTTGAATCATCATTCATCAAGAAAAATCAAAGAAAGTGAGTTAACTTGTAAAAGGGGTAACCATGAAAAACTTAAAAATTTTCTAAGTTATGGAACAAAGTGGCTAGGGTACCAACTTCCAAGGACCATTACTTGAGATCCAAGCAACCATTTTGGATGGTCCAAATCTGGATTTGTAGCTCTCATTACATACTTCAAAAGTGTTAACTACATCTCATTCCAATTCTTCATGGATTTTTAGTTAGGGAGTGATCAAAGTGGCTAAAAACATGAAAATGACATTTTTCCAATACTTAGTGAAATTTTCACTAAGTCAGAATCTGCCTTATTTTTTCCAAAATATAGAAGCATTTTTCATTGTAATCCAAGTTAATTCAAAACCAAAGTTAGACATCATGTTGAAATAGGATATATCAGCTTTCCAAAATGTCCAAGAACTCCATCAAACTCCACCTGAGCTAGAGGTTATGACAGCTGCAACATGCCTTGCTGCAAACTGTTTTGCAAGGCAGATTTGTACATTAGGGCTCGAATTGATCAAATTGTGCAAAAACAAACATGGTTATCCATCTGCACACCTCAGGGGGAGACCAAGGAGGAACAAGCACTGATCCATAAGCCTCCCAAGTCTTTTGAGCTACATATAGGTGTGGCAACCCTAAAAGCTAAAGATGCCTCAAGACTCCAATTTTGTTTTGAGGCATTCAATGGATGCATAGAGCTGACATGTATCAGTCCATGATCAACCAATTGAGTCAAGATAAACTCAGACAAAAGAGAACCATAGGCCTGTGCTCTAATCTCAAGTCAATGGCTAGAGGAAACTTGAGATTCCATTTGATCCACATTGGCCAACAGCCTGCTGTAGTTGCCATACACTATTGTATGCAAAACAAACTTGACACGCTATAAATAGGCCTCAATTGTGATCAGTTTGAGTACACCAAAGCACCCAAACTGATGCTTTCCTCAAAATTTCCCTTTTCACTCCAATTTTTCCTTCTAACTCAAGCCACCATCGAGTTTTGAGTTTGAGAGCAATTCCAACCAAACCAATCACACACACACACCTCATAAACATCATATGTGAGTGATCCATAACACAAAATCACATCTGGAACATCAGATTCTCAAAATCACCAGCCAATTGCTCAAGTTCTTGACAGATTTGCAGTTGAGGTACCACAACCAGTTCCAGCTCAATTCAATCTAGTACAAGCATTCAAACACACTCCTTGGCACCAAAGGAAGCTATCCAGATCATTGGAACCTAGATGTAACACCTCCATCACTAAACTCGATCACCAGCTGCAAGAGGTAAGCATGAACTCTTCAAACTCCATGATGCATGCATATTTTACTGGATAATAATTTTACCACATGTTCATAATCATGTATAGAGTGATAACCCTCAATCAATTGCCATGAATCAATCGTGTATGGAATTTCATTGTGTTCATGCTAAAACTAGGGTTCCTGAGGGTTTCTTCTGATTTCTCACTCAATACTTAATATAAATGCAATTAATCTATATGGTTGTGATCCTTGTTCAAAAACGAACAAGATTGGTACTTGAATCGTGCAAAACCATTGAGAAATCATGGAGAAAAATGAGAAAACGCAAATCTGCAGAAACTGGGCACGCGGGCAAGAACTTAGTGTTCTTGGCGCCCTTTTTCAAATTTTCAAATATTTGAATATTTTGATATTTTTGTTAATTGATTCAAAAATTAATTTCTCTCTGATTATTTATGTTTTTGAATTGATTCTTTTTCTCAAAATTCACTAAAATGTTTAGGCTAAAATACAGTTTTGGTCCCCCTGTTTTTCAAAATTCACAGTTTTGGTCCCCCTGTTTTTTTTTTAACAGTTTTGGTCCCCCACCCCAATTTTGGCCCAAAAAAAATGATGAACAGTAACTTGTCCATACATGTCCGTACATGAACAGTGAGGGATGGGGGACCAAAACTGTTAAAAAAAAAACAGGGGGACCAAAACTGTGAATTTTGAAAAACAGGGGGACCAAAACTGTATTTTAGCCAAATGTTTAAATATTTTATTTTACAAAAAAATCCAATTTATATTATTTATTTAATATAGTTAGAATTTTTGTAATTAATTTCATTTAATTTGTTTTTAAACACTTTTAAATGAAATTCCCACTTTGATCTTTCAAAATCAATTGAATTTTAAACTTTCATATGATTAAACATGATTTTTCAAGATATTTTCCAAAGTGTATAACTTGTTTTTAAATATAATTGATATTTTATCATTTATTATTTAAATTACCTTTGAAAAATAACATTTTTATTTAAAAATTAGGGTTTTCTCTCAATTTTAAATTTTCAAACACTTTTGGGCCTCTAATAGAGTGTAAGACCCAATCTCTTTCTTAACCAAAACCATTTTGGGCCTCAGACATTGTATAAATCCCACTATGTTTTCAAAAATCTCGGCGCAATCGCCAGTTCAAAACCAAATCACCTGGGCCTCTCCCTGAGTTGTAAGCCTCATCACTTGTACAAAAATAAATATTTGGGCCTCTAATAGAGTGTAAGACCCACCCCTTTGTAAATACAAACCATTTTGGGCCTCAAACATTGTATAAGTCCCACTGTATTTAAAAAAAACCTCGGCGCGATCGCCAATTCAAAAATCAAATCATCTGGGCCTCCCCTCATGTTGTAAGTCCCATTTTTCTTTTTCTTAAAACATCTTTGGGCCTCTAATAGAGTGTAAGACCCAACCCTTTTGTAAATAAACCTTTGTGGGCCTCAGTCGTTGTATAAGTCCCGATACGATCTTCAAAACAACGGTGCGATCACTGTTAAACCTTGGGCCTCTCTTTGAGTATAAGCCCCAACAATCTTTTTAAAAACAAATTCCCTTTGATTTAGGTTCAAATATATAGTTGTTATCAAAACTTTCTTTAATTTCTTTGAACAACTAACAATACAGCATGGAAGCTTGCTCACCTGTAAGTTTTTATCAGCTTTCATTTAATGGCTTTCCTATATATATAACTGTAATGTGGGAAGCTGCTCCTCAGTAAGTCCTTTTTTCATACCCTTTTAAATACTTATCATATATCAACTGTATATATACTAGTATATCTGTTTAGAGTTTTCCTCTACAACTAGGTCTAGAACTAGGTAATGTCAGTTGGTCACTCTTTAATACAGTCAAAACTAGATCCCCGTAGGATTTCTAGATACAGTCTTGCCTTCTCTTGGGCTTAAACAATATGGAACAAAGAGAAAGGTAGTACTCTCGGTGAACCTTTTCTCAGACTGTCACTATTAGAACTTATCAAAGAAATTCAGCTTCCCTAGAGAGGATTAATTCCCGGTGAAACCTCTCTTGAATTTCTTCAAACCCTAGAACTATTCATGAAAGAAAAGATTATTCTCGGTGAAACTTTTCTTAGGTTTGGGACCCACAGGCTTCCTAAAAGCATCCCCGCCTCCTCTTGGGCTTTGTACAAGGACCCTCCGGCTTCTTAGAAGCTCTCATGCCTTCTCTTGGGCTTAATACAAGGACCCTAAAGACCTCTTAAAGGTATAAGACAGAACTTAGTCATCCTTTGTTAGAGCAGTCTTTCTTGAGTCAAAACCTCATACCAGTTTAGGGTTGATTCTCATCCCTTAAAACATTTGCCTCCTCTTGGGCATCGTACAAAGATAAACTCTTCTATACCAGTAGACTTGGACTGTCTAAATCTCCTCTTGAGTCTCAAAGACATTCTCAAGTTCCCTACAAACATAGGAAACCCCGGTCATTCTAGATCAATCTCCCGTAGAGTTAAAACCCATGGGTTCTAAAATCCAGTATCTCTCCTAAAAATCCCTAGCCAGGGTCATCTTATCATCAGTATAACACTATCCCAAATCAGAACCTCAAGGTCTCTGATACCTCAACTCTTCTGTAATCCTCGGCAAAAGTGGATTCCCCATTTGGACCTGCCCCGGGATCTCAATAATCCCCAGCAGAAGATGGCCTCCTCTTAGGCTTTGTATAATGATATTTCCTCAGCATAGTCAGCCTCCTCTTGGGCTTTGTACAATGATTCTCCCCAGCGGAGCTAACCTTTTCAGACTCTCTTGTTGAATCACTCACCTTTTTAGACTCTCTTGTTGAGTCAATCACCTTTCAGTACTCTCTTGTTGAGTCAACCCTTTTAGCCTTAATCTTGGGATTTGTACAAGACAGATAAAAACACTCTCTTGTTGAGTTGATTCTTTTCTAGCCTCTTCTTAGGTTTGGTATAAATATTTCCCCTAGTGGAAGCTAGCCTCCTCTTAGGCTTTGTATAATGATTTCTCCACCTTGTTCAGCCACAATCCTGGGCCTTGTATAGGACAGATAAAAGCACTCTCTTGTTGAGTCAAACCCTTTTTAGCCTCAATCTTGGGCTTTGTACAAGACATAAATCTTCATAACATTCTCTTAAGCTTGGGACAAATATCTTCCTCAACTGAGTCAATTCCTCTCATCCTACTTTTAGGCTTTGAGGAATAATTTCCTAAGCAGAGTCAAACCTATCTCCGCCTCAATCTTGGGCTTTGTATAAGACAGATAATACTCTCCAGTAGAGTCAAACAAATTTCAGCCTCAATCTTGGGCTTTGTACAAGACACCTATAATACCCTTAGCTGAGTCAGTAAAGTCTCATTTTAGCCTCAATCATGGGCTTTGTACAAGATAGATAAAGATTTCTTTCCCACAAAGTCAACCTTCTTTTCAGCCTCAATCTTGGGCTTTGTACAAGACACGTACAAATCCTCCCCAACGGAGTCAAAATCCCTTTTAGCCTCAATCTTGGGCTTTATACAAGACAGACAAAACATTTTCCCCGGAAAAGTCAAACTTTTTTAGCCTCCTCTTAGGCTTTGTATAATGATATCCCCGAAGATTTAGTCTCTTTTCAGCCTCCTCTTAGGCTTTGTATAAGGACTTCCCGAGTGGAGTCAATCAACCTCTTAGCTTCAACCTTGGGCTTTGATCAAGGCACACAAAAATCAACATCCCCTCAGAGGAAATCAAAATATCTCTGTAGGAAGTCATTTCTCTGTTTATCACTCATCAAAACAGACATTCAAAATAAACCCTAATCCCAGATGACTGCTGTAAGTGGCACACTTGTTGATTCAAATATCCAAGTGGTTGTCCATCTTTTATCCTGGTAAACCCTCTCTTTCATCTAATTGCTGTAAGCGGCAAGCCTCTAGATTATTTACATCCATGCCACTGTCCCTCTCTTAGCATGAGAAATTCCTAAGGAAAAATGGCATTACTCTACACTGAGTTAAAGTTTTCTCCTTCAGGATAACACCCCTATAAAGGAAATTATGGCATTGTTGGACTCTCATATCCCAGTTAAAGTAATCCTCCTTTATAAACCATCACCCCAACAGTTGTGATAAACAGACGAGATGTCTCCCTTTAGAGATGACAAACTCTCTCTCAGTCAAACCTTTTAGCTTCAATCTTGGGCTTTGAACAAGACACAAATACTCAACCTTTTAGCTTCAATCTTGGGCTTTGAATAAGACACCAAAATATCTTTTTTCCTCCCTTAGAATAGGAGGAACTACGATTGCTCTGATTTCCCTGTTTCGTTTAAACGGGAATATGTAGGCATAAGATTGCGAAATCTTAGCGAGCATACCAAACAAAAACTCTAGGTCCAGTACCTTCATATCAATCAAAACTTAGGTCCAATACCTTACCAAAAACATCGAAAAAACCCGAACATGAACAAAAACCCACTCTCTCTCTCTCTCTCTCTCTCTCTCTCTCTCTCTCTCTCTCTCTCTCTCTCTCTCTCTCTCTCTCTCTCTCTCATATTTCCCAAGAAACTTTCCCAACCCATTAACGGATAAACACCATCAAGTACAAAGCGAAGCCTAAATCTAACAACCTGTGGATAACCACATATAGGATGGGTAATTGACAACTCCCCATTGTATAACCTGACCCCGAACTCCCCGAATCTCTTTTAGCGTTTGTTCAGTTAAACATTCGCGTGCAAGGTTAGTTTGAGATAGCTTCTCTTTCCCTTCCAGCTTCACGGGATAAATAAGAAATCAGAAAGTAGCACCTGCCTCTCTTCATTGAGGAGAAACCCAAATTCTGCGATAAGGTGGTCGCGTCACCGACAAAAATCGCGCGCTACACATGTGAAAACAGTTTTTTCATGGTCCTCCGGGTTCACAATAATTTGATTATAACCCGAATAACCATCTAAAAAACAGTAGAATTGTTGACTGGAAAGTCTCTCTAGCATTTGATCCATGAACGGAAGGGGTAAATGATCTTTCCTCGTAGCTTGGTTTAGCCTACGGTAATCTATGCACATTCTCCACCCGGTCACGGTTCTTGTTGGGATTAACTCATTTTTCTCATTTCGGATAACCGTCAATCCGCCTTTTTTCGGCACCACTTGTACCGGGCTAACCCATGGGCTATCAGAAATGGGGTAAATTATTCCGGCATCTAACATTTTTACCACTTCCTTCCTAACCACCTTTTTCATGGTAGGATTTAAGCGGCGTTTTGGTTGAGCGACCGGTTTGAAATCTTCTTCCATGAATATCTGATGCATACAATAAGAGGGACTTATTCCTTTTAAATCGAAAAGAGTCCATCCCATTGCCTCTTGATTCTTCTTCAAAACACACATCAATTTTTTCTCCTCCATTGTGGTTAGCTCCGTGCTTATGATCACCGGTTTATGCCCCTCATCATCTAGAAAAACATATTTAAGATGAGATGGAAACAACTTCAATTCAAGCTTAATTTCCTCATTATTTTCCTTTTTCAAAAATTTCCACCCTTTCTTTCAAAGGAGGAATTTCATCCAATTCTTCAAGTTCTCGCAAAAACTTTTCGATCTCTTTTTCTTCGGCTTCATTGATACTTTGAAGAGCATTTGTAAGAAATTTTTGTAATGGGGTTGGAACTTGTAATTGCCACATTACTCCTTCAATCACCTTTTCCGTTGCATCTATTCTACAACAATCATCTTTGTCCTTTGAATGCTTCATGGCTTCAAATAGATTGAAACAAATCTCCTCATCTTGGACTCTAACCTTCATAAGACCGTCATCCATATCAATGACCATTCTAGCAGTTTTCATAAACGGTCTTCCAAGAATCAATGGAGCATCTTCATCTTCCTCCATATCAATCACCACAAAGTCGATTAGAAATAAGAATTTGTCCACCTTAACCAATACATCTTCCGCTACACCGTGAGGACGGGTAGTAGATTTATCGGCAAGTTGCAATGTCATTTGAGCGGCTCTCAATTCCATATATCCCAATCTTTTCACAATAGACAAAGGTGTCAAATTGATACTAGAACCCAAATCGATCAACCCGTTGCCAACATAGATATTTCCTATTGTAACAGGCAACGTGACTCGTCCCAGATCACTTTCTTTCCGCGGGAGAGTCCGTTGAATGATAGCGCTACAACTAGCATCAACCATGATAGTTTCTTGATCCGTATACCTTTTCTTTTTTTCTAAGAATATCCTTCATGAATTTTGCATATTTCGGCATTTGCTCCAATGCTTCGGAAAATGGAATGTTGATTTGCAATTGCTTGAAAATATCCATAAACCGAGCATAGTGCCTCGCACTATCTGTAATGCCCCAGTTTTAGTTAGTTTTATTTAATCGAGTCGATTTAATAATTTGGGGTCTTTATATTATTTTATTTTTGACTTTTATTTGGCAATATATTATTTTTCATTGTTGTTATGTTTTATCGCGTTTTGAGAGCGTTTGCGAGATATTTGAGTGTAGGAGTATTTTGGTCTTTTGATGGGTAGATATTATGTTTTTCATTTAAAATAGAACTTAGAGAGAAAAATAGAGAGAAAGAAAAAGAGAATAAGGAAAAGAGAAAGAAAAGAAGAAAAGAGGAAAAACTTGGAGAGTAAGAAACCGATTCAACCAACACATTGAAGCACGATTAATCGGGTAAGGGTGTGAAACTCGATTATCTTATACTTGTGTATGAATATGTATGTGTGTGTTTGAATGTTCTCTTGCCTTTCCATAGTTTTCACTTCTAGGTTGGAAATGAGAAAAATGATTAGGAATCGATGTTTTCGCGGTCGGAAACCGATATAAATTGCGTTGTATGATCACACTGTGTTTATGAGCAATTGCTGATATTTGTTTTGCTGTTGGAATTGATTTGGGATGAAAAATGGGATTTTTTTGGGTTTTTGGAACCATGTAACCCGCAGTAGAAAATTCTGGTTCTGGTGCGATTCGCCAGGCGAATTAGGTCTCGCCACTAGTTCGCCAAGCAAAGTGCTGGCGAAGGGGGATTCGCCAGGCGAAATCGTAAGTCGCCAGGCGAAAACGGAGAGACAGAAATGGGTTAGCTTCTGTAACTCTTGGGGTTTTTCTAAATTTGTGGTTCACCACTAGTTCGCCAGGCGAAGTGCTGGCGAAGGGGGATCCTCCAGGCGAAATCCTAAGTCGCCAGGCGAATCTGGCTGTTTCTCAATAAATTCTTTTCTTTGAAAATTCATAACTTTTGATCCGTAACTCGGATCGAGGCGTTCTTGGTACCGTTAGAAAGCTAATAAAATGTTCTTTCTTAAAAAAATGGTTTTGAGATTGTTGACTGATTTAATTATGTCGGGAATTTGGAAATGTGCCGTTTTGCCGACTTTTATCGTCGTAATTGTGCGTAATTGATGTGTTATCATGCAATATGCTTTTGATATATATCGTATAACTTGTGTGATGTTATATGATGTGCATGCATGTGATTAAATGTTGTGATGATGGTTTGTGGCCTAAGGGCAAGTAAATGCATTGTGATTGTGGTTGATTGTATATGCATGATTATTGATGTTGAGATGGTTCACATGGTTGTATATATGTATGCATTGGATTGTCATGAGTCATTGTATGCCAAGCATCATGATATGCATCTTGTGATGTCGTGTGCCCTTGTGGGGTGTGAGCGACGAAACGATTCCAGAGGGAATCCGCTATAACATCGTGTGCCTTATACAAAGAGGACCTAAAGCGATGATTATAGACAATCGTGTGCCTTATACAAAGAGGACCTAAAGCGATCGGATCGTGAGCCTTATACAAAGAGAACCTAAAGCGATCCATAAACGTCGTGTGCCTTATACAAAGATGACCTAAAGCGACGGGGAACATCGTTTTCCCGACGGAGACTTACACTAAGTTACAAGCGATGATTCAAATAGTTCCTGAGTGAACTAGTGATGAGAATGATGGATGGACGGTACCCGCATTGCATTGCATAGAGTCGTTGTGTCGGTCTCTGTGCATTTGCATAAATCATGAATGGATTGATTTTGTGTGGAATTGTGAATGGAATTGATGAGTTGAGATATATATATATATATATATATATATATATATATATATATATATATATATATAATATATATATATATATATATATATATATATATATATATATATATTGGTGATAATTGTATTGTGCATGATTGATATGCCTTTGTGATGGATGTATGAAAAATGAATGGTGTTGTTTTGCAATTGAATTATGGTGTAAGTTGTGGTGAGAATGTTTTACATGTGTATTTTTGTATTATTATATATTTGTATGCAACTATATTATAATTGTGTTTCTCACCCTTCTGCTGTTTTGAATGCTCTATGAGGCATTGCAGATTAGATGCTGAAGGTCTTTTTGTGAAGCTTAGGTCTTCATTCTTTTGTCAGTCAGCTCTGATATGTAGCATCGGGTAGTCGGGGAGATCATGTGTGATTATGTGTATATGTATATGTTCTTTTTGGATTGTACCTGTATGACTCTGTGTTTGACAGACAAGCTTTTATGTTATATATATATGAGATTCAGTTGCAGATTTTCCGCTTTTATTCTGTATCTGAATTGTGGGTGTTAGGAACTGAGTTCCTCTGTTATTTGCTGCCTGATTATTGCATATCTATATGAGCAGGTTGTTGTATTTGGTTTCAATTGATGTGACACCTCCGTCTATGCCATGAATGTTTTAATTATACTCTGATTATTTGTTATCGCTTTAATCATTTGGGGTATAGATTGGGGGTGTTACATTAAGTGTTATCAGAGCCAGTCCGTGTCAGTTAGTGTCAGTTCGTGGCAGTCCGTGTCGGTCTTTGTGTTTGGGTGAGTTGTTTGTTTAACCATAGTTGCTGTTATTGGATATGAACAGAATATGGCTGGTAGGAATGACGCTGCTTTGGCTGCTGCTATGCAAGCTATGGCTCTGGCTGTGCGGGGTGCACCTAATGCTGGTGGGAATGATGAGTTCAGGAAGAACAAACCGCCTATCTTCAAAGGGAGACATGATCCTGATGGTGCTCAGATTTGGCTTAAGGAGATTGAAAGAATCTTTTGAGTGATGGACTCTACGGAGGAATATAAGGTGAGACTGGGTACTCACATGTTGCAGGAGGAGGCTGATGATTGGTGGGTTAGTAAGCATCATGTTTGGGAAGCTACAGGTGAAGAGGTCACTTGGACTTTGTTTAGCAGGGAGTTTTTGAGGAAGTATTTTCCTGAAGATGTTAGAGGAAAGAAGGAAATAGAGTTCTTGGAGTTGAAACAAGGTAACATGTCTGTTGTGGATTACACTGCTAGGTTTGTGGAGCTTGTTCAGTTTTATCCACATTATGCTGAAGCAACTGCGGAGTTTTCCAAATGTGTGAAGTTTGAGAACGGATTGCGTCCTGAGATCAAGCAGGCAATCAATTATCAAAGGATTAGAAGGTTTTCACATTTAGTGGATTGTTGTAGAATTTATGAGGAGGATAGCAAAGCTCGTTCTACTCATTATAAGAGTGTGAACGAAAGGAAAGGGAAGCAACCGTTTCGTGGTGGTCCTTATGTGACACCAGCTGACAAGAGTAAGCAAAGGGGTAGTTTTGATAAAAGGCCAAGTGGGGGAGGTATGTCTAATCCTCCGAGATGTTTTAGGTGTGGTGACTTAGGACATCGTCAGTTTGAATGTAGAAAAGATATGAGGAAGTGTTCCAATTGTGGAGGTTTAGGACATGTCGCAGCTGATTGTAAGAGGAATGTGGTGAAGTGTTTCCACTGTGGTGAACCTGGTCATGTTAGTACGAAGTGTTCGAAACCAAAGCAAGTTCCAGCTGGAGGGAAAGTATTTGCATTGGCAGGAACTCAGACTACTAATGCAGACCATCTGATCAGAGGTACTTGTTTTATTAATAGTACGCCTTTAGTTGCTATTATTGATACCGAAGCGACTCATTCGTTTATTTTGTCTGAGTGCGCGAAGCGTTTGAATCTTTTGTTGTCTTCGATGGGTGGAGAGATGGTTATTGATACTCCAGCAATGGGGTTGGTAACTACTTATTTGGTTTGTCTAAGTTGTCCTTTGACTATTTATGGTAAAGATTTTGAGATGGATTTGGTGTGTCTGCCGTTTGAGGGTTTATATGTGGTTATGGGAATGAATTGGTTGCAGTTAATCGAGTGCATATTGATTTTTATCATAAGCTGGTAAGATTTCCTTCTCTTGAGGAAGACGAGGAATCGAGTTTCTTATCTACCAAAGAGTTGAAGAAACTTTTGGCGGATGAAGCTTAGTTGTTTGGGTTGTTTGCATCGTTGACAGTGGATAGTCAAGTTGCAATTGATGTGTTTCCAGTTGTGTGTGAATTTCCAGAGGTGTTTCCAGAGGATATTTCAGATGTGCCGCCAGAGAGAGAGGGGGAGTTTTCTATAGATCTAGTTCCTGGTACTAGACCTGTATCTATGGCACCATATCGTATGTCGGCATCTGAGTTGGTTGAGTTGAAGAAGCAGTTGAATGAGTTGTTAGAAAAGAGGTTTGTGAGGCCGAGTGTATCGCCTTGGGGTGCCCCAGTTCTTTTGGTGAAGAAGAAAGATGGAAGTATACGATTGTGTATTGATTATCGCCAGCTGAATAAGGTGGCAATTAAGAATAAGTATCCTCTTCCGAGAATTGATGATTTGATGGACCAGTTGGTAGGTGCGTGTGTGTTTAGTAAAATTGATTTGAGGTCGGGTTATCATCAGATTAGAGTGAAAGAGGAAGATATTCAGAAGACGGCTTTTAGGACACGATACGGACATTACGAATATTCTGTGATGCCGTTCGGGGTTTCTAATGCGCCAGGAGTGTTTATGGAGTATATGAATCGTATTTTCCATGAGCATTTGGATCGATTTGTTGTTATGTTTATTGATGACATCTTGATTTATTCTAAGTCTCGGGAGGATCATGCGGAGCATTTGCGTATTGTATTGCAAATTTTGAAGGAGAAGAGACTTTATGCCAAGTTGTCCAAGTGTGAGTTATGGTTGTCAGAAGTGAGTTTTCTTGGGCATGTGATTTCAGGTAATGGTATTGATGTGGATCCATCTAAAGTAGATGCAGTTCTACAATGGGAGGCTCCTAGATCTGTTACTGAAATCAGAAGCTTTTTGGGTTTAGCTGGATATTATCGAAGATTCATTGAAGGCTTTTCCAAGTTAGCACTTCCATTGACCCAGCTGACTTGTAAAGGTAAAGCGTTCATTTGGGATATTCAGTGTGAGGAAAGTTTTAGTGAGCTGAAGAGAAGATTGACTACAGCTTCGATTTTGGTCTTACCGAATCCTACTGAACCGTTTGTGGTGTATTGTGATGCGTCTTTGATTGGTTTAGGTGGAGTGTTGATGCAAGAAGGTAAGGTTGTGGCTTATGCTTCGAGGCAATTGAGGATTCATGAGAAGAATTACCCTACTCATTATTTGGAATTAGCGGTTGTGGTTTTTGTGTTGAAGATTTAGAGGCATTATCTCTATGGTGCAAGATTCGAAGTCTTTAGTGATCATAAGAGTTTGAGATACTTGTTTGATCAGAAAGAGTTGAATATAAGGCAACGGAGATGGTTGGAATTTTTGAAGGACTACGATTTTAGCTTGAATTACCATCCTGGTAAAGTTAATGTGATAGCCAATGCGTTAAGCCGGAAATCTTTGCATATGTCTGTTTTGATGGTTAAAGAGTGGGAACTTTTGGAAGCATTTAGAGATTTGAGTTTGGTGTGTGAATTGACATCTGATGGCGTGAGGCTTGGTATGTTAAAGGTCACTAATGATTTTCTGTTAACCGTTGGCGAGAAGCAGAAGTTGGATGTGAAATTTGTTGATTTGATGACGGTTGGAGATCAAAGTGTGAGTGGTGACTTTAAAGTGGATGATAAGGACGTTTTGAGATTTCGTGGTAGAATTTGTATTCCTGATGATTCGGACTTGAAAAAGATGATTTTAGAGGAAGGACACCGGAGTAGTTTGAGTATACATCCGGGAGCTAATAAGATGTATCAAGATTTGAAGAAGGTCTTTTGATGGTCCGGATTGAAGAGGGATGTTTATGCGTGTTTGACGTGTCAGAAGTAAAAAGTAGAACATCAGAAGCCTAGTGGATTGTTGCAACCGTTGGATATTCCCGAGTGGAAATGGGACAGCATTTCTATGGATTTTATGGCAGGGTTGTCGAATACACAGAGGGGACATAATACCATTTGGGTAGTTGTGGATAGGTTGACTAAATCGGCGTATTTCATTCTGATTGACATCAGTTTTTCTTTGGAGAGGTTGGCTGAGATTTATATCCGTGTGATTGTGAAGCTACATGGTGTTCCGTTGTGTATTGTTTCAGATCGAGATCCGAGGTTTACTTCCAGATTTTGGGAAAGTTTGTAAGAGGCGTTAGGTTCTAAGTTAAGGTTGAGTTTTGCTTATCATCCTCAGACGGATGGTCAGACCGAGAGAACTATTCAGTCATTGGAAGATTTGCTGAGAGCTTGTGTTCTTGAGCAAGGTGGTGCTTGGGATAGTTATCTTTCGTTGGTGGAATTCACGTATAACAACAGTTTCCATTCGAGTATTGGAATGACACCTTTTGAAGCTTTGTATGGAAGGAGATGTCGAACACCTTTGTGTTGGCATGAATCTGGTGAGAGTTTGATGGTTGGACCAGAGTTAGTGCAACAAACTACGGACAAAGTGAAACTTATTCGTGAAAAGATGAAGGCTTATCAGAGTAGGCAGAAGAGTTATCATGATCGAAGGAGGAAAGATCTTGAGTTTCAAGAAAGCGATCATGTATTTTTGAGAGTTACACCGGTGACGGGTGTTGGGCGTGCATTGAAGTCGAAGAAGCTTACTTCTCGGTTTATTGGTCCTTACCAGATATCTGCAAGAGTGGGTGTTGTGGCTTATCGGGTGGCGTTGCCGCCGAGTCTTTCGAATTTGCATGATGTGTTCCATGTTTCATAGCTTCGGAAGTATGTTCCGGATCCGTCGCATGTGATTCCGATGGATGAAGTTGAGGTAAGGGAGAACCTTACGGTTTAGGCATTACCAGTGAGAATTTTGGATCGCGAGTTGAAGCGGTTAAGAGGCAAGGATATTGCGCTTGTGAAAGTAGCGTGGGGAGGCGCTGCTGAGGGTAATTTGACTTGGGAGTTGGAGAGTCGGATGCGGGAGTCGTATCCGGAGTTGTTCGTCTCAGGTGATATTTTCGAGGACGAAAATCTCTAAGTGGGGGAGGGTTGTAACGCCCCAGTTTTAGTTAATTTTATTTAATTGAGTCGATTTAATTATTTGGGGTCTTTATATTATTTTATTTTTGACTTTTATTTGGCAATATATTATTTTTCATTGTTGTTATGTTTTATCGCGTTTTGAGAGCATTTGCGAGATATTTGAGTGTAGGGGTATTTTGGTCTTTTGATGGGTAGATATTATGTTTTTCATTTAAAATAGAACTTAGAGAGAAAGATAGAGAGAAAGAAAAAGAGAAGAAGGAAAAGAGAAAGAAAAGAAGAAAAGAGGAAAAACTTGGAGAGTAAGAAACCGATTCAACCGACACTTCGAAGCACGATTAATCGGGTAAGGGTGTGAAACTCGATTATCTTATACTTGTGTATGAATATGTGTGTGTGTGTGTTTGAATGTTCTCTTGCCTTTCCATAGTTTTCACTTCTAGGTTGTAAATGAGAAAAATGATTAGGAATCGATGTTTTCGCGGTCGAAAACCGATATAAATTGCGTTGTATGATCACTCTGTGTTTATGAGCAATTGCTGATATTTGTTTTGCTGTTGGAATTGATTTGGGATGAAAAATGGGATTTTTGGGGGTTTTGGAACCATGTAACCCGCAGCAGAAAATTCTGGTTCTGGTGCGATTCGCCAGGCGAATTGGAAATTCGCCAGGCGAATTAGGTCTCGCCACTAGTTCGTCAGGCGAAGTGCTGGCGAAGGGGGATTCGCCAGGCGAAATCGTAAGTCGCCAGGCGAAAACGGAGAGACGGAAATGGGTTAGCTTCTGTAACTCTTGGGGTTTTTCTAAATTTGTGGTTCGCCAGTAGTTCGCCAGGCGAAGTGCTAGCGAAGGGGGATTCGCCAGGCGAAATCCTAAGTCGCCAGGCGAATCTGGCTGTTTCTTAATAAATTCTTTTCTTTGAAAATTCATAATTTTTTATCCGTAACTCGAATCGAGGCGTTCTTGGTACCGTTAGAAAGCTAATAAAATTTTATTTCTTATAAAAATGGTTTTGAGATTGTTGGCCGATTTAATTATGTCGGGAATTTGGAAATGTGCTGTTTTGCCGACTTTTATCGTCGTAATTGTGCGTAATTGATGTGTTATCATGCAATATGCTTTTGATATATATCGTATGACTTGTGTGATGTTATATGATGTGCATGCATGTGATTAAATGTTGTGATGATGGATTGTGGCCTAAGAGCAAGTAAATGCATTGTGATTGTGGTTGATTGTATATGCATGATTATTGATGTTGAGATGGTTCACCTGGTTGTATATATGTATGCATTGGATTGTCATGAGTCATTGTATACCAAGCATCATGATATGTATCTTGTGATATCGTGTGCCCTTGTGGGGTGTGAGCGACGAAACGATTCCAGAGGGAATCCGCTATAACATCGTGTGCGTTATACAAAGAAGACCTAAAGCGATGATTATAGACGATCGTGTGCCTTATACAAAGAAGACCTAAAGCGATCGAATCATGTGCCTTATACAAAGAGGACCTAAAGTGATCAATAAACGTCGTGTGCCTTATACAAAGATTACCTAAAGCGACGGGGAACATCGTTTGCCTGACGGAGACTTACAATAAGTAACAAGCGATGATTCCAATAGTTCCTGAGTGAACTAGTGATGAGAATGATGGATAGACGGTACCGCATTGCATTGTATAGAGTCGTTGTGTCGGTCTCTGTGCATTTGCATAAATCATGAATGGATTGATTTTGTGTGGAATTGATGAGTTGAGATATATATATATATATATATATATATATATATATATATATATATATATATATATGTTGGTGATAATTGTATTGTGCATAATTGATATGCCTTTGTGATGGATGTATGAAAAATGAATGGTGTTGTTTTGCAATTGAATTATGGTGTAAGTTGTGGTGAGAATGTTTTACATGTGTATTTTTGTATTATTATATATTTGTATGCAACTATATTATAATTGTGTTTCTCACCCTTCTGCTGTTTTGAATGCTCTATGAGGCATTGCAGATTAGATGCTGGAGGTCTTTTTGTGAAGCTTAGGTCTTCATTCTTTTGTCGGTCGGCTCTGATATGTAGCACCGGGTAGTCGGGGAGATCGTGTGTGATTATGTGTATATGTATATGTTCTTTTTGGATTGTACCTGTATGACTCCGTGTTTGACAGACAAAATTTTATGTTATATATATATATATGAGATTCAGTTGCAGATTTTCCGCTTTTATTCTGTATCTGAATTGTAGGTGTTAGGAACTGAGTTCCTCTGTTATTTGCTACCTGATTGTTGCATATCTATATGAGCAGGTTGTTGTATTTAGTTTCAATTGATGTGACGCCTCCGTCTATGCCATGAATGTTTTAATTATACTCTGATTATTTGTTATCGCTTTAATTATTTTGGGGGATAGATTGGGGGTGTTACACTATCTTTCTTTGATGGAGCATGAGGATATGGAAAACGTTGGATCAGAATAGTACTCACCGGTTCCTTCCCCTTCCTAGTCTTTTTCAATTTTTCTTCTCTCATTCTTTTTTCTTTTTCCTCACTTTTTTTCTTTTCATTTTCAACTAAATCTCCCTCAACATTTTTTTTCCAACTACTTCCTCCCCTTCCACAACAACCTCACTTATGCCCATATCAATTTCTCTCCCACTTCTTGCTAGAATAGCCTTGCAATGCTCTTTTGGATTTGGTTGAGTATTCGCCGAAAAAGTTCCTTTGTATTGGTTGGCCAATTATTTTGATAATTGTCCGACTTGCGTCTCAAGATTCTTTATGGCCGCATCGGTATTCTTTTTATTTGACATTGACATTTGCATAAATTGCGTGAGAGTGTCCTCCATCTTTGTATTTCCACTTGGAGCTTGTGGAGGTTGAGTGTAATTTTGATATTGTTGACGATTTAAAGGTCCGACATCTTGAGGCCTCCACGGTTGTTGATAACCTTGATTACCTCTAGGTTGGTAACCTTGGTTGCCTTGTTGGTAAGGTGGTCGAGGTTGATATCCTTGATTTTGATTTCCCGCATAATTTACCTCTTCCACAACCGGAGGACAATACCCGGTAGGGTGATCTCCTCTACAAAGCTCACAACTCGCTATTTGTTGGTTGTTGTTGGGAACTTCTTGCATCTCTTTGATTTGTTGTGGAAGTTTTGACATTTGTTGCGTCAACAACTCCACTTGTTGTGATAACAATTTGTTTTGTGCAAGAATTGCATCATTAGTTCCCAACTCAAGCACTCTCGGCTTCCTTTGAGATTGGCCACGGTTATGATTGCCTTGATGGTCGTTTAATGCCATCTTGTCAATGATAGCAATGGCTTCGTCGGCGCTTTTTGACATTAAAGATCCGCCCGTGGTAGCATCCAACAAGGTTTTATGATTTGGTTGGAGACCATTTCTGAAAATATGAACTTGCGTAAGCTCATCAAAACCGTGCCTTTTGCATTTTCTAAGCATGGACTTGAATCTCTCCCAAACTTCGTTGAGAGACTCATTCCCACCTTGTGAGAAAACTGCAATCGCCGTTTTCGCTTCCATGAAACGATTGTGAGGAAAAAATCGTTCCAAGAATTTCTCTTCTAACATGTTCCAGTCCGTCATAATAGCATTTGATTAGTCAAGGTACCATTCCTTAGCCTTCCCAATGAGGAAATGCGGGAACAGTCTCTTAAACAAAGACTCTTCTTCAGCTTCAGGTGTAACAGTCGCGCCCGCAATTTCATAGAATTTGGTCAAGTGAGAAAAGGGATCCTTGTGATCCATACCTGTGAATGGATTCTGGTATAGAAGCGCGAGGATACCCATTTTCATTTCAGAGTGCCGACCATTATGAGTATTACGTGCGAACTGAGCAGTATGCCTCAGACTATTAACACACGGTGTTGAAGCAGGTGGTGGTGGTGGTGCAGCCATGGTTGGCGGTAACTGTGGTATTGGTGTCGAAGTTGAACTTTCCTCTCGTTCTCGTCTTTCCTTAGCAAGTTGCCTCCTCCGCCTTGTTCTGCTATTTAACTTACGCGCAGTTTTTTCAATCTCAGGATCAAAAAGAATTTGGTCTGCGGGTAACTTCCCTCGCATAAACAGAGTCTGCACACTTAGCCAAACAAATTAAGAAGCACAAGAAAAAGTTAAACAAGCTTAAAACTTAAAAACTATTGCAATGCTTGCAATAACAAACAACAATCCCCGGCAACGGTGCCATTTTGTTGAAGAGCAATTCAGAGGGTGTTTTATCGTATCCACAGGGATTGTGCTTTATCAATGCTTGTCGTTCAATAGTTTACCGTTTTAAGTAAAGGGTTTTCAAATGATTCTTGGTTTTGTAACATAAGTTTGTAGCAAAGAAGTAAATTAGAACAAAGATGTTGTAAGTTTGAGAAAAGCATGTCAAGACTAGATTTCGCTAATCCTTTTCATACATATCCGATTAATCAAGCATATGAACGTAGTTTCGATCAATACAATCGCGTATCCTCGCAAATAAGTTTATGTCTAAATAAATTCGTGAGTATTGTTGTTTAAATCGTTAGATGATGTCTCACACTAACAATCAAAACAGCAAACGTTAAGATCGACACAAAGCGAATATTAAACCCCAAATCTATATCTAGAGTTTGGTTTTTAAGAGATGAAAATATTAGGTCAAGATTTGGAAAATCTATGTCTAGAGTGATTCAAACCACAAATATACCATTAAAAGCAAACAACTTCATCATATATTGATCATCAACCTTGTTCATATACAAAAGATCAAAAGAAATACATACAAGCAAGATTAACTACCTCTAATCTTGACACAAAAATGTTTATCTACTCATCACCATGGTAGCTTGATCAACAAGGAAGAAAAGAATCTTTGATAGCGTCAAAGTCGAAGAATCGAGGATTGATGCTCCAAAGATTTGAATCTCACTTCTCCTTGAAATCCTAAGGTTTTTTTGACCTAGAAAAACCTTTTTCTCTCTTTAGAAATGCTGAAAAGTGCAAAGTAAAAAAATTCTTTGAAAATATCTTCAAGAGAAGATATTTATATGAAGTGCGTATGGTGCAGTAAGTGGCACCGCGCTTAGCGCCATCAGGAGTGCGCTAAGCGCGATCAGGAAAAACAGAGTGTTTTGCCCAGAAAGCGCGCTGAGCGCGGTGACATCCTGCTTAGCGCGGTCTGGGACTTTAACTACTGGAAGTTGAACAAAAAGCGCGCTGAAGGCACACTGGAAATCCCGTTCAGCGCGGTTTTGATCTTTTGCTACTGGAACTCAGTGAGTGCATGCTGAAAGCGCGCTGAAAAACTCGCTTAGCACGCTATGCCGACACGAACTCTTCGAAAATGCTCTTTTAGGCCTTCTTTCCTTCACCGATTGATCCCAACATCCAATATAAGCAACAATACCTGTAAAAGAGCATCAAAATGATCATAATATACAATGTGTACAAAAAAATCGGAAATTAGCATAAATATACGAAAACTACTAGATTTTCTTACTAATATTAACAAAGAAACCAATTGAAAGGGCCATAAAATATAGTCAAAAGTATGCACAAATTGACCCTTAACAATTAACTAGTGACATCACAGTTGCGTTATTGGTAAGAGTTAAGGAATTTTAGTGCAAACCCACCATCATCGTTGTTGGCATACCATAAGATTGGTCTCGATTAAACATATGCAATGTTAAACTTGGACCATAAGATTTCAAGTCACTTTCCAAAGATTATGTGACCCCTGGTGATATGGGGATACTCGACGCTATTGATGGGGGAATTATTGCCCCATCTTGCGCAATCTAATGTGCAACTGTCGTACTTGTTATTGAGGCACTAGCCCCATTCGAAGATGCAGCGACCATGCCTTCGGTCGTAGAACTGAGTGTTGTTCTTCATCAATATTGGTATTTCTAGGATTTTTCATTCTAAAGTATCTTCTTCTAATTGTAACGAGAATTTATTTATTGGTTATTTTACCACTTCTCAATTTCATACACACAAGGCATCTAAAAGTTTAACGAATGAAGAGCTTTGCTTAGACAAATGTGTGAATGAGTAAAGAAGAAAAAACAAAAATTTTACACAAAAAAAGGGTCCCACAGGGTTTGCCAATTTGTTTACCGTGAAATTTGGTAAACAAAGACAAGTTTGATTTTACTTAAGGGATAAAACTCGAAAATATCTCAGGAAGAATTTGTGCAAAAATTGTATGTTTTGAGAGATTTTGATAATGAATGTCAAGAACATCAAATTAAAAAGATAATGTACTAAAGTAAATGGGTAACAAAGAAAAGATAAAGGAAAAGATTAACTTTATTAATGGAACGCAAATACATACATTGAAAACTCATTTCTCACTTTCACAGTTGGATACTTTAAGTGTGTAATGTGTAAAATTATAGACCCTTCAAACTATAAACAAACGCTGCTTATATACTAGTTCTAACATAATCGTCTGCAACTGTCGACTTGGAAAAACTTGACACGTCTTCGTCTTCGTGCATCTTTCATCCTTGACAGACCTCCATGTGCTATGGTCATTAGCACCTCAAAATTGGATCACATCATATGGCATTTCTCCGAGAAGATCCCGAGAAAAGTATGATGTAAATACCCAAGCGAAAGCAATCTCTCAAGAGACTCGTTTTCCCCAGATAGAGTCAACAAATGGCATCTCCTACAGAGAAGTTTGTACCCCTCTACAATTCAGACAGATGGGTTCCCCCAGCAAGTCTGACATCAAAAGTTTTTTCTATCAAATGGCATCTCCTAAGGAAAATTCGGCGAGAAGTTTGAGGAAAACCGCTACGCATAGCGTCCCTTGTCAAGAAAGTTTATTGACAAAAGAAACTAAGACCAGTTCCTTGGTAGGAAACCAGGATCGAGGGGAAGTTTATATCAGAAACTGAGACCAGTTCCTTGGTAGGAAACCAGGATCGAGGGGAAGTTTACATCAGAAACTGAGACCAGTTCCTTGGTAGGAAACCAGGATCGAGGGGAAGTTTGTATCAGAAACTGAGACCAGTTCCTTGGTAGGAAACCAGGATCGAGGGGAAGTTTACATCAGAAACTGAGACCAGTTCCTTGGTAGGAAACCAGGATCGAGGGGAAGTTTGTATCAGAAACTGAGACCAGTTCCTTGGTAGGAAACCAGGATCGAGGGGAAGTTTTTACCTTTTCTAAGAATCATCGCTTAGCAAAAGAAGATGGATGAGCGAACTACCATTCATAACCACCATCAAAATTTCGGGTATTCCGATATTTAATCCTCTTGCACCCCGAATGCCCGAATACCTTCGCCATTCACACCTTCGGGTCCAAGAAGATTAAATAGGGGCATCTTTCATACCCAAAATTTTGACCACTAAGATTTCCCATCATTGTGCAAATCATCATCACAATATGAATGAACCATCAGTCTCCCCAAAGATGGGTGAGCACTCACTACAAACAATAATTAGGGTTTCAAGCCCTCTTTGAGCCTTAGACAAAGGATCAATCAAGGAATGACATGATCTTTAACTTGTCTAACCTCTCAAACATCCACAATGGATCAAGAGGACTCCCACAGCAAGAATCAAGCACAATGTTGCAGCATTCTAGATGGATTAAGCCTTAAGATCGCCAGTGTCACCAAATTAGGGTTTGGTCGACCAGAGCCTCCAGATGGAAATTTTCCTTTGGGAATGAGCCAATGCTTCAAAGCATAACCTAATATGCTCCATGGGACATCATGGACCCAATCATCAAGTCAATTTTGACCTCGGGGGATGCATTCATCAAAAATTAGGAATTAGGGTTTCTTGACCTAATTCATCCCCCTAAGTTAAATTTTGGGATAAATCATGAGCCAAGACCTCAAGAGAGGATTTGAGGGTCTCTAATAAACCACCTTGATCCATTTGCAACAATGGATTGATCCAAGAAGCTTGGTTCCCAAGTTTCAAGTTCATCAAAACCACAGTTAGGGTTTCGCGGAAAAAGTCAATTGTACCTTTGACTTTTGACCAGGACATGCTACCAAACCCTAGGACATGATTCAATACACCCTATAACACCTATGAAATCAATCCATCAAGTTTGATTTAGGTCAAGGACTTGATTTCATAGAGGATCGTATAATTTAGAATTCATCTGATAAAAGTCAACTGTGCCCAAAAGTCAAAGTTTGACTTTTTGATTTTTTGGTCAATTATGGTTCCTTAACCCTAAAATGATGTTAATGTGTGATTGGAATCATCATTCATTAAGAAAAATCAAGAAAAGTGGGATAACTTGTAAAAGGGGTAACCATAAAAAACTTAGAAATTTTCTAAGTTATGGAACGAAGTGGCTAGGGTACCAACTTTGGAGGATCATAACTCCTAAACCACAAGGCCATTTTTCCCCATTCAAAGCTGGATTTGTAGCTCTCATGGCCCTCTACAAAAGCTTCAAACACAACTCATTCCAATTCCTCATGGATTTTAAGTTATGGAATGGTCAAAATCACAAAAAGTGAAAATGTCACTTTCTTCCAACACTTAGTGAAATTTTCACTAAGTCAGAATCTGTCTTACTTTTTTCAAAATGTAGGGGCATTTTTCACTTGGATCCTAAAAGTATCAAAACCAATTATGATCAAACAGTTGTTGTATCATATGAGGGTTTTCCAAAATGGCCAAGAACTCCATCAAATTCCACTTGGGCCATGAGATATGACCATGCCAATATGCCTTGCTACAAACTGTCATGGCAAGGCAGATTTGGGAGTTTTGCTCGATTTGCTCAAATTTTGAAAAGGGCAAGTAAATCTATCCATCTGAACACCTCAAGGGGGACCAAGGAGGGACAAACCCTGATCCATAAGCCTCCCAAGTCTTTGGAACCAAAAGTAGCATGCCAAACCTAGAAATGCCTAAAAGAGGGACAAGACTCCAATTTTGGTTTGGAGCATTTAATGGATGCACCAAGGTGGCAAGGACTGAGCCATTTCCAACTGAATTCAGTCAAGACTTATCCAAGACCAAGGGAACCAGTAGCCTGTGCCCTAACCTCTAGTCAATGGCTAGAGGAAACTTGGATTCTCATTGATCAACATTGGCCAAACCTCTGCTGCAGTTTCCATTCACTATTGCAGCCAAGACAAACTTGCTCTACTATAAATAGAGCTCAATTGTGTTCAGTTTGAGTACACCAAAGCACTACAACACTTGCTTTCCTCAAAATCTCTTTCTCTAGGCAAAAATACCTTCTTTAGCAAGGTAACTCTGATTTTTTGAGTTAAAGAGCAATTCCACCACAGCTCATGATCCAAACACATCCAATATGTCATATCTAAGTTGTCTAAACTCTCACAAGTGACATGTAACACCAAAATCACAAAGTCACCTCTCAAAACCTCAAAAATAGGACTTTTGTGCATTTTTCAAGCCATGTCTTGATTCAGTCACTTTCCAAACCAGATAAAACCTCAAACACACTCCAAATATCATCCTTGAACTATCCCAAATGGTTCCCCCCATCTGGAACACCATTTGAGAGAGTTGTTATTTTGGCCACTTTTGTCCCTTTTGTAAGAAAGAGCTCAAACTTGTTCCTAAGGTTTCCAGCTGATTCCAACCATCCTAAAAGCTTCTAAGGGATCATTTGAGGTTGTTCAAAGCATTAAATCATTTCTGGAATAAAGCCCTTGGCAGATTGCACAAAAGCTCCAAAAAGAGGTAAGCATCACAACTTGGATTCTTTGAATCATGCTTTCTTTTGATGTCCACTGATCATGCATCTCTTATACATGTTATATGTGTTGTATTTGCACCAATTTATCATGTAATTCATGCTTGTACCAAGAGATGGCACAGAAAATGCAAATCATGGCCTATTTCAAAACCACTGTCGGGTTTTTCAATAGGAGCATGATCTGGAAAAAAAAAACACCACCACCATTGGATTCCTTGTGAAATTCTAGGCAGGATAGACCTAAATTTTGTCCCAATCCATGGAGAAATGAGAAAGTTATGGCCTTCACGTTTTCAACCAAAATCTTGCCTTGCCTTGCCTTGGTCCTTGTATATTTGTGGTTGTATTTCAATCAACGGATGTATCACCATCCCAGTCGTAAGGCGCGCGCCCTATACACAAGAGGTCTGGGGTTCGAATCCCCCTCGCCCCAGATCCTCTTTTTGCTATTTTTTCCACTTTTTATTGTTTTTCTTATTATTTTTAATGATTTGAAAAATTAATAACTCTCTCAATTTTAATTATTTTTTATTGGTTCTTTTTGCAAAAAATCACAAAAATGTTGAAATATTTTATTCCACAAAAAAAATCAAATTTATATTAGTTATTTAATATAATTAGTATTTTTGTGAATAAATTCCTTTTTAATTATTTTTAAACATTTAAAAGTGAATATTTACTTTGAAAATCAAAACCAAATGAGTTTAATTCATCTTGTAATTAAAACCTCATTTTTTCAAACCTTAAACAAAGATCACAAGTGGTTTATTCAAATTTATTTGGTATTTTTATCATTTTTATTTGATTTTCTTTAAATATTTACTTTTAAAGGAAAACAAAATTAGGGTTTCTTTGATTTTCACCCTCGCAAATCATTTTCAAACACTCATGGGCCTCTATTAGAGTGTAAGACCCATCCCCATTGTAAATACACCACTTTTTGGGCCTCAGGCATTGTATAGGTCCCAATGTATTTTCAAAAACAACGGCGCGATCGTCGCCTTTTTTAGCAAAATCATCTGGGCCTCTCCTTGAGCTGTAAGCCCCACCACTTCTACAAAAATAAATCATTGGGCCTCTAATAGAGTGTAAGACCCAACCCCTTTTTTAACCAAAACTTTTTGGGCCTCAATGCATTGTATAAGACCCGGTATGTTAAAGAAATCTCGGCACGATCTCCAATTCAAAAAACAAATCATCTGGGCCTACCCTCGTGTTATAAGCCCTATTCTTTTTCTTTAAACACCTTTGGGCGTCTTGAGAGAGTGTAAGACCCCTCCCTTTATACAGAAAACCTTTTTGGGCCTCAGTCACTTGTATAAGTCCCTGTACAATTTCAAATAACAGCGCAATCACTGATAAATCCTTGGGACTCTCCTTGAGCTGTAAGCCCCAACAACCTTTTCAAAGCACTTTCTCCTTTGATCCTCTGTTCAATCTCAACACTCCTTTTCAAAGGGTATTGAGATACTAAAACATTCCTTTGTTCAATCATACTGGTGTTTTGAGATTGTCAACAACCTTTAAGGAAATGGGAAATCCAAAGGGTATTGAGATTAAAAGACTCCTTTATTGAGGCAAACCCCTTTTAGCCTCCATCTCGGGCTCCGTACGAGATAAAAATCACTCTCTTGTTGAGTATAAAAGACTCTCATATTGAGTCAAAACCTTTTAGCCTCCGTCTTGGGCTTCGTACAAGACACATAAAAGCACTCTCTTATTGAGTCAGCCCTTTTAGCCTCTCTCTCGGGCTTCGTACGAGACACATAAAAACACCCTCTTGTTGGGTCAATAGCCTCCTCTTAGGCTTTGTATAAGAAAACCCCGGTTGAGTCAATCAACCTTTTAGCATCAAAATATGTGCCTTGCTCACAGTATACAAACATCAACAACTCATTTTCCTTCATCTAAATTGCTGTAAGCGGCAAGCCTCTGGATTATTTACATCCACGCCACTGTCCCTCTTTTAGCATGAGAAATTCCTAAGGAAAGATGGCCTTGCTCTAAACTGAGTTAAAGTCTCCTCCTTCAAGTTAAAAATCCCCTATAAAGTAAATTATGGCATTGCTGGATTCACATATCCCAGTTAAAGTAATTCTCCTTTATAATCAGTCACCCAACAGTTGTGACAAACAGACCAAATATCCCCTTTTAGAGATGACAAATTCTCTCTCATCAATAAACCCTTTAGCTTCACATCTTGGGCTTCGAACAAGATACAAATAGACCCTTCAGCTTCACATCTTGGGCTTTAAACAAGATACAAACAACATTTAGCTTCACGTCTTCGGCGTTGAACAAGACACCAAAACAACCTTTTTTTCCTCCCATAGAATAGGAGGAACTACGATCGCTCTGATTTCCCTGTCTCATTAAACGGGAATACGTAGGCATAAGATTGAAAAAATCTTAGCGAGCATACTAATCCAAAACCCAAAACCCAGTATCTCCACCAAATCAACCCAAAAGCATCAAATCTAAACACATTAACATCTTACCTCACAAATAGTCCAGACACTCTATTTTTTTAACAAAATAACCTAAGAGAGACCCACAATCTTAATAGCATCTGTAAACCAATCGTCACCTGTTTAAACTCAGTATGCAAGCAGGGTTAATTGGAGACATCTATTTCCCTTCCTTAATTAGCTTAACAGGATAAAAAATGAATCGAACTGTAGTAACCCAAAGCGATAGTGCTTCGCAACCACGCAAAAATTCGCGCTACAGAAAAAATGGCGACTTCACTGGGGAGCGCGAGATCTTGTTCTCTTCCCATCTCTTAGGTAGAAACCTTAAGAAAGTGCCACAGGAAAAAATGGCGCCCACCGTGGGGCCCGTCTTCTCTTTCCTACAATCCTTACGGTAGAAAGCCATGAGTTCTCGAAATGTCACAGAAATGGCGACTCTGTTGGGGAGTCATTGTCTGTATAGGACCATAAGACTAGAGGTCTATGATGATTAAGATAAATATATATACTGCTTTTCCTAATTGATATCTGTGTTTATTTTTCTGCTAATGGGAATGTGTGTTATTCTGGACTGGGCTGTGGTTTCCTACAATCAAACAGACCCAATCCATACAACTTGAAGAAGCCCAATAAAGTCCTAGAGAAGGACACATGACTGCCATACGCGAGGCCAAAGGTATGTCGGGCACCTGGCACCTTGAGAGTGTTGAGCATCCGAGGACAAACGGGAAAGAAAGACATCACACCCTGATGAAATGGATCTCCTCGACAGATTAACTTCTCCCCGCGAGAATACTCCTAATCTCGTTGACTCATAGGTCCTCGACAAGCATGGTTCTCCTCCGTTAACTCATGTCCAGACCACGACCACCATATTTCCTCGACATTGTAGACTCTCCCCCGAGGAGTCTACTAACGGTCTTATCTACATAAATACGTTTCATGTAACCGTCTACTAATGGCATTAAAGGGACGGTTACACTAGGGTGTTGACCACGAGCTGGTCATTATTACTACACGTAAGCCCTAGCAGTTACTTGGAACGGGTCACACGCTGGTCCCACCCGTTGCAAATAACCGTTGGCCACGCGCTGGGGGTCTCCTATAAATACCCTCTCACTTGAGAGGGTCAGGATAGTTAACTTCTTACTCTCACTCACTTTCTCTGTATTTGTTGTGCCCTCTCTGACTTAAGCATTAGAGTGCCCTGCAGGTACACCCCCCTCCCCCCGTCGTCTTTCACCACCATTGAAGCAGCAACGATTCCAGACGCCGTTGTCCATCTTCAAACTGTCTGATCCAGGTACGATCAGTGGCGCCGTCTGTGGGAATTTCATAAGTTTCCCCGTTTTCCTCGCGATAAACCAAACTTTCCTCATTCAACTACCAGCAATGGCCAACCCGTCGGCGAATCAAGCTATAGACAATGTCATCACACAACTTGGTGGTAACACCCATGGCGACAATAATGCTCCTCAGCCTATCATGGAGAATGATGTCAGAGATGGAATCACCGCCTCCCCATCTTCCGATGAGGTAGAATACGAGACTGCTCAACAAGATGGACAGGAAGCAATCTTCTAGCCCACCTACCATCCTGTGGATCCACCACCAAATGCAGATCTGAACGCTGCTGCCTTGTTTGCGTTGGTCAATCAGACCAATCAAATGATCTTCAACCAAAGCTTACGGATCGAGAAGCTAGAAAAAGGTCGTGGTCGAACTTCCCCACGAAGACACCGACCACCTCCTTATCCCGGACATTCACAATCTCCAGTGGAATCTCGCAGCCCCTCCCCAGTAAATAGAGGTTACAGGCCACGTGTGGAGCGTAATCAGACCGAGCATCCACAGAAGCGTCATCGTTCCCCGCCACCAAAAGGGCCCACTCGTCCCTTGAAGACTAAGAAGAGTAAGCCTGATGTCGAGGAGCCAAGAGGCCGTCATAAGGAAAACTCCCCGAGACGTCACTATGTTCGTGGTCATAATTCTCCTTCTGTATCCCCGGGAGGCAGCGATGATGATGACTACCGGACTCCTCTATCCAGACAAATAATGGAAGCTCCTATTCCTAAAGGCTTGGAGAGACCTCCATCCTTGGGGACTTACGATGGAACATCTGATCCGGACGACCATGTCGAGAGCTTCGAGGCTCTTCTCGACTTTAGGAACGTCTCCAGCGCTATCAAATGTCGATTATTCCCTACGACTCTTCGGAAAGGGGCCATGGGTTGGTATAAAAAACCTGGCACCTGAATCAATAGCGTCGTGAAAAGCTCTGAGGGAACGTTTCAGGAAGCATTTTACAGCTTCTCGAAGACATCCAAAAACTATATCCTCCTTGGAGGCCATCTTCCAAGAAAAGAAAGAATCTCTCCGGAGCTACATAGAGAGATTCAACAAAGAAGCGGTCGAGGTCCATACGACCGACCATATAAAATTATATCTCATCATCAAAGGACTATGGGTTGGTTCCAAGTTCGCAGAATCTGTCGGATTACACCATCCTCGCAGCTTCGAAGGTTTCCTCGAACGAGCTCAATCACACATTGAGTTCGAGGAAGCAGAAGCAGCCCAGATTGCCCTTGATTTAAGAAACAGAGAAAAATTCACGTGAAGGAAAGCTGGCCGCAAACTGGGAGGGCCCCTACCGCGTCATTGCAAAGACGGGGACATGTGCTTATTACCTCGAAATCCTCCAAGGTGAACAACTTGCTCGACCATGGAATGCTGGGAAGCTCAAACAATATTACAGTTAAACACTGCATGTAACTATACCAAAGTTACCGTTACGGGGAGCATGCCATGGTACAGGCATGACACTTCTATATGCTAACGAAGGTCAAAAGTCACGTTGTGTGTGCGTTGAACTTTTGGCCCGGCGAGGAGTACTCTATCGAGCTCCGTCGTCGACGTACCTTGTAAGCAGAACACCCAGCTCGCGATGGGAAGTTCACGCCATGAAACTAAGACCTCGATCGACCTCTTAGCTTTGTTGAAGGTCGGGGTACAACCCCTGACCGCTCGGCCAGCTCTCTTCGCAGTCGAGGATCACTAGAGTCGAGCAAACTCCCAAGTATCCAGTAATTTCGAAATAACTTAGATAAAAATAAGTAAAATACCACACACAGAACAGATAAAGAGGCAAAATGGAAATATTAAGTCGGGCAAGCCCATTGTAAAAATATTACATAAAGCCCTGGCATTTCCCCGACACGATTATTGACCCTCAAGTCATTACTCTGATACCTCAAAGCAACGACTTGGGAGGGCTCCTGTTCTGGACTAGGCCGTGGTTTCCTACAATCAAACAGGCCCAATCCATACAACTTGAAGAAGCCCAATAAAGTCCTAGAGAAGGACACATGACTGCCATACGCGAGGCCAAAGGTATGTCGGGCACCTGGCACCTTGACAGTGTCGAGCATCCGAGGACAAACAGGAAAGGAAGACATCACACCCTGATGAAATGGACCTCCTCGACAGATTAACTTCTCCCCACGAGAATACTCCTAATCTCGTTGACTCATAGGTCCTCGACAAGCATGGTTCTCCCCGTTAAGTCATGTCCAGACCACGACCACCATATTTCCTCGACATTGTAGACTTTCCCCCGAGGAGTCTACTAACGGTCTTATCTACACAAATACGTTTCATGTAACCGTCTACTAATGGCATTAAAGGGACGGTTACACTAGGGTGTTGACCACGAGCTGGTCATTATTACTACACGTAAGTCCTAGCAGTTACTTGGAATGGGTCACACGCTGGTCTCACCCGTTGCAAGTAACCGTTGGCCACGCGCTGGGGGTCTCCTATAAATACCCTCTCACTTGAGAGGGTCAGGATAGTTAACTTCTTACTCTCACTCACTTTCTCTGTATTTGCTGTGCCCTCACTGACTTAAGCATCGGAGTGCCCTGCAGGTACACCCCCTGGCCGTCTTTCACCACCATTGAAGCAGCAATGATTCCAGACGCTGTTGGCCATCTTCAAACTGTCTGATCCAGGTACGATCACGTGTGATGCCGCATGTGGAAAGATTGAGTATACACCTAAGATAGGTGATGGAAATGCGGGTAATTTTGCGGGGAGTGAATCCCAGTTAAGAACCCCCGATCGACCATCAAACTCAGTGGAGACTCCCTTTGCAGATACATTGCCTATACGACTTCGGTTGTTGAAAGTAGTGTGGTCGACTGGGTTATCTGAGAAGCTGAGGTTTTTAGTAGACTTAAGCCATTTTGTAGTGCGGAAGCTATTGGAAATAGTTTTCACGCGATACTACCCTCATCTGAGATCACTATAGGATACATCAGCTCGCTGGCGATCCGCTTGCTGTTGTTATCCTAAGAGGGGTCAATGATTTTGCGGACAAGCACAAAAAATCACCAGTATAAACCTTGGGGGGGGGGGGGGGGGGGTAGAGCCTTGACTTCATGACACCGACCCTTTGACCCCGTGTTTTTTCTATGTTTTTGTGTGCTGCATTCATACATTCATTTAAAAAACATTAAAACAAAAAAAAATGCTCTTCTAGTCTCTCTTTTTCAAATTAAACTAAGACAATGATTGCAAATGTTAGAGAAAAAAAGGAGACTGCGCTAATGGATTTCGGTAGAAGGAAAACTCATAAGTACACCTTCAAGGTTCCAAAGTTAGAGGATTTAAGAGGTTTGGCGAGAATGATCACCAACCACGAGGCTTTCAGAGCCAAGTATGGAGGACTGCTGTCCTTGTTAAGGATCCACGTAATTGAAGGAATCCTATCCACGTTAATCCAGTTCTACGATTCGGTTTATCACTATTTCACATTCCCAGATTATCAGCTTGCACCAACGCTGGAGGAGTATTCTCACCTGACTGATTTACATATTACTGATCAAGCTCCCTTTTCTGGACTGGAAGAAATTCCAAAGGATCAGACCATTGCGAGAGCAATTTATTTGGACGACTCAGAAGTCAGGACTCACATGACCACTAAGGGTGGCATCCAGGGTTTGCCAGCCCAATTCTTAATAAAGAAAGCCCTGTACTTTGCCAGTATAGGGAACGTGGCCGCTTGCGATAGCATCTTTGTTTTGCTCACCTACGGGTTATTCTTGTTTCCCAACATTGATAACTTTGTAGATATCAACGCCATTAAGATTTTCCTGATCGAAAACCCAGTACCGGCCTTACTCGCAGATGCGTATCATTTGGTACATTTAAGGAATTTATACAGTGGAGGAATGATCACGTGTTGTGTACCCTTGCTTTATAAATGGTTTACTTCCCATTTGCCCAAGTCTGCTGCATTTTGGGATCAAAAAAATACTTTACGTTGGTCGCAGAGAATCATGTCCCTTACCAACTCTGACATCGATTGGTACAATCGAATCTACGACGGGATCAGAATCATTGACCGTTGTGGAAATTTCCCAAATGTACCCCTTATAGGAACCAAGGGAGGAATCAATTATTATCCAATTCTCGTTCGTCGTCAATTCGGATACCCAATGAGGCATGTCTCGCGTAATGCTCATATGGAAGGTCTTTTCTTCAAGGAAGGAGAAAATGACAGGGCACTAAAGATGGAAATAATGCATGCTTAGAAACATGTTCACAGGAAAGGAAGAGAGACTCTAGGAAAACAGACTGTGTCTCGGTGGAGCCTTATCTCCACTGGGTACAAACTAGAGCTCTCAAGCTGAGGATGCCTTACCCTCGTCAGGAAGTTCTTCCATTAAGGGACTCTGCCCTTTATTTCATGTCTGAGACAGAAAAACTTCAGGTTACTCTCAGCAAAGTTCAGCAGGATAAGAGGTCTTGGAGGAACAAGTACCGTATTCTCAATGTGGAGTGCAAGAAAATACAGCAACTGTTAAGAGAAAAAGGATGCTCTGATTGAGATTTTAGAGCAGTATGCTATAGAAAATCAGGATGACCAAAGGAGTTTGCTTGCTCCTTTCACTTGGCAAAGGAATGACAACCCGACAACGGCCCAAGAGCCCTGGTCAAAGAAAAGGAAAGCACCCAAACCAGCACCTGAGCTCTCTTCAGAGAGGACTCAGGATCCATTAGTTTAGATTTCCTTTTTCAGCACTTTGTAATCTACTGTATTTCCATTTTCGTAATCCTTTGAATTCACTAAAATGGGGTTTCCCCACTGTTTGATATTTACAATCCAATTGTCGAAGTTTACTTTGAATAAACAAAAATAATTAATAATAATTGCATTCATCATTCTCATAAACGCATTCTTCTTACCTACGAATCTCACATTTGCGTCTCGATTCTAGAGTCAAACTGTCTCATTCGTACAATACTCGGGCCAATCGTTAGAAAAAGATAGATGATCTTGAGGAAGAGAACAGAGAGTTGAGAGAAGAGATCGACACTCTGAAAGAGGATCTGAGAAGGCTTCATAACGACATGCAAGCTCTAGCAGAAGCTCAAATGCAACAACAAAAGACTATGATCTCGGAGATCACATCTACGTCCATAGTGGAGAAGTATGATCCTAGGTACAAAATGCCGAAAGATCATCCCTGGGGCATTCCTATTAACTATATCCCGGAAGGATATGTTTCGCCGATCACTGAGGATCAAGGAACCGCAGCAGGAGCCGCTGGGCCTGAAGGTTACAAACTTTGGGAAAGCGAAGATGCCAGAGGCATGACAGCAACTCCTGAAGGTTACAAACTTCAGGAGACACCGAGAGTCTCGGCCATAATGACTATACCACCGCCCGCGGTACACACTGTCCCGGAAGGACAGATTCCACAGATACCCTCTGGTGGAAACGACAGCATGATCGACAGAATGAATGAATTCCAGGAATAATTCTTGGAGATGTAGAAAGAACTGCAGGCCTTTCACGGTCAGGATCTATTTGGAGAGGATGCCACAGACCTCTGCTTGGTCCCCAATGTGAAAGTCCCACACAAATTCCAGGTGCCCGATTTTGAAAAGTACAAGGGTAACTCTTGCCCTCAAAGTCATTTAGTGATGTACGCTCGGCGAATGTCAGCTCAGACAAAGAACCAGGAGCTACTAATTCACTACTTTCAGGATAGTTTAACCGGTGTCGCACTCAAATGGTACATGGGTTTAAACCACTCTATGATAGGCACGTTCAGAGATCTTGGCGCTGCTTTCGTTCAACAATATAAATACAATTTGGACATGGCACCGGACAGAGATCAGCTCAGATCGATGTCACAAAAGGACAAGGAAACCTTTAAGGAGTACGCTCAGGGATGGCGTGAAATTGCCGCCCATATTTGTCCACCTCTTGAGGAAAAAGAGATGACAAAGATCTTCTTAAAGACCTTAAGCTCATTTTACTACGACAGAATGGTCACCACTGCGCCCAGTGATTTCACCGAGATGGTGGGCATGGGGGTTCGTCTTGAGGAACCCGTCCGAGAAGGACGTTTGGTTAAAGACGCTGGATTATCAAGTAGTACAAAACAATACGGTAGTGTTCTCCCTAAGAAAAAATAGCAGGATACGGTAGTGCTCTCGGAAAGCAAAGGCGACGATATCAACCAGTAGCAGCTGTAACTCCTGCTATCAATCCCACGCCTATTCCTACGTATCAACCTCAGGTTGCTCAGAGCCAACCTAATCAACAGCAACTTCAGCAAAGGACACAACAGCCTCTTCAGCAGGCTCGTTCTCCGTACAACAACAACCGTACAACGCGACCACCAGGGTTTGACCTTATACCCATGTTGTACGCAGAACTGTTTCCATTATTACTGGTCAAGGGGCATGTCCAAACTAAGTCTCCTCTTACAGTACCGGAAAATCTACCTTTTTGGTTCAAAATGGATCAGACGTATCCTTACCATCAAGGAGGACCAGGGCATAACATGGAAAACTGTCTCAGTTTCAAATCCGACGTACAAAAGCTTGTTAGGAGCGGGGTCTTATCTTTCAAAGATACGAATCCGAATGTTCTCACGAACCCACTGCCTCAACACGAGAAAGCTGCAGTAAATTTGATAGAAGGAGAGTCCAATAACAGCTATCAAATTCATGATGTACTCTTGTTAAAAGCCAACTTGGTCAAGATGCATTGTAGACAGAGCGGATATGGCCATGTTCCACCTCATTATTATTACCAGTGTGATATCTGCTCTAAAAACAACCAAGGATGTTCTGTGGTGCAAGCAGCTCTACAAGAACAATTGGATCTCGGATGGATCCAAGAGCATCGAATTTGTGGAGTCAACAAGACCTATATGAATTCCAACATCATTCAGAACCACGACATCCGTGCAATGAATGTCAACTTGGTGGCAATGCACTCAAGGCAAAGCCAGTATCATAATCTGCCGTGACACGATTATAATTCCTGTCTGACTTGGTCGGTAAACAAACAGGGATGCTCTTTTGTACCAGAGGCCCTCCAGCGTCAGATGGATCTTGGATGGATTCAGGACTACCATGATAGAAATCCTTATCAGATCAGCATGATTCAAATCTTTGATATTCGTCTGATGAATACCAGCTTGGTGGAGTTACATGCCAGGCAGGTCCAACTCGGTTTTCTCACTTCACATGATTATCTGAGCTGTAAAGGATGTTGTGAGAGTAACCAAGGGTGCGCTCTCGTTCAGAGAACTTTACAACACTTGTTAAACCACTAGTGGCTTCCAATCTATCTGGATGAAGACACGCAATAAATCAGTGTGCTTAATGGAAACCCTACTCGACGTCAAAGTCAGGATGTCCGATCTATGGAAACAAACCTGGTAAGGTTGCACTGCATTCAAAGCGGGCGTGGCCAGGTGCCACCACACAACTATGAAAGTTGTAGAGTCTGCTTGGAGAATAACCAAGGATGCTATCTTGTGCGGGCAGCCCTTCAAGGTCAGTTGGATGGTAAAGAGATTCACCCGTGTCCGAGTTCCGAGCCAATCAACTGGACGCCAGACTACTTCGCTGATCAAATCAAAGATGTGGTTGTAATCTCTGATCATCAACAGAATAAGGATGTTTGTACCATCATCCCTCTACTGGACGAATTAAAGGTTCTTAGCCAGGAACTGATTGAAGTTACTTACGACAGTCAAAAAAATCAGAAGGCTCCTGTAGTTATCTATCTACCGGGACCGTTACTGTATGAATCAGCTAAGGCGATCCCTTACAAATACGGTGCAACAATAATTGAGAATGGAAAGGAAATTCCATTACCCTCCGTCGTGAATATTGCAGACATCAGTCGAGTAACACGGAGCGATCGAATCTTCAACCGAGGAGTTGGAGAACCTAACAAAGAAAAGGAATTTCCGACAGAAGCTCCTGATCCACCAGTCGGTCAATCCAGTAATCCCGACCTTTCAAAGGACGATGATGAGATGCTGAAGCTCATCCAAATGAGTGAATACAAAATTGTTGATCAGCTGTTACAAACCCCTTCAAAGATCTCATTGCTATCACTTTTACTCAGTTCCGAAGCCTGCAGAGAGGCTCTACAGAAAGTCTTAGAGCAGGCCTTTGTGGAACAGGATGTGTCAATACGACAGTTCGATAGCATTATCTCTAACATCACTTCCTGCAACAACTTAGGATTCAGTGATGAGGATTTGCCAGAGGGGGGCAAAAGTCACAACATGGCGCTCAATATCACAGTTAACTGCTAGTACGATACTTTAGCCAACATACTGGTAGACACAGGATCGGCCATCAATGTTATGCCGAAGTCCACTTTAATGCGACTATCATTCAAAGGGTCCCCGATGAGGGGCAGTGAGGTCATCGTCAAAGCATTTGACGGGTCTCGGAAAGCAGTTATCGGCGAAGTCGACCTTCCCATAACTATCGGTCCTCACACTTTCCTAATCACTTTCCAGGTCATGGATGTCTGATAAGTGTTTTATTCATGATAAAATAGCACATAAAATAGGGCATTTATCTTACTTGAATGACAAGATTCTAACAGAAAAACCTCAACTAATGAATAAAAGTAGTATGGTGCAAAGTCTTCTTGGCTTGGTTTACATTTGTGCAGGAAAAGGTGAAAGAATGCATCAAAGAAAGAACAAGAAGAACTCATGCCCTGCAACTTTCGCATCGCGACCAAAAGCTTCACTACGCGAAGCTTCGCTATGCGAAGGAAAGCGACAGAAGGCGAGCCAGGCAAAGCAAAACAGAATCAAATCTAGCAAACTTCGCTTGAAGTTCGCGATGCGACAGGAAGCGACCGAAAGCGGTAGAAAGCGATAGGAAGCGAAATGAAACAGAATCAAATTAATCAGACTTCGCTTGATGCGACAGAAAGCGACAGAGTTCGCGACGCGAACTATCTTTCGCATAGCGAAGTATGGCGGTCAAATAAGGGCGGTTTGAAGAGTTCAAAACTTACTGAAGAAGAAAAGGGAGTTCGCATAGCGACCAGAACTTCGCATAGCGAAAGTAGGCGGCCAAAAACACTATAAAAGGAGATCAGAGGCACTGCAAATGGGATATCTTGTAATTTTACTATTTTAGAATACTTTGTAATAGGAATAGAAGTGACGTTTAGAGGAGAAGAGTGGAATCACATCAAGAGTCGGGAAATCGTCGTTGATGCTCGTTCAACTCAATTCTTCCATTGTGCTTCAAGCTACCATGATTAGCTAAATCCCTCTCTTGTTGGGATTGGTCGTAATTCACCGAAACAGTATGTATTATCTTTAGTCATGGCGTTATACGCAATTTATGTATAAATCGTTATTGATGTTATCTTTGTTTTATCGTCTATTTCATGGATTGAATTGATATTGACAAATACGATTCTAATCTCAATCTAAGATAACATCTATTAAACCCTAAATGCTAGACATAGATTTAGGTTTAATATTCACAAAAAGTATCGAATCTTAATGCTACCGTATTGTTTAATAGGCTGAGAAATTGTCGATTAAACCGTAAGGTAGAACTCTCATCAAAGTTTAGACATGAACTTTGTTTGTACGCGATACATGATAATATCGAAATATGCTTAAATTGTGTATAACTGATTTGTGATATACATATTGAATCGGTGGATGAACACCAATTCCCAACAAGTTTATTCCTCTGAAAACCATCTTCTTTTATCATACGCATTTACTTTTCGAAATTTACAAACCAACCATCTTGAAACTTTTACTTTGAATCATAGAGAATATTGAACGGTTTTGATATTGCTCCAATCCTTGTGGATACGATAAAAACACATACTTACATTTGATTGTACTCAACATCAACGTTCGGGTAGCGTAAATATGTTTATTAGGAAGACCTTGGATACACCAGGCTGGGGCAGTCACTTCGACACTGCACCAGAAACTAAAGTTCGTCAAGAACGATCAACTCGTCACGGTCTGTGGAGAACAAGTCTTGATCGTGAGTAACCTGTCATTATCTACTTGTGTAGAACCCGAGGAGGTTGTTGGGACTCAGTTCCAAGCACTTTCGGTGAGCAATGAGAATCAATCAGAGAAAGGAACCTCGATTTCCTCATACAGAGATACTCTCGAAGTGATCGAGAATAACAATGCAAAAGGATGGGGACAGCTTGTCATTCCTACTGATAATAAAACAAAGAAGGGTCTTGGTGTTGTACCCCAAATTTTTCCCTTAGATCCATTGATCTCTTGCATGTCATATTAGGTCAATCATGCTGCATGACTAACCCTTTTTATCAGGTTTTTGTTTGTGTTTTTTTCATTTCTATTAGGTTTTATCTTAAGGAGATTCAAGAGGTGATTAATCAAGATTTTGGATGGAGCATTGAATCAAGCAAGTATCTCATTTCAAAGAGATATCTCTTTAACCCTCTCCATAACCAAATACCTATTTTATCTACCCTCAATTGTCACCTTTAATTCTAAACCAATTTCAATAATCATCTATTAACCATTTCTCTTATCCAATTATCCAAATTTTCTTTTTATCCATATTCATAAAAAATCCACTTCTTTCTTTCAAATCCATTTCCAAATCCAAATTGCATCTTATCCATTTACTCACTATTAGCCAATTTCTATTCAAGTGCATTTTGTCCATTCTTTTTTTTTTTAATTATCCAAAATCTATATATCCATATCCATTTTTCTTAACCCATTTTCTAAATCCACATTTCCAATTATCCATAATTATCCTTATTTTAACATTATCCTTTTTTATCTATTTTAATATCCAAACAAATTTCATTCAAATAGAAAAACCAAATTCATTTTCATTTACCACTTCAATTCAAGTTACAATTTGTAAGCCCGTTTCATGTTTTTTTACAAAGCCCATTTTGTAAAATCAAAATAAAAATACAAATTGTTGTGAGAAGTTGTGGTCACCCTATTCAAAACCGTACGAAGCCTCTGCTAAACACAATGACAAAAGCTTCAAAACCTTGCTGCCATGCCTGCTAGTGACAAGGACTTCTCGCAATGTTAACCTGCAACCAGCCTGAAGCAATAACAGACAGATTCTTTCTCCAAGAGCTTTCAAAAAACTTCCAAGACCCTTCAAATGAGGATTCGCGAACCATAAGTAGAGGAGGGGAACCTAACCTTGGGGACCAACTTCAAACCTCCACCGAAATTCTCACAACTTCCTTCACCTCTGCTCCCGTAAGCCTCGATAACCCTTCAATAACTCGAATCCTCCTTCATTCACACAACCTCTAAACTCCTCCACCGTAAGCCTCTCGCCACCCTTCAAACCCACTTCCAACCACAAATACCCAACCTGAAAACAACAACAAACCTTCTTCAACCTGACTTCAAACATTAAACTCTTTTCATCCCCCAAACAATAATCCCAAAAAACCAAATTTCGAACCAGAATCAAAGAAGAAGGTGATTGGGCAAGAAAACGAGATCAAATCCATACCTGAGGTCAAAACTGAATCTTGAATCAAGTGAACCGAGCCAAACGAATCGTGATTGATTGAAGCGAAGTGATACGGACGAAAGTCGCGAGGAGAAGTTTGGACCTCGGTGTTCTTCTTCTTTTTGACCCGTTACGATTTATCTCCACCTTAAAAGAAACCTGTTGCTATTGTTGTTTTACTGTTCTACTTGACTGTCTTCACCGTGTTTTGACCTGGGGATTTGTTTTGAGATGTAAAACAGTTTTTTTCTTTCAAATGTTGAACCGTGTTTTGACCCTCTTTTGTTTTAATAAAAGATAAAAAAACGGAGGATGTAGTTGGATCTGGGCTGATCATTTCTTTGTTCTCACACCCATGATATGGTGTTTTTTTTTTACTACTCACACACAAACACACACTGTGTCACACCCCCTTCCCTTATTTCAACCGAGCCTCTTTTGTGTGGTATGGATGATGGGCTTAAGTCCCACATGATTCCATTCATATCCACACACATATCTTGTTTCTTAAACCCCCATTCCCTTTTATTTTCTTTTAAAAAGTGTTTTTAATACCTTCTTTAGTATTTTCTTTTCTTTATATGTTTAGAATTTCTTGCTTATTTCATATTTTCTTTCAAGTTTATTCTCACTCCCATTTTGCCTTGTGTTTTCGATTTTATATCGATTTTATTTCGATTTTTGGCCGATGATATCTTATAAATCTTGACTTTGTTGATTATTTCAAAATCACTAAAAGTCTAGATTTGTAGGAGGCCACTTTCTATTTTCTTTATTTTGGTCGATGAAAGTCAAAAATCTAAGATTATCGATTTGTCGATTAAATCTTGATTTAGACGAGACTAGGTTTATTTTCATTCCGATTCTATTTGGGTCGATGAAAGTCAAATGTCAAGATTATCGATTTACCGATTTAAATCTTGATTAAGACGAGATCAACCTTATTTTTATTTCATAATCTTTATTTAGGCCGATGACGTTACACAAATCTTGACTTTTATCATTTCAAATCAATAAAGTCTTGATAAATGTGAGGCCACTTTTTATTTATTTTTGTTGGTCAATGAAAGTCAAAAAAATCTAAGATTATCAATTTATCAATTTAAATCTTGATTAAGACGAGACCAATTTTATTTTCATTTCGATTCCACTTTCTTTATTTTGGTCGATGACATAACAAACCTCATGGTTTGGTTGATTTCATTGAGTTGACAAAACTTTGATCAACATGAGATCATTTTCTTTTTATTTCAGTTTCTTTACTATTTAGTCGATGAAAGTCAAGAATCATTGATTATCGATTTCTCGATTAAATCATGATTAAGATGAGACTATTTCTATTTTTATTTCATCTCATCTTATTCATGTCTTTTACATCATCATATTTGCATTATAATTTGTTATTTCTTAGTAACTTACAATTGTTATCTTTCCCCCCATTCCAAAGGGAGATCACTTTAAATTGACTGGTCATCTTACCCTATCCTTCTAGGATTACCCTTATTTCTTGGCTATCATGAGCCAAAGAAATCATAACTTAGAAGTAGGTTGGAGTTCCTAAACTCCACGTGATTCTCATTATCATGAGAACTCACATTCCCCTATAATGTAGACTTAGAGAGTTATCGTGAACTCTAAAATGAGCTTACACTCATTTCCCCTTGGAACTTTGGCCATAGTCAATGGTTCCTATTCCTTCACCCTTAGATCGGTGAACTACGGATACTCTGATTCCACTCCCGTAAGGATACGTAGGCGCAAAGTGCAATGCTTTGTCGAGTATACTTAGAAATAAACCCCTAGGGTTTCAACCTTTAGCATAGCACCCTTAGCAAGCGAGTAAGAAATAACAAGATTAAAACGACAGGTTCCCGTAGAGTACTACAGACGTTTAGGGTGCTAATACCTTCCCTAGGCGTAACCAACCCCCGAACCTTAGATCTCCTCCCTTTAGGTTTTTCTCGATCTTGAACCTTTCCTTTGGATAAACCAAAGTCGGTTGTAAAAGAAATGTGATGCAAGTTAATTAATAGCTTGTTATCCGATTTTCACCGCAACAGAAATGGCGACTTCACTGGGGATCCTTTGTTTTTGAGGGTTAAGCCCACCTTGCTTTTGCTTGTTTTATTTATACTTTCTTGCTATATTTGTGTATATCTGTTTGATTGCCTGTATATATGCTTTGCCTGCTTATCTTTGTTGTCTTGGTTCTTGAGTGGGGAGATAAATCCTATACCCGAATTTGAGTGCAATTAGGATAGGACGATGGTATTCAAGGAGGCTTTGAGGGAGTCGAATCCTGAAAAGTTGAATTGAGAACACCATCACTCAGTTGAGGCCCTCTTGAGAGTCTAGTTATGTTGAACGAATCCGTTCGTGAAAGCGTGCTACTCTCGACCTAGGAGCCCATGATATTGAGAACCGTAGTTACCAAACCCCCACTAAGCCTTTTTAGGATGTAGTGCGGTGACCATGATGGAGTCTATTTCTGAATTGGTTGTCACGCGATACTACACTCAGATGAGATCCTCTTGAGAATTTTATTGATTACCAAGTCATCTGAGAAATCTTTAAAATCTGAAAGATGGGTTGTCGACTCTGTGAACTTTTTAGAACCTTGTTCAGCAGATGAAAACCAGTAGTACATACCTATTGGGATGGGTAGACCGTGGCTCCATTCATGAGACCTATAAACCTAGGATTTGTATGTTTTGTTGTGTGTACATATGTTTGTGCTCATGTGCTTTATGCATCCATATATTCAAGCATTCCTAGCCCTTTGGTTTCGAGGAACTCAAATGTTTGTTTCCTTTTCAAAAGATCAACAGAGCATGGATTTTAAAATAAAGAAAAAAACTTTTTCAGTTTTTCCAGAAGTTTTTTTCGCAACTTGTCTTTGAGTCCCTTGAAACCATTTGGCTTGCATTAGCATCTCATTTGCATCATGTCATAGCATGTGCATTTCCTCTCTGTCTTCGTCTTATGTCGCCGTTTTTTCCTTCAGAATGGTCTTTGAATCGACACCATGAACCAAACTCGACGAAGGATGTCTGAACAATACTGTGAAATGGACAGAGTCAACAATGAATTGAGTGAGCTCCGAAGAGGAATGGGGCAGATTCTGGAAGCAATTCAAGTTATGAGTGCAAAGATGGACACACAAGCGACAGTGGTCTCCGAGATTATCACTACAACTGTAGAACCTCCCGTTACTACTGTGAACCCCACTTTGGGCATACCTTTTAACTTTATACGTGCTCCGACCGTCACTTCTACTCAACAAGCTGTTCCTTTGGTTAATGAGGTTTTTCAACCTATTCCTACCTTCGCTCCAGCAGCGGTGCAAGCTCAGGTGCACCCAGTTTTTTAGAACCCGCATCCGGTTTATGATTATGTCAATATGTCCGAAGAAGGAGATAATCGACATGAAAGACTGAAGGAAAGTGTAGAGACAATGCAGAGGAAATTGGAAGCAATGGAAAGGAGCAATGTATTTGATACTAATGCTAAGGACATGTGCTTAGTCTCAGGCTTGGTAATTCCACCCAAGTTCAAACTACCCAATTTTGACCTATACTCAGGAGCGACCTGTCCTAAGTTGCATTTGGTCATGTATTACCGACGAATGGCCGTATTCATGGATAACGATAAGTTGATGATACACTGCTTCCAAGATAGTTTGAAAGGGGCTGCTGCAAAGTGGTATTTGACTTTGGACCAATCTAGGATCCGTTGCTTTCAAGACGTATCTGATGCTTTTGTAAAGCATTACAAATATAACATGGACCTCGCGCCAGATCGCAGACAACTACTGAGTATGTCACAGAACGATACTGAGTCTTTTAAAGAGTATGCACAGAAATGGAGAGAGCTGGCTTCACAGGTAGAACCACCTTTATCTAAAAAAGAGATAACTTATTGGTTTGTCGACACGGTGAGACCGAAATTCTACGAAAGGATGATCAGTAGCGTGTCTGCTAATTTTTCTGATATCGTGGTTGTGGGAGTTAAAGTAGAGCTTGGTCTGAAGAGTGGGAAAATGACCAAGAGAGCTGATAGTTCGAGCGACGATGCCAAGATATCCTTCAAAAGGGAGGGAGATACCAATGTGGTGATGACAAACAAAAAGAAGAAAAATCAGTACTGGAAACGTCAGCAGTAACAACAGTATTATTCTGTTCAGCAACCTTATGTGGCCGCCATCGCGCCAATAGTCAACCACCAAGCTTCTATTTATCAGCCGGTTCCTCAACCACCAGTGTATCAACGAGCGCCCAACGATCCTGCTTATCGCCAACAGACTCAAGTTTCTCGTCAGAATATTCCAGGAAAAAGAAAGGGTGGAAAGCCTCTGATTCCTCCCATTCCAATGACGTACACAACATTGTATCCTGTTTTGGTACAACAAGAATTAATAACTACAAGGTCATCAGGCCCACCTCCTGATCCGTTTCCACCTTCTTACAATCCCAACGCTCATTGTGCATTCCATGAAGGTGCACCAGGCCATAATTTAGAAGGTTGTTTTGCTTTGAAGCATATTGTGAAAGACTTAGTGGAGAGAAACATTTTGTCTTTCGATGGCTCCCAGCCTAATATCAAGAACAATCCTTACCCACTCATGAGATAAGTAATGCTGTGAAGGATGTATCAAGACAAAGATGGATTAGGGGTCTATGATTGAGCTCCTCTTTGATTTTCTGTATTTGATTCCCTAAAGCTGGCAATCTTTTGGCTGTTTCAGCAATTTTAGTGTATTTCCTTTGCACTTTTAATTTGTATTTGCTTATAAGCTTCATTGTACTTTCAAGTTGGCAAGGTTAATGAAATGTTTGTGCATCTTTTGGATTAAGTCCATTCGTTTCACTCATATACTTTTATCGCCATACAAAAATATATAATAATATCTTCATCCTGTTTCTTTCCATTTATCAATTTGTCGTTAAGCAAAGATTTGGGAGAATGATGAAAACATTATATTCATAATTGATGTGGTATGCTGCCGATTAAACCTTACCGAGGATGTAAGGCATTATTTCAATCCCTAAACACTGGAGAAATAAGGAAGATAATCCCTCGTTAACCCTTCGAGCCTAGAAGTCTGAGTTTTCTTTTCTTGCACAAAAACCCTTCAATCTCAACCTTGGGGCAGGGTAGTTCTCAGTTTAACTTGGTTATGCAATCGAATGCAAGCGCTTCATGTAAGACACCAGTCAACTCTATCATCAATTCATTCCTAGTCTATAGGAACGTAAATATGTAGCGTGAGTTAATCGAGTGTAGGATTGGAGTTCGTCACGAAGATGGGGTGGGTACAAATAAATTTTGAGCCTTTATCCTTTGTTTCATGAACCGTGAACCAGACCACATTACAACCCTTAAAAGACCTAATTGAGGTAAGGTTGTTTTGAAAGCATACTACAACAAGGTTGATTAACCTGACTCCTAATGATCTTTGCTATTGGTGTGTGTTGATCACTTCCTCTGTCATTCTGTAAATGACTAGATTCAATTTGTTTTTGATTTAATCATTCCACCGTGTGTGTTTCATCAATAAAACTTGATTTCAAAAGCTTACATGAATATCGCATTGAAATTGCCAATTTTTAATGAACAATACTTATTTGTAAAAAATAATTTAATATCAAAGAAATCCCAACAAATGCAGCCAGGTAGGGGATTCGACTTGATAAAGGAAGCTCAGTCAGGGGCAACCAAGCGGAAGGATTTGCCGATCTACCGAATCAGGGGCAGAACTCGTCAAGGTCCAAAATACTAAGAACAAGTTTTCTCCAGGTCATCTCATGACAAGTGTGGACTCCAGTGACCCAGCAGCAGGGACAAGATTTGTGCCCCAGTCGTTTCTACTACAGTTTGAGCATTACGAATACAGTTGAACAGAGGCAGTTATGTCAAGGCTCATGAACCTTTTCAAAAGTTTGAAGATATTGAAGCATCGGGTATGCCAATTCTTCTGTGAAATCCTTTTGATGACTTACCCTCACAGACCAGTTAATCAGAAGCAGTCAAGTCGAGATTCGATAAATCTCTAAAAAGCAGTTAGTCAGCGACGTCTCCTTCACAAATCAACCAAGCTGACAGGGGCAAGTCTGTTCCCCAAATCGCCAAACAACCAGTCTGAAGCAAGTTCAAGGACCTTGTTGTGTGAATGCAGTTAATCTGGGGCAGTTACGCTGAGATCTCTCCAAGAGTTTGAAGATATTGCAACACCTTGTATGCCAATTCTTCTATAAAATCCTCTTGTTATCGTCTTCTGACAGACCATATAGCTTGGGGCAGATAAGATTTGAAGATGATCATTATGCCAGTGGGATGCAGAATTACTTTATTCTTGTGATATCCTTTGCTAGCTCCCCGATAAGCTATTACTTCAGCTAAACTTGACAATTCTCCATTGATTCTCCTCCAACAAAGAAATCAAGCTCATAATGGCAATCCTCATGATGTTATACCTCAAGTGGAATACTCTTTTCACCAGTGACGTTGTTGATTCTTCTTCTTCATCCCCAGCATTGGTCCAATCTGTTGAGTTTGGATGGGTGTCCTAGTCGAGATGTTTATTTCATCTCCAGTTTCGCTTCTTGTCTGTTTTGTCAGCATAAGCATAAGCATGGCATAAGCACTCATATGCATAGCATTTTAGCATTTCTGCTTCCTTTTCTGGTGTTTTCCTGTTTTGGTTCACTTTGGTGTTTATCTCCCCAAGTGATTGGGTTAGTCTATTCTCTCCAATAGAGTTGTCAGCCTTAGGCATAAAGTACCCATCTTTTCCGAATTCCCCACAGAGTTTGATTCTCGTGGATGATGGTTGGTTCAGTTATCTTTTCCACATTTTGGATAAGATAAATCCCCATTTGAGTTCTTTCCTCAATTGGAGTCTTGTTTGACCGTTTCTTTCTAGCTTGCTCCTAGATCGAACTTTGGTCCCTAACAGGTGTGGTTTTCAAACCTATCTTTGAACGTGCATTTATTTTGCACCGTTTCTCGCAAGAAGCATTTTTCACAGATCCTCATTAAAGACAGGATTATTTCTCCAATAGTGTGGTGATATCCACATATCTTCGAAGCAGCAATCTCTTGAAGAAGTTTGTTTCTCAATGGCGATAAGTGGCAGTCTCCTATAAGCAGCTTATCTATCTCTGGTACTATTCAACCTATTCGCAACCGTAATGGGTATCCCCCAGGAAGTTTTATCTTCAGTTATGCAACCCCGGTACTAGCCTATCAGATACTATACCTTTATTGGGGCCCATATTTGGTTCTATCTCCAATGAAGTTCTTCTTTTTCTAAAGTGTCAACCGGTCATACTTGAACCTGTTGTTCCATCACTTTGGATGTATTTCTCCCAGTGAAGACCGTCTCTCCGGTTCAACCTTCATTGCGGATCCTTTCTTTCTAGAATGTCATCTAGTCATGTTTTGACTTGATGATCAATTATTCTAGATACCTTTACTAGAGCCCATCTCTTGGTTCTACCTCCAATAAGGTCCTCTTTTCTTCTAAAGTACCAACCGGTCATACGTGAACCTGTTGTTCCATCACTTTGGATGTTTTTTCCCAATAAAGACCGTCTTTCCGGTTCAACCTTCATTGCAGATCCTTTCTTTCTAGAATGTCATCTAGTCATGTTTTGACTTGATGATCAATCATTCTAGATACCTTTATTGGAGCCCATCTCTTGGTTCTACCTCCAATAAGGTCCTCTTTTCTTTTAAAGTGCCAACCGATCATACGTGAACCTGTTGTTCCATCACTTTGGATGTATTTTCCCAGTGAAGACCGTCTTTCGGTTTAACCCTCATTGCGGATCCTTTCTTTCTAGAATGTCATCTAGTCTTGTTTAGCCTTGATGATCAACCATTATAGATACCTTTATTGGAGCCCATATTTTGGTTCTACTTCCAATAAGGTTACTTTCTGGCTCATACCGGTTTTTTTTTTCATAAAGCAGATTATTTGTTATTCACTACCACAAAAAAGACCTTAGACAGCGCTTTTTTTGCCCTTAGACAGCGCTTTTAAGCGCTGTATAAACCTGCGCTTCTATAGGTTTAGACAGCGCTTTGGGTAATATCAAAAGCGTTGTCTAAAGTGGGGTATATTTAATGAAAAGCGCTGTCTATGGTACCTTTAGACAGCGCTTTTTGACATTATAAGGTATACCTTAGACAGCGCTTTCAATAAAAGCGCTGTCTAAGGTCAACCTTTTTGAATTTTTCTAGGTATACCTTAGACAGCGCTTTTGTCAAAAGCGCTTTCTAAGCCCTACCTTAGACAGTGCTTTTGTTAGAAGCGCTGTCTAAGCCCTACCTTAGACAACGCTTTCTCCAGAAGCGCTGTCTAAGGTATACGAAAAATTTTATATAAATTTTTTTAAACCACAATTTTTACCAGGTTTTTTCAACCAGAATTTTACCTGTTTTTCAACCAGCAATTTTTTTCAGAAATTGGCAATTCAAACCATTGGCAATTTACACCAAAATTATATATGCAAAACAATTGGCAATTCAAACCAATATATATATTTAAAATTACAAACCAAAATTATATATACACCTATTTATAATTACAAATCATTACATTTTTTCTACAAATGCACATATTACTTATACTAATACTTTTGCATCCAACCAAAGCATTGCTTCAAATCTACATTATAGGTCCTGAAAACACAAAGATTGTAATTCAATTAAAAGAAAATATGGATAAATCCTAAGTTTTATCAAGTAGCATCACTAATATAATAAAACATGTGATAATTAATATACCTTCACATAATTCCATGTAATAATGGGGTTGACTCTCCGCTGTGGTTAATTGCGACCAACAACCAATGTCCGCTGTAAGATTAAACAAGTGTAAGATTAACAGCTATATCCTTTGTTTTGGATCTTGTTGGAGTCTAAATAACATTACCATGTAAAAAATGAAAATAAAATGCTCTTTCACTAATATATAACAAATATGACATAATATATAACAAATATAATAAAGAAATCAAGTATATAACAAATTTTACCTCTTTCACTAACATCTCTTTCTTTTTTTGGTTGGAATATGAATTACTTGTGTCTTAGCAATGCGGACGGATGAATGGATCCAAATTCCCTCGTTATGGTCATTTCTGATATATGACTCATCCGCTATAAGATCCTCATCTTGATCATTTGTATTCAACTCATTTCGTCTAATGCATGACTCATTCTCAACATCAATATCACATTGATCTACACCGCTATCATCAACCACTTTGTTAGATAGAAGCACTATAGACCATTTCGTACTCGTCGGGTCAGTGACATAGAACACTTGTCTAGCTTGAGATACTAGAATAAAAGGCTCATCTTTGTACCCCACCCTATTAAGATCCACTTGCAAAAATCCAGACTTATCCATTCGTATGCCACTACTATTTACCCAGTTGCAACCAAAGATTGGAATCTGAAACTTCTCGTAATCAAACACCCAAATGTGCTCAATAACTCTAAAATATGACAGATTTGCATATTTGGGGTTTAAGTCCTTCATACTTTATATGTGCATTGCTTCAGCTAGGACGGTGACACCACTATTTTGCATAGTACTTTTATCGTCTTGGCCTTTGGTATAAAATGTGTATCCATTAATTGCGTATGCGCTATGAGAATACACATGCAAACTTGGACCATATGCCAAACATCTCAACCTTTCTGTTACTGAAGCAGGATCTGAAGAGCGCTTCGAATAAATATGATCCTTTAACCATTGTATGAAACTTTGATTGTGCTCTCGTACTATCCAATTTTAATTTCTGTTCTGATTTAACCCTCGGAGTACATCCTTGTGCATCTCAACATATGGCTCAACCTCATTATCATTGTGCAGAACATACAAATGCACTTGATCCCGTTCATCCCTTGATACTGTCACAATTTTATTTCCAATTAATTTTTTACCATCCTTTTTTTCAAAAATATGAGCTTTGGGGAGTCCAATCGACTGAACATTGGACAAATATTTAGTACAAAACTCAACCGCTTCTTCAACAATGTATCGTTTAACAATACACCCCTCTGGTCGACTTCGGCTTTTCACGTACCCTTTTAATATTTTCATATAACGTTCAGCAGGGTACATCCATCTCATATAAGCTGGTCCACACAACTGTGTCTCTTTCACAAGATGAACAACTAGATGTACCATTATGTCAAAAAAAGAGGGAGGAAAATACATTTCAAGCTCACACAAGGTAATAACTATCTCTTTTTGTAGTGTTGGTAAGATATCGGGATCGATTACCTTACTACAAATTGACCTAAAGAAAAAACACAAATTAGTTATGGCGCTTCTTACTTTCACTGACAAAATAGAACGTATACCTATTGGTAGAAAGTGTTCCATTATAACATGGCAGTCGTGTGTCTTTAAACTCTTCAACGTGAGGTCTTTCATAGACACAAGTCTTCTGACATCTGAAGAGTATCCTTCTGGAACTTTAACTCCACTTAGAAACTTACACAATATTTTCTTCTCCTTTCTAGACAGAGTAAAAGCAGCAGGTGGTAGATATGTTCGTCTTCCTTTCTTCACGGGTGCTAATTCAGGTCTAATCCCCATCGCTTCCAAGTCTTTTCTTGCTTTAAGGCCATCCTTAGTCTTTCCTTTTATATTGAGTAACGTACCAATAACACTTTCAAATACATTTTTCTCAATATGCATAACATCGAGAAAATGTCTCACATACAAAGACTTCCAATATGGCAATTCAAAAAATATCGACCTCTTTTTCCACCCACCTTTGACAACCTTATGTGCAAAAGGTTTGCCAAACTCAGTACGCATATCTTTCACCTTTTTAAAAACTTGGTCACCTGACAACATAGGACATTTTATTCGATTGAGCTCTTCAGCGTCAGCGTGTTGAACAACAAACTTAACGAAATCCAATACCCCATTCTCGTACTCTTTGGACAATCGATCGGCATCCATCCATTTTTTATCCATGGTTTTCCTACTTATTAAGGTCAACAAAATAACATTAATTCAACCATATTAATCAAGAAATGAACAAGTTTGATAGTGTTTGATATGTAACTGGTTGAATTTCTTATGTTTTAGTGAAATGTTTATGTTCATTATATTTGTTTATTAACTCAACCATCTCAAATTCTAGAATTTTGAGGCTTCAAAAACAAGCTTTGAATTCTAAAATTCAGAGGACATTTCCATCAATTTTAAGAGTTTTTTAGAAGATTTAAGAGGTGGAAATAATAAAACTAAACTAAACTATTTCCATCAATTTTAACAAAACTCCATCAATTTTAAGAGTTTTTTAGAGTTTTTTAGAAGATTTCATCAAACATACTCATTCACTACAAAACTTCATTAACAAAACTTCAAACATACTCATTCACTACAAAACTTCATTAATAAAACAGTCCAACATAACTTCATTAACAAAACTCATCAAACATAATCATTCACTACAACATTGTAAAGCAACAAAACCCTACAACAACAATGTAAAGCAACAAAACCCTATTCTTCACAACAACGACGTACCTTTAACGACGGTAACAACGGCAATGCAAGAACGAAATGTATCAAAGAGCAGAAAGAGAAACGAACGACGACGGCAATGAGCAGAAACGAAAACGACGGCAGTGAGCAGAAACGGACGGACGGCAATGCAACGACGGCAACAACGAACGACGGCACGGTGGAGGACGGTTGACGGTGAAGGTTTTTCGTTCGCAAGGGTTTTGAGCTCTGTTCGCTAGCAGGGGAGAAGAAAGAGCGGAAATATGAAAATGAATACTGACTATTCATATATTTTAATTTAATTAGACCTTAGACAACGCTTGTCATAAAAGCGCTTTCTAAGGTGGATCTTAGACAGCGCTTTTCAAAGCGCTTTCTAAAGTTGGCCTTAGACAGCGCTTTCGATTTTTTTTTTTTTAATTTTTAAGACCTTAGACAGCGCTTTTAATGAAAGTGCTGTCTAATATTTTCCTTTAATTTTTTTTTAAAATTAATAAAACTTTAGAAAGCGCTTTTTACGAAAGCGCTGTCTAAGGTCTTATATTTTTTTAAATTTATAAGATCTTAGAAAGCGCTTTTGACCAAAGCGCTGTCTAAGGTCTTATATTTTTTGCGCTTTTATTTTTTTAAATGAATAGATTCCTTGTTTTTAACTTATAGCAGCGCTTTTGTATTAAAGCGCTGTCTAAGGTGCGATGTTATAACTTACTTTTGTTGTAGTGATTTCAACTAACTCTTGTGAATACCAGAGTCTTTTCTTGGCTCATTAGCCTTATTGTCTTTTGAATTCCAGGTGTTTTTATCTGGCGCGCAGAGTTCGTCTCGGTCTTTTCTGGCTTTTCTTGAAGATCCCATTTGAACTCTACAGCATAAGAAATCCCCAGAAAACCTTCTTTGGGTGTCTATCCTTTTGTTTTAACTGATCTCCGGTGGAGATCATGTCTTCTTCCTGGTTTCTTGCCCAGTAAGTTTGTGTATTTTCCCCGATGTCGTCGGGTCATGTTTGAACCTGTCGTTCATCTCCCTGGATCCTTCCCCAGTGGAGAATACCCTTTTGTTTTCTATCCCCGATGTTTCCTCGGAGTCTCCCAGTGAATCTCTTTTGTTGGTTAACCTGCATCCCCAAGGAGTGTCTTCCTTGTGGATACTAACCTTCTTCTTGCTTCCCCAGTGAAGCTTCCCTCTGTGTTGGCAGCTCTTCTTTCTTTGGTGTTTTATTTTGTCTGCATTTTTGCATCGTTCATGGCACCATATTATCATACTAGAAGTTCATGGCATGTCAGCATCTGCATGTCCTTCGCTTGTCCTTAGCATCTGCATTCCATCTAAGGGCAAAATTTTCTGTTTGCTATATTTAAATACCTTTCACCTTGATGTCCCGAGGATCTTCGTTCCTCGTGCCATCAGGCGAAGATATTTAAATAGGGGCAACTGTTGTACCCCAAATTTTTCCCTTAGATCCATTGATCTCTTACATGTCATATTAGGTCAATCATGCTGCATGACTAACCCTTTTTATCAGGTTTTTGCTTGTGTTTGTTTCATTTCTATCATGTTTTATCTTAAGGAGATTCAAGAGGTGACTAATCAAGATTTTGGATGGAGCATTGAATCAAGCAAGTATCTCATTTCAAAGAGATATCTCTTTAACCCTCTCCATAACCAAATACCTATTTTATCTACCCTCAATTGTCACCTTTAATTCTAAACCAATTTTAATAATCATCTATTAACCATTTCTCTTATCCAATTATCCAAATTTTCTTTTTATCCATATTCATAAAAAATCCACTTCTTTCTTTCAAATCCATTTCCAAATCCAAATTGCATCTTATCCATTTACTCACTATTAGCCAATTTCTATTCAAGTTCATTTTGTCCATTCTTTTTTTTTTAATTATCCAAAATCTATTTATCCATATCCATTTTTCTTAACCCATTTTCTAAATCCACATTTCCAATTATCCATAATTATCCCTATTTTAACATTATCCTTTTTTATCTATTTTAATATCCAAACAAATTTCATTCAAATAGAAAAACCAAATTCATTTTCATTTACCACTTCAATTCAAGTTACAATTTGTAAGCCCGTTTCATGTTTTTTTACAAAGCCCATTTTGTAAAATCAAAATAAAAATACAAATTGTTGTGAGAAGTTGTGGTCACCCTATTCAAAACCGTACGAAGCCTCTGCTAAACACAATGACAAAAGCTTCAAAACCTTGCTGCCATGCCTGCTAGTGACAAGGACTTCTCGCAATGTTAACCTGCAACCAGCCTAAAGCAATAACGGACGGATTCTTTCTCCAAGAGCTTTCAAAAAACTTCGAGGACCCTTCAAATGAGGATTCACGAACCATAAGTAGAGGAGGGGAACCTAACCTTGGGGACCAACATAAAACCTCCACCGAAATCCTCACAACTTCCTTCGCCTCTGCTCCCGTAAGCCTCGATAACCCTTCAATAACTAGAATCCTCCTTCATTCACACAACCTCTAAACTCCTCCACCGTAAGCCTCTCGCCACCCTTCAAACCCACTTCCAACCACAAATACCCAACCTGAAAACAACAACAAACCTTCTTCAACCTGACTTCAAACATCAAACTCTTTTCATCCCCCAAACAATAATCCCAAAACCCAATCCCAAAAAACCAAATTTCGAACCAGAATCAAAGAAGAAGGTGATTGGGCAAGAAAACGAGATCAAATCCATACCTGAGGTCAAAACTGAATCACAGACTTGAAAAAAATCGGACGGATTGAACAAATCGAGCAAGCGTTGTTTACGAATCTTGAATCAAGTGAACCGAGCCAAATGAATCGTGATCGATTGAATCGAAGTGAGACGGACGAAAGTCGCGAGGAGATGTTTGGACCTCGGTGTTCTTCTTCTTTGTTGACCCGTTACGATTTATCTCCACCTTAAAAGAAACCAGTTGCTATTGTTGTTTTAATGTTCTACTTGACCGTCTTCACCGTGTTTTGACCTAAGGATTTGTTTTGAGATGTAAAACGGTTTTTTCTTTCAAATGTTGAACCGTGTTTTGACCCTCTTTTGTTTTAATAAAAGTTAAAAAAACGGAGGGTGGTTTTTTTTTTACTACTCACACACAAACACACACTGTGTCACACCCCCTTCCCTTATTTCAACCGAGCCTCTTTTGTGTGGTATGGATGATGGGCTTAAGTCCCACATGATTCCATTCATATCCACACACATATCTTGTTTCTTAAACCCCCCTTCCCTTTTATTTTCTTTTAAAAAGTGTTTTTAATACCTTCTTTAGTATTTTCTTTTCTTTATATGTTTAGAAGTTCTTGCTTATTTCATATTTTCTTTCAAGTTTATTCTCACTCCCATTTTTCCTTGTGTTTTCGATTTTATTTCGATTTTTGGCCGATGATATCATATAAATCTTGACTTTGTTGATTATTTCAAAATCACTAAAAGTCTAGATTTGTAGGAGGCCACTTTCTATTTTCTTTATTTTGGTCGATGAAAGTCAAAAATCTAAGATTATCGATTTGTCGATTAAATCTTGATTTAGCGAGAGTAGTTTTATTTTCATTCCGATTCTATTTTGGTCGATGAAAGTCAAATGTCAAGATTATCGATTTAAATCTTGATTAAGACGAGATCAACCTTATTTTTATTTCATAATCTTTATTTAGGCCGATGACGTTACACAAATCTTGACTTTGATCATTTCAAATCAATAAAGTCTTGATAAATGTGAGGCCACTTTTTATTTATTTTTGTTGGTCAATGAAAGTAAAAAAAAAATCTAAGATTATCGATTTATCGATTTAAATCTTGATTAAGATAAGACCAATTTTATTTTCATTTTGATTCCACTTTCTTTATTTTGGTCGATGACATAACAAACCTCATGGTTTGGTTGATTTCATTGAGTTGACAAAACTTTGATCAACATGAGACCACTTTCTTTTTATTTCAGTTTCTTTACTATTTAGTCGATGAAAGTCAAGAATCATTGATTATCGATTTCTCGATTAAATCATGATTAAGACGAGACTATTTCTATTTTTATTTCATCTCATCTTATTCATGTATTTTACATCATCATATTTGCATTATAATTTGTTATTTCTTAGTAACTTACAACTGTTATCTTTCCCCCCATTCCAAAGGGAGATCACTTTAAATTGACCCTTGAAGTCATCTTACCCTATCCTTCTAGGATTACCCTTATTTCTTGGCTATCATGAGCCAAAGAAATCATAACTTAGAAGTAGGTTGGAGTTCCTAAACTCCACATGATTCTCATCATCATGAGAACTCACATTCCCCTATAATGTAGACTTAGAGAGTTATCGTGAACTCTAAAATGAGCTTACACTCATTTCCCCTTGGAAATTTGGCCATAGTCAATGGTTCCTATTCCTTCACCCTTAGATCGGTGAACTACGGATACTCTGATTCCACTCCCGTAAGGATACGTAGGCGCAAAGTGCAATGCTTTGTCGAGTATACTTAGAAATAAACCCCTAGGGTTTCAACCTTTAGCATAACACCCTTAGCAAGCGAGTAAGAAATAACAAGATTAAAACGAGAGGTTCCCGTAGAGTACTACAGATGTTTAGGGTGCTAATACCTTCCCTAGGCGTAACCAACCCACGAACCTTAGATCTCCCCCCTTTAGGTTTTTCTCGATCTTGAACCTTTCCTTTGGATAAATCAAAGTCGGTTGTAAAAGAAATGTGATGCAAGTTAATTAATAGCTTGTTATCCGATTTTCACCGCAACACTTGGTTTTTCTGCAACCTTCACCCAGACAGCTTCTAACGATGAAAGTCTTCATCCCATTCAGGACTTCTTCCACAGTGGAGGTTTCCTTCACCCAGTGCCTTAAGCAGTCCATACCATCAACGAGGGAGATCCCTCCGATAGGATGAGGAATGGAAGTCCTATCTCAACGAGGATGGTTATATGTCTCAGGAAGAGGTGCCTACGCCCTTTTGCTATCCCGCACAGAGTCCGAGATTTATACCGAGGTCAGATGTCGAAATGATATATGGAGATTGTGATCCCGAAGGATGTCGTGCTCCACCAAACTCATTAGAGGAGGACACTCTGATGAAGGACAACTTTGACCACGACTATTATGGCCCAATGGATGGCCTGCCTATCTGGCAGTTGTACCCAGGAGACTTGGGGCAAGAAAATCAGCCGAACAATGAAAATCAGCTGAGCGTCATTGAAAAGAATACCTGCGTCCCCACCATGTCATGGGATCAACACTCAGGGTATTTAGAACCTATCCAGCACGACGATGAATTCACAAAGTTCATCGGACTAGAATTCATCAACTATGCTTTTCCCGAGGTCAACGTCATCGAGAGAGATGACTCCTCCATTTCCAAAGAAGTGTGGGACACCTTAGGACAACCAAGTGGAAAATTTGACTTCATGGTCAAGTACACCGCTCCCGAAAGCTCTCGTATCAGGTTCGAAGATATCCAGTCAACTGGATGGGGAGATATACCTGAGAGCACAAATACTATGCAAAATACAACTGAGGAATCCTCCTACGGCGACTCTGCCTGGGATACAGATTCCAATGATCCTGCTCCACCAGAAATCAGGGTTATTTCTGAAGACAAATCAAGGAAGGTACCAGACTTTGTGATTCACCGAGGAGTTCGCCGCCTATGGGTTGCTGTCGATGTTCCGAGGATTGTTCATAAGTCAAAATTGCTTGTTTTAAACCCCGTTGAAACATACGATCTGATGCCTTCTCCCGACTTTGAGTTCCCGGTATTTGGGGCTGAAGAAGAAGTTGACAACGAAATTCCAGAAGAGATTTCCCGATTACTCCGACAAGAGGAAAGGTCTATTGAACCTCACAAAGAGCCATTGGAAATGATCAACGTGGGTTCTGAAAAAAAAGAGAAAATAAATCAGGATTAGGGCACTGCTCAGTCCAACTGCCAAAGAGAGTTTGACAAAGCTTCTCAGAGAATTTCCTGATGTGTTTGCTTGGTCCTACCAGGACATTCCAGGGTTGGATAACAGCATCGTGGAACATCATTTACCATTGAAATCGGAATATCCGCCAGTAAAACAGAGGTTAAGACGAACTCACCTAGACATGGCCGTCAAAATCAAAGAGGAGGTACAAAAACAGATTGACACGGGTTTCCTCGCCACGTTATAATATCCTCAATGGTTAGCCAATATCGTACCCGTTTCAAAAAAGGACGGAAAAGTCAGAATGTGTGTCGATTACAGAGATCTGAATAAGGCTAGTCCAAAGGATGACTTTCCTTTGTCGAACATTGACATGCTGGTAGACAGTACAACAAAGTTCAAAGTTTTTTCCTTCATGGATGGATTCTCGGGCTATAATCAAATCAAAATGGCGCCGAAAGACATGGAGAAAACTTCCTTCATCACCCCATGGGGTACCTTTTGTTACAAGGTAATGTCGTTCGGTTTGAAGAACATCGGGGTAACCTATCAAAGGGCCATGACTACTCTGTTTCATGACATGATACACAAGGAAATCGAGGTATATGTCGATGACATGATTGCCAAATCTAAGACAGAAGAAGAGCATGTGACACACCTGTCAAAGTTATTCGAACGGTTGAGAAAATACAAACTCCGCTTAAATCCCAACAAGTGCACCTTCAGTGTCCGTTCAGGGAAACTTTTAGGGTTCATCGTCAGCCAAAGAGGAATTGAGGTTGATCCTGACAAGGTCAAGGCCATTCAAGAAATGCCTTCTCCGAAAACTGAAAAACAAGTCAGAGGATTCCTGGGACGTTTGAACTACATCTCCAGATTCATATTCCCCATGACCGCAACATGTGCGCCAATTTTCAAATTACTCAAAAAGAATCAGGACTGCATTTGGACAGAAGACTGCCAAACTGCCTTCGATAGTATTAAGAAATATTTGTTGACCCCACCGATTCTATCACCTCCAGTGGAAGAAAGACCACTGATCATCTACCTCACAGTCCTAGAGGCCTCAATGGGTTATGTGCTTGGTCAACAAGACGAAACAAAAAGAAAAGAGTCTGCCATCTACTATTTAAGCAAGAAATTCACCAACTGCGAGACTCAGTACACCATGCTTGAGAAAACTTGCTGCGTTTTGGCTTGGGCAGCCAAACGTCTTTACCAGTACATGATTCGTCACACTACTTGGTTAATCTCAAAAATGGATCTAATCAAGTATATCTTTAAAAAACCTGCTCTCACGGGAAGAATTGCTCGTTGACAGATGTTGTTATCGGAATATGACATTGAGTACCACGCTCAAAAAGCCGTTAAGGGAAGTATTTTAGCCGATCATTTGGCTCATCAACCGATTGACGATCAGGAATCAGTCGGGTTTGACTTCCCAGACGAAGATGTCATGTATCTAAAAATGAAAGATTGCGATGAACCACTACCTAGTGAAGGGCCAGAACCAGGTTCCCAATGGGGACTAATCTTTGACGGAGCTGTCAATCATTACGGAAACGGAATTGGGGCAATCATCATAACACCTCAGGGTACCCACATTCCTTTCACTTCCAAACTTACATTCAAGTGCATAAACAACGAGGTTGAATACGAAGCTTGTATTATGGGTCTCGAAGAAGCGATTGATTTGAGGATCAAGAACTTGGATGTATATGGTGACTCAGCTTTGGCCGTCAATCAGATCAAAGGAGATTGGAACACATACCAATCAGGATTGATTCCTTACAAAGATTATGCAAGAAGGTTGTTACCCTTCTTCAACAAAATCGAGTTTCATCACATCCCTCGTGATGAGAATCACATGGCTGATGCATTAGCCACTCTTTCTTCCATGATTAGTGTAGGTCAATGGAACGACCTACCTAAGATTGACATAATGCACCTTGAACGGCCCGCTTACATCTTCACGATTGAAGTAGTCATAAATGACAAACTTTGGAATCACGATATCAAATGCTTCCTTCAGAGACAAGAGTACCCACCTGGGGCATCCAGAAAAGACAGAAAGACCCTCAGAAGGTTAGCAGGCAGCTTCTTTCTGAGTGGTGATACGCTCTATAAGAGAAATTTCGACATGGTCTTGCTTCGATGTGTAGACAGACCAGAAGCAAACATGCTGATGGAAGAAATTCACGAAGGATCCTTTGGCACTCATGCCAACGGACACGCAATGGCGAGAAAAGTTCTCAGAGCAGGGTACTATTGGTTGACCATGCAATCCGGCTGCTACAAGTACACGAGGAAGTGTCACAAGTGTCAAATATACGCTGACAAAATCCATGTACCGCCAATGTGTCTCAAAGTTCTCTCTTCCCCGTGGCCTTTTTCCATATGGGGAATCGACATGATTGGTATGATTGAACCCAAAGCTTTGAATGGACATCGGTTCATCCTGGTAGCCATTGACTACTTCACCAAGTGGGTCGAAGCAGCGTCATACGCCAATGTAACCCGACAAGTGGTAGTCCGATTTATCAAAAACAATATCATCTGTCGTTATGGTGTTCCTAGCCAGATCATTACTGATAATGGATCTAACTTGAATAATAAGATGATGAAGGAGTTGTGCGCAGAGTTCAAGATCGAACACCATAACTCATCTCCCTACCAACCCAAGATGAACGGAGTGGTAGAAGCGGCTAACAAGAACATCAAGAAGATTGTTCAAAAGATGGTCGTAACCTACAAAGATTGGCACGGGATGTTGCCCTTTGCTCTTCACGGTTATCGCACATCTGTCCGCACTTCAACAGGGGCAACCCCTTTCTCTCTAGTATATGGCATGGAGGCAGTGCTCCCCATCGAAGTAGAGATCCCATCGATCCGGGTATTGATGGAAGCTAAGCTAACAGAGGCTGAATGGTGTCAAAGTCCACACGACGAATTAAACCTGATCGAAGAGAAGCGAATCACGACACTATGCCACGGTCATTTGTATCAGCAAAGAATGAAGAAGGCGTTCGACAAAAAGGTTCGACCTCGTGTCTTCAGAAAATGAGACCTTGTGCTCAAGAAGACACAATCATTTCTCACTGATTCCCGGGGAAAATGAACTCCAAATAATGATGGGCCCTATGTGGTCAAGAAAGCTTTCTCAGACGGTGTCTTGAGACTTGCAACCATGGACGGAGAGGAATTTTCCTACCCCACAAATGTTGATGTAGTCAAGAAATACTTCACCTAAACTAAAAAACTAAAAAAAAAACGTCTCGGTGGATTGAAAACCCGAAAGGGCGGTCCAGGAAAAAATTAGAGACATAATAAAAAAAAAATCATCCCAGTGGATTAGAAATCTCAAAGTATAATCCAGGCAAAATTTAGGGATAATGGCAAGTAACTACGTCCAACAGGGGCAAATCCCCTAATAGCAGTCCTGCCATCCATCAGAAAACTCCAGTTAAGGTCATCTTCGACAGAAGCTCGGGATATCCCGAATTCAAAGTTGGTAGAAGGATAGTGGCCGTTATGTTTCAATGTAGCCTTTTTCCCTTAAATTACCATTTTCAAGCTTTGTATATACTCTATGGAATCAAGCGTTTGGCTGATTTCCATCCTATCAATAAAATTTGAGCCCTTGTGCTTTTGTTTGCAATTCTTATTTGTTTTAGCTTTACAGAATGACATTTTAACATGATCAACGATTCTTAGCAGAAAGTACAACATACATATCGAGCGAAAGTACAACACTTAGCAGAAATCAAAATAGATAAAGCCATGCAAATCACAAAACCGGCCACAAGGACCGGACGCATACATAATTAAAGTAATAAGTGGTCACGAGGACCACGATTGTACTTGTTACATTAACAGGGGGCCACGCCCCCGTACAAAACATAAGTTACATCAAAAGATACACGACACGCAGGCCGGACAAATTACAACAAGGATAAAAACACCATCACTCCTTCATTCGCTCAAGCTGCTCGAGGTTGGGCTCCGACCCCTGGGTCTCCCCGTTCAAAACTTCAGCATGCTCGTCACCACCAAGGAGAGAGTTCGTACTGACTATCCTGCCATCCTCGACATGAGCCAGGAAGTGGATACCCTCAGTGTAGATCTTAACCCCGAGGTTGACCATCCGTAGTTGGGCCACAACATTCTTAAAAGATTTGTCCCCAATAACAATATTGTCATTCTCAGCCTTCAACATACGAGCAACCAGCTCGGCCCTCGTCTTCATTTCCCAGACATCCTCAGGTTCATCTTCGGCTGGAGCACTTGCTAGCCTCAACTGCTCGATCAACTCCTCGGCTGTCTTCTTCTCCGCTGCCTGCCTAGCATTTTCCTCCCGCAACCTGGTAGCCTTCTCGTCTGCCTTCTTCCGGGCATCACCAGAGCTCTAAGCTTCCTCTTTGGCCTTCTTTGCCGCCTCTTCCAAAGACGATATGGTAGCCCGGGCAGCCCTGAGCTCAGACTCAGTCAAAGAATCCCCTTCAGCATATATGACCGCCATTTCTAGGACTCTGACCAGGACGGAGGCATCCTGCGCCACCAGCGCCCTCTTGATCGGGCGATCCATGCCCTCCAGCTGGAGAGACTCTGCCCGCAGCACGACCAATGACGTCCCCTCAAAGAATCTTCTATCAAGAATACATGGAGGAAGTTCGAACTTCCCTTTTTCTGGCGCCCGGGTGAGATCTACCCCTTCAGTGGCCCTGGACCGCTTGAACCTTGAGGCTAGAGGCAAGGGGGATCCCTGAGCAGGAGTAGCCGAAGAGGTCTCCGCAGCAGGTTGGGGAGGAGTATGAGCACGCTGGGAAAATCGAGTCTTGGGAGCAGCCGCCCCGGCCTTGTTCCTCGCTATAGCATTCTTTACCATTCTTTCATGAGCAGAAGGCATCTCACCTGCAAAAACAAAACAAATATGTTAGACGACCGAGGAAAAATATGTCGGGCAAGTCAAGTAACTAAGACTACCGAGCAATTTGTAAGCATCCGCAGGAGTCTTGCACTCCAAAAGCGCCTTGGTGTTAATAAAATGATACTCCACGCGCTGGCTACCATCCTCCTAGTAAATCGGGGACCCCTTCTTCGTCCAGCATTCAGCAAGCCGGAAAGAGTTAAAAAAGTTCACCAGCGTGTCATAGGGAACGATATCCTGGCCATCTAACATGTGTGGCTGGGCAACATACTCATTGGGCTCCTTGGAGAAGTGGCTAGGCCCCCAATTAAACGGAAACTTAAATTCTCTATCCCCGATCAACTTCCCATTCTCATCGCACATATCATTACCCTCCTCGTCAAGGGAAATCGCCCAGATATACGTGCTATCTCGGGCCCTCTCTGACACAGGATCTATGATATAGAACCTTTTCTTTGAACATATGAATTGACTTTGAAAAGGGCTTGAACAGCTTGCGGGGCTATTTCAACGAAACCCAGCCATACCTCCTCCCCGTCAACTGCCGCTGAAGATGAAAGACAGTGAAAAACAAAGGGAGAGTAGCCCCTATCCTCAAATACTCGCACGTCAACTCGAAAGCACGGATAAACGCCAGCAAGTTGGGGTGCAGCTGCGATGGAGCCAGGTCCAACTGCGCGAAGACTGACTGCTGAAAATCTGTGAAGGGCAGCCTCAATCCCAGCTCTTTAAATGCGTATTCGTACATGGTGAATCGCTCCCCGAAGTTGGTGTAGACCCTATTATCCTCGGAGGGTAAGTGCACCTTCCACTCCCCCTCTGGCCCAACGACCGTGAAGACATCCCCCAGATATGTCGCAAAAGTAGATACGTGCTCGGCTGGCTCAGCCACCAACCACTCCTCCGTTGAGTCTTCAACAACCTCTTCCTCCCCGACTTCGCTGGGGACAGTTGAGGCCTCCGTACTACTGCTCTCCGAGGAGCTCTCCTCGGACGAGTCTAGTATAATCTCCCCGTTTGGCCCTATCGCCATATCGATCACCTGAAAAGCAGAGAAAAAAGTGAATTCGACGAAGAATCAAATCCACCCTTCCACCGCTAGTCAAGTGAAAGGGCGCGCAAAGGGCTGAGGAGGACGTCCCCGGCCTAAGCCCTAACATCAAATAAAAAACTCAAGAGTCTCCCACGAGGAGACGCTCGGGACAAACTACTCCCATACGAGGAACTTCCTCGAGCCACTTCCCAGTTTTCGTTTGAAGCTTCACCGAAAACCGCAAACGTTCACCGAAAACTTCATTAAAGCACCACGATGGTTACACATGCATCATCATCGCGACGACGCCGAAAACTGCCCTACTCACGAGATATCCAAAAGGTCCAGAAGCCTCGTCGGCGACAGAAGATGGCCTAACCACCGTCCACCACCAACAACCACCGGGGAAAAGCGGTAATTCGTCGTCTAACTGCAAAAGGCGGTGGCGGGCAAGTGCTCTGAGGAAGACGAAGAAGAGAGAGAAGCGAAAGTTCCAAATGGCCTGGGTCTCTCTCCTTTTATACTAAGTGTAACACCCCAAAATTTGCCTTCTTGTTTTTAGCTAACTGGCTTATGTTTCTTTGCATTTCTTGCATTAGCATTTGTGCATAGCATTGGTTCTTAGCATGGGATCAAGGTACTTGGTTCATCTCAAAGGAGTCTCAAGCCTCAAGGTGGTTTGAGGGGTTCATCACATCTTCATAAGATCAAGAATGGCAAGGGATTTCAAATGAATCTTTCTCTCCTAATCAGATGGTCCAAATTAGGGTTTTGGTTCCAAAAGGCTTCTTGATGGGTTTTGCTTATTCAAATACATTCTCATAAGGTTATATGTGCTTACAAGTACTCATGGAGGAAAGATTTGGCTAGTGTGTCATTGTGGAAGATGTTCAGTGGATCAGTTACTTGTGAAGTAAGCAAAAGTCAACAGTTCAAAAGGAAAGTCAACCATGGGTTTTCAAGGGTTCAAATCATGTTTCCCAAGTCCATGCACCTTTATTTGGTCAAGGAATAGCATGGATGGAATCATTCTTCAAGAATCAAGAGTTTGTGCAAAAGTTACTAAATTTGGAAAATGACCTATAATGAGAACTTTCCATTTTTGGCAGTTTTTCCACCACATTCAACTTGACTTTTCATCATCAAGGAAGCTTCAAATGAATTTTCCTCCAACATGAAAGTTGAAGATTTTTCTCTCCCATTTCCAAAAAGTACTAGTTTGTCTCCATATCATTTGTGAAACTCAAGTTATGATCAAAAGACTCAAGGTTGGTTTTTAAGGTTTTCACATGGTTCATTTTTTCCACCTTTGGCATTTTGGTTCAAAATGACTTGTAATGACCTCCAATGCTTCAAGTCACATTACAACATCCAAGTACACTTCATGAGGATCATTGTTTACCCTTGAACCAAGTGAAATCGTGCCATGTACTTCACTTATTTCACAAAATGCATTTTGGCAAGATGGATTAAAACTCACAAACCAATCAACCACAAGGCCTAATTATAATTCCATTATGATCAGCAAGTGGAATGTGAGTGAATCATGCTGATTTCATGACCCATGCATGTGTGGATTAGTGGCTCACAGAGGTGGGGCCAAGTGGTTGAAGTTCAGGAGAAGAGGGATACCTATAGATTAGGGTACAAACCACCTAGGCGTCAAGAAGAGCCTCCGAAATTCTATGGCCCAGTCCGTTTCACCAGTGCCGGTGTTTTCTTCGACAGAGTTAATGCCATTGAGGAAGAAGGGGATAATGATTGTGACATGGATAGCTGGATTCGCCCTTGCGTCCCAGGAGAAAGTCTGTGCAACTGGTCTTCTGAGAAAGTCATTCAAGTGACTGGCTTCGAGTAATTGCTTTGTTTTCCTATTATGTTAATCCTGTGTTCTGCCCAAGACGTAGTGATTTTACTTGTAGGGCTTTTAACTGTTGCATGTTTTGCTTTATCATCAATAAAGGACTTTTCACACTCAAATATTTTGATCTCTGTCTTTCTGTTTTACTTTTATGCATTAAAAACCCACATCAAAATGGCAATGTGTTTCTTGTTGTTGCATACATAATAAAACATACCTCATCAATCATGCAGGTCTTTTTGTTCAGATGACACCGATCATGACTCAACTATAGCTCGGTATGACTTTGACAATCCAATCTATTAGGCTGAAGAAGAGACTGACGAAGATTGTGAACTGCCCGAAGAGTTGGCCAGATTGTTGAAGCAAGAGGAGAAAGTCATCCTACCTCATCAGGAGGAAATTGAGATTATGAATCTGGGAACCAAGGACGCCAGAAAGGAAGTAAGGATAGGGTCTGCATTGGAAGACAGTGTCAAGGGAAGATTAATTGAAATGCTCCATGAGTATGTGGATATCTTCGCCTGGTCTTACCAAGACATGCCTGGGCTCGATACTGATATTGTTGTACACCGGCTACCACTTAAAGAAGGCTGTGCTCCGGTCAAGCAAAAGTTGAGAAGAACTAAACCGGAGATGTATGTTAAAATCAAGGAAGAGGTTCAGAAACAGCTAGATGCTGGTTTTCTTGCCGTAACAAATTATCCCCCATGAGTTGCTAACATTGTGCCTGTACCTAAGAAGGATGGGAAGGTCAGGATGTGTGTTGATTACAGGGATTTGAACAGAGCAAGCCCAAAGGATGATTTCCCGCTCCCTCACATTGACATGTTAGTTGACAATACTGCTCAGTATTCTGTGTTTTCCTTCATGGATGACTTCTCTAGGTATAACCAAATCAAGATGGCCCCAGAGGACATGGAGAAGACAACATTCATAAAACCGTGGGGAACTTTCTACTACAAAGTGATGCCCTTTGGATTGAAAAATGCAGGGGCAACTTACCAGCGGGCGATGGTGACTCTCTTTCATGATATGATTCACAAAGAGATTGAGGTCTATGTTGATGACATGATTGCGAAGTCACAGACGGAAGAAAAACATCTGGTGAATCTTCAGAAGTTATTTGAAAGGTTAAGAAAATTCAGACTGAGGTTGAATCTGAACAAATACACCTTCGGGGTGAGATCAGGAAAATTGTTGGGGTTCATTGTTAGTGAAAAGGGTATCGAGGTTGATCCTACAAAGGTAAAAGCCATACAAGAAATGCCTGTGCCGAAGACAGAAAAAGAGGTTCATGGTTTCTTGGGGAGATTAAACTACATTGCTAGGTTCATCTCGCATCTCACAGCCACGTGTGAACCAATCTTCAAGTTGCTAAGAAAAGATCAAGCGGTCAGGTGGAATGAAAAATGTCAAAAGGCGTTTGAAAAGATTAAAGAATATTTGCAGGAACCTCCGGTCCTTATGCCGCCAGTGCCAGGAAGGCCTTTGATTATGTATCTCACGGTTCTTGAGAATTCAATGGGTTGTGTGCTCGGTCAACAAGACGAGTCAGGTAGAAAGGAGCACGCCATCTACTACTTGAGTAAAAAGTTTACTGATTGTGAGTCAAGGTACTCGATGTTGGAGAAAACATGTTGTACACTCGCTTGGCCCGCTAAGCGTTTGAGGCAGTATATGTTAAACCACACAACCCTATTGATTTCGAAGATGGATCCGATCAAGTATGTGTTTGAGAAGCAAGCACTTTTTGGTAGAATAGCCCATTGGCAGATGGTTCTGACAAAATACGATATTCAGTATGTTTCCCAAAAGGCCATTAAGGGAAGTGTTTTGTCAGAATATCTTGCCGAACAGCCAATTGAGGATTATCAACCGATGAAGTTTGAATTTCCGGATGAGCATATCATGTATCTGAAGATGAAGGATTGCGAAGAACCTTTGCCTGATGAAGGACCTGAGATTGGATCTCAGTGGAAGATGGTTTTTGATGGAGCTGTTAATTCATATGGTAACGGAATCGGGGCAATCATTACGACTCCACAGGGTTCTCATATACCTTTCACTGCCCGATTAGCGTTCATATGCACCAACAATGAGGCAGAGTATGAAGCATGCATCATGGGGTTTGAAGAAGTGATTGATTTGAGAATCAAGAACCTCGATGTTTATGGTGATTCTGCGTTGGTGGTTAATCAGATTAAAGGTGAATGGGAGACTCGTCAAGCGAATCTTGTTCCATATAACAACTATGCTAGAAGGTTGTTACCTTTCTTTGACTGAGTGGACTTCCATCACATTCCCCGGATAGAGAATCAGATGGCTGATGTGTTAGCAACGTTGTCATCAATGTATCAAGTGAATCGTTGGAATGAAACTCCTTCAATCAGAATCATGCGCTTGGATAGACCTGCTTTTGTGTTTGCAGTTGAAGGTGTATCAGATGGCAAGCCTTGGTATCATGACATCAAAGTCTTTTTGAAGAGTCAGGAATACCCAGCTGGGGCATCTTCCAAGGATAAAAAGACATTGAGGAGGTTATCAGGAAACTTCTTTTTGAACAAAGACGATGTGTTATACAAGAGAAACTTTGACATGGTCTTGCTACATTGTGTTGATGAACACGAGGCAGGCCTGTTAATGGAAGAAGTTCACGAAGGTTCCTTCGGTACTCATGCCAGTGGGCATGCTATGGCAAGAAAATTATTGAGAGCGGGGTATTATTGGATGACTATGGAGTCTGATTGTTTTAAATACGCCCAGAAATGTCATAAATGCCAGATTTATGCTGACAAGGTGCACGTACCGCCTACTCCTCTGAATGTTTTGTCGTCACCTTGGCCTTTTGCCATGTGGGGCATTGACATGATTGGGAAGATTGAGCTGACTGCTTCGAATGGACATCGTTTTATCCTGGTGGCTATTGATTATTTCACGAAGTGGGTAGAAGCATCATCGTATGCCAACGTCACCAGGCAAGTGGTAGCCCGGTTTATTAAGAAGGACATCAGCTGCCGGTATGGAGTCCCGGAGAGAATCATTACTGATAATGGTTCAAATTTGAACAATAAGATGATGAAGGAGCTATGCCAGAGCTTTAAGATCGAACATCGCAATTCTTCTCCCTACCGCCCAAAGATGAATGGGGCTGTTGAAGCGGCTAATAAGAACATTAAGAAGATTGTGCAGAAGATGGTAGTGACGTACAAAGACTAGCATGAGATGTTGCATTACGCTTTGCATGGATATCATACTTCGGTACGCACATCAACTGGGGCAACCCCTTTCTCACTGGTGTATGGTATGGAAGCAGTTCTGCCATTAGAAGTTGAGATTCCTTCTTTGAGATTTCTGACAGACGTGAAGCTTGATGAAGCTGAGTGGGTGCGTTCCCGGCTGGATGAACTAAACCTCATTGAAGAGAAGAGATTGAAAGCCATTGCGCATGGCCGGTTGTATCAGAGCAGGATGAAAAAGGCATTTGATCAGAAAGTGCGTCCTCGGTGTTTCCAAACTGGTGAATTAGTTCTGAAAAGGATCATTCCTCCTCAAACAGATCACAGGGGCAAGTGGACTCCGAATTACGAAGGGCCATATGTAGTAAGACAGGTTTTCTCTGGTGGAGCCTTATTACTTTCAACTATGGATGGCGAAGATTTTACGTCCCCTGTGAACGCGGATGTAGTCAAAAAATATTTTGCATAAAAGAGACCCGCTGAACATAAAAAGAAGGTTCAGGCAAAAATGGGGCATCCTGGCGAACCATAAAAAGAAAAGGTTCGGGCAAAAATTAGGGATAAAAGGAAAAAAGAATAAACCCGCAAGGTTGAAAACCTGAAAAGGCAACTTTGGCAAAAATGGGTATCCCGGTGGATTGAAAACCCGAAAAGGGCGATCCAGGAAAAAGTTAGGGATTTAAAAGCAAAGACTACGATCCGCGTTCGATCTGTGATCATTATTTATACTTGGAAAATTCGAAGGAAAGGAATCAGCCCAATCAGTCATCTTCAAAGGCCAAAGTATCTGCGGATAAACAAGTCATATGGGTTATAGCTGAGTCGAGTCATGGTGGATATCTGTTCCCCACATTGCCGACATGTGTATTTTCTTTTACTTTTTGTGCAATTACCTCTTTTCAGGAATTGCTTCCAAATGTAAATGCCTATTTACAGGCTGATCATTCAATAAAGTTTGCATTTTAGTCAAAGAGCTTTTGTTTTTTGTTTTACCTGTTTTGTTTATGAAAATGTCCAATATTTTTTATAAACATTACATGCTAAAATGTTGAGCTTTATGAAACTAGTTGGAAAACTGTGGCAATTGCTTAGGCGACAGTCATTGTGATGATAATCAAAGTAATCATTTTTGCACGTAGACCTTTCTGTTGTTTTTGCAGGATGACAGGTGTACCTCCCCAGTAGAGCTCTCCCCAACTTTGAAGTCTGGTCGTCCTCAGAAGTTTATTACTCTTCCCCATCAGAGTCGTTAAGGATCGTCCCCTTCAGCAGGATATAAGAGGTTTTCTCCCAGCCAGAGTTGTGATTTGGCTCATCTTTCCTCAGCAGGTAGCCAGAAGTTGCTATTTTTTACAGCCTCTCCAGCAAGAGATTGATGGAGCATCCTCTTTGATCAAAGATGGTGTTTCCCCACAGAATATGGGGCAGTCGTTTTCTTCCTCAGCTAGTCAGGAAACATTTGTTGGGTTTAGTCATTCAAGGAAGATATCTTTTGACTTTACTCCACAAGTGTTGGGTTTAGTCATTCAAGGCAATATTTGACATTCCCTGGCAGAGTTGTTTGCCAGGGTCATTAATCCATGATCTCTTTTTACCCCTTCGTCCAGGTGGTCCTTTGGTTTATCCCCTCAGGGTTTTTACCGTCAAACACTCGTCCGTGTTTCCCTCGGCACCCGTCCGTGTTTGAACCTTTTTGTTTTAATACCCGTCCATATTGACCTTTTGATGGCACTCGTCCGTGTTGCCTTCCATTCCCCAGCAAGATTAATCCCCGATAAAAGTTGCTTTACAACCCTTTTGATACCCATCCGTATTGAAACCTTTTACACTCGTCCATGTACCTTTTCAGTACCCATCCGTATTGAACTTCTTTACACCCGTCCGTGTATCTTTTCGATACCCGTCCGTATTGAACCCCTTTACACTCGTCCGTGTTTCCTTCGGCACCCGTCCGTGTACCTTTTCAGTACCCGTCTGTATTGAATCTTTATTACACCCGTCCGTGTACCTTTTTGATACCCGTCCGTATTGATTTTTATTACACCCGTCCGTGTACCTTTTCCGATACCCGTCCGTATTGAATTTTTTACACCCGTCCGTGTACCCTTTCGATACCCGTCCGTATTGAAACCTTTTTACACCCGTCCGTGTACCTTTTCAGTACCCGTTCGTATTGAACTTCTTTACACCCGTCCGTGTATCTTTTCGATACCCGTCCGTATTGAACCTCATTACACCCGTCCGTGTATTTTTTCGATACCCGTCCGTATTGAACTTTTTACACCCGTCCGTGTATCTTTTCGATACCCGTCCGTATTGAACCTTTTTTACACTCGTCCGTGTATCTTTCCGATACCCGTCCGTATTGAAACTCTCTACACCTGTCCGTGTACCTTTTCGATACCCGTCCGTATCTGATATCTTTGATTCCTTGACACCCGTCGGTGTTTATTCCCAACATAGCTAACACTCGTTTGTGTTTATTTCATGACATTTCAATACCTTGTTTGTATTGGTTCCCAACACTCGTACGTGTTGTGACAGTGCAGCATTTATTGCTTGTTCCCCCAGTGGAGTCGTCCCTCCTTTGAGGATTGTAAATTTCAGGTTTCTTTTAGTATACAATCTCTATGAATCCTTTGAACGCACGACAGCCGTTGCTATCATACCTTCAGGACCAAGTTGATTGAATAGGAGCAGCTGTAACACCCCAAAATTTGCCTTCTTATTTTTAGCTAACTGGCTTATGTTTCTTTGCATTTCTTGCATTAGCATTTGTGCATAGCATTGGTTCTTAGCATGGGATCAAGGTACTTGGTTCATCTCAAAGGAGTCTCAAGCCTCAAGGTGGTTTGAGGGGTTCATCACATCTTCATAAGATCAAGAATGGCAAGGGATTTCAAATGAATCTTTCTCTCCTAATCAGATGGTCCAAATTAGGGTTTTGGTTCCAAAAGGCTTCTTGATGGGTTTTGCTTGTTCAAATACATTCTCATGAGGTTCTATGTGCTTACAAGTACTCATGGAGGAAAGACTTGGCTAGTGTGTCATTGTGGAAGATGTTCAGTGGATCAGTTACTTGTGATGTAAGCAAAAGTCAACAGTTCAAAAGGAAAGTCAACCATGGGTTTTCAAGGGTTCAAATCATGTTTCCCAAGTCCATGTATCTTTATTTGGTCAAGGAATAGCATGGATGGCATCATTCTTCAAGAATCAAGAGTTTGTGCAAAAGTTACTAAATTTGGAAAATGACCTATAATGAGAACTTTCCATTTTTGGCAGTTTTTCCACCACATTCAACTTGACTTTTCATCATCAAGGAAGCTTCAAATTAATTTTCCTCCAACATGAAAGTTGAAGATATTTCTCTCCCATTTCCAAAAAGTACTAGTTTGTCTCCATATCATTTGTGAAACTCAAGTTATGATCAAAAGACTCAAGGTTGGTTTTTAAGGTTTTCACATGGTTCATTTTTTCCACCTTTGGCATTTTGGTTCAAAATGACTTGTAATGACCTCCAATGCTTCAAGTCACATTACAACATCCAAGTACACTTCATGAGGATCATTTTTTACCCTTGAACCAAGTGAAATCGTGCCATGTACTTCACTTATTTCACAAAATGCATTTTGGCAAGATGGATTAAAACTCACAAACCAATCAACCACAAGGCCCAATTACAATTCCATTGTGATCAGCAAGTGGAATGTGAGTGAATCATGCTGATTTCATGACACATGCACGTGTGGATTAGTGGGTACAACACAAATTGCAAAATTGAAAAACCACTCAAAACTCACTAATCAGTGGTTTAATCAATTGCTTATCATGATGAGAGGTCTAATGGAGAATATATAAGCTTACTCACACGCACAAAGCTAGGTCATGCACTCATTTCTGCTCATAATTCATTCTTCACTCCAAACTTTCTCTCCTTCGAAACTCCTTTCTCCTAGGGTTTCAGTGGGAAGCACACTCCATAGAACAAGAATCATCCATCATTTGAAGCTCTGAGCAAGGTTTTCATCAAGTTGATTTCAAGAGAGTTCAAGTTCAAAATCCTAGATCTAGCCAGATTCAAGTCTCTATTTGCATTTATTTTGCAAATAGAGCTCAAAAGAGGAAGATCTGCAGCTTTTGGAAGGAGTTCTTAGTGTAATTCGAGCTCTGCAACTTTCAGGTAAGCTTACTTTTCACCATTATAGAACTTGATTTTATTGTGTGTATAATGATTTGTGATGTGTACTGAGCATGCTGATGTATTTTGTTTTGAGTTTGGACGTGTAACATGTGTGTATTTTGAGTTTGAAAGTTTTGGATCTAAACTTCTTCTCTTCGATTTGGCCTGTGTGTTGATTATTTGATGAAACTAATTGCATATTTGTAATCCTTGTTGAACTCTGATTGGAATGGTATGCTCATGTGTGATTTCTGGAAATTTTTTATGTTGAGGCCGCCGGAGAAGACGACCGGAGCTAGGGCTCCGGCGTCTGGTTTGTTTTGCAGGTCACCGGAAGCTGGAGGTTGGGGATGAAATCTGGACCGTTGGTGGTCCAGATCTGGTGGTCCACATTCAGCCACATCATTTAAATTTCTTACCTATTTTATTGATTGCGTGTTTACATTCCATGCTCACTATCATGTACCTTTAATCTGGACCTCTCATCATGTATGATTTTGTGATTGTTTGACTTGATCTGGAACGCATGATTGATCTGATGGTTGTTGTTGCGCCAACGCATTAAAAATGCCACATGCCTCTCACGTGTTGTTATTTTAATTTCTGATGATTTGGTGTATGCGCGTGTATTGGTGTTATCATGTCCTTTAATCCTGGCCTTCCATTTTGTTTACCTTGTGATTTTGTTGACTGCATGTGAAGCGTTTGATTGATCCAATGGTTTATGTGAGTCCAGATGGTTGACTGGGTCCATGTGTTTTTTTTTTGGTGCGCTGATGGATTATTGGACTTGGGCTTGCTTTCCCTACCCCCCTGTTCAGCCCATTTGTTATTTTCAACGTGTAATTTGCTTTGTATGCACCCTGGCTGTTTTTATTTTCATTTTATTTTATTTTATTATTGCATTTTCATTTTTGATTTTTAAAAATAGTTTGATGCATCTAAAAATCCCAAAAAAAATCATGAAGCATATTTAGGATTTTATAAAATTTTGGCAAATTTTATTTTCCATTTTTATGTTATTTTGTTCCTCTGAATTAATTGTTTAATTAATTTCTTTTTGGATTGTTTCATATATGCACACCCTGCCTTGTTGATTTTTGTTCTCATCATCTATACATGATTTGCATCTCATTATTTTTGAATTTTCATAGGACATATTGAGGTCCTTAAAAATATTTTTCTCATATTTTTAAAATCATTTCATATTGCATTTTAGTCCCTCTCTTTTGCATATTGGTTTATGGTTCCTATGTGATCTTTGCTTAATTGTTTGAGGTACTTAAACTTTGAATTTTGGTGTGATATTTTGGTATGTTGTTAGTCTCTGACTTAGGTCATTTGAGTTTTAATTTCACAATTTTTGAATGTCATTTGATATATGTTTGCTTATTTGTGCTTAAATGACTTATGCATGACAATATCTTGACACCTCTTTACACAAGTTGATTTGCCATGCCTAATTGATTGAGTTCCTTTGTGATTATTTGCATGAGATTTTGGTATGATGTTTACCCCTGGTTGAGGTCCTTTAAGACTTATTTTTTCAATTTATGAATCATGTTTGGCATGTGCTAAGTGTTTGGACTTTGAGTTTCCATTTGTGGATTACTTTGGTGCGTGTCTTGAAGGTGTTGCTTGATAATTAACCTTGTATGACTTAAGTTTAGTTTGGTATGATATTGATGCATATGATACTGCCTCTTGAGCTCCTTACTTGGCTTTCATTTCACTTGAGCGTAGTTGAATGCATTTGGTTTGAATTGTATGATGAATATCATTACCTTTCCTTTTGTGGACTTCTTTGGATCATAATGCTTCATGATATGAATCACTTTTGCACATGAGAATTGTTGATGATAATATGAGCTTGGTTCTGACTTGTTTTCATCTTCATCTTGTTTTTCTCATTTCATTTTGATATGAAGTTTATTGGTGCTTAATTGTGCATTCCATACAAGTATGCTTGCCTTTTTTCATGTTCATCTTTGCATGCTTACTTGAGATTATTTTGCATTGATCCTTGAAACCATTTTTGATGATTTGAGTTGGACATTTATGATGTGATGTGCTTGCTGCCACTTATTGTATCTCATCTTCTCCTTCTCTTTCTCTTTCTTCTCTTTCACTCTCTTCCTCCCATGGATCTCAAAACTTGTTTAAGTCTTGGATTCTCTCCCTTTAGAGCTACCTAGTCCAACTTAATTTTTGATTAAGCTTGGAGTAGGATTAGCATTAGGTTTTAGGTAGTTGTCTCTCCTAAGCCTCACTAACCATAGGTCATCCGTACATGATAACATTAGGACTCTTAGTTTCCCTTTAGAGTTTCCTTTTGGGTCTTCTCTCTTCTCATCTCAAAATTTCTTGAAAACACTTAATAAAATATAACGTATATTGCGCTCGAGCCTTAAGTGTAGGAAATGAAGAACGAGGGGTCTCCCCTCCTCTTCTAGAGTGTTTAGCATACGTCCCATTTGGGGGCGATGCGATTCACTCGTTCCCGCATGGTAGACTTTGGTGCAATGTAAGTTACGAACTAACTTAAAACACTTCTGTCTTAAAAAACACAAAACCAATTCAAATCTTTTTATCCTTCGGGATTGTTGGGTTTCAAACTTCATTTTCAAAAAAGAGCTCATCGCTCACGTAAAAAACACTTACCCATCTGTGGTCGTACCCACGAACTACATTAGCTCTGATTCCTCTCTCTCGTCCGATTGAGGATATGTAGGCACAAGACAGCGATTGTCTTGGCGAGCAACCTTCCCCCACAGTTCGCGTCCGAACTACGTTGACTCTGACTTCCCATTGCACTGTGGGAGTATGTAGGCCTAGGATAACGATAATGTCCTATCGAGTCACTTCTTTTTCTTTTCTTCTTTATTTCTCTGTTCTTTTCGTTCTCGTTTTTTCTCCAGTCCAGTAGCAGTGGAGCTCCAGATAACGACACCCTTTGATGCAGACAACAAGCGTGGATCCCATCGAGTACGATGGACGTGTTGGGTGCTAACACCTTCCCTTCGCGTAACCGACTCCCATACCCGTTTCTCTTGGTCGTGAGACCATGTTCTTTCCCTTCCCTCAAGTTTATGCAGTGTTTCCTTTCCCTCTCTCGGGATAAATACACATTGTTGGCGACTCTGTGTTTTTCCGCACCACTCTCGCGTTTGTACCATTGGATGTGAATCTTTCGGGAACGACACTGAGGGGCACGTGCAATGGCATGCCCTCGTAGGTCATAATGGCTATCAACTAGCCATCATTGCCTAGTAACTGCGGCACAGGGCTCGAGGCACACGTGGCGCCCTAACATTTCAATTCCTCCTAACCGTTGGTCTCCCCGTATGACGGGCAATCCAGACACGGACATGGATCTCACGAACACCAGGGGTCACGGGCACCACGAGACAACTCCCTCCGTCACCAAACGATGACTCCACACTAGTTCCCCGGAACCATGGGCAGTCCTTAAGTCATCACTCCCATGCTCGGGAGCAACAACTTAGGAGGCTCCTGTTCTAGACTGGACCAATGGCTAGGCATGGCCCAATCCATGTCTGCTCCCAGAATGACCGAATTGCCTAAGTCTAATCCACAAAGGGGTAAAAGTTACCTTTCTGCCCCTCCAACCGGGAAAGGACTGCATTGCTCCTCTCCGAAACCGCTGTCTGTTCCGCACGGCTTCTTCTGTCCCCGAACAGCTGAGGGCACGTACCCGAAACTACGCATATGCCCGACATAACGACTAGTTTTTGGCACCTTGCCCGACGTAACGGCTAGTTTTGGGCAGTTACCTATTCTTCGGGAAAACGGTTATTTAGCCCCGAAAATAGGACCATTAGCCACGCACTGGGGGCAATATATAAACCCTCTCACTTGAGAGGGCCAGGTATCCAAAAAATCATCCTAAGAACTCATACTTTGTACTTGCCCCTTTTCTCTGACCCTTTCTTACTTGAGCGTCGGAGTGCCTTGCAGGTACACCCCCTCCTCCTCTTCATACGCCCAGCATCTCAGACGTACTTGGTGGCCCACATCACAGGATCTGATTAAGCCTTCACGATCAGTTTTATTTTCAGAATTCAACATAAATAATAAATACAAAATTCGATATTAATTCCATGACACTAAACACTACTTATTATTGAACGCAATTGTAGCATTAATCAATTATATATTAGCACGTATTTCAAAGCAATAATTACATATTTAAAAATTAAATAAATTATATTTTAAGGAATGTAGTGTTAATTTATGTGTTATATTAATATTGTTGATTCAATATACGGGAGGCAAAAGATTTAAGTATATATATCAATATTAATACCGTGTAGTATGTTAGTGGGGGTATAAGCATACAGATGCTATTAGTAGCTCCGTCCTTGCCTCTATTGATGTAGACACTCAAACTACTAATAAAAATAAGATCCTCATAAATATTGATCCAATAACCTTGTTATCCACAATAATCATGCTCTAAGTATTTGTGTGTGGCAATCCAACTGATCCCGCTGATTTCTTATCCGAGCGATTTCCTTAGCTAAACGTTGATTAGACAACTCCCAACTTCATCTATGACCAGTCTTTCCACAATCTCACCAAAGTTGGACAACTTCCAACCCTGCCTTACGAATAATTTGTACTAGACTTCGCCAAAGTCTTCGATGGAGTATAATGAAACTCTCTTCTTGGTAGATACTAATAAGATCTAAATTGCATTCGAGAAATGATTTCCACAAAGTCCTGATTCGAATCCTGATTTCCACAAAGTCCATGATTTGAGTCACACTTAAAACTTGATTCGAATCAAATGACTTAACGTCTTGATCTAAGAGTTATAATTTGTGATTCAAGCAATAGTTTATGAAATGATAAAACAAGAATTTGTTAGGCTAAAAAAGGAACACTATCATGGATCAACACTCTAATTTCATTGATAATGAAAGGTTTTAACATTACAATGCTAAATAGCCTAAGCGGGTGCAATACAACTCAAATGCGAATGAAATACAAACATGTGAATATATGATTGATAAGAAAAATACAAATAAGCAAATAACCATATACACTCAAATTGACAAAAACATCAAAACAAAGAACTGATACCTTATGTGATTGCACTTTCAATCATAAGTTTCACAATTACTTTATTTTAAAGACTGTATTCTAAGATTATCTAACTCAATACCAATATTTTTATTATTACCTTCAAGATATTCAATATGATCATTCAAAATTGAAATGTTTTTTTCTAACTTTTCATTTTCTTCACTAGACTTAACACTTAAGGCTAACAGTTGTGTGTAAGTTATACTTTTTTCCATATCAATGCCCTCTTTATAAGTAGCTCTGAAGCATATGTGTTCCTCTTCATTGGATTCTTTGGTTGTTCTTCTAGAAGATTATTCACTTTATTTTTCCGATGAATTTTTGGATGAATATTTGTAAACAAATTCTCATTGGCCATGGTTGTGGCTATTTATTGAAGAGTTATATTTTTATTTTTTCATAACTCCATTTTGTTGTAGAGTTCTATGATTGGGGTAATCATGGGAAATACCATTTTCTTAACACAAATTTTCAAAAATATAATTTCAAATTCTCATTGTGATCACTTATAATGGTTTATATTTTTTCAAGTATTTCCAACTTGCACTAGTTTACATAATATTTAGAACACAAAAGGAGACTTATTCTTGTGTCTTAGGAATTTCACCAATTTCTATGTGCTATAGTCGTGAAAAATTCCTAGTCCATATTTCTTACTATTGAGTTACACAATTTTTACTGAACCATATAAATCAATGTGCAAGATCTCTAGTAGTATAGACAAGGAAATAATGTTTTTATGATCAAAATAAGTTTTCACAAGTTTCCTTTTTAACATGCCTCACAAAGAGCGGTTGATTGATACCTTATATTAGGCAAGCCTCTTACAATCTCAATTTTGTTAACCTTTTAAACCAATCTCAATCTAGCATGACCTTATCATCTATGACATAGGCCTTGTTCTTTATTCAGTGACATAAGGCATTTCATCTCTTATTTTTTAAGGTCAGACAACTTTATTTTATAAAATTTATCTCTCCTTGTTCCACGAAAGAATTTAAGGGAAAAAATAATCAAAACAGTTCCCGTTGAGTACAACGGATGTGAGGGGTGCTAATGTCTTCCCCTTGCATAACCGACTTTCGAATCCGCTCTTGGTTGTGATGACCTTCCCTTTTCCTTTTTATTCACGGGTTTTTATTGATATTTTCCCTTTCCTTTGGAATAAATAAAGTTCGGTGGCGACTCTGTTAATATTTCGAGTGTTCCTCATGCTCAGGTGTTTTTCGCGGTACGACACATACAAGTACTCAACATGTCTTTCATACAACATATATGCACTCAAATTGACAGGGTAATCCTCAATCAACATACAAACGCATTTAATAGTGAATTTGTAAAGTTTTTAATCGAACCAATCAAAATCATATTTAAACACACACTTTTGAAGTATTTTTTTAGGTTGTAATGTGGCTTATGTCAAGGTAGGATAATTTAAAGTTGTAGGCTTAAACTTCTTTTTTTCTTTCTTTTTAACCAATTTCTTGGCGCTCTAACCCCAAACTTATTCGTTGCTAACTTCTAGGAGTAACCTCAAACTTATTATTTTGCATCAGACAAGTAAAACAATTATTTTTACCTAACTCCAAAGAGGGTGGAAATAATTTATCTTTGAAGTCAAATGGCTATATAATAAGGTTATGTCATCGGAAGAATGGTTTAAGCTTAAAGTGGTTAAACAATAGATATTATCATATTTAAACATGGTAGCTTTAAAGGCTTAGAGTTTTCCCAAACAACTGCCGTAGTGTGTATTTATCAAACTAATATACTCAAATTAGAAACAATTCAAATTCTAAAAAAAATTAATGTACAAATACTCTCATACGAAGAAAAAGTAAACAGTGGAAATATTTGACTCAAACCTTACTAGCTGAGGTATCTGGTGATTTAGTACAAGTAGTTGGATTCTTTTTTCTTCATCAACTTTTAATCTGCAAGGGGACTTCAATATTGATCTCTTTCATTCTTTCTCTGGTGAGTTTTTCTTTCCTTTTTCATGATGGTACTGGTAAGGTAGAAAATTAAATTCAAAGAAATAATAGAATTAAATAAGTTTATTAATTTCAAACAAAGAAAAATATAGATGGAAGAGCATTCTTAAGTTTTGGGTAGTACTCTTCTTTGGATCTTAGAAAAAAAACATAACTAAAATTGAAAAGTGAAATTCAAACTCGGATGGGTTGCCTCCCATTAAGTGCTTGTTTAAGGTCACTAGCTTGACTATTTCGTCTAAGGTTTGCCAAGCATCAAAGAAAACTTCTCTGATGTAATTTCACCTCAAGCATAAATCTTTTTAGCCTTTGTCCATTTATAGTGAAAATGTGAAAATATTATGGATCTTGTATTTCTACAGCTCCATTTGCAAACACCTTAATCACAATAAAGGGTTTAGACCATCTTGATTTTGACTTTCCCGGAAACAACCTCAGTCGAGAGTTGTACAACAAAAATTTATGTCTTACTAGAAATTATCTTCTCACAAAGTTCTTATCGTGACACTTCTTTGTTCTTTCTTTATAGATTACAACATTCTCATATGCTCTCAGTCGGATCTCTTCTAACTCATCCAACTTCTGCAATCTCTTTCGTCCTGCTGCTTTTTCATTGAAGTTCAAGAACTTGGCTGCCCAATATGCTTTATGTTCTAGCTCGACTGGTAAATGATAAGTCTTTACATAAACTAACTTATATGGTGATAATCTAAGACGGGTCTTAAATGTTGTTCTATAAGCCCATAGAGCATCATTTAGGTTTTTCGATCAATCCTTCCTGGATGTAGCTACTGTCTTTTCTAAGATCAGTTTCAACTACCTGTTCAAAACTTCCACTTATCCACATGTGTGAGGATTATATGGTGTGGATATTGTGTGATTCACATTATAATTAGCCAACACACTTTTTCAAAAAATTAAAGATGGTTTAGGCATCATTAGCGATATAATCTATTGCTTTAACCCATTTATCAACATAATCAACACAAACCATAATGTAAACATTATAGTTGGACGGGGGAATGAACCTATAAAGTCAATTCCCCAACAGGCGAAAGGTTCAATCTCTATTATATCTTTAAGCGACATTTCATCTCTCTTAGAAATGTTACATCTTTTCTGGTATTCTGGCATTATTGCACATATAACCTATAATCTTTAAAGAGTATTGGTTGTAACACACAAAACCCAAAAACTTATATAAAAATATTTAATTGACAATTTAAGGTGTCAATTTGACAACCAACTAACTAAACTTCAAAAATAATTAATCAACATGCAACGGAAATCAACATAATAACAACTTCAAATTTAACTTCTCAGATAAAGTATTAAACTTCAACATCACAACTCGACATCAACTCAAAACACAACAAAATGCCCCTGTTCCCGATGTTACAAGATTAGAGCACTAGAACCACTAAATTGCGATAAACGATAAATAAAAGAAGGTAAGCTCCAAAAAGCTATATTTAACTCACAATAACAAAGCTCTAATCCTGATCATATCCAAGATGCTCATGGTGGACAACATAAAGCAAAAGGAGTTAGAATAAACTTCAATATAAAATGGCGTAAAGAATGCGAGGGTAGATAAACACACATCACATCACTCAATCAATACACAACTACATCATTACAATCTCACACCTTTTATGTCATTATATATATATATATATATATATATATATATATATATATATATATATATACACACACACACATATGCAATGTGACTCGCGACATCGATATTATGCATGTGGTACCAATTAATGATGGTTCTTCATACGGATCGGGTCCTAACATTTGAACCCCGAGCCCCCTCATCTGAGCTTCTGACAAGTCACTCGTCCCCTTATCCGAACTCGTGACTCGCCTCTTTCACAATAACGACAACATATGATGTATGGCATACAATAATGCAATGACAAAAACACAACAATGATTACACCCCCACATCTGACTGTCAATCGTGCATTTAAACGCATCAACAATAGTTCTCACTATAAACTACACATCTCAACAATCATCAGCAAGTATGTACAATAATTTACATAATTATACTTGCACTTCGTAACACATATGCACACATAAAATAAACATCCGCACAACACTCAATGTTATTAATTCATCTCATTAAACACAACCAAAAAACAACCAACAGTCGCTGGAATATAAGACAGACCATCAATTCGAGTCAAAAATGGCAACTCCACACTATTATGCTCACTAAACGAGAACCAAAAACCATAAAATATCACATTATGTCACAGCTCGCTAAGCGAGTGCCTTCCTCGCTAAGAGACGTCCATCCTCGCTAAGCAAATACGCCTAAAACTGCAAAAATTAGAAATGTGATTCTGTAACACCCTACTTCCTGACTCGACAAATAAAGAATTAAAACACGCATATATACACGATCCTTCAAGTATAATGCTACTCGTACCTCCACAAAACATACACGAACCACAAAGTTGAAATTTAAATAATTTAATAAGCAGCAAAAATTATAAAATAGTCGACATAAAAAGCCTCGACAACAATCAGTTTCAAAAAGTGGTTCGATATCCAATTAAAGAAAAATATATGCAACATAAGAAAAACAAAATCAAAGAACATCTTGTTCTCCTCGTGTTACACATCAGAGCAACTACATTTATAAGACTCGATCAATAAGCAACTAAAGAGGTACAACGCCATCCTCAAAATCAAGCTCTTACTCAAGTACCTGATTGTCTGTACTCTAGAGGAGGACAGACGCAACAACATAAAAGGGTGTGAGAATACATTCAAATAATAATTGGTGCAAAAAATAATCAAGGTAAATTCACACATTACAAATCATACACGTATCAAATATGCACCATAATATTACATATTCCTATTTCACTCACATCACAATTAATTATCAATCAAAATGTTATTCATCACATTCTAAATCACACAAACCCATACCAGAGTATTCAATAACACTCAAACATCTCATCTGCACAATCTCTATGTAGTGCAATGCAACCTCGACCCAACTCATGCACGCGGCAGTGACTCAACATTTGGCTCTTCATACGAACCAGGTCCCCTCTATGAACCTCGAGCCCCTACTCTGAGCTTGGGACAAGTCACTAGTCCCCACTTTGAACTCGTGACTTATCTCTTTCACAACAACGACAACATATAATGCATGGCATATAACAATACAATGAGAATAACACAACAAATGAATACAACCCCAGTTTGACTATAAACAATAATACAACAACATCAACATAGTAATGAATACAACACAACTCTGACTGTAACTGAATATGCAGGTAATGCATCACCAGTAGTTCTCACTTTGAATTACTCATCCTATCACTTCATCAACCAGCATGTACAATAATTCACATAATATTATACTTGCATTTTTACCACATATATTCATATTTTCACAATTACACATAACACCCATTTATGCATAATATCAATTAACAATAATTAATTAATTACATAATCCAATAAACCAACTAATATAAGTAAAAAAAAACACATCATACCGCAGCCAGATATTGACCGCACGACAAAACCACCCCAAAAATCCAACTCAGCGGGCCAAAATGCACACTGACACGATGAAGGGTTGCCCATCACTAGGGTGAACCTCGTCATCACCCCTTTCCATCAATCGTCACTATTGTGATGACCGATAAGGCCTTACGCTTTCCTGGAGACCATGATGGTCTCCCCGTCATATAGCTGATGCCCATCAGCGTCTCCACGCACATGACGCTCAGGTCGTCATACAGGTAATGCCTGTCACTCTGTTAACCGAAGCAAAAACGCGTTCTACCATTGCAGAACCTTCAAAACACGTCCAATTTAATTCCAAATATCCCCGAATATGCCATAATTGATACATACATGATTAGCACACATTAGCATGTTATTTCATATTAATTTAACATGTTATTCCCTAGATTAGTCACCAAAATTCAGAATTACATTCATGTTGTAAAACCCTCAATCTCACAGCAAACCTCATGCTTATGAACAGATTAACATAAACAATAATCACCGTATTTATAGAGCACAAATTTCAATCAATTCATTGCATAAAAAAACATCACATTCATGTAATTCATCAGATAACCAATCAAAAGAGGAAGAAGAAAACTCTATTAGAGGTTAAGAAAAACCTCTATACCATTTCATGATTAAGGCACCCTTAGATGAATAATCCTCCCTTACCTTGAAATCCAACCAAAGTAAACAAGCAATTATTCTATGATTTTCCTTACTCAATCACTAACTCTCTTCCAATGCTCTCTAGCTCTTCTCTTTTCACGTACTGGCCTCTTTGGGGTCGGACGGGAGTTCATCCTTAGCGAGGTAATTATAAACGGGGGTCATCCAGAAGTTGTTGTCGCCGATGACTTCCACGTCGAGGGTCGTGGAGGTTTCTCGATGCTGGGTCGAGGGAGCACCTCCTGGATGACGGATTTGTTTACACCCTTTTTCTTTGTGCTCGCCAATTTAGACAACCCGTCTGCTCGGACGTTATGTTCGCAGGGAACATGCTTCACCTCTACTGTAGCGAACTTCATCATTTTTTCTTTGACTAGGGACAAGTATTCGGACAGGTTGTCATTCTTGGTCTAATATTCTCCTCGAACTTGAAGGGCCACGAGTTGCGAATCGGTGCAGATAGCAACCTCTTCAGCTCCCAGGTCCTCGGCTAGGTGCAGGCCGACGAGGAAGGCTTCGTACTTAGCCTGGTTGTTGAAAGTAGGGAAATATAAAGTGAGTGATACCTCGATGATGATTCCTTCATCGTTTTCCTGGATGATACCTGCCCCGCTTCCCGCCGAGCTGGATGCTCCGTCAACGAAGATGGTCCACCTGCGTGACTCGTAGGTGGGGGAATCTGCGAACGTCATTTCTGCGACGAAATCGGCTAATGCCTAGGACTTGAGGGCCTTTCTGCTTTCATATTGAATGTCGAACTCGAATAGTTCCAACGACCACTTAAGCATCCTGCCAGCCATATCAGGTTGTCCTAACAGTTGTTTCACGGGTTGATCTGTTCGGACCACGATCGTGTGGGCCAGGAAATATTGTCTTAGCCTTCGCGCAACATTGATGAGGGCCAGTGACACCTTTTCTATTTGCTGGATCTCAGCTCTGGTCCCTGCAATGCTTTGCTCGTGAAGTATTTAGGTTTTTGCCCGTCGGGAGTTTCACGAATGAGGACGACGCTAACAGCCTCGGTTGCTACGGCGAGGTAGAGGTACAGAGTTTTGTCGTTGTCTGGCCGAGAGAGAACTGGCGGTTCTGACAGCGCTCGTTTTAGATGTAGGAGAGCCTGGTCGCATTCCTCTGTCCATTCAAATGCGACCTCTTGTAAAGGAGTTTGAAGAAGGGCAGAGTGTGCTGGGCAGACTTGGCCACGAAACGAGATAAAGAAGCGAGCATCCCGTTGAGGGATTGGATGGACTTCTTCTAGTTAGGCGTTGGAAATTCGGAGAATGCCCTGCACTTGTCAGGGTTGGCTTCGATTCCTCATTCCGTGAGATAGAAGCCGAGGAACTTGCCCGCCCGCACCCCGAAAGTGCATTTCTCTGGGTTGAAACGCATCCAGTATTTCTTGGCCTCTTCGAAGACCTTTCTTAAATGGGCCATGTGATCTGTTTCCTCATGGGGTTTCACGATCATATCATCCATATAGACTTCGAGTATGTCGTTGATTTCTCCCCGGAAAACCTTGTTCATCGTCCTTTGGTAGGTCGCACCGGCGTTCTTCAAGCCGAAGGGCATTACGTTATAGTAATAATTGCCCGACTCGGTCATGAGGGCCGTGCATTTTTTATCACTTTTCGCCATTGGTATTTGATTGTAGCCCGAATAGGCGTCCATGAATGATAACAGTTTAAAATCGGCAGAATTATCAACAAGTTTATCAATATTGGGGAGGGGTAGGCATCTTTTGGGCATGCCTTATTGAGATCAATATAATTAACACACATACGCCACTTTCCATTAGATTTTTTGACGAGTACAATGTTGGACAGCCAAGTGGTGTACTTGACTTCCGAAATAAAGTTTTCCTCGAGGAGGTCTTTTGTAGGTTGTTCTGCAGCCTCCATTTTCTTCGGAGATTGCTTTCTCCTACGTTGTGCTACTGCTTTGACGGCGGGGTCAATTGTAAGTTGATGGCAGGCGACAGTAGGATCTAAGACGGGCACTTCTGTGGCACTCCAGGCAAACAAGTCGGCGTTTTCTCAGAGGCAAGCTTTGAGTTATTTCCTCGCTATGTCGGAGAGGCCGATCCCTATCTTTACTCCTCGCTGAGGGTCATCGCCGAGCAGGACGAGTTCAAACTCGCCATCCGGAATCGGGCGCATCGGATAGGAGCCGTTGCTGGATCTGGTCGGAGTGGATGAGCTGCTCGGGCAAGTCTGGTCCTTCTTCTGATCATCTTCAGAGAAGTATCTGTCGAGGTCGATAGAGTCGACGTGTGGTAGTGGCTTGGTTTCCTCTGAGCTGTTGGGCAAGGCTGGCTTGCTGGACGTCTTTGGCTTGGCAGCAATGGTGTTGAGTCCCTTGGTGGCCGCTTCGAAGCATCTTCGTGCAACCTCAATGTCCCTGTGTAAGGTGGCGACCATACCCTTCGGAGTGTAGTACTTCATTTTAAGATGGACAGTTGATGGCACGACCACTAATTCGGCCAAGGTTGGCCGCCCGAATATGTACTGATAGAGAGACGGGTAGTTAATTATCAGGAATTAGACCTTAATGATCTGGTCATCTCTGCAAACGTACCCCCAGGATTTTGTGACCAACCCATTGAAACCCTGCAGGTCAGAGCCCACGTAGGGAGTGAAGTGCGATTCATCTAGCTGGACGGTTGAGAAATGATGTGAGTACATAATGTCAACCGAGTTGCCTTGGTCGACTAAGATTCGGCAAACATCAAAATTTGCCATCTGGGCTCTTACGAGCAGCGGAATGCTCGAGTTCGGGGCACCTCCGAGGAGTTCTTCTCTATAGAAAGAGACGGGGACCGATTCTCCCCGGGCCTTGTCGAGTGTTGTACTCTTGTTGGAGCTCGTGCTGAGCAAGTGTTCGAACTTTCTTTTCACGGAGCCCACAGTGACTTTGTTGAAGCCCCCTCCGGAGATGACCATGGCGGAGGGGAAAGTTTCCCATGGGCTATGGGCGGCGAAATATGCGAGAGCACTGAGCTCCTCGGGAACATAGAAGTCCTCCGGCCATGATATACTCATGGCGACTTGGAGGTTTGTCTCTTATGAGGAATGCACCTCTTCCTCGATTTTCTTCGACTCCTGGGCGTCTTGCCGGGGAGCTTCCTTCTTCTTCGTAAACTAATTCAGGTGGTCGTCCCTGATCAGTATTTTTATGGCATCCTTTAGGTGGATGCAGTCTTCAGTGGTGTGGCCGTGACTTTTGTGGAAACGATAGTATTTCGAATTATCGGCGTTCGGCTTGGCCGGTACCTGCTTAGGGAATCGAACCCCCGCTTGTTTAAACTCCGAGTTGGCACATTCGAAGAGAATCTTTTCCCTGGAGACAGTCAGGGGAGTGTAATCATGGAAGTGGTCGGAGGGCCCTTTGTTGTCCCGGGATTCCCGGGTACGGTCTTCGCGTCTCCTCTACCCTCGACGGGACGTCGAGGGTTCATCGCTTTTGGAGGCCCGGGCATTTTCTTGATGGCGTGAGGCCCGGGCAGAGCTGGCCGCTTCTTTCTCCTCGTATTGAATATATGTCTGCGCTTTGAGGAGGAAGGCGTCCAGGCTCCTTGGAGGTGCATGGCCAACAGCTTTGGAAAATTTTGAATGGGGGCGAAGTCCTCGTTCGAGCAGGAACTTCTTCATGTCATCGGTGGTAGGGACTTGCGCCGCTTCTTTAATAAACCTCTTAATGTATGCCCAGAGAGACTCATCCTTCCCTTGAATTATGGCCTCAAGGGAGGCTTCGGTCTTTGGATGGCGGCGTGATGCCGTAAAGTGTCTGGAAAACATTCTTCCCAGTTGTTTCCATGAGGTGATGGACTGCTTGGGTAGTTTTTTGTACCAGGTCATTGCCCCTTTCCGGAGCGTGGTAGGGAACTGTAGCGAGCGATTTTGGACGCGGTTCTTAAGCGCTGGTCGCTCTCTGCGGTTTGAGCTTTAAACTACAGGTCGATTCATTTTTTATCCTATTGTGAGCTGAATAAGGAAGGGAAATATATGTCTCCAATTAACCCTACTTGCATACTGAGTTTAAACAGCGGTCTGTTAGGTTACGGATGCTATCAATGTGGGGGGGCCTTTGTACTGGTTATTTGTATTTTCGCCAATATTGTTCTCTTTCTTTTTACCTGGGCAGAAGGTTTCTGGCGGGGAATAAGGATTAGGATGTTAGGACTGGTGCTTTTGAATTACTGCTTTTGATTGACGAAGATATGGGATTTGGGTTTTTTTGTTGATTGCGCTCGCTAAGATCTTTTCTTTCGATCTTATGCCTACATATTCCCGTTTACCAAAACAGGGAAATTAGAGCGTTCGTAGTTCCTCCTATTCTATGGGAGGAAATGGGTGTTTTGGTGTCTTGTTCAAAGCCCAAGACATGAAGCGAAAGGTGATTTGTATCTTGTTCAAAGCCCAAGATGTGAAGCTAAAAGGTCTATTTGTGTCTTGTTCAAAGCCCAAGACGTGAAGCTAAAAGACCTCGGCTTTAGAGATAATTTGTCATCTCTAAAGAGGGGAGAAGGAGAATTACTTTAACTGGGATACGCGGATCCGAGCAATGCCATAATTTCCGAAAAAAGGGTTTTAACCTGAAGGAGAAGACTTTAACTCAGTGTAGAGCAATGCCATCTTTCCTTAGGAATTTCTCATGCTAAAAGAGGGACAGTGGCATGGATGTAGATGATCCAGAGGCTTGCCGCTTACAGCGATTAGATGAAGGGAAAGGAGTTGTTGATGTTTGTATACTGTGAACAAGGCACAACTTTGATGCTAAAAGGTTGATTGGATCAACCAGTGGTTTTCTTATACAAAGCCTAAGAGGAGGCTAATTTCCGCTAGGAAAATCATTATACAAAGCCTAAGAGGAGGCTATTTTGTGTCTCGTACAAAGCCCGAGAGAGAGGCTAAAAGTTTGTGACCCAGTGGGGCATATCGTTATACAAAGCCTAAGAGGAGGCTAGCAAAGAGTTGACTCAGTTGGAGAATCTTTTATACTCAGTAAGAGAGTGTTTTTGTATCTCGTACAAAGCCCGAGAGAGAGGCGAAAAGGTTATTTTGACTCCACTGGGGAGAATTTTGGTATCTCGTACGAAGCCCAAGATGGAGGCTATTGTAACTGTTTCAGCTGAGTGACAGATCCAATATACTGATTTAAAAGAGAAAATCAGTTCTTATATGAGTAACACTGTACACAGGGATTTAATTTGAGGATCAGGGATATTTCCTTCTCTTTGAGGAAACGGGAAATCCAAAGGGTATTGAGACTATCCGAGTCTGCGGGTTTCCTTCCTATTTAACGAAGGGTGCTTGAGAATGTCTTTGAGACTCAAGGAAGTTAGACTGTCCAAGTCTAGAGTTTTTTTCTTTTGTACTATGCTATGAGAAACAGTAGTAGACTCTATGAAAGGACTGTTCTATGAGGATGACTAGGTTCTGTTCCTATACCTCTAGGAGGTCGTCGGGACAATTTGTACGAAGCCCAAGAGGAGGCTGGAAACTTTTAAGAAGCCGACGGGTCCTTGTACGAAGCCCAAGAGGAGGCTATCATTCCCGAAGGAAGAGATCATTATACGAAGCCTAAGAGGAGGCTGTGAATACTTCTAAGAAGCCGTAGGGTCCTTGAATAATGCCCAAGAGGAGGCCGATGCTTTTAAGAAGCTCGTGGGTCTATCATCTCCTTTCCATTAGGAGAGATAACTCTTTTAAAGATGAAAACCACTGGTAAACGTGCGAGGTTTACTATCCAGCGACTTTTAGCTTTTAAAGAGGGTTCCTTAGTTAAGGTCCAAGATTATGACCGTAGTGGGTACCCAAACCCCGAGACATTCAAGGCAAGCTATCCACAAGGAATAGATCAAGTCAGGAAAGTTCGAGAATTAGGAAGAAACTCAAAGATGCCATTCATGGAGAATACATTCATCTTGGGGAGTAGAGCTTCTTGACGATTCCTAAGGAGAACAGCCGAAGAGAAGACTGTATCTGGTACTCCTATTGGGGATCTAGGCGTCTATTTCTACGAATAAGTGAAACGGCGTCACCTAGTTCTAGACGTAGTTGTCGGGGAAACTCGAAATATCTATAGTATTATTACACAGTAGATATGAGTTTATGAAAGGAGACTTACAGTGAGCAGCCCCACAATACAGTTTATAATATAAAAACAGTAAATGAAAGCGATAACCACTTACTCGGTTGTAGTGCTTCCATGCTGTTTGGTTAGTTGTTCAACAAAGAAAGATTAAAAACAATAGTATATTCAAAATCAAATGAGAAAGTGCTTTGAAAAAGAAAGATCTGGGGCTTACAGCTCAAGGAGAGGCCCAGGGTTTTATCAGTGAGCGCACTGTTTAAATTTGTACAGAGGGACTTATACAAGTGACTGGGGCCCAAAATGGTTTTCTGTACAAAGGGATGGGTCTTACACTCTCTCAAGAGGCCCAAAAAGGTTTAAAGAAAAAGAGTGGGGCTTATAACACGAGGGTAGGCCCAAATGATTTTTCGTTTAAAATGGCGATCGCGCCGAGGTTTTCTTTTAACGCAGAGGGACTTATACAATAAGTGAGGCCCAAAATGTTTTTGGTTAAAAGGGGGATTGGGTCTTACACTCTAATAGAGGCCCAAAGTGTTTTGAATGGGTCTTATAGCTCAAGGAGAGGCCCAGATGAGTTTTATTTTTAAACGGGCGACGATCGCGCCGTTTACTTGTACAGAGGGACTTATACAATGAGTGAGGCCCAAAAAGTTTTTGTACAAGGGGGGATGGGTCTTACACTCTCTCAAGAGGCCCAAAAAGTTTTTGAAGAAAAATAAATGAGTCTTACTACTCGAGGGTAGGCCCAGATGATTTTTGAAAAGGCGACGATCGCGCCGTTTGTTTTTTGACGGTATCGGGACTTATACAATAAGTGAGGCCCAAAGATGATTTGGTCAAAAAAAGGATTGGGTCTTACACTCTAATAGAGGCCTAAAGTGTTTTGAAAATGATTTATGAGGGTTGAATTAATCCAAAACCCTAATTTGTTTTCAAAATGTATTTAATTGAATAAAAATTCAATTAAAATGATCAAAAATTGTTTAACACATGGAAAACAAATTGTGATCTTGGATTAATGCTTCAAAAATTAAGTATTGACCTACAAAATAATTAGAAAGCATTAAAAGTTGCAAAATCAATGTAGAAAAAATATTTAAAATGCCAAAAACAATCAAAATATTAATTCTTTACAAAAATATCAATTATATGAAATAAATAATATTTTTGGGATTTTTTGATAAAATAAAATATTTTAATATTTTTGTGAATTATTAAAAAAAGAATCAACTCAAAATCATTAAAACTCAGAGAGAAATTAATTTTTGAATCAATTAAACAAAATCACAAAATTCAAATATTTGAATTTGAAAAAAAGGCGCCAAGAACAAGCTGAAGAACACGCGCGTGTTCTTGGTTTCTCAGATTTGCGTTTTCTATCCAATCTCCATGAATACGTAATCATATCATGCAATCCACATATCATTATGCTCGTCTCAACCTCACGATCATGTCTATGTACTTTAATTTCATTTAAATTAAACATACAAGAAGAAATCACGAAGAAACCTCAAGAACCCTAATTTCTGCATGAAGGCTATGATTTTTGATACACGATTCAAACAATGCAATTAATTGAGGGAAAACATTCCATGCATGATTATGAACATATGGCCAAATTATTGTGCGAGGAAATATGCATAGATTGAGAGATGACCAAGTATGTGCTTACCTCCAAGCCGTGACAGCAAGTTCAGAGTGATTTTTGATTTGGAGGTGTTACAGATGAGTGGTGATGATCTGAACAGCTTCCCTACACCCTATGGATTGTGTTTGGATGGTTGGACTTGATTGAAATTGGCTGGATCATTTTGTGGTACCTCAGCTGCACCTTGTTTGAAAATTTGAGCAACCAGCTGGTGATTTCATGAAATTGATGTTTCAGAAGTTATGTGAGTGTTTGATCAGCTCATATGTGATGTATGTGAGGTGTGTGAGTGATTGGTTTGTGCAGAATTGCTCTCAAACTCAAAACCCGATAGCTACCTTGCTAAGAAAGGCATTTTTGCCAAGAGAAAGAGATTTTGAGGAAAGCATCTGTTAGATGGCTTTGGTGTACTTAAACTGACCACAATTGAGCTCTATTTATAGTAGAGCAAGTTTGTTTTGCAAGAAATAGTGCATGGCAGCTGGTAAGTAGGTTTGGCCAATGTTGGCAAATGAAAATCCAAGTCTCCTCTAGCCATTGACTAGAGGTTAGGGCACAGAGCTTTGGTCCCCTTGGTCTTGGATAAGTCCATGCCACCTTGATGGTTCCATTGAATGCCTCATTCCAAATTTGAAGTCTTGTCCCTATTTTGGCAACTCTAGGTTCAACATGCTATTTCTTGTTCCATGGACTTTGGAGGCTTGGCTCAGTTATTGTCCCCTTTAGATTCAATCCTCTGAGGTGTCCAAGTGGATTGGAGCAATTGAATTTGGCTGATTTTGGCAAATCAACCAAAGTTACAAATTCTGCCTTGCCTTGACAGATTTCAGCAAGGCAACTTGGCAATGTTGTATCTCATGGTGTAGGTTGAATTTGGCAATGTTCTTGGCCATTTTGGAAAGCTCTTACATGATACAACAACTGTTTGAACAAGTTTGGTTTTGATCTCTTTTGATTCCAAGTGAAAAATCCCCCTACATTTGGCAAAAAGTGAAGGCAAATTCTGACTTAGTGAAAATTTCACTAAGTGTTGGAAAAAGTGACATTTTCACTTTTCAGTCACTTTGATCACTCCATAACTCAAAATTCTTAATGAATTGGAATGACTTGTAGTTAAAGTTTTTGTAGGTGATAATGAGGGCTACAAATCCATCTTTGGATGAGAAAAAATGGCCTTGTGGTTTAGGAGTTATGGTCCTCCAAAGTTGGTACCTTTGCCACTTTATTTTTAACTTAGAAAAATTTCTAAGTTTTATGGTTACCCCTTTTACAAGTTATCTCACTTTTCTTGATTTTTCTTGATGAATGATGATTCAAATCATACATTAACATCATTTTAGGGTTAAAAATCCATTTTGGTGAAAAATCTCAAAAAGTCAAAGTTGCCTTTTGTGCACAGTTGACTTTTTATCAGATGAATTCTAAACTGTGCAATTCTTCAGGAAATCATGTCCTTGACCTAAATTAAACTTGATGGACATGTTCCATGGGTGTCATAGGGTATTTTCAATCATCTATTAGGGTTTGGGAGCATGTCTTGGTCAAAAGTCAAAGTTACAGTTGACTTTTCCCTTAAAACCCTAATTGTGGTGCAGATGAAAATGAGACTTGTTGCTCAAGCTTCTTGGATCAATCCATTGTTCCAAATGGATAAATATGGTGTATTAGAGACCCTCAAATCATCTCTTGAGGTCTTGGCTCATGGTTTGTCCCAAAAGTCAACTTAGGGGTGAATTAGGTCAAGAAACCCTAATTCCTGATTTTTTATGAATGCATCCCCTGAGGCAAAATTGACTTGATGCATGGGTTCATGAGGTTCCATGAAGCATATTAGGTCATGTTTTGGATCATTGCCTTGTGCCCAGATGAAATTTTCCATCTGGAGGCCCTGGTCGACCAAAACCCTAATTTGGTGACACTGTCGATCTTGAAACTTGATCCACCTAGAAGGGAGCAGCCTTGTGCTTAATCCTTGAAGTGGGAGTCCTTTTTGATCCATTGTGGATGTTTGAGAGATTAGACAAGTTGAAGATCATGTCATTTCTTGATTGATCCTTTGTCTAAGCACTCAGAGAGGGCTTGAAACCCTAATTTTGATTGTATTGGATGCTCACCCATCTTTGGGGAGACTGATGAAGCATGATGGTTCATCCATATTGTGATGATGATTTTCACAATGATGGGAAATCTAAGTGGTCAAAATTTGGGGTATTACAGGAACAAATGGTATTTGATGGCGCCCCGGACACCACGATAGTCGAGCAGCGCATCGATATTCTCGATGTGCTCATCTGGGTCTGTTGTTCTGACGTAAGTGCCCAAAGACGGTGGTTTCTCCAAGCCTTTGGGGAGGCGCGTAGCCAGGATCTCCTGAGATAACGGGTCGCGGGGCTCATCGTCGCTGCTGGAACTGGTCCAGGAAGGGGAGCGGATGCTTCGCTCAGGGCCAGGGCGGCGATTTCTGCGGGGAGACGGTGTTCGTGCCCGGCCCTTCGATCTGACCGAAGGTGAACGTTGGTCTCTCCGGGTTCTCTTGTTGCCCGAGGAATATTGGTTTCACGGGGAAACATGGTCACACTTCCGAACGGCATGAGACTCTGGCTCCTGGCACACCCGACGAACACCTTCCCGTCAGGGATGTGGACTTTTGGATCATCGACGATCTTTCCTCGGCTGAGGCAATCTTGGTCGGGCAGACTCTTCCAACGCCCCAATCTTCTCGTTTTATTGGAGGATCAAGAGGTTGGTCTTGTTGATTGCTTCAAGGAGAGCCACCACGGCCAGGTCGACATTGGGTGAAGTTAGAACGTGCTGAAGGGCTAGTGAGAGCTGGTCTTTAACACGATCAGTACGAGTGGGGGAGGGAGACGCAGTAGCTCCGTCTCTCAAACAATGGGCATCTCCTCCAAGGAAGGACGTAGATCTGTCAGCGTCAGTTTTGTTGACGGGGAAGAAAGCAGGATTTCGAGCATCTTGGACGTGATCTTGGCAAGCCATGATCAGAATCTTGGACAGAGAGTTGTTTTGGTCTTGAATCTGAGGTGGATGTTAAGACGGGGATAACAAGGTTCCCACAGACGGTGCCAGTGATCTTGAAGGCTGATCAGAACCTGAAGTGGGCCAAGAGAAATGTCGGTGATGCTGGGTGTAAGATGAGGAAGGGGTGTACCTGCAAGGCACTCCGATGCTAAAGTAAGAATCAGGAGAGGAAAAAGACAAGTACAAAAGTATGTGTTTTGTAGGATGATTTAGAATACTTGACCCTCTCAAATGAGAGGGTTTTTATAATGGCCCCAGCGCGTGGCCAACGGTCCCTATTTTCGGGGCGAAATAATTGTTTCCCGAAGAATAGGTAACTTCCAAAAACTAGCCGTTAGTACGGGCAGAGGTGCTCGAAACTAGCCGTTACCATGGGCAAGGACACAGTTCCGAGCACGGGCGTCATGGCTGTTTCTGGATGGTAGAGTCGTGCATGACGGGCAGGAATGCCGAGGAGAATCAGGAGACCTTGTGGTCCCTCTGACCATATGTGCCCGGTAGAGGGGCAGAAAGGTAAATGTTGCCCCCCATTGGCTGAACTTATGCAATTGGGCCGTTCTGGGAGCAGAAGTAGATTGGGCCATGCCTAGCCATTGGTCTAGTCCGGAACAGTAATTATATGCAAATTAAAATAATAACAACTGGGTTTTTATTTTTATTTTATTTGGTTCCTAAATAAGAACGAGAAAACTAAGAGAATAAAATTCAAGATGAGAAAAACGATTAGGTCTTTTATATTGAATCCCCATATTATACCTGTTGATGAACTCTGTACTTATGGAATTGCAATTAAATTATTTTCTTACTAAGAACTAACAAGACCACTGCACCCAATTCCTTGGTGTACAACTCACTAATTTACATATTAATTCCATAATTCCTTAGGCCAATTCAGAGTTAAATTAGGTGTTGTACGTACGTTATTTCAAAAGCAACAACTTATAATGACCTATTCCTAGTTAATTACTAAGTTGAATAATTTCCCTAGGTTACATTCATAGACTAACAGTCAGAAATCCCTACGTCTCTAATATTTATTTGTGCACTCGTCAAGGAACAAAATGCATTAAAATCAAGAACAATTAAATAAGATGATAATAATAAAAGTGTTCAGTAAATCTCAAACATACATATGATCCAACAAAGTAATAATAAGGTTCATCTCAAAATACCTAATTTAGAGAAACTTAGTTATTCATTGATAAATCAATGAATATCATGAGTTGATAAGTCTACATCATCAAAATATATGGAAAAATAACTCTCAAATGAATCTAATGCTCTCAAAATTTGTCTCTTGAATATTCATAGCCGTCACGTTATCTCCTCATTTTAGAACTCCTAAAAAAGTTAGCAAAAGGCCTTTAAATAGCAATTCATGTGTGTCAGCTCTCATACCCTAATTTTTACCCCTAAGATTCCACCATATTATTTTCATCTCACAAAGATCACAAGCATGGTATCCTCCTAACCTTTACTTCTTTGGTTTTGCTTTTGTGGGAGATCACCAAGCACCCTTTGTGTTTCTTTTTGCCTCTATTACTTGCTTACATTCTAACTTTGCTAACCTTATTCAAAATACAGAAATATGTGTTGTTTTATCTTTCTTATTGTACAAGGTAGGGACTTACAATCAATGGATCAAGCTTAGTTCTAAATTAGAGTTTGGATTCTCAAAGTCAAAGTTTGGTCAACAAATGGTTCATAAGAGCTTTCACTTCAAGGCATGACTTATAATCTTAGGTCACAATCATGGCAAGCTTCATTCAACATCATTTAATTAAAAGAAGTTCAAGTTTGGTGCATGATTTCAAAGTTGATTCAAATGTGGTTCACATGTTTACTTCCATGCCATCTCCACCCAATTCTCAAGCAATCATCAAGGATTATTCAAAGGACAATCAAGATTCCTTCATTTATGTTCAAGTGTTCATCATTGGGCCTTTAGATGCAAGGAAATAGTAAGAAATCATAAGTTGGCACATGTTTGGATGGCCTAAAGTCAAGCATGTCATGTCACTTGCTCCAAACACCATAACTTTCTCATTTATCAACATTTTTAGAATCTATTTTGAGCCAAATGTCACATTTGAATTCCTCTACAACTTTGTCTCAAGGGTCAAACATCAATTCAACCTCTAAGTCCATCAATTTTGGGATTTGCTCAGCTGCCTGTGTGTGCACAAGAGTAGGCCCAAGACCTAGTCGACCTAATGCCTGACCTAAAATTTTAGGCCACAACCCCAACTTTGAACCCATACCATTTTCAATCCAAGCATCCTTCTGATGTGATTCTTTTTGCATACGATTCTTTGCAACTAGGAGAACATTTGGCACAAATAAAATCTCAAAACGCACGAGTGAATTTCATTTGGCCTATCTTAAAACATGGTATCTTGAGCTCTGCTTCTTGGTCAGTTTCAGGTCATGATTTTAATGCCAGTTCTCAATTTGGGACCACCTGCACATGTGTGAATCTTTTGTACAACCAAAACGCGTGTAAACAAGTGCTAAACAACTAGTTTTCATGATTGAATCACACATTTCACCCTTGCCCTCACACGGATTGCAAATCAAAAAAATTTAACTTGGTTCACACATATTTCAGATCCATTTCACATTTGTGAGCTCAACAAAACTTTCCCTATAAATAGAGGGTTGATTTGCCTTTATTTCGAAGCTTTGAAAGCCAAAGAAACTCTGCAACCATTTGAACCCGATACCTCAAAAAACTAGTCAACTATTTCTTTGATTCAAGCTCTTTTAGCTTCATTTCTTCGCTCAGAATCCCTCATCGGACTCCTCTGAAGCTAAATGAAGCAGTGTCGTCGCTTGAAACTACCTGCAATCTTCAACTCGAATACACCATTCTTGACCTTCGAAGCTTCAACTGAAAAGGTAGCTACGACTAAAATTTCAGAGCAAATAAGTTATCAGTGTGTTCTTCTTGATTCACTGATCAAAAGCCCTCACTTACTTGGAATTTATATTTCATATTAGTCATTTAATTTTACTTTGAAGAACTAGGGTTTTTCGTGTTCTTTAGCAAATTATCTCTGCTCAGAGTCAAACAATGGCTATGATGCAGTGAGACATGAACGATGAAGTGTTTAAAATCTAAATCCATGGTTGATTCTTACTAAAAACACGAGTTTATGGATATGCAAAAACCAACTCAAGGTTGAAGATGAAGGCCTGCGCGCATTTTTTCAAATCCTAAAACTAGCCGTTGGCGCCCTAATTCAAACATTTTTTATTTTCTTTTTTCATTTTATTTTCTTTCTCTTTTCTGATTTATTTTTAATAGATCCTTTATTATTTTTTACTCCAGTTTTTTTTTCACAAATAATAAAAAATATCTTCTATCACATATATCTTTTGCATAATTTTTAAAAAAACATTTTGAATTTAATTGGTATTTTCCTTTATTTTCCATTTAATTTTCATTTTGCAATTTATTTTTAATCATTTTGAAACATTTCTTACTCTAATTTTTGAGATCTCTTTATTTGCAATATTCTTGACTTCTCATAAAATTTTCAACCATTTATTGGATGTTTTGATGCTTTGTTTGGATTTTCCTTTTAATTTCCATTTTATTTCATTTTAAATCTCTTTTTATTTTGATTTTGTTCAAAATTTTGGAATGTCTTGATTCTTACTCTTGATGATTGCTTGGTTGGACATATTTTCAACATCTCAAGTCCGTGATTGATGATCATTTGGTTGATTCAACCTTCTTTGGTTCAAACATGTTAATTAATGATCATCTGATCGTCTTTAGCACTTTGTATCAGAGATAGGTTATCCCTTGTCTGATCATGCTTTGAGCCACTTGACATGTTGATAGATGGTCCCTATGTGATTGCTTGGTCCCTCATTGCATTCCTTCTATCATCTCTTCTTCTTGCCCTTTTGTTTGACTTTTGTGTCACATTGTTTTAGGAGGAGGATTTTGTATCATTTCTCTAACATGTTTGACACATAAATTGTTATTGACCGACCTCCGATAGGTGTGGCTTCTACATAAGTCCACTTACGATTGCTTAACATAGCGCTAAATTGTCCCGATTCGATTAATTGATCATTCGATCACTAACCTCTAACTACTAACTTCTAACTTCTAACTTTTTACTTTCTTGCACTTTATTTTCTTGCCATTTACTTTTTGCAATTTACTTTTATTATTCATTTATCATTCTTGCACTTTACTTTATGTCATTTTATTTTCCTTTGATCTTTATTCTTTATCTTCTTAAAAAGAACAAAAAAACATGATAAGATAGCTAAGACCTTAAAAGACATTGATCTGATGCTTTGGAGTTTGTGTTACTATCCCTTGCCTGAGGAGTATTTTGGACTCTGGACTTACGACTTAATGGTTTCCCCTTGCTTTGGAGTAGTATATGAGACTTTGCAATTCATCTGATACATAGTGCTACACCTAAGACTTTATGATCCTTAATTCAAGACTTGGATGCTTTCTCTGTGGCTCTGTGACCTTATTGTTCATTTGTTTCTTCTTTAATATTCATTTGTACCCGTTGCCTGTTCATCTTGTGGCTCAATCCAAAGGGAAAGGAATGCTGGTTTTGACTAACGTCAAATGCTTGCCTCTTCTTATGGTTAGTACACTTGCAAACACAAAGGCTTTCTCTTGGGCTACCTGACAATGAGACCATTTACTTTATACTTTAAGATAGTCTCTTCATCTTCTTCCCACTTCTTAAATTTTCAAAACTTCTTTCTATTTCAAAAACTTTTTGTTTTCAAACTTCACACCCTTTTTCCTAATAAACCCTGACTTTGTCAAGTGATCCAGAAAATCTTTTCTTAATAAATCCTAAGACACTTAAGCATATTCAAACTCTTTTCAAAACTCTAAAAAATACAAACCTCATTAAACGTCTTTTTGTGCCTTTGTGCATTTTTCTTTAAGAGCCTTTTTCAAAAGACTAAATGTTAGTCTAATCTTGCAGTGATGCAAACCACTATACTTCTACAAGATGATGAGAAATGACCGACATTTTCCACTTGAATGTTGAGATGTACTTGCGAGAAAGTCCAAATAAAAGTTCTCCGTATCAAGATGATGCGAATGCTCATTTCCTCATACTTGTGGTAGTAAGTTGAGTTTTCCACTCAAATACAATAAAATATCTTTTCACTTAAAATCAATCAACAAACAATCCAGCATTTATAAACATAGATTTGCAAGTGGTTCCCATTGAGCACAACGAATGTGAGGGGTGCTAATACCTTTCCCTTGCATAACCAACCCCCGTATCCCGATCTCTCTTTTTTTAGCTTTCTTTTCTATTTTTGGGGTTTGCTTGAACTTTTCCCTTTTCTCTTTGGAAACAATAAAGTTCGGTGGCGACTCTTGCTTTTCTGAGTTAAGTTAATCGCTACTCAATGACTTTTCCCGTTGTGACACTAGGTAATACACGAATTTCACGACATTGAGACTGGCATGAGATACATATGAGAGCAATAAGTGGTAATATTAATAGTTAAGTAGAGGAAGATATTACTGACCTATGATTATGCGTGATAAATACATAATGATGATATCTACCCCTAGCAAGCTTTCATACTGTTAACACTGAAATCTCAATTTTACTTTCTGTCATTTATTTTATGTCATTTAATTTCACACATCAAATCAAATATAAAATCCTTTTTCTACTTAGATTCTTATAAACTGTTGAATGGTCTTTTAAACTACCAATCTCAATGGATACGACAATTATAAAACTTACTTTTGTGCCCCAGCAACAAAATGGTGTCGTTGTCAGGGATTGGTACTAGTTTTTAAAGATATCACATAGTTTTTATTATTTTAAATATTGTTTATATATTTGTGTATATCTGTTAATATTTGTATATTTTGTTTATAATCATTAACCCATTAACATATAGAATTAGTTATGTTGTTACTAGTTTATGTAAGGTAAGATTTCTGCAAAACAATTTTTATTCAATCCTTAAAATGAAAGAGTCGCACGCACCTCACAAAATTCTACGAAATTGCTGGTAAGCTAGGAGCTCTAGAAAATAAGGAAAAAGAGGTATTCCTAAGATTGTTTCCACACTCTATGATTGGCAAGGCAAATGAATGGTATCTAGATCAACCCACATCGACGATGATAAATTGGAAATTGTTGGAGGAAAAGTTCTTAAACATATTTTTTTCCTCATAATAAATTCATGGAAGCTACGACAACCATTATAGTGTTTTCCCATGGCGTAACATAAACTCTCCATGAAGCGTGGGAAAGATACAAGTCCATGCCGAGATGATGTCCAAACCATGATTTTTACGAACACGTGCAGACAACATCTTAAAAAATGGACTCCAACAACAACTGGAGTTGCTGCTAGATTCTAATGATAGAGGTTCTCTTAAATGCAAAAGTGCAGAAGAAGCAATATAAATCATTGAGCGAATGGCGCTCAGTGATCATCAAGGATAAAACAGAAACCATTCCAAGAGGAAGAATGGTATCATAGAGCTAAACACCAATGTTGTTATTCTTGCTAAAAATAAGTTGTTGACCCAGACAGTGACTGAACTTACCAGACAACCATTAAAGCTACCACAATAACTGAAAAAGATGCATGCAGTACCTCAACAAAGGCATATTGCATTTTGTGAACTCTCTAATAGAGACCATTCAATTAGATTTTACTTGGGAAATATCAGAACAACAACTTCCCACTAAATAATAATTTGAATCAAGGATGGAAACTCGATACTGGACCGTCCAACAGACAACTTTTTCAGCATTACTCATAAGCACCTCCACAACAAGACAAAACAACAAAGTTGGAGGATGCACTTAATAATTTCATACAGGTGTCTATGGCCAGTCAAAAAAATAATAAAACCTCCATTAAAAACCTTAAAACTCAGGTGGTCCAATTAGCCAAGCAGTTATCAAACCTCCCAAGTAACACATTTAGTGCAAATACAAACAAAAATCTAAAGGATCATTGTAGTATTGTTCTTGTGGGTGAAAAAACGTTGTCAAAGCTATAGAAGAAGGAGCACAATGACCAAAAGAAAAATTGCATAGTGAAGCCTACAAAGATAATCAGACAGATCTATTCAGGAAAGAAGCTGACCCTGGTGTAGTTGTATTACCTGTTTCAATATGTAATATGGAGGTTGTAAATGCACTTATTAATTTAGGTGCAAGTATGCATATAATATCATTATTAGTGGTAGAAATGACTGTGTATCATTATATAGAGCCATCTGCATTAACATTGCAAATGGCAGATAAAATATGCAAAAAACTAGTGGGAACAATAAAATATATACTAATAAATATTGATGAGTTCTAATTTCATGCAGACTCTGTGATACTAAACATCAAAGCAAAACCCAAAGATGTTTCTCGTCTTAGAAGGTCCATTCATGAAAACTATGAGGATGTCTGTGGACATTGATAAAAGCGAAGTAAAGGTCAAAATCAAAGATCATGAGGTGTGTTATAAGGTAATTCATATTACGTAACACTGATCGTTGTCAAACTACTGACATTAAACAATCACCTATTGGGAGGCAACCCAACCATATTTTGTAGTTTTCCTTAAAACATTCTTTTAATTTAGTCATTTAATTAAAAAAAACACTTTGATCAAAGCAACATTCCAAAGCCAAAAAAAGATGGGATTTCTAAGCGCATAATGGCCATGTCATTCTTTTCCTAGTGTGCCCAAAAGAAAGCCCAAAAAAACAAAACACGGGTTCTTAACTAGCGTAGCTCTGCTCGCCTAGTGAGAGACTCGCTGCAAAACATTGGGAACCATAATAAGACTTAAAATTAACTCTCCCAATCATTTTCTCTCACTCTTTCCACCTCTCCAACAAACGAAAAACTCTATCACACACTAGAGAAATTCATCCAAGGGAAAAATATAAAATTTCTTTTTTAACCCAATTTAGAGATTGCTTAGGTATGTCATTTTACTATATTTTGCTTAAACTCTTCTACATTATGGACATTGCTGCAATAACAATGTAAATTCTCAAATTTAGGAATATATTAGGGGCATTTTATTGTTTCATGATGTTGACATAGGATAAAGTATTGTTGTTTGTATGAACACTTGAATTAGATGCTTTAGGATGAATTATCCATTGCATATGTAGTGAATCAATGCACCTAGATGTTCCTCTATTACAACATATTTATGGAATTTGCAGTGGTCAAAATAATTTCATGTTATCTAACATATTTCATTCCATATATGTTTTATGATGAGTGTTTCAGATGGCTTCAAAAAGATCAATAATTGGAAGAAAAAGACAAAGCTCGTGTGTTCGATTCATATGTAGTACCGTATGATTATCACAAATTCATAAGTTACATCCATGAGAAATTATTCACTGAGTTGGAAAGGAGAAATTTGATATAAGAAAAAACAGTTGAGTTGGAGGATCCAGAAGAATATTCTGATGTGGTGCAGAAGATAAACTCACTGGGTTGGTGTGTTTTGGCAACTCATAGTAAAATTGTCTACCTCAGTATAGTGAAGGAGTTTTATGCAAACGCCAAACCCACTAAAGATACACCAATGGAAAAGGTTTATAGGGAACATGGCCGACAAGTCCATTTAACATAAATGTTATATATGTTTATATAAAAGATAACTATGTTGGCACACTCTATAAGGTTGGACTCATTTGCAGTGCAACTAAAAGCAGGAAATTGGGATTATGATGAAATAGTTGTTGACATCTGTGAAACGGGAATGGACTTCCTATCTGTTTTAAGAGACCTGACTGTTAGACGAGGGCAATGATCTAGAGAAGGGGGGTGAATAGATCACAAATAAAAATTTATTCCATTAAAATTCGATTTAAAAATATTTACTATGGCAAGGAAAAGTAATTCCGGGTCGACACCCGTCTATCCCAAACTGTTATCGGAAGAATCAAATATGCGTTTAAACCGTAACAAAATGTATACCAATTATGAGAAAGTAAATAAACATGTTTTACAAAATAATCGTTTAAAGAATGTCACACTTTATAATCAATTTCCAATGAAATAGTAAACAAAAATTTGTTAAGACAATTTATCAAACACTTGGTGTGCAATAAACAGCAAGCTGATTTTCCTTTGTGTTAAAGATATGAAAAACCAATTGCAATTGTTTAGATTGCAATTATCTTAATAAAACAATTTGAATTACTTCAACATAAATATAATTTTCAGTTTATCAAATTTCACACTAAGTGTGTTATCAAATTGTAGAGAGGTAGAGAGAGAGAGAGAGAGAGAGAGAGAGAGAGAGGGGAGAGAGAGAGAGAGAGAGAGAGAGAGAGAGAGAGAGAGAGATAGAGAGAGAGAAACACCAAGATTTGTTTAGGCGATTCCCCAATTGTCCTCACTATGGGTATGTCTGCCCCCAATTCCAAATAGAATTGAGATATGTAATTAACCTTTGCAAGAGTTGTATACAAGAGAAAAAGTAGTAATCCAAACCCCTAAACCCTATGTTTAATGTTTATCCTAACTTATTCTTTCCCCTTTATCTTAAGCAAGATCAAGTGACCCAAGATTTCCAAGTCGATCCTCCGGTTACCGCTACTCCTTTGACATAACCTTATTCGTCAAAGCTTTCACCCGACTGAATCCTCGTTGTGAAATCTTGTCCCATGCCTTTCAATTGATCCTCTAGTTACCGCTACTCCGTTGACTGAACCTCGTTCTTCAAAGCTGTCACCCGAGTGAATCCAAATGCAAAAACTTCGGTAAAACCCCTGAATCACCCTAATCTTGGAGGAAAACCCCTAATTGGTTTTATCAATGAAACCCCTGAAGAATAATCAACCCAATTTGATTACAATAATCCTAAATTGGAACTTATCAATCTAATCTAGATTATACTCAACAAAAATGATTATGTGTAATTGTTGAGATATATGAAGAGAAAAGGTTGATTTCTATGTTCTTGGTTTCAATGATTAGAAATAATGCATGAATTCATATTTATATGTATGTGTGTGTAGAAAAATAACAAATAAAACAAATGTTTAGCAAAAATGATAAGTTTTAAGAAATTGGAATAAAATGTATTGACTCCAATTCGCATGAGTCAATACATATGCCTGGGAGTCGATATATATACTCTACGAGTTGATACAAGTGACGCATAGCCATTGGTTTGCCAAAAAATTTCAGTTGGAGTCGACTCCAATCACTGATGAGTCGAGTCATACATATTATGTATCGACCCAAAGCTCCTATGTATTGATACATAGAAGGCATAATTTTTTGTTTTGAGAATCCTTCAGTATGTATCGACTCATATACTTGATGTATCAACCCATAGACTTGTTTTTCATGAAAAATCATAATTTTGACTTGTAATGGCCTATCTAACCTGATTTTAAGTGTCCTAGTATAATAATTCACATCTAGACATAGACAATAAGATCCAATGTACAAAAATACTAAGTGACCTAGTTTTGACATCATTCAAAACATTTCTTGTGAGGACAATGCACCCACATACTCCCCCTTTTTGATGATGGCAAAACTTACAAAGTATCTGTCGTCTTGATCATAACTCCCCCTGAATATGTGCTTCTTAAGACCTTGTTATTGTATGAAATCATCCCCCTTCGACAACATCAAAAAGAGACAAAGGTACAAAATGTGAGAAGTATCATTGAAAGTACACAACAACATATAAATCACTCAGAGGCGTTGAAAGATTAATCAATAACATGCACTCACATTACGTTAAAGTGAAAAATACAAAAACATAAATAAGAAAACAACATAGACAAAAAGAGATGAAATTCATTACAAAGTTGTTATAAGAAAGTATAACAATATAAAAAGGAACATGAAAACAAAATGCATGCAAAATAAACGTGGTCCACAATAAAACACAACTAATGACCACGACCTATACGACCTCTAGTTTCCACTCTCCTATCCTATTACCAAGCGACACCCTCATTTCCATACTCAGCATCCAAAAATTCACACATCTCCTTGTAAAATTATGAATAATGATGGTGATTGTCATTTTGATAATGAATCATGTTATTGATGCCAGTTTGAGTGGCACCATGGTTGAAAGCCATGTTTTGACATATTTCATTAAACAGTTCTGTAACATACGTGACAAAATTATTGAAGTTGTTCTTGGGTAGTCGTATGTTCATGAACCAATATGAAACGCTCATTTTGAACAACTTCAAACATGTCATGCTTACGTGTCTCCTCTTCGCGGCGCTTCTGTTGCTCAGCACATGTGTTTTGTAGCAATGTGATAATAAATGATTCTTTACCACTTGAGCCAACAGTAGAGTAGTTGCCATAAGTCGTTCCATTTTGGGTCCAAGAATTTTATTGCCACTGACCCCACTCATGTGGGTCTTCATGTTGCTCTTCATCACATTTCAAATCATGATCGTCATCATATTGCTTTACCTCGAAAAATACGATCATTCGTAATGGACGCGAAAATTTTTTAGTTCGAATAGAGTCACCACCGAACTTTACTTATTCCAATGAAGGAATAGGAAAATATCGATAAAACCTTTGAAACAAAAAATGGTCATCGCAAGCATATTCAAGTTCAGGAGTCGATTACACAAAGGGGAAGGTATTAGCAACCCTCACATCTGTTGTACTCAACGGGAACATCTTAATCAGATTTGCGATTGAATGTTAGCTCATGTTTATTTGATTTCTTCAAAAGGATTAAAGATAAAAGAAAGGAAACCACTAAAGGGAGAAGTAAGGGTTTTTATTAGGGTGTTCGCCAAGGATCGGGGGCCTCGTGCCTACGTATATTTATTGTGAAATGAAAAACTATAGCATCTGTAGTTCGGATGACTACTGGGGGGAAAAGGAAAAAAAAGGAAAATGTAGAAAGGTAGCTTGCCAGGATCTCGCAATCCTGTGCCTACGCACCCTCATTGTGCAATGAGAAAGTCAGAGCTCTGTAGTTTGGGAGACTATGGTTGGTTAGTTTGTATTTTTTAATGAATGAATGTTTAGATTGCTCTCTAAGGGCTAAACATTGGTTTGTCTGCTCGTGGGGGGAGGTTGAAGCACTAGTTTGTATGCGCATTAGAAGGGACTAACCATGTTCTTTTGCAAAAAAGGTGTTTGACTGCACGGGGGCGAGTATTTAAGTCTTGAGGGGTTTCAATCACACGGGGGTGAGAAAAGACAAGTTTGATGTGTTCATGTTGATTTTAGGGTTTTGAAAAGAGATTATTTTTTTTATTTGAATTGCACTAAAGACTATAGGCAGAAGCAAATATTTCGAACTACCAAGCCAAACGTCTTGTGTCTAAAATACTCTGAGAGAGTGTAGGAAAGCTCCATTATCACTCATTCTCCACCACTTAAGGCTCATGGCATGCAATCCTAATCATATTTTATTGTGTTTTTGAGTTTATTAAGAAAATGCTGCTTGACGTTGGATCAAGGGTTTTATTGCGAGATGACTATGAAAATGGTTTGAGATTGAAATGGGATAGGTTGATGTCGATGCATGAAGCGATCGGCTTACAAGTTAGGTATGGCTTGATGTATGGATCAAGAATTCTTGAGATTTGGTTGATGGCGATGCACAAGGCAATTGACTTATAAGGGTTAGGAGAGCATACCACTTGACGTTGGATCAAGGGTTTGGAAAAAATGTGAGGTTGGTCCTTGTTCCTAGAGATTAACTAGCAAGCAAAAACCAAAGCCAAAGCAAAACAAAAAAGTAAAGAAAGTACACAAAAATGGGGAGAGGGATACATAAAAAATACAAGGGAAGTATGCAAGAAATAAAGGGCCTCATTGTCAGGTAGCCCAAGAGAAAGTTGTGTGTGTGCGAGGTGTCTTAAGATAAGCAGTAGAAAATAAGAATCCAAATCCAAGTTTCCTTTGCTAGGGTTAAGTACAAGGTCCAAAACTCCATGTCAAGCTCGGGTCATCTGCACAATCCTCAGTCCATTTATGTCTTACAAGTATTTTAGGTATTTTCCATTTTATCATGTTTTTGTGTTTTTCATAAGATGAAGAATACAAAACAAAGAAGAAGAGAGTGACACAGTGATAAATAAGCGATGTAGTAAATTGCGAAAAAATAAATAGCGAGAAGTAAATTGCGAAAAAATAAAGAGCAGTAATGTAAAAGTTAGAAGTTAGAAGTTAGTAGTTAATTATTATTGATCGAATGACCGCTTTATCGAATCGGGATAAATTTAACGCTATATTAAGCAATCGTAAGTGGACTTATATAGAAGTCACACCTATCTGAGGTCGGTCAATAACAATTTATGTGCTAAAAATATGTTAGAGAAGTGACACAAAGTCATTCTCCTAAAACATGCCACACAATGAAAAAAAGAATAAGAAAACTCAAGTCTCCACAATGGTCTCATCTATCATTAAGAGATTAAAAGTATGATCAAACAAGGGAAACCTATCAATACCTCAAAGTGTCAAGAATGATCCCATGATCATTTAACAACATGTTTGAAGTATTAAAGGTTCAATTAACCTAGGGATCACTTCTCCCACTACAAGAAAATATGAGATTAGCTAGGGGAATTGGCTAGGGGGAAAACCCCTCACTAAAAAAACAAGGTTGCTTGGGGTAAACCCCTCGCAAACCACACAATAGGAAAAAAAAAAAATTTGCTAGGGGCTACCCCTCGCAAAAGAGGAGGGAAACAAATTTTGAATTTTAAAACTTATTTAAAGTAGGGGTCAGCGCAAAATATGGCTGATAGGTGAACCATTTGCGAGGGGCCAACCCCTCACTAAATTTTGATTAGTAATTTGCGAGGGGGTATCCCCTCGCCATCAAGATGCTTGGTCAAATCACTCTGAAAAAGGCAATTATCCTTCTGCCAGTTGACTGCAACACGCCATCAATGGCTAGGGGCCACCCCATCGCAAATCTTATCTCTCCAATCGCGTGGAGCCTCCCCTCGCCAATAAGTCCACGTGCCACACATGCAGAGAGTAATCTGACACGTTAAAATTTTGCTAGGGGTCCCCCCTCGCAAAATATTACTGTTGGATTGGCTAGGGGATAGCCCCTCGCAACTTGCAACTGATTAAATGCTTTTCACAATTCCAAAGAATGCAGTTAATATATATAATCAGTATTATTTTTTTCGTTTCTTCCCCATTCTCCCATTCTTCATCTTCTTCCATTCTCTCTTCTACCATTCTCTCTATTCTACGATTTTCTTCCCTTTTCAATTTCAAATATAGGTAAATATTTGTCTTCCCATTCCATTTATTTTCTTCAACTGTTTCATATATATTTTAATTAATTTTGTTTCGTGTATTTAGAGAATTAATTAATTTATTTATTTGTTATATTACATGTATATCATTGATAAAGGATTCAACTTTCATCTAGAGCTGGAGCTACAAATTTAAGGGAGTTTCTAAAGGTACATATTTAATTGTTTTTTCTAAATATTTTAGATATAATTGATATCAATATGTTGATTTTGGTGTGTTGCTGGTATTATAAAATCTATAATTTTTTTATTTTGAATTTTCTGTATTTATTTTTAGTAATATATATTTAAAAAATATTGTTTTAAAATAGATTGTAAAAAATGTTTATAAATATTGTTTATATTACTAAAAATAGAATATAAAAACAGATTTTAATTTTATGTTGTTAATATTATTAAAAACAGATTTTAAGTAAAAAACAAACGGATTTTAAAATATTTGTAAAAGAATAGATTATAGTTATAAAATAGTTTGAAAATATGTTTTAGATTTTTGTTATAAAAATATTTTTGTTATAAAATATATCTTTTAAATTAAAATTAAAATATTTTTTGAAATTTCTGTTATAAAATATATATTTTTCATATTTATTAAAATTGTTTAAAAATATTTTTTAGAGAAAACTATAAAAAAAGTTTTAAAACATAATATAAAAACATTAAATCAGATTGTAATATAATGTTGTTTATATTATTAAAAACAGTAAAAAAATGTTTTAAAAACAAATTTTAAAACATTTGTAAAAAACATTTTAAAATATAATGTTTTTTATAATTTAAAAATATATATTATAAAAACAGATTATATTATAAAATATATTATATAATATTTAGTTTATATTATATATAAAACAGATACTAAAAATAAAATTTAAAAACAGATTTGTTATAAAAATTATAAAACAGATTTATTAAAATACTTATAAAACAGATTTTAAAAAACAATTATATATTAAATAATGTTTAAAAATATACCAAATAATATTTAAAAATCATATTTTGAAAATTGATATTATATGTTAAACATATTATTAAAAATAGTATTGTATAATAAATATCTTTTAAAAATCGATTATATATTCCAACATATTATTAAAAACAGATTTTAAAACATTTGTAAAAAAAGTTTTAAAATATAATTTTTTATAATTTAAAAAAGTATATTATAAAAACAGATTATATTATAAAATATATTATATTATATTTAGTTTATATTATAAAACAGATACTAAAAATAAAATTTAAAAACAGATTTGTTATAAAAATTATAAAACAGATTTATTAAAATACTTATAAAACAGATTTTGAAAAACAATTATATATTAAATAATGTTTAAAAATATACTAAATAATATTTAAAAATCAAATTTTGAAAATGGATATTATATGTTAAACATATTATTAAAAATAGTATTGTATAATAAATATCTTTTAAAAATCGATTATATATTCCAACGTATTATTGAATATAGTATTGTATAAAAAAATATTGTTTAAAAAACAGAATATATATTATTTTTGTAAAAGAATAGATTATATATTAACATACATCACTTTTATTTAAAAAGTATGAATTAAATAATAAAAATATATAATTTATAATATATTATGCACTTTTTATATAAAGTATATAATTTGTAGTATATACATTTTTATTTTTAAAGTATATATTTTTAAAAATATTAATATAATTTAGTAATACATTTATAAGAAATATATAATTTAAACGATGTAAATTTTTAGAAACATATAATATAATATTTGTAGAAACATATAATAAGTCTATAATTTGTAAGTTAAAATATGATATAAAGTATGTTAATTTAGAATTAGTTTAAGAAATATATTACATATTTTTTATAAAAGAATAGATTATATATATTCATATACATTTTTTTATTGAGAAAGTATGTAAGATATTTTGGTAATATATTTATTGAAAATATGAATTTATCATAAAAATATATAATTTGTAAGTTATTCTATTTTGAAAACATTAATAATGTATTAAACATTATATGATATATTAGTTAGATGAATATGTATATAGTCATATGTTTGTCGATAGATAAATTTCCCTTTTCTTAAATTTAAATTTAAACATGAACAACATTACACGTGTGCAGTATGGAATATTATCAGTTCTATTGTAGTTGGATGTATGATATAACGTATCCAGGAAGACGTGGGCTTAAACCACATTTTAAAGAAGGAGTTGTTGCGTTTCTTACATATGCGTTTGCTCAAGAATGTTGTCGAAGCGAAGGAGGGGTAAGATGTCCGTGTTTAAAGTGTGGTTGCAGAAATATAATTAGTGACCCAAATGAAGTGAAACGTCACTTGGAGAAAGATGGTTTTAGGCCAAATTATTGGGTGTGGTATTCTAATGGAGAAGTAGTGCCAGAGATGAATAGAGAGGCTTCAAGCAGTCAAACACATGTTGGAGTTGAGATAGGTAGAGATGCATCAAGCAGTCAACCACCTTTGCCAGACCAAGAACAATTTAATCTCATAGATGATATGGTTGGTGATGCATTAGGGGTGAATGTGACTTATGATGAACCTCAAGATTTTGATGTAGATGAGCTCCCGAACGAGGAAGCGCAAAAGTTTTATCAACTGCTGAAAGAAATAAATATATCACTGTTTGAGGGATCTTCTGACTCTATGTTATCCACGTGTGTGAGACTCTTGGCTGCGAAGTCAAATTGGAATGTTCCTGATCAGTGTTTGGAATTTTTCGCAAAATGATGTTTTGTGATGGGTTTTTTGGCTTAGTGAGGGGATAACCCCCTAGCTAATAACATGTTTTCTTGTAGTGTCCATGATATTGAAGATTTCATCAACCACAATCATAAAAATGAAAGATTAAAAGAAAACAAAAATCATTAAAAAAAGAAATACCAAGATTGTAAGAAGAAATAGAAATTAAAGTATAAAAAATAATATTAAGAAAAAAACAAAAAGCCAAGACAATTAAAAAGGAAAAGAAAATAAGACAAGAAGAGACAAAGGGTGCGCGAGGCTCGTGGTGGTGTAGAAAGAACAAAGGAAATGGGCCTAAGAGCTTGAGCCCAAAGCAACACTTTGTTCAGCCAGGGAGGGTGCATCGTATCGTGCAGGGGTTTGAAAATCAGTTTAAATGGCTTGAGCCCAAACACAGAAACAGGCAAGGTTAAAAGAAGAAGAACAAACTAACATCCCTTAAGTCTTCTTCCACGCGGTCTCCTCCCCTTCAAAATTTCTCGTTGGCCAAGCAAACAACTTCGACGTGCTCTTGTTTTCACTAACTCTCACAGATCTCTCTCAGTTACACATATTTATTCTCTTCTCCTTCTCAATCTTTGATTCAAAATCTGGCAGCGGTGGGTTGAAATGGTGGTTGAGTTGTTGCTTTCGCGGTGGAGTTATTGTTGAATGGTGAATTCGTTGAAGATATTGCGTGAATCTTGTTGTTGAAGTTGCAGTTGATGCATTGCCGATGAATCTTCATTGTTGCACTTTGAATTTTTGGTGAGTTTGGTTGTGTTTGAATGGATTTTTGATGCAGGATTGGGTTAAACTTGAGAGTTGTATTGTTTTGTATTTGCTGTGATTTGCAGGCTTTGTGAAATTGGGTTGTATGGAATGAATTATGGTGTCAAGAGTTTATGCATGGGGAAAGGTTTATGAGGTTTGAAGCTTGGTGGAATTGAAGAAGGTCTGAAGATTATATGTGAAAATTTAAAGATGTTTGAAAGTAAAAAGTGATGAATGATTGAAGCTTATGTGAAGGTTTTGAAGTTGATTTGTGATTTTTTGTAGGGTTGTTAATGATTCGGTGTGAAGGTCATAAGGTTGAGGGAAGTTGGAATGAAGGTTTGAGGACGTATGAGTTGAGGTCGTTATGCAGTGTGATACGTGAAGAAGGGCTTCTGGATGAAGATGGTTGTGTGAAGGAAAAAATGTAGCAGTGGTAATTTTTAGAGAGATTAGTTGTGGTGATGAAAAATTTGTATGTGTTTAAGCATGAGCTGTGCGTCCAACCTTAAGCAGAGCGAAATTCCTTCCCTTTTATAGAGTGTCCCTTTGGCTTTTTGGATTGAGGTTTTTTCAAGTTTTTCTTTAGTTACAGTGTGTTTCGATTCCCTTATGCAACTGCGTTTTGTTCCTTGTGATCTTGCCCATGCCTTGTAATTGTATTGGACTCTTGTTGTATCACTTTTGCATTGCGGTGGTATTGGGCCTTTTTTGAATTGCAACTTGTATTTCCTTTTTTTTTGTAATGGACTTTGATGATGTGATCTTTATTTGGGCCTTGAATTTGAATTGGTATTGCCCCCTTAGCCTTGCTTGAACAATTCCACCGATTTTGCACTTAGTATGTCTTGATTTTAATTTTGCTTATTTGAATTGCACAATATGGATTATTTCTTTGGCTTATGAAATATTTTGTTAATGTTAGAGCAATTCTTGAACCCACGCTATCTTATCATGCTTGCTCTTTAATCCTATAAAACAATCTTGATTCCTAACACTGTTCACTTGTTTTCCAAGTCCTGATATTGAAAATGAATGAGCTATCTTTACCATGTTATGACCAAGATGAAAATGCCTTAGAATTAGAGGCCATGTCTTGAAATATGAGCTCTAGTGCACTTAAACCTGAATGCTTTGTAAGTTGAATTCATCCAATGAACGTGAACTTACACTTGAATTTAGAATTATATTGGATTAGAATTAGAGGTCATGTCTAGAATTTAGAATTTTTGAATTGCCTTAGAATTATATTGGAAGTAATCTTGATCACTTGATGATCTTCAAACATGAAGCACTTGAATTTAGCGCAACCTTACCCTTAAAATGATCCATGACCAAGATAACTTGAGAATGAAATAATCCCTCTTTCTCTTGACCAAGATTAAGCCAAACCTTTACTTGAATCTTAATCACACATGAATATCCACACCCATTTGACCTGATAAACTTGAATGAGCCTTGATTTATAAAACTTGGCTTAGACAACAAGAAAATGAAAGTGAAAGGCACAATTTTTTTTTTTGGATTTTGAATGCACAATGGTTATATGACATGTTAGTAAATATGATGCAACAAGAATAATGCAAAACCTAATTTTTAGAGGCCCCAAGCAAGCATAAGATAGAAAACAAAGGTGACCTTGGTGAGAACTTCGAAAGCAACTAAATGAAATGGTTATATGCACACACGTGAGGGTAATACATATAGGTAGGACAAATCTGGGGTATGACAGAGTATCAACCATATTAGTATCCACATGTTGAACTTGTTCTTCCACCTGTTGTTCATCAACATTATTGGTGTACCTAATTCAGTAGGATCATCATAATTATATATGACCTTACCGGATCCCTTCATCTTATAGAAATAAACCTTGAAATTATCATTCCAATGGTACCCCATGTCTTTCATTATGGCTGTGTTAAACTCTTGAGCCTGACCAGGTGAGATGTTTTAAAGATTTGGCACACCAATACGAAATTTCTTAAAAATCTTTGCAATCAATAAAGTGTAACATAAGGAGGACCCTCTATTACTATCTTTAACAACAAACATTATAGACACAAAATAGTTTGGCCAATTTATCTTATGCTTATTCTGAAGAATATACATGAGATGTACCTCAGCTTGGTCAATCCTAGAATGGCCTCATTTCCTTGGATGCAACACATGAGTTACAATCCAATAAAGAACATGAGGATCTTTATTTAAAAGGCCCGTTGACAATATGTCCACACAAACATCTAGCCTTGGAGCTTTTATACATGAGTTCACGTAACTTTTCAAATCAAAAGCAGGACAAAATGCATGATCAGACAAAGATACTTTATGAGAAAGCACAATAACTCCAAACATTTCCTTCCATGAGTCTCGTACAAAGTGGTAGGAACTCTTTCCCATCTTGAATCGAAAAAGAGCATCCTTCCCTTGATTCCAACCCAACATAAAAGACTCGTATTAAGTCTTCATTATAATCAGTGGAGACATTAAAAAATTTGTTAATCTATTGATATTCCAAAAGATTAACAATCTCCAGAATGTGTAACTTAGCAACAACTTTAGGATCACAGATATGTTGTTTCACAACAATCCTATTTTTGAAATTTCTCTTAAACTCTTCAACACAAGTATGATGTATGAGACAAAGAGAACTTACTGGTTTGGATGAGGATGTACCAATAACATTCTTGCCTTTTTTCACTTTGGGAGCCATGAATTTATGATTTGAAGGTATGCACAAAAGGTTTTGATAAAATGTGTGAAAGAGAATGGTAGGATTTTGAATGAAATAAGAGAAACCCACTATCCCAATTTATAAAATTTGGTTTCTAATCACACAAATTTGAAGAGAGTGGATGAAGATAAGTGATTTTTGGAGATGAGAAAAAAAATGAGATTTTATGGAGATTTTGAAATTATGAGAAGTGAAGAGACTTTTCTTGGAAAGGGAAAAAGTTAACCTATGCTGACTTGGAAATGAGGAGAAATTTGAAAATAATAGTAAATGAGTAGTTGAGACTAGTTAAAAATGTGTGGAAAGAGAAAGAGTGACTCTAGGTATCGCATCAGTCGATTTCAAAGGTTTAAAATTGAAAAAAAAATCACGAATGTTTGGACTCATATGTGACTGGAGTCGATACATACTGAACCGAAAGTTTAAAAGAATACACACTTAGGCTATGTATCAATTCATATCATCTAGGAGTTGATACAAACTGTCTGTGTATGAGTTGACTCATTCGTTATCGGAAAAATTGAATGTGTTTAAACCGTAACAAAACATATACCAATGATGAGAAAGTAAATCAATATATTCTACAAAATAATCGTTTGAACAATATCACACTTTGTAATCAATTTCCAATTAAATAGTAAACAAAAATTAACTAAGATAATTTATGAAACGCTTGGTGTGCAATAAACACCAAGTTGATTTTCCTTTGTGTTGAAGATATAAAAAACCAATTGCAATTGTTTAGATTGCAATTATCTTTACAAAACAGTTTGAATTACTTCAACACATACAAAATTTGCAGTTTATCAAATTACACACTTAGTGTATTATCAAATTGTAAATAGAGTGAGAGATAGAGAGAACACCAAGATTTGTTTAGGCAGTTCACCAATTATCCTCACTATGGGTACATCTGCCCCTCAATTCCAAATAGAATTGAGATATGTAATTAACCTTTGCAAGAGTTGTATACAAGAGAAAAAGTAGTAATCCAAACCCTCAAACCTTATGTTTAATGTTGATTCTAACTTCTTCTCTCCCCTTGATCTTAAGAAAGATCAAGTGACCCAAAATTTTCAAGTCGATCCTCTAATTACCGTTACTCATTTGACAAAACCTCATTCTTCAAAGCTTTCACTCAACTAAATCCTCGTTGTGAAATCTTATCACAAGCCTTTCAATTGATCCTCTAGTTACCACAACTTCTTTAACAGAACCCCTTTCTTCAAAGCTTTCACTCGGCTGAATCCAAATGCAAAGACTTATACAAAATCCCCCAAATCACCCTTGATCTTGGAGGAAAAACCCTAATTAGTTTTATCAATGAAACCCCCAAAGAATACTCAACCCAATTTGATTACAACAATCCTAAATTGGAACTTATCAATCTAATATAGAGGACACTCAACAAAAATTATTATGTGTAATTGTTGAACATGTGAAGAGAAAAGCTTGAAGATGATGAAAAAATTATTTGTATGTTCTTGGTCTTAATGATGAGAAATGATGCATGAATGCATATTTATATATATGTGCGTGTGTAGAAAAATAACAAACAAAACAAATTTTTAGCACAAATTACAAGTTTTAAGAAATTATAATAGAATGTATTGATTCCAAATTCGTATGAGTTAATACATAAGCCTGAGAGTTGATACATAAACTCTATGAGTTCATACAAGTGAGGATTGGGTTGCCAAAAACTTTCAGCTGGAGTCGACTCCAATCACGAATAAGTCGACTCATACGTATTATGTATCGACCCAAAGCTCCTATGTATCGATACATAGAAGACAACATTTTTTTATGATCATTTATTTGACCCTTTCAAAATCATTCAAAAACAGAGAAATGATAATAAAATTAGAAAATGGTAAAAAAAAAAAGGGTTGAAAAACCTCACCTACACAACATTCAATCAACAAATTCGAGGTATCTCTTGCAACATGCACATTTGGTGATAACATCTCTTTAATTTGAATCAATTATATAATGCTGAAAAGAAATCAGTGTCGCTGAAAAGAAATAAAAAATATTGAATCAATTTATGAGACATAAAATTTAATTCTTTGTTGTAAATAAAAAGTAGAAAATATATATACCTTTAAGAAAGCGAAACATCTTCCTTTGATTTTTCAACTATGTCAATGAGTTCCATTTTTTTGATCTGCAAATAAAATAATAATAAGGGAATTAGTGAAATCTTGATTTGAGATCTGAGTAAAGGAAAGAATGAGAGAATAAAAACTAAAAATTGAATAGATTGGTAAAATATATGAGTAAAAATGAAGAAGAGGAAATCAACTTCTTGAAGATGTTGATGAAGAGAAACTGGAATTTAGGGTTTATGACTTTTAAATGGAAACCGACAGCAATACAACTTCAAAAATTGACAGAATCGAAATGATTGATTTGCAAATCATATTTAAACGATGCATAGAATTGAAATCCATAAATGAAAATCCTTAAAATTGAAATCCATATGTAAAATTTGTAATATACTATGATGCATAGGTACGGGTACGGTACTCGGTGCGGGTACTGATACCGGTACGGGATACGCCATTTTTAAAAAAATCAAGGTACGGGTACGTTAATAAGAAATAAGATTTTTCTATAAAATATATGAGTAGAGAGCTAAATTGTTAGGTTTATAACAAAACACCACTATAAAAATTGAAAAAAACCAAAAACAATATTAAGATGCAATAACAAAAAAAATTAAAACACATAAATATACAATATTGACATTTGAGAAAACCACAAATTTCATTCAACACCGAATAATGAGAAAAATGAAGTATCACGAGTACGGTACGAGTATCCGGTACGATTGCGTATCCGGTACGGGTGCGTACCCGGTACCGGTACTCCACCATATTAGAAGTACCCATGCTTCAGAGGTAATATATAAAATCGAAATCCATTTGCAAAGGCAAAGATTTTGATATAGAAAGATAACCGCAAAGATGAAAAATAGGGGGGAAATTAAACACAAATGAAGAACAAATCAGTAAAGTGAACTAATTGAGAAACAATTAGAAAATAAAACAAATTTTTAAAAACCTTAACTTGTTTATTACTCACAATTTAGGAATTTTGCTTTGTCTCCATCATAAATCATTTCCCCCTCTTGTTGCATGTTTAATCTCTTCACTTTTCCTTTCTCGATCTACAATCCACTCAACAATGGAATCTAAAGAAGATGAACTTTAAAAACAATATGGATTTGTATAAGATAATCGTTCCAAACAACAATGAAAAAGAATAAGAGCCTAATTGGTTTTATCAATGAAACCCCCAAAGAATACTCAACCCAATTTGATTACAACAATCCTAAATTGGAACTTATCAATCTAATATAGAGGACACTCAACAAAAATTATTATGTGTAATTGTTGAACATATGAAGAGAAAAGCTTGAAGATGATGAAAAAATTCTTTGTATGTTCTTGGTTTTAATGATGAGAAATGATGCATGAATGCATATTTATATATATGTGCGTGTGTAGAAAAATAACAAACAAAACAAATTTTAAGCACAAATTACAAGTTTTAAGAAATTATAATAGAATGTATTGACTCCAAATTCGTATGAGGTAATACATAAGCCTGAGAGTTGATACATAAACTCTATGAGTTCATACAAGTGAGGATTGGGTTGCCAAAAACTTTCAGCTGGAGTCGACTCCAATCACGAATAAGTCGACTCATACATATTATGTATCGACCCAAAGCTCCTATGTATCGATACATAAAAGACAACATTTTTTTAAGATCATTTATTTGACCCTTTCAAAATCATTCAAAAACAGAGAAATGATAATAAAATTAGAAAATGGTAAAAAAAGGTTGAAAAACCTCACCTACACAACATTTAATCAACAAATCCGAGGTATCTCTTGCAACATGCACATTTGGTGATAACATCTCTTTAATTTGAATCAATTATATAATGTTGAAAAGAAATCAGCGTCGCTGAAATGAAATAAAAAATATTGAATCAATTTATGAGACATAAAATTTAATTCTTTGTTGTAAATAAAAAGTAGAAAATATATATACCTTTAAGAAAGCGAAACATCTTCCTTTGATTTTTCAACTATGTCAATGAGTTCCATTTTTTTGATCTGCAAATAAAATAACAATAAAGGAATTAGTGAAATCTTGATTTGAGATCTGAGTAAAGGAAAAGAGTGAGAGAATAAAAACTAAAAATTGAATAAATTGGTAAAATATATGAGTAAAAATGAAGAAGAGGAAATCAATTTCTTGAAGATGTTGATGAAGAGAAACTGGAATTTAGGGTTTATGACTTTTAAATGGAAACCGAAAGCAATACAACTTCAAAAATTGACAGAATCGAAATGATTGATTTGCAAATCATATTTAAACGATGCATAGAATTGAAATCCATAAATGAAAATCCTTAAAATTGAAATCCATATGTGAAATTTGTAATATATAAAATCGAAATCCATTTGCAAAGGCAAAGATTTTGATATAGAAAGATAACCGCAAAGATGAAAAATAGGGGGAAAATTAAACACAAATGAAGAACAAATCGGTAAAGTTAACTAATTGAGAAACAATTAGAAAATAAAACAAATTTTTAAAAACCCTAACTTGTTTATTACTCACAATTTAGAAATTTTGCTTTGTCTTCATCATAAATCATTTCCCCCTCTTGTTGCATGTTTAATCTCTTCACTTTTCCTTTCGCGATCTACAATCCACTCAACAATGGAATCTAAAGAAGATGAACTTTAAAAAAATATGGATTTGTATAAGATAATCGTTCCAAACAACAATGAAAAAGAATAAGAGCCTAATTGGTTTTATCAATGAAACCCCCAAAGAATACTCAACCCAATTTGATTACAACAATCCTAAATTGGAACTTATCAATCTAATATAGAGGACACTCAACAAAAATTATTATGTGTAATTGTTGAACATGTGAAGAGAAAAGCTTGAAGATGATGAAAAAATTCTTTGTATGTTCTTGGTCTTAATGATGAGAAATGATGCATGAATGCATATTTATATATATGTGCGTGTGTAGAAAAATAACAAACAAAACAAATTTTTAGCACAAATTACAAGTTTTAAGAAATTATAATAGAATGTATTGACTCCAAATTCGTATGAGTTAATACATAAGCCTGAGAGTTGATACATAAACTCTATGAGTTCATACAAGTGAGGATTGGGTTGCCAAAAACTTTCAGCTGGAGTCGACTCCAATCACGAATAAGTCGACTCATACGTATTATGTATCGACCCAAAGCTCCTATGTATCGATACATAGAATACAACATTTTTTTATGATCATTTATTTGACCCTTTCAAAATCATTCAAAAACAGAGAAATGATAATAAAATTAGAAAATGGTAAAAAAAAAGGGTTGAAAAACCTCACCTACACAACATTCAATCAACAAATTCGAGGTATCTCTTGCAACATGCACATTTGGTGATAACATCTCTTTAATTTGAATCAATTATATAATGCTGAAAAGAAATCAGCGTCGCTGAAAAGAAATAAAAAATATTGAATCAATTTATGAGACATAAAATTTAATTCTTTGTTGTAAATAAAAAGTAGAAAATATATATACCTTTAAGAAAGCGAAACATCTTCCTTTGATTTTTCAACTATGTTAATGAGTTCCATTTTTTTGATCTGCAAATAAAATAATAATAAGGGAATTAGTGAAATCTTGATTTGAGATCTGAGTAAAGGAAAGAGTGAGAGAATAAAAACTAAAAATTGAATAGATTGGTAAAATATATGAGTAAAAATGAAGAAGAGGAAATCAACTTCTTGAAGATGTTGATGAAGAGAAACTGGAATTTAGGATTTATGACTTTTAAATGGAAACCGACAGCAATACAACTTCAAAAATTGACAGAATCGAAATGATTGATTTGAAAATCATATTTAAACGATGCATAAAATTGAAATCCATAAATGAAAATCCTTAAAATTGAAATCCATATGTAAAATTTGTAATATACTATGATGCATAGGTACGGGTACGGTACTCGGTGCGGGTACTGATACCGGTACGGGATACGCCATTTTTAAAAAATCAAGGTACGGGTACGTTAATAAGAAATAAGTTTTTTCTATAAAATATATGAGTAGAGAGCTAAATTGTTAGGTTTATAACAAAACACCACTATAAAAATTGAAAAAAACCAAAAATAATATTAAGATGCAATAACAAAAAAAATTAAAACACATAAATATACAATATTGACATTTGAGAAAACCACAAATTTCATTCAACACCGAATAACGAGAAAAATGAAGTATCACGAGTACGGTACGAGTATCCGGTACGACTACGTATCCGGTACGGGTGCGTACCCGGTACCGGTACTCCACCATATTAGAAGTACCCATGCTTCAGAGGTAATATATAAAATCGAAATCCATTTGCAAAGGCAAAGATTTTGATATAGAAAGATAACCGCAAAGATGAAAAATAGGGGGGAAATTAAACACAAATGAAGAACAAATCAGTAAAGTTAACTAATTGAGAAACAATTAGAAAATAAAACAAATTTTTAAAAACCTTAACTTGTTTATTACTCACAATTTAGGAATTTGGCTTTGTCTCCATCATAAATCATGTCCCCCTCTTGTTGCATGTTTAATCTCTTCACTTTTCCTTTCTTGATCTACAATCCACTCAACAATGGAATCTAAAGAAGATGAACTTTAAAAACAATATGGATTTGTATAAGATAATCGTTCCAAACAACAATGAAAAAGAATAAGAGCCTAATTGGTTTTATCAATGAAACCCCGAAAGAATACTCAACCCAATTTGATTACAACAATCCTAAATTGGAACTTATCAATCTAATATAAAGGACACTCAACAAAAATTATTATGTGTAATTGTTGAACATATGAAGAGAAAAGCTTGAAGATGATGAAAAAATTCTTTGTATGTTCTTGGTTTTAATGATGAGAAATGATGCATGAATGCATATTTATATATATGTGCGTGTGTAGAAAAATAACAAACAAAACAAATTTTTAGCACAAATTACAAGTTTTAAGAAATTATAATAGAATGTATTGACTCCAAATTCGTATGAGGTAATACATAAGCCTGAGAGTTGATACATAAACTCTATGAGTTCATACAAGTGAGAATTGGGTTGCCAAAAACTTTCAGTTGGAGTCGACTCCAATCACGAATAAGTCGACTCATACGTATTATGTATCGACCCAAAGCTCCTATGTATCGATACATAGAAGACAACATTTTTTTAAGATAATTTATTTGACCCTTTCAAAATCATTCAAAAACAGAGAAATGATAATAAAATTAGAAAATGGTAAAAAAAAGGTTGAAAAACCTCACCTACACAACATTCAATCAACAAATCCGAGGTATCTCTTGCAACATGCACATTTGGTGATAACATCTCTTTAATTTGAATCAATTATATAATGCTGAAAAGAAATACAAAATATTGAATCAATTTATGAGACATAAAATTTAATTCTTTGTTGTAAATAAAAAGTAGAAAATATATATACCTTTAAGAAAGCGAAACATCTTCCTTTGATTTTTCAACTATGTCAATGAGTTCCATTTTTTTGATCTGCAAATAAAATAATAATAAAGGAATTAGTGAAATCTTGATTTGAGATCTGAGTAAAGGAAAAGAGTGAGAGAATAAAAACTAAAAATTGAATAAATTGGTAAAATATATGAGTAAAAATGAAGAAGAGGAAATCAATTTCTTGAAGATGTTGATGAAGAGAAACTGGAATTTAGGGTTTATGACTTTTAAATGGAAACCGAAAGCAATACAACTTCAAAAATTGACAGAATCGAAATGATTGATTTGCAAATCATATTTAAACGATGCATAGAATTGAAATCCATAAATGAAAATCCTTAAAATTGAAATCCATATGTGAACTTTGTAATATATAAAATCGAAATCCATTTGCAAAGGCAAAGATTTTGATATAGAAAGATAACCGCAAAGATGAAAAATAGGGGGAAAAATTAAACACAAATGAAGAACAAATCGGTAAAGTTAACTAATTGAGAAACAATTAGAAAATAAAACAAATTTTTAAAAACCCTAACTTGTTTATTACTCACAATTTAGAAATTTTGCTTTGTCTCCATCATAAATCATTTCCCCCTCTTGTTGCATGTTTAATCTCTTCACTTTTCCTTTCGCGATCTACAATCCACTCAACAATGGAATCTAAAGAAGATGAACTTTAAAAAAATATGGATTTGTATAAGATAATCGTTCCAAACAACAATGAAAAAGAATAAGAGCCTGTTTGATAATACTAGAAAAAGAGCTTTTAGCTTTTCGGCTCATTTTGATTAAAAAACTAGGTTTGGTAACTGCATTTTAACTTTTAGCTTATAGCTTTTTAACTAGCTTTTAACTGTTTTTTCAAAAGCTATTTGAAGTAACTTTTGAATTTGTAGTTTTTAACTCATGACTTTTTATTCCAATTATACCCTTATTATTTTAATTATATATATATATATATATATATATATATATATATATATATATATATATATATATATTACTTTTATGTCCTCATAAATGGTTTTATGAAATACCCCTGCTTCATGTATGATTTGCTGATTCTATTATTCATTGAATTTCGTTCTCAATCTATTCATACTAAATAACAAAGCTCATAAAATTTATATACAAATTTATATATTTTGATGATATCTTCAATTATATATATATATATATATATATATATATATTAAAATTGTTTTTGCATGTTTTTATTAATATATTTATTTTTATCAAATAAAAATTAATGTAATAATATAATATAATAAGATAATGAAATCACTCATTTCTTAATTAAAAATGTCTTTTTAAGTCATTTTGTAATTATTAGTGTAACAGCTAATTTACCAAACACTAAAATTAACTTATCAGCTACCAACCATCAGCTATAAGCTATAAGCTATCAGCTAACAACTATCAATTATCAGCTATAACCTATCAGCTATCAGCTATAAGCTAATTTTATCAAACAGAGTCTAATAAGAATCTGGATTTGCAGAGAAATTGTCCAATAGTGGACGAGGAAACAATGCTATTGTTGATTGCAGATGATATTGAAGAGGCAATGAAGAGAATTCGATTTGCAGAGAAGTTGTGTAGGGAAGAAAAATTATTTTATTAAAAACTGAATGAATAAATCAATATACCAGAGAATCTAAAGGTTTGGGTGTTTATTCTCAATGTTACTTGATATCATTTGTACATTGGAAGCAATAAATTGCATTAATGAAAGAAAAGAAGTGTAATGGACTGTCAATACTAGTTAACATGAAATTATTAGTAATATAAAATGATAATTAGAGATACTAAATTAGCTCTCTAAATTGATTTAATTTAGGTCAGAATGTAATTTTATAGGTATACAAAATTCTTATATTGATAGAAGAAGCAGTTAATAAAATTCTTCGTAGAAGAAAAGTTTTTATATATTTTTGTCCGTAAAATTTATATTATTCTATTGTTTTAAAAAGAATTTCTAGGCGCATCAACAAAGAAAAAAAAAAAGAACAATTTCTAGGGTCTGCTATTAGCGTTCCGGAGCGAGCACACAGTCTTTGAACGTCCGTGTTTGAAGCCAAATCAATTCCATTCTCCCTCAATCGGATCCCGTTACACTCCGATCTTCAAATCCCTAACAAAAATGGTCAGAGGTTCGCTCAACAAACTCCTCTCCCGCTCTCTCTCCGTCGCCGGAAAATGGCAGAACCAACAGCTCCGCCGCCTCAACATCCACGAGTACCAGGTTTCTCTCGATTCATTTCTTACAAAACAAATCGCGTGTTTGTTGATGATGATTCTGTACTTCCTTCTCTTGAATTTGTAATTTATGAAATCGTCTATGTTTATTTAACGCGATCGAGGTTCCCTTACACCTCACCGTTTTTTATTTTTATTTTCCATGAAATTAGGGTGCTGAATTGATGAGCAAATACGGAGTTAACGTTCCTAGAGGTGTCGCTGTTTCTTCAGTTGAAGAAACCAGAAAAGCCATCAAGGATGCATTCCCCAATCAAAACGAGGTAATCCATAGTCCTGCCCACAACATGAAATTGAAGACTGCAATTGTGTTTTTATCAATTCCTTGTTTTAACTAATTGAGACCTGAGTTATACAATTTCCGACTTTGGCTTTTTATTACAAAATGTCTTGGTTAGTGGATGATAAAGGTTTAACTGGGATTATTGTGCAGTTGGTGGTAAAGAGTCAAATTTTAGCCGGTGGACGTGGCTTAGGAACTTTTAAAAGTGGCCTTAAGGGAGGAGTACACATTGTTAAGACTGAACAGGTTGAAGACATAGCTGGTAATGCATGATACTTCTGTTATTCCTCAAATTCAAAATTTCACTGTTCTCATTTCATGTTCATCCATGCCTTTCAATGCATGTTGTCTCTCCTCTCCATTCATATTATTAATTTAGTCGATTTGAATTTAGAGAGGTTAGAAGCCATAATACTTGATAATCTAAGTTTTTCGGTGTTTTTTTTTGGCTTGGGCCTGTAGTTGTTTCATTGTTGTGATTGTCTTTGTTATCATTTCAGGGAAGATGCTTGGGCAGATACTAGTTACAAAGCAGACAGGTCCTCAGGGAAAAATCGTTAGCAAGGTGTGAAATTAATAAATTATTCAATGTTGTATTTGTAATTATGTTAACATTTTCAATATGCTTCTATTTGCTAAACAATTTTCTTCTCTTAAAATTGAAACTCTGGCAAGCGATTGCAACCTTATCAATCTTGACATAAATTATGTTTGAGCTGTAGTTGTTTGTTTTCTTTGTGAAATTTACACCCTTTGGAGCCCTCCATGGCTCTTTTTACCTTGCATGCAATATGTTCGTTGGAGGATAAATTTCTCCTTGCAAAACAGTACTTCAAACTTTAGTCATTTTCTTCTAGACTGACCCTGCTGGTTGGACCGGGTAGACTGGCCACTAACCAATCTGGTTTATTGTGGATTGGTTTCAGCTCATATACTGTTAGTCCAGCATTCCAAACTGGTGAACCTGTATGATCTGAGTTGTTGGACGGGTTAACTGGGCATTTGTTACCCCTTATACATTTTTTGTGGTATTTGGCAGGCTAGCCAATTGTGATATGGATTCTATGTGATTAATGTATTGATCATGGATGTAAATTTCGTGTCAATTGGATATCACAAGTAATGCGCACACAATGACAACTGCTACTTTGTTTTATTTTGATTATCATTTTATTTTTTAAACTAGAATATATATGAAAGGGAGACATATTGCTGTTGCCTTGATTGTTTGACATCTAATTGTCCAACTTATACAGGTTTACTTGTGTGAAAAGCTGTCACTTGTGAATGAGATGTACTTTGCTATAACTCTGGATCGTAAGACTGCTGGCCCAGTAAGTTTCCTATACCATTATATTAGCTTCGTTCTACTTTAAGTGATAAGATAAAAACTTTCACGTTCAATGCACGACTTGTTTAATTTTCTTTCCTTTAATTTGACCAATAATAAACAGCAAGTTTTTTTCCTTTAAATTGGACCAATGATAAACAGCAACGTTCTTTCCTTTAAATTGGACCAATAATAAACAGCTATTCCCTCTGTTCCTTCTTTTAAGCAAAAAAATATCAACTTCTTTTGCTTTAATATAAGAAAATATTAACCATCTTTACAATTTTTAATATTATTCTTCCCATAATACCCTTAATTAAATTACTGTGAATTTCCAATACCACTTCATTTAATTAAAACAATTTTCTATGCCACAAGCTGACTAGTTCTAGAAAGAGCACAAGTTACTACTAGTGGTTGATTAGTGGAAAGGTCACCAAAATTGTCCACTAGAGAGGAGGTTTTTTTTTTTTACTTCCTCGTATTCTTCCCTTTCCACCGTATGCTAATAGCAATATGAGGGGTTGTGTAGAAGAGGAATATGTAAAGGTGTAGCTTGTAGGAAGCTATTAATAAAAGATGCTAGTTGTAAAATTTATTCATGAAGGATATTTTTGTAAATGTCTGTATATTTTGTTAAATAAAAAACAATTGACTTTAACTGATTTCCTTAATATGTGTGAAATTGGTTAAATTTGCTTATAACAAAGAACAGGGGGAGTATGTTGCTTATTACAATCTTTTTGTTATACGTTTGCAGCTTATTATTGCTTGTAGAAAGGGAGGAACGAGCATTGAAGACCTTGCCGAGAAATTTCCAGATATGATTGTAAAGGTTTGTAATTCTTGACATTTCTCCAAGCAGTATTCTTTGCCAGATATGCCTGATGCATTCCTTCTTTCTAGTAGGTACCTGTTGATGTTTTTGAAGGAATTACTGATGAAGATGCTGCAAAGGTTGTTGATGGTTTGGCTCCCACAGTGGCTGATAGAAATCAATCAATTGAACAAGTGAAGAATTTATATAAACTTTTTGTTGATTCTGACTGCACCCTTTTAGAAGTAAGCATGTCCATGTTTTAATTGTCTGCACTCTACATATTTATCGCTTTTTAATAATTTCTATAATGACAGTTCATTATCTTCTACAGATCAATCCCATGGCAGAGACCGCTGATAACCAACTAGTAGCTGCTGATGCTAAATTGAATTTTGATGATAATGCTGCATATCGTCAGAAAGAAATATTCGCTCTCCGTGATACAACACAAGAGGATCCCCGAGAGGTTTACTTACATGCTCTTTTGTTTGTGTTCATATTACATGGGAATTGAACATATGATCCCTAAACCCACTCTATCATTACAACTCAAGTCCAGGGATTTTCTACCCATCCCTGGTGTATTTTTGGGTCGTGTTCAGGACATCTTTTGGGCAAGCCCAATTCGGCACTATGTGACCTAATATTGTAGAACATCTTTTGTAACAATTAGGATGAATAATTAATTTTTTAATTAATGACTTCTACTTAACATGATAATATACTTATATTGACACATTTTTTGTTGCAGTATAGTGTTTCACGTCACTTTCTTTATTTCCTACTAAAGATTAATTACAACTATGCATGCAATACTGATAATGTTCTAATTTCTTATATAATTCAAATATTGGATTGGCCCAGTTAATATCTGGATCCAAAATTGTCCTGACTAGAATGTTGGATTGTGCTCATTTTGATATTATGTGAAGCCTACTCATCCTGTCTCGTATACACTTCTAAGCATAGAGCCGAGCTTAGTTAGCTACTTATATTTATTACAGTGCACTGTGATGTTTTGATATGTACACGGATCTCATGCTTATGATACAATTATGGAGTGAAGTGAGGTTCTACATGGCAGTATGAAGATTTCACATGATATATTTGTGCCTGATTATTAACTTTTTAAATTCTACATCCTTTTTGTCTCTTTTCACCAGGCAAATGACTAAATGTAACATTATTCGTGCCTTTTATCTTTTGATCAGGTGGCTGCTGCAAAGGCAGATTTAAACTATATTGGGTTAGATGGAGAAATTGGCTGCATGGTGAACGGAGCAGGGTTAGCAATGGCCACAATGGATATAATTAAGTTGCATGGAGGTACTCCTGCCAATTTTCTGGATGTAGGTGGCAATGCCTCTGAAGGCCAGGTAATGTTTTACAGACAAGATTGTTCTCATTTTGGTATTAGAATTGGTCTTAGTTAGATTATTAAGATTAAGATGATTGCTTTTATTTTTTTCCTACATCACATCATTTTGTAGACCGCTGGTGCATTAACCTGAAATTCAGAAAGATTTTATTAGAAAAGCATCCTTTAGTAGTTGCTACCCACTAGATACCTCCTTCAATGATCTCTGCCTTAAGATGTTTTTGTTCATATTTACTGTAATTATGTAAATCAGGTCGTTGAAGCATTTAAGATATTGACTGCTGACGACAAAGTGAAGGCAATTTTGGTTAACATCTTTGGTGGTATAATGAAGTGTGATGTTATAGCAAGTGGAATAGTGAATGCTGCCAAACAGGTTAGTAATGCTATGTCTCTATCAAAACAATAGTGATGCCTTTTAAGAACATGGTATTTCTTCGTGCAACCTTATTAATATTATCTTTATTAGCAGTTTTAGATTATGGTTTTGTTTGGACCTATTTGATATTGAAAGGATTACATGATGTCAAGAAAATGTAAATTTCTTATAATTGTTGCCTTGTAAGGTTTAAATTTTGATCTACAATGTGGGTGTAGATTCTTAATCTTTTCAATTTTTAAAGTAAATTTAGAGCTAATGTTATTGTTTTCACCATCCCATTTTTCCCTTGATATATATATTTTTAATTGAAAAGAATATTGGTTGAACACCACATCCATATGCATCAACTTCTCTTGCCGATATTTTTTAGGTTGCACTGAAAGTACCAGTAATTGTCCGTCTTGAAGGCACCAATGTTGATCAAGGGAAAAGAATTTTGAAGGTAAATGTTAGGTTATAAATAAACTATTTGTTTTGAGAAGGAACTGATAATATTTCAATTATTTGGTCTAAAAATAAAGAATGATTCAAAGGCTTATTATGTCGATTACCAATGTTTCAACAGGAAAGTGGCATGGCATTAATAACAGCTGAAGATTTGGATGATGCAGCTCAGAAAGCAGTGAAAGCATATAAATGAAGGGTTAATCATGTTTAAATTTTAAGATCGGTTTAGTTACTATACTACTTTTTGAGTAAAATTTTTGTAGAGAAGGGAAGAGATGCAAGAAATCTTCTCATTGAAGCCGCAGTGGCTATTAAAACATTTCCAATAAGTAATTTTCACATTATTGTTCAATTGGGGTGATGCACTCGATTGCTCGGTTTCTTTTACAATTCAACATACCCGTTCCTTTCTGATTATTCTTTGTTGAGTTCTTTTTAGTCTTAATGCAATGCTTGTCTCTTTGTTAGACACGGTGGTTCATCAATTGGACAAAACGTCTTAATGCAATGCCTTTTTGTTAGACGATTTTTGAATTTAAATATTTGATTGATACTCTAATAAAAGTTTTTATCTTACATTGTAACTTATTTTTCTCGACGTTAAGTTGGTGTTATTTTTATGAGATTCGACTTAACGATACATCAAGATTTCATTAATAACTCCAGCAAACATAGTAATTTTAATAGGTTCTAAACGCAGGAGAATCAATTTTTATGACACGAGTAAAGTTAATTTTAAGATACTCTTCACATTTTAAGCCCGTGGTTAGAAATTTGATTATTAATTGGGAAATTTTGACTAGGAGAAAAGTATGAGAATGTTTTTGGCTTTTTGCCTTGGTATGTTGGTTGATTAGTTTTGTTCTGTTTTATATTTATATTTTGCTCTAATTTTTATATTATAGATAATTCTGGCTTTGGCTGTTGCACACTATATTATTTAATATAAAAGTGATTATTAGTATTTCTACATCCTATAGTTGGGTTTAATTCCAACATCTCAGGTCCATCAGAAAAAAAAGAAGTAAGGAATGAGGGGAAGGGGCAAGGATCAACTTAGCTATAATTGTAGTACTATTACATAAAGAGTCAGAAAGGCGTTAACATGACAAAAAAGTGATATTTTTATACAAATTTGGAAGGTTCAACACAACTCTAACACGTGGTTAGTAATTAGTTAATTATTTATGGTCTGTTTGGTATAAGCAAAGAGAGTAATACAAGAGAGAAAGAGAAAAGAAAGATCACTCTCACCTGCTTGGTTTAGCATAGAAAGAGATAAGAAAGGTAAAAACTAGTGGGACCATTTACTTTTAAGAGCTGTGCTATTTTGACACATTTTCCATACACTTGCGTATTTTACACCGTATAATTATAACAAATTAAAATGGTTTGCACAAAAACCAATATAAATAAATTATTAAAAAATTAGTATGTATTTTGTATATATTTATGGTGTAGGTGTTAGAAACTAGTGTCAATATATCTTTTCCCTACTTTTAATTTCTTCTCTAGAGTGCGAAGAAAGTGAGAGGACACAAAAGTGAATTGTATTGTAGGAAAGACAAATAATACATAGAAATATTTTTTGGCAAAAATATATAAAAAATAATATTTTCTAATAAAATAATTTAAAAGGCTGTTCAATTATTTAATTTACAATTAAATTTAACTAATGAAATTTATTTAATCGAATAAAAAATAATTAATTTTACATTATGAATTAAAATTTAAAAAAAAAATAGTTATATTTAATATATTGATGACTTGATTTAAAATAAAATTTAAATTTAATTACATTATAAATTTTAAATTTAGGGGTATTTTTGTACTTTCAAAACTAATAAACATATCTCTTCTATTTCTCTTCTCTCTATTTTATACCAAACAATACATTCAATCTATTCTATTTCTCATTTACTTTTCTCTTTTCACACTCTTTCTCACATCATTCTCTCTTTTCAATTTCTCTTCTCAACCAAACATACCTTTAAGGTGTTAAACTATATATGACTCCGTATTTTTACTATGGTCAGTCTTACTATGGTCAGGAAGACTGTAAGGCTCAAAGAGCGTTGCCTCATCAAGTTCATGATAGACTGCAAGACTCAGAGCACTAGTTCATCAGGATCAGGGTAAGTTTTAAGCCTCAAAGAGTATGATCCTAACATTGGTAGGAGGAGTTGAATCTACGAGAATTTAACCTGACACCCTCAAAATTATATTTGACACCCTCTCGAATTTTCATAATCTCAAAAATGCCTATGAAAAGATTTGAAACAAATGAAAACTTTTTACATCATGGGAAATTTAAAATTTCCAATAAAAAAAATAAAATTTTCGAAAAAAATATGAAGAATACCGGAAATTTCAAAATTTTTAGTATTGTACCAGAAATTTTGAAATTTTCGGTAGTGAACAAATTTTAAAATATTTGAAAATTTTTTTACACTATAAAAAATTTTGAAATTTTCAGTACTGTACAAGAAATTTTGAAATTTCTGTAAAAAATTTTTAATTTTTTTTTGGAAATTTCAAAATTTCTAGTAAAAGATGAAATTTCCGATATTATTTTTATTTTTTTCCGCAAATTTCAAAATTTTCAATATAAAAATAGAAAAATTCCAAAATTTCCGGTATATATCGCGGAGTTTTAGCTATATAGAAAAATTTCAAAATTTTCTGTATATATCATTGTAAATTTCATAATTTTTGAAAAATTTTAAAGGGTAGCAAAATAATTTCATCATAATTGGGGGTGTCAGGTCTAAGTGAAAGGGTGTATTAGGTTAAATCCCGTGAACCTACAACCTCTCGTTGTGTAAGCCAACTTCTTATTAATTAAGCAAATTTGCCTCTCACTGAGCGAATCTACCTTGACAATGTTTATATATATCACACAATTTCTTTCTACTCGTTGAATTTTTCGAGTATTTTCTTAAATTCTTTTTAGAGAATTATGTTAATTTCTCCTCGATTGAGAGTATTAATTTTTTTATTCTCTTTGGAGAATTATTTGAACTTTTCTTTATTTGAGAAATCTTTTTTAGTGGTCAAATGACCATTATTGAATTCTCTTTGGAGAATTATTGGAATTCTCTTAGTTTGAGAAATTATTATGACTGGTCGGTATACCAGATACTACGAGTGGTATTTATACCATATTCGAATGGTCTTTATACCATCAGAGGGTGTATTTCTAGACCGATTATCTACCGTACAAGTAGTAATCGTACAGTATAGAACTTGACTGTTTAATCTTGGAGGCGGCGCGGTAATTCAACTGCTTTGCATAACTTTAGATAGTATCGCGAAACGTCTTAAAGAGAGCGTCTTAGTCCGCGACTCGACCCAGTAATTTCTTCTGTGGCTAATTTTCAAAACTGTGAAACAACAATTTTAATACGTTTCAAACTGTTATGGCTACCGAAGAAATTATTGGTACTTCTGCGGCTGTTGTTTCTGATAAACCATTCAAGTTTGAGGGAAGTCACTTCAAATACCGACAACAAAATTTGCAATTTTGTGACAAAAAGGTTGCCAACATTCTGACCGGTGATATTCCTGTTGCCCCATATGAATCAACCGAGCAAATTAACAGTAAAAAAATTTGTGTATTCAGATGGAACACTTAATAGTGTTGAAGGTGAATTTGCTGCACAGATTAAAGCGAACGATTTCCAGCTCAAAAAAGAAATTGCCTTATGGAAAGAGAATGATTATCTCTACAAAATTATATTTTTAATGGACTCATAGATGATCTGCAATACTGCAAAACATGTTTGGGAGGCTCTACAAAAGAAGTATGACACCGAGGAAGTTAGAATAAAGAAGTATGTCGTTAGCCACTACCTAAAGCATCAGATGGTATAAATGAAAGGTGTATGGAGGCTCAATGTTATGAACTTCAAAAGATTGCTTATAAGGTATGTGTTTAGATAAACAATTCCAATTTGCTTTTATTATTGATAAATTGCCCCTAGTTTGAAAGTTCTTAAAAATTATGCTTCAGCACAAAACAAAAGAATTTTTAATTGAGAGTCTGATTATTCGCCTTCGAGTTAAAGAAGAATCTCAGAGACAAGATCAAAAAGAAAAGTCTTGGCTGTTCCAAACAACAAAAAGAAATTTGGTGTAGTTCTGAAGCCATTTGGCAAATGATTAAAGAATCAGAACCACAATGTTGTGAACCAAATTAAGAATGAGACTGGTGTTTTCTCTTACTTCAATTGTGGGAAACCAAGTTATAAGATTAAGAAATGAAAGATCGAGTAAACCTTGTGTTTCCCCTAATGTAGGTTAACTTGATTGGTGAGCAATTTATTGCTTTGATAACTAAAATCAACATGATTGGTGAATTTGAGGGTAGGTGGATGGACATTGGCTCTTCTCGTCATGTCTGTTATGATCGTGCAATGTTTAAAACGTATACGAATAAGAAAGTGTTGTTGGGAGTTGTCCACACCACAAATGTTGTCGGTATTGGAGAAGTGGAATAGTGTTCACCTCTGAAAAGACTTTAATCTTGAAGGATGTCATGTATACTTCAGAGATTATAAAGAATCTTGTTTCTGGTTTTCTTCTAAATAAGGCAGGGTTTAGTTAGTCTGTTGGGGTAGATTTGTACATAAATACTAAAAATGATATTTTTGTGAAATTTCTATGTTTAAGACTCTTGTTAATGAAATTGAAATTCAATTTAGTAACAAGATTAAGATACTTCGTAGTGATAGGGGAACTGAATATTGTTTCAATTTATTTAATGATTTTTATATTAAACATGGAATCGTACATGAAACAACTACTCCATATTCTCCTAAAATGAATGGTAAAGCAGAATGAAAGAATATAACTCTTACTGAACTTGTTGTTGCAATTATGATGAGTTCTGGTGCTGCACCTCACTGGTGGGGGGAAATTTTATTGACTGTTTGTCATGTCCTGAATAGAGTTCCCAAGTCAAAAAGTAAGATCTCACCTTATGAGATATTAAAGAAAAGACAATCAAACTTGTCTTATTTGAGAACTTGGGTTTGTCTGGCTTATGTCAAAATTCTGAATCCGAAATGAGTTAAACTCGCTAGTAGAGCCTATGAATATGTATTCATTGGGTATGCAGCAAACAGTAAGCCATATAGGTTTTATGACCTAAATGCAAAAGTGGTCATAGAATCAAATGATGCTGAATTCTATGAAGACAAATTTCCTTTCAAATCGAGAAATAGTGGGGGCACTCAATCGAGTCACATCCCTGTGATAAGAAGCATAAAAAGCAACGACGATGTAGAAATATAACTCCGATGAAGTAAAAGAGTAAGAGTTGCTAAAGATTTTGGCCCCAATTATGCGGCTTATAATGTAGAAGAAGATCCAATAAATCTTCAAGAAGCCTTGTCATTTCTGGATGCAAATTTATGGCAAGAAGCTATAAATGATGAGATAGAATCTCTAGAATCTAACAAGACCTGACACTTAGTAGACTTGCCTCATGGTTGCAAACCAATCAGATGTAAATAGGTTTTGAAAAAGAAACTAAAACCTGATAGAACTACTAATAAATACAAGGCTCGCCTTGTAGCCAAGGGTTTTAGATAAAGAGAAAATATAAATTACTTCGACACTTTTCTCCAGTCACTAGAATTACATCCATTAGGGTACTTATTTCAATAGCTGCTATTTATAACTTAATAGTACATCAAATGGATGTTAAAATAACTTTTTTAAATGGTGACTTAGAAGAAGAAATCTTTGTGGAACAACCGGAAGGGTTTGTGATCCATGGACAAGAAACACAGGTCTGTAAGTTGGACAAGTCTCTGTATAGACTAAAACAAGCTCCTAAGCAATGACATAATCTGAGAATCACATCTACACTATCATATGTCTCTATGTAGACTACCTACTTATACTTGGATTAAACATTCAAACCATTAATGATGTGAAATCAATGTTGTGCAACAAATTTGATATGAAAGACCTTGGAGAAGCAAGCGTGATCTTTGGTATCAAGATCACGAGATCCGAACAAGGAATTTCTTTGGATCAATCACACTATGTGGAGAAGATATTAAAGAAATATAAATACTTTGACTGTAAACCTGCGTGCACACCATATGATCCAAGTGTGAAACTGTTTAAGAATACTGGTGAAAGTGTCAGACAAATAAAATATGTGAGTATCATTGGCAGTCTTAGGTATGCCACTGATTGTACTAGACCCGACATTGCATATGCCGTAGGATTATTGTGCAGGTTTACGAGTATACCGAGTAATGAGCATTGGGAAGCTATTGCGAAAGTCCTGAGGTACCTTAAAAGGACCATGGATCTCAGCCTACACTACCAGAAATTTCCTGCTGTACTAGAAGGATACAGTGATGCAGATCGGAACACCTTATCGGATGATTCCAAAGCTACTAGTGGCTATATATTTAGTATAGCTGGAGGAGTTGTATCTTGGAAATTAAAGAAACAGACTATCCTGGCTCAATCCACAAGGGAGTCTGAGATGATAGAACTAGCCACAGCTAGTTAAGAAACAAGTTGGTTAAAATGCTTGCTAGCAGAGATCACTCTGTGGGAAAACATATGCCACCTGTGTTGATCCACTACGATAGTATCGCAGCTAATGCAAAAATTGAGAATCATTATTATGATGGTATAAGACGTCAAATTAGAAGAAAGCACATCACCGTTAGAGATTGTATCTCTAAAGGAGCTGTAAGGGTGGATCATGTACGCACTGATGAAAACTTAGCAAATCCTTTGACGAAAGGATTAGCTAGAGAGAAAGTCCATAATACATCCAACAAGACGGGACTAATGCATATAAAGAAATGAGTTGCTCATGATGGTAACCCGACCTAAATGACTGGAGATCCCAAGAAATAGGTTCAATGGGTAATAACAAGTCGTGAGCAATATGATATGATCATGCAAATGGAGTATGAATCATGAAGTAATAAGAGGATGAGATAATAGAAACTCTTAGTGAGATCTATACTCTGTATGAAGTAGTACCTAGACTATAGGAGTACTCTTAATAGACTCACCTTTGTGATTGTGGAACTTAGGCCAGATCCTATGGAATTTTGAGGCAGAATTCCTAAAGCCTTCACTAAATCGAGATACACATGCAGGACCATTAAAACACGAGCTATTAGAATACACCTTAAGAAAAGGTTGTGTGCGGGTTTGATGTCTGAGATAGAGTTCAAGACAATGGTGTCACTCTTGTTGAATAGGAATCCTACTTGCTATGCAAAGGTTCAAGTCGTAGACACCTTTGTTTATGCACAATCTTAGGAACCTTTGAAGTTACTTCTGAAACACTTATTTTAAATTCAAGCGGGGGATTGTCGGAACATTATGTCAATATTCTAATATAGGGAGATGAATTTGAAAAAGTTCCTTAAGTAAAGTCCCACATTGTGTGTTAGTTGAAAAACCTCCTTAGTCTCACATTGCTTATGTGAGATATATTTCCTTCCTCACTTCATTATATAGAAAATTATCTATTTCATTCCTAAGCACACCAAAAAACTTATTTTGAGTTTTTCCTTCCTCACTCTCATAACACTGCGTCTTTTGAATTGTCGAAGTGTTAACGTCTCCCCCTTTCTTTCTACTCGTTGAATTTTCCGAGTATTTTCTTGAATTCTCTTTAGAGAATTATGTTAATTTCTCCTCGATTGAGTTGAGAAATTACAAGTATTAATTTTTGGATTCTCTTTGGAGAATTATTTGAACTTCTCTTTGTTCGAGAAATCATTTTTAGTGGTCAAATGACCATTATTGAATTCTCTTTGAAGAATTATTGGAATTTCTCTTGGTTTGAGAAATTATTATGACTGATCGTTATACCAGATACTATGAGTGGTATTTATACCATATTCGAATGGTCTTTGTACCATCAGAGAGTGTATTTCTAGATAGATTATCTACTGTGCAAGTAGTAATCGTACAATATAGAACTTAACTGTTTTATCCTGGAGGCGGCGCGGTAGTTCGACTGCTTTGCATAACTTTAGACACTACCACAAAGCGATTTAAAGAGAGCGACCTAATCTGCAACTCGACTTGGTAATTTCTAGTGTGGGTACATTTCAAATTTTTTTGAAGAAGCCAAAAGATGCATTCATTAAGAAGTGTCAAAATAGGTTGCACAAAAGAGAAGCTTCCTTGTGGAACACGTTCTATAAGCAGTAGTTTTGTTTTGACCATTAATAGTCACTCGGGCCTTATTTATTTACTTTATAAAAATATTTTTATTTTTATTTTATTTAAATATATATATATTTGTTTTAACTTTTTATAATAAAGATGTGTCTGATTTGGCATTTTATTATGTCTTTATCGGATTATATGACAAATCTGCCATGAAATTAGAAAATTTTATAATTGTAGCTTCAAGGAAGTACAAGTGTTAAGCACATTTCTATAGTCAAAATAACATGGATTAAAAATGTGCGAGGTTCTTGAAGAGAATAGTTTCGATGCAAAATTAATGGTTTACTACAAAGGATTATCATATTTATTAGCAAATAAAATTAATATAAATTTCAATATTTTTATATGTTACGCATTTATACATTTTATTATTTTTAAATAATTTATTTAATGTGTAAGTTATATTTTAATTATTTATTACCATTAATCTATTTTAGTTATTTATTTAATTTCCTTAATTTAATTATTTATTTTATAAATGATTATTTTTAATAAATTAATAATATTAAAAAATTAATTATGTTTATTTTTATATACACCAATTTTGTTGATTTTGTAAATATATTTACTACATTTAATAATTAAGTTTGAATGGTATTATTATTATATTTGTTATTTTAACAATTTTGTAAATAAGAAAGCAGTATAATGTGCGAGTATTTTAAATAAAAAAAATAAATATTTATATTTATTAAAAGGTTAAATATGTATAAGGTCCCTACAAATATCCCAACTTTCAGGTTTAGTCCCTCCAAAATTTTCTTTCAAATAATGGTCCTCTGAAAGTTTTTTGTCTCTAACTTTAGTCCCTCTCGTTAGTTTCCACTAACGGTGGCTTATGTGGCATGCCATTTGTAAATTTTTTTATGACGTGGCTTACATGTGGCAATGTCAACGTGGAAAAAATGATGACATGTATGCCACATGTCAATTGTTTCAATTTTAATTTTTTTATATTAATATCATATTTAAACCCATAAATGGTAGCTAATCTGCAGCTACTTCCTAGCTACTTCCTAGCTAATCCCTAGCTAATTTAAACACACCATTCTAATAATCAATAGCTAATTCCTAACTAATCCCTAGTTAATTTAAACACACCATTTTATTTTTTATTCCATAAAATATTTTATCAATGTTCAAAACGTGATATTAAAGATTGAAAATCACAACTAAAGCTTCAAACTATAAAAAAGAAGATAAAAGAATCAAAAACACATTTAGAGCAAAAGAGGAGACAAACAAATAAAACATGGATCTACTTTGAATATAGACAAATATTTGTGAACACATACAAAAGGTATACTAGTGTCTACTCTCATAACCTCATTAATTACATGCATCAAATGTCAAGGATTGCACAATTATTGTTAATCACATTGTAAGAGCTTACCCTTAAATATCAAAAATAGTCTTTTGAGCAGATTTAAATCATCTAAAGTAGCACCACTGGCCTTCTTCTTTAAAAGCTCATCACCTCACTTGAATGACTTGAATGGTTTCCCCTACAATGCAGTTATCAATTGATTTGCTTGGATGTATATGAGTACTCTTCCCTGGAAGATGGAAAACAATAGAGTGTGGATCTCCAGCACCAACCTGCAGCAATGCAGCCTTAATGAAAGTTCTTTATGAAAAGGGATATAATCAATTTGACAAGCACACATTTTAACATGATAATTTAGTTACTAAAAGTTAATTAACCAATGATAGTTTCATTACATTTATTTTAAAATATAAGCTGTATTTAATATTTAGTAATTTCTCTTCATCTAATAATTATGTGGAAATTATAGTGAGATAGGATCTCTCTAGAAAAACACATGTACACATATTAGCAGGCTCAATGCACGACTCTGTTAATCATGAGATAGGATCTCCTTTCCGCCTAATTTTAGAGGAGGACCAGCTACAGGGATCACCAAAACTCCTTCGTCTTTAAGAGCATTAAAATGTATTAAACTCAGAACAATTATGTTTTCCCTTTTTGGAATATAAATATAAATTCCTAAAATATTAAAAAGAAAACTTTATAAGAATTAGTCTGTTGAAACGTAAATCCATTAAAAGTATTCACTTACATCCTTGAAAGAATTTTCTGCATGCATTATGCTGTATTTTTTTTATTATTTTCAATAAATTGTATTTAGAATGTTTTTTTTCCCAATGGATACCCAATGTTACAACTTACATTCACGTAAGTTTCTAAATTTCAGTATCAGTTTTAACTCTTAAACAACCACATATTATAATCCTCCAACAACACACTTGGTTTATCTGTAAATATATTCTTGGTGAATTTTTATTAAAAAAAAAAAGAAATAAATACTTATTGGTACTCCATACAATGACAACTAACAATGTTCCATTCACCATTAGTTAGTTGAAACTCAGCACAACTTTTAACAATCATACTAAAATTCACCAACTATGATATGTGACTGTACTCACCTGTTTTTCTAATAAGAGAGAAGGATAAAATTAGAGCAAGGAATCATGAAGATTGACTTTAACTCAAAAGGATTTAAGATAAATGAGCAGAGTAAAATGATTACCTTCAATAGTGAGTTTACAACAACACGCAACTCACTTAGATTTAGTGTTTTCGATCTCTATTTCAGACACCTCAAACTGAAAAACCCAGAAGAAATTAAGATCAACTCAGTTGATTAATTTGTATGTTAATTAAGAAAGTGTATGTTTTTATGAATTATTTGACAGATTAACAATTTGGGAGAAAATTATAAACCCTAGGGGAGAGAGAAAGAAAGGTACTAGAATTAGAGAGATCTCCAATTGAGGAAGAATAGGGATTTGAGAATGAAAGAGAGGGACGACATCGTTGACGGCGGATCTGCACAGTTTGAAGAAAAACAAGAACGATGGAGACGGTAAGAAAAACAAGGAGGATGGAGACAGTGTGTGTGAAGAAGAGAGAAGATAATGAAGGCTTATGACGTGGCTTTGTTTTATAAGGAAAAAAAATTATTTTACAACATTTCTGACGTGGCAAAACAATAATACACGCATGGCATGCCACATAAGCTACAATTAGTGGAAATTAACGGGAGGGACTAAATTTGGGGACGAAAATTTTATGAGGACCATTATTTGAAGGAAAATTTTTTAGGGACGAAACTTGAAAGTTGAGATATTTGTAGGGACTAAAAACTTATTTAACCCTTGATTAAATGATGTATTAAAATTAAAAGATATAAGTAATCAATTAGTTAAATTTTTATATTTATTTTATTTTGTTCATATGATAAGTAAAATGGGCCTAGTCTATTAATTTTATACTAATGGTCATTTTTTATATTTTTTAATTTTAATGCATCATTTAATCAATATAAATATTTATTTATTTATTTAAAATACTCACACATTATACTACTTTCTTATTTACAAAATTGTTAAAATAACAAATATAATAATAATACCATTAAAAATTAATTATTAAATGTAGTAAATATATTTACAAAATTAACGAAACCGGTGTATATACAAATAAAGACAATTAATTTTAATATTATTAATTTATTAAAAATAATCATTTATAAAATAAATAATTAAATTAAGGAAATTGAAACAAATAACTGAAATAGATCAATGGTAATAAATAATTAAAATATAACTTACACATTAAATAAATTATTTAGGAATTAATAAAATTTAGAAAATGTATAAATGCGTAACATATAAAAATATTGGGATGTTACATTCTTACCCCCTTAAAATAGTTTCGTCCTTGAAACTAGCAAGTTTAAAATACTAGGATATAATTCCCTCATAAAATAAAGGGCCCGTTTGTTTTGGCTTTTTTAAAAAATAATTTTTATAGTGTAACATAATTTTGTGAACAAAATTTTTACAAAGAAATTTTTCATAAAAGTTTCAAATGAAAATTTGGTTTGAATAGTTATTCTTAAAATGTTATTTTAGGTATTTCATCATTTTATCAAAAAAAATTTTAGATATCAAAGTTTCAAAAAATCACTTAATTTTGAAGCTATTTTAAATAGTTTTTTATGAAAATCATTTTTGAAATACAACATTTTGAAAAAATTGTGATTTTGACTATGTTTTGATCTTCAATAATATATATTAATGTTATAGAATGTCAAAATTAGTCTTTTAATTTATAAAAAACAAATTTCAAAAAACTTGTAATATTTTGAAAAACATTTTTGTAGAATCCATTTTAAAAAATACAACGAAAAAATCCATTTTTCTAAAGCTAAAACAAACTGACCCAAAATCAAATGATAGTAAAACTAAATTTTTGTATATGATGAAGAGTCTAATATTATAACATATAAATAAATAAAATAGCTATAATAAAAGAATATTCTCGGAACTTACATTATTACAAAAAATAATAATAGTTTTATCCTTGAAACTAGAAGGTTATGACAAATCAAGAAAACACTTGAAAAAATCTACAACTCGAGTAAGCTTAAAAAATTCTATTAAAATCAAAAGTAATGCAAATTTTTAATATCAAATTGTATATGAAAATCATATATTAAATACAACACTTTGGTAAAATAAATTATTGCGTGAAAAACAAATAAACTTTTCTTTAAACAAGTACATAGTAAAATAAACTCATTATCAAAGATGAAACAATATATTTTAGAAAATTCAAATGTTAAATTCCGAAAAAAATTAAACATTTACTGTATATAATAAATCACGAGAACTTTAAAATCAAAAGTTAAAAATTAATAGTTAAATCAAATCTTTGGTTGCATATTACTTTCCTTTGTATGCCCAATTGACTTAGCACGCTCCAATAATTGATGAGGTCGATCTATTCCCCTCATTATAATTCTGCTTAATATCAACAAGAGATCGAGGGGATCAGCCCCCCAAATTGTCAATAGTTAGTCACAATTATAAGAATGGTATAGACAATTTTAACCCAAAAATTATAACATTTGCTACAACTTGCACTCAGAGTCTGCTGAGTTTTTTCATTGGTCTTTAACGCATTTGATTCACGCTCCTCCAAAACAATACGACTTATCACATCTAATGTAACAATTTCAATTACTTGTGCCTAAAGGACACACCATCCCTTGAGGATGAATGCCGAGTTATCCATATCTTACAACCTAGTTAAGATAGAAAAGGTTTAATAATCTATTCTTAACTCTAGGTGTTCCAAAAGTAAAATTTGATCTCAAATAACCATATATTTGAAAAATTAAATAGAAAGGTCAAAGAATTAAACCATCAAGCACCCACACCTCATTTTATATTTCCAACTCTTTTCTTTTAAACACTCTGTATTGAACTCAATCCACAATACTCGATTGCACTGATCCTAATATTTTCACTTTCTTCAAAATAAATTGCATGAAATTAATACAAAACAAAATTACTTAATTATGTTAACTCCATAAACATCATATCATTATTTTTTTATAAATATATTTGGTATCAACTTCATAAAAAGAACAAAGAATTTAAATACATAAATAACAACAATAGAACTACAACACACATAAACTATAAAAAAAAATTAATACAAACAGTTACAAATAGAAGAACCATATATTAACATAAAACAATACCGCTTTTAGTGACAGACAATATAAGAGTTAGTGTAGAAACTAACTTTTAGTGACAGGCAGTAGAAAAGAGATAGTGCAGAAACTAACTTTTAGTGACAGACAACAAATTATAATTTATACTAATAATAACATTCAGTGACAGACAACAGATTATAGATTATACATGAAATAACATTTAGTGACAGATAACAGATTATAGACTATGCAGAAAATAAGATTTAGTGACAGACAATAGAAAAACAAATTTCACACAAAAAGACATTTAGTGACTAACAATAGCAAAGACAAATCATAAGAGTAAAGACAAACAAACAAAATTAACATGATAATCCTACAAAAGTAATTTATAGGCACATATATCATCATGCGAATTATCTCTAATTTCAAAAATAATGATTGTCACACATTATAAATATTATTTCGTTACTCAAAAGAGAAATAAGACATTATCATATTTCATTAAAAAAATGTTTTTTTGTTTGTTAGATCAAATGACTTTTAATTTACAATGAAAACACTTGTTGATTTACATGAACTACAAATAAACACAAATTCATAAAAGTGTCATTTATGTGATAACTTTTAAACATATGACTTATACTAGCATTCACAATTATTATATTGCAAAAGTCAAACGTATATTTTTCACAATGTTTATTCGTTACATATATTCAATACCAAAATCAAGGGCTTTAAAAGCACCAAAGTCAAGTAAATAATTTCATAACTTATAATATACTATAAAGTGGTTTTTCTTCTTCTAGTAATAACATAGATGCCAAATACTATTGTGGGAAATATGAGTTTAAATTTCTAAATTATAATTGATAAAAAAAATTCTTTCTCCATTTTAACAACAATACAAAACTAATAATAATTCTATCACTGATCAACCAATAAATCAAATTTGTGAATTCCATATTATTAACAAGTAGATAATGACAAACTCTTTATATCTACAACTATAAAACATAAACTCAAGATTAAGCACATATATCACAAAAATACAAAACCAATGCATCTTATGAGTACAAATAACATTTAATCGTTGATATATTAAGGATAAAAAAAATAGCAAGTTCAACAACAAAGAACTCAAATGTAACACCCACATATAATATACATACATCAAAGCATAATATTATACATGAATCCAAGTGTTTGGTACTGAAATACCATAAGTTCCTAGTTAACACATTATATACATTACATGCCCAAAATACCTAATACAAAAAAAAAACTATGGTACAATGTATACAAGATGTCCCAAAACACTAAGAACTAGATCAAACAATGATCTCAAAATAATCTCCATAACGGAAGTCTTGCCATCCCAAAAACCAAGGAAAATAAGGATAATCAAACGGCCTTATCATTACCCTTCTCGGAACCTGCTGTACCTGTAATATAATCAACAACGTGGGGTGAGATATCAAATCTCAGTGAGTTCCCTATCTTATGGATTCTCTCGGCTTTACAAGGTTCTAACAATCCTAACTCAAGTCAAGGGGAATGGAAGTGACTTTGAGTTCATAATCTCACACTATATGGAAACATGTTCATGAGTTCACCAACTCAAAATATCACTAATCGATAACCCTACCAAGGCATCTCCTTTTCCCGTCCGCTTCTACGTCACAAGCATACACCCCACGGGCACCATTCGTACTGTACGCGTGAATCAAACCTGCCAAGTAGTCATGCATATGTTTCAGATGAGCTCGAGACTCATGAAACTGCAACTCAAGATAACCGGTTACGATTATGTGATCTCACACACAAACGTGATTGTATTCGACAATCACAAGGCCACAATGCCTTAAGGCCTATTTTTCCTTTTTTTCATAATCACAATGGTTCACACATGTTCCATACTAGTGTTTCCCTCTCTCCTAGACCAATACTCGTCACGGATGCACCTTTCTACACCAAGTGCCCGAGCATCGCCATCTAGGTTTTCTATCACAATTCTATTCACAACCTAGAATCATATCATTAGGTTTGGGGTAAGTTTTCTCACTCTTCCTAATTCATTTTAAGCATGCATATTCTCTCAATTATGTTCGACAACAATATTAGACAAGCATATCACAACATCAATCATAAACACACAAGATAGCATAATATATCACAAATAATCCACATAGTAATTCACACACATCTCAAGGGCATACAAGCCACTAATATTCTCCACCAAGCATCCTTGGTTAAGTCATGGTCTAACATTACCCATTGGGTTCTCGATTCATGAGTTTCGGTGGAAACACAAACCACACTTTTCACACTCACTTAATTGTTTATCTCTATCCTATTAATCCATGACATATAACCATGTTTCCACCTCACCATCACAAAGAGCATTGAAATAGCTTTCCAACGCTTCCGACCGTGCGTCAATCCGAGTTACGGATCAAAAGTTATGAAGGAAACAACATAGAAAAATTTGTCACGTTCGCTACTGTATTCGCTAGGCGAATCACTCAGCGAACCAAGTCAGAGCCAAAAGGGCATAAGCTCGCAAAGTAAACTCTGGGCAAACATTCGCCTTCCCTTCGCTTTGCGGTTCGCTAGGCAAATCCTCGACAAACCATTCGCTTTGCCCTTCGCCAGGTTCGCTAGGCGAACCATTCGAAACCCAGAATTTCTCAACAGCGTGAAACAGGTCATGTTGGGCCAAATACTCACATTTCTTCACCCAAAACACTTCCAACTCATATTATATCAACCCCCAAACATAACTCGATTATATTACCCAACTATCTCGACATTTCAACCGTTAGAAACAACAATTTACACAATTATTCATTTTTCTCAATTTCTAACCTAAGTTCTAAACAACTCCAAATTCTAGAACTTAAGTTTCTAACTAGAACCCACCTCAATACTAGATGATGATGAAGATGTTGAGATGATTTGATGAAGAATAGATGATGATGATCCAAGCTCTTCTCTTTAATTCCAAGTTTTCTCTTCTCTTTCTTTCCTTTGCTCTTCCTTTTCTCTAATTTCTCTCTCTCAAATATTACTATGTTTGGCAAGGGAGGCAAAGAAATGATATAGAAAAATTAATTAGATAGTAACACTGCTAAATGTCCAAAACGTCTCTATAGTACCAATTAATAAAACCTCAGAGTCAGATAATATTAATTTGATCTGCTCTGAGCTCATCAGTTACTCTAATTATCTTTGCAGATAATTTCTCAGAGTACACCGGAACCCAGTTGATCACAAATAATATTATCCAGAGCAAAATAAAATATGGGGTATTACATCAAAATATTCACGCATAATTCAAAGCAAGCGTCACAAAACTCGTCCCAACCCAAAAATATTTGTCCGAGAATTATTGCTCTGATACCATGTTGTAACGCCCCAGATTTTGACCCAAAACATTAGTAAAAAAATCAAACTATATTTACTTAAAAAAATGCTACAATTTATTTTTGATATAAAATTATAATTACAAGTTTGAAAAGATATGTAATTTAAAGCAAAACAAATGAGTTTGGTAAAAACCTAATTTTCTTCCCGCGATCACGAGAAACATCACATCATTTTTACTTCACATCTTCAAATTCATTGGTACCTAAAATGTTGGTTGTAAGGGGTCAATTTTCCATCATCCATATCAAATAAAACAAAACATACAGTACAATATTATAAGACAAATTATACAAAACATAACAACTTAAGAGAAATCAAAGCCACAAAAATCCTTATTCCAAAAATATCTTTATGTGTGAATATGTATGCTTCTAAATCTAAATGATCCGGATATAATCAGTCTGCCACTAAGACACCACACAAAATTCATCCCATATCAACGGGGAAATAACCTGCCACAAAGGCAATTCGCCACAAAGGCAATCCGCCACAAAGGCAAATAATGCATATGCTCTGAAATGATGATGCAAATGCAAATCCCGCCACTTAGGCAACTCCCGCCACTTAGGCAATCATATTGTGAGATATTGGATCGAACTCTAATTTTAGCATACCGTCAAAGTCCGCTCACATGCTGTTGTCGAAGACCTACATGCTGTAGTCGAATTGTGTTCTAGTATGTAGGAGATCGAATTGGGCCTTGTGTTATGGATCCAATTGTTTAAGTTAGCTTGTACTTTAAGTTAGCTTGTAATGGGTAATTGTTAAAAAGCCCGTTAGTTTTGTATGTTAGGTTTATTATAAATAGCATACTAATCTCTCTTCCTAAGTGTGACAAAACCTTATTAGGTTGAGAGAGGTTAATTGTTGGTATTCACTTGTAATCTTTGAACCCTATTGAGAAAGTGAATAGTAAAACAAATTTAACCAATTCTCTATTCTTCTTACTCGTTTCTCTTCCTTTGTGAACCCTAATAGGGTTTCAGTTGTTTTCCCTTTGTTTTTCCTTGTTAACCCTAACCCTTGCATGTTTCTTGACCATAAAGAAACCGTTAATATTTTGTTTCAAGGTATCGTTTTTCACAACAAATTGGTGCGGTGAGCATGGATCGAACACGCGACCTTCAGATGCCTTCAACAAAGTATGAGATTGAAAAGTTTATCGGTGTGAACGATTTCGGTTTGTGGCGCTTGAAGATGAAAGCCATACTGGTTCAGCAGGGTTGTTTGGAAGCGTTGAAGGGAGAGGCATCCATGGACGTTGTGTTAACGAAAACTGAAAAGACGTTGCCCAGTTGCAAGTTTTTCCACTGTATCCAGTTGATAAAGCTACATGAAGAAAGCTAGTTTATTTCTTGAGGATATAGAGTTAGATCCAAGGTGGAGATTTGTGAGATATTGGATCGAACTCTAGTTTTAGCATGCTGTCGAAGTCCGCTCACATGCTGTTGCCGAAGACCTACATGATGTAGTCGAATTGTGTTCTAGTATGTAGGAGATCGAATTGAGCCTTGTGTTATGGATCCAATTGTTTAAGTTAGCTTGTACCCTAAGTTAGCTTGTAATGAGTAATTGTTAAAAAGCTCATTAGTTTAGTATGTTAGGTTTATTATAAATAGCATACCAGTCTCTCTTCCTAAGTGTGACAAAACCTTATTAGGTTTAGAGAGGTTAATTGTTGGTATTCACTTGTAATCTTTGAACCCTATTGAGAAAGTGAATAGTAAAATAGATTTAACCAATTCTCTATTCTTCTTACTCGTTTCTCTTCCTTTGTGAACCCTAATAAGGTTTCAATTGTTTTCCCTTTGTTTTTCCTTGTTGCTCATAAAGAAACTGTTAATATTTTGTTTCAAGGTATCGTTTTTCACAACACTTATAACCATATAGTATCACATCATCAAGCACATCATCTTAAAAATTATTTTATATAATCATTCATCTCCAATTGTAATCCATTCACATCACAACCACACATAATAATGACAATCACCAACAAAATAAAAATTCATCCACATTACATAATCATATCAAAGCTTCATCCATAAACAAAACAAAACACAATATATCAAACTATTATTCATGATTCGAGCAAGGATTGAAATTTATGAAATAACACTAAACTTTTATTTTCCTTAGAACAATTACGCATTATATAATTTATTCTATGATATCTAATTTTTAGTTTTGTTATAAACAATATGGGGAAGTGCCCTTAGCTTAGACGTTTTTCTTCCCATTCGCATTTAAAGATCACCCGAGCAAGATCCTATCTTTATCATGCTTCCACATATTAATTCGAGTCCACATGCTGAATTTTTGCTTTCTTGATTCCTCATCCTCCAATAGTTTCGTTTTCGATTATTTATGAATAAATATCTAAAAATACGATATTAAAATACACTAAAAGTATCAATTTCGAAATTAGGTAAAAGAAAATTACCCCAAAACAGATTTCGAACTTGATGAAAATATCACTTACGTTTACTCGGTCGTTTTGGCGTTGGTTTCGCGCAAATTAGAGTTACAGTGATGAAGATACAATCAAAATAGCGATGTTAATCAATCAAAAAAACGATATTTTTAACTATAGAAACAAGTAGATGGAAAATAAAATAAATATAAAAACTTAACTAATTCATTAGTAGAAGAAACATACTGAAATTTGAGACGAAACTGAGAAATTTTTTTTGACACAGCTAACTTAAAACCGGGACAAAATTTTCTTAATTCTTCATTGCCGCACGTACTGTTTTTCTCCTTTCACGACTTCTACTGTAGCGGTTACATACTTGGTGTCACTATGAAGTTAGGTTTATTCTTCATTTATTTTATTTTATTCATATGATAAGTAAAATGAGTCTTGCCTATTAATTTTATACTAATAATCATTTTTTTATATCTTTTAATTTTAATGTATCATTTAACCAATATAAATATTTATTTATTTATTTAAAATACTCACACATTATAGTGCTTTCTTATTTACAAAATTGTTAAAATAACAAATATAATAATAATACCATTCAAACTTAATTATTAAATATAGTAACTATATTTATAAAATCAACAAAACCGGTGTATATAAAAATAAAGACAATTAATTTTAATATTATTAATTTATTAAAAATAATCATTTATAAAATAAATAATTAAATTAAAATAATAAAAACAAATAATTAAAGTAGAACAATGGTAATAAATAATTAAAATATAGCTTACACATTAAATAAAGAGTTTAATTGATATGCACTGACAGTGTAAAATAATTTTACACTGTCATCCAATAGAAAATCATCAATCTGCCATGTCATATCAGTAATTTAAAATTTACAGTATGATGTGGCGGGATACATGAGGGTGATTAGTTGACAGTATAAAATTATTTTACACTGTCAGTGTATATCAATTAAATTCTTAAATAAATTATTTAAAAATAATAAAATTTACAAAATGTATAAATGCGTAACATATAAAAATATTGAAATTTATATTAATTTTATTTGCTAATAAAGATGATAATCCTTTGTAGTAAACCATTAATTTTTCATCGAAACTATTCACTTCATAAACCTCGCACATTTTTAATCTATGTTATTTTGACTATAGAAATGTACTCAACACTACTTCCTGGAAGAAACAATTATAAAATTTTGTAATTTCATGGCAGATTTGTCATGTAATCCGATAAAGACATAATAAAATGCCAAATCAGACACATCATTATTGTAAAAAGTTAAAATAAATACATATTTAAAAAATAAAAATAAAGATATTTTTATAAAGTAAATAAATAAGGCCCGAGTAACTATTAATGGTCAAAACAAAACTACTGCTTATCTGAGCTTCAACAAAATCTGGTGTTAGACGAAGTTTCTTTCTGGTATACACTATGGTTGATAGTGTATGAGTCACAAGCTTCTCTGGCTGATATATATGAGTAATTATTCACGGTGATACTCTCCGAGGGCAAACAAAATTAGACTAATCAGTGTAGAAGAAGACGAAGCCGAAGATATAGAAAGAATCGTCTCCAGCGCACCGATGGGAGACGGGGCCCCGTGCTCGTCCAAGGAGGGAGTTTGCTTTACCCAACTCCCTTTTTGATAACAAGGCAGAAACCCCCGACATTCATTAGTTTCGAATGAAGAACGAAGAGTGCCCCAGCAAGCACCTACTCCTATCAAATTAAAAGCGTTACTTTACTAAACAAGCAATAAAAGCTCTTTACTAATAACATAGAAAGGGCTAGAACGTGTTCCACAAGGAAGCTTCTCTTATGTGCAAGCTATTTTGGCACTTCTTAATGAATGTATATTTGGGCTTCTCCAAAAAAAATTTCAAAAGACCCGGTTGTTGTTTGTTTACTTTACTTTGTCCATGTATTTATTTAAGCATTAGCATGACAAAGAAAAGAAACATACTACTCCCTTCATGTATTTATTTAAGCATTAGCATGACAAAGAAAAGTAACATACTACTCCCTCCGTTTCAAAATTAAATAAAAAAAGTTTTTTCTTCTAATATATAAGATAAAAAATTTGTTTTTATTTTTAAGTTGAAATTAAATATAAAGTGCATTTAATTTATTTTCTCTCGCTCTCAAACATTTTTTTTCTAATCAACCACCAATTAGAATCATTTTTACATCTTACCAAAACAATTATTTCAAAAAAACCACAAAAAACATTTATCTAAATTATTATGTTTTTACATTTCTCTTATATTTTGAGATGGATGAAATACTTCACTAAATAAATTTGCTATAAGTAAAGTCAAAATTTGTAGATGTTGATATATATTAAACTTTATTAAACCCAAAACCCTCGCCCCACCCGACTTATTAAATATTTTAATTTTAATTTTAATTAATTTTACTTTTTTTTTTATAAATTTTAATATAGCAAGTTTATTTGAATTATCATTTATTTTTCTGAAAATATTAATTGAATAAAAATAATCAAGTATTATAATTATTATTAAAATGACTAAATATTTAGTTTAATTATTGTTTTTTATTGGTATGAAAAAATGCATTTTAAAAAGTTACAAGATAAAAATAAAAATACAGTTTCTGTCAGAGGGTGGGAGACGGGGTGAGGAAACCCGTTCCTCGTTGGGACGGAGGTAGGTGGTCAATTGTTACGCTTGACTAGGGATGAGTGCAGGCATGTATATGGAGGAGGGTGCAAGGTGGTAATGCTTAAAGCTGCCCCCGCCCCGCCCTATTGCCATGCCTAATCAAATAAGTATTAATAGATCTAGAAAGTTAGACTGATGTGTTTATTTGGAAGCCTTTGAGATATTTAAATTAGATCAAGAGGATATTCAATCATTTAGAGGTCCCTTGATTGGTTTCTCTAGTGAACACATCCACACAAAAGGTTATATTACTCAAAATAATGTTTCAATTAAAGGAAAATGCCAAAAATATAAAAGTAAGGTATCTCATCGTTGATGTCTCATCTTTCTACAACATTATCATCGGGAAACCTGCTTTTAATATCCCAGGGGCCTCCCTATCAACGCTCTACTTGAACATGAAATACCCACTAAATGATAAGCATATTGTTGTGATCGAGGGAGATCAAGTGACCCATCGTAGATATGACCAAGACAATTTGAGGATCAAAAGAGTGGCGATGGTAGTATATGTCATACCACAATTAGACATTCGTGGGGTGAACTACATGGATTTATACCATATGGAAGAAATTAAAAGAGAGAGAGTGCGTGTGTGTGTGTGAGAAAGAGAGAGAAAGAGAGACCACCAAGCTAGGCACCTCCATGACATAAGCTAAGGAGGAGGAATTGGTCGCCCTGCTCTGAAAATATATAGATTTATTCACCTGGACCCCTTGTGATATGCCAAGGACTGACGTCAAAGTTTTATGTCATCAGTTTGCCATTAACTCAACAATGAAGCCAATAGTGTAGAGAAAATGCAAAGTAGGCAAGGATAAGCGAGAAACCATCGATGGAGAAGTTAGGAAACTGAAAGAATTTAGTTTCATAGCTGAAGTTAAATACCTAACTTGGTTGGAGAACATAGTGTTGGTTCGAAAGGCATATGAGAATGGAAAATGTGTGTAAATTTCACTGATTTGAACTTGGTGTGTCTTAAGGACTCCTGTAGCCAAACATTGATAGGTTAACTAAAGGATTATTAGGGTACAAAACTCTAAGCTTCATGGAAGCTTACTATGACTAGAACCAGATAAAAATGAACTCTCTGGATGTGCCTAAGACAACACTAATGTCCAATAACTACAACTATTATTAAAAGGTCATGCCTTTTGGATTAAAGAATCTAGGCGCCAATTATAAAATGATGATGGGAGTCATTTTTCTAATCAGATAGGACATAACCTAGAGGTCTACATAGACGGCATGATTATAAAGACCCGAGGAAGGTAATCATTGTGATGATCTAGAGGATATTTTAAAGTCGGTTAGGGAGTATAACATGTTCCTGAACCCCTCAAAATGTTTCTTTAGGGTTCAGGCGGGTAAGTTTATGAGTTTCATGTTAACCGGAAGAGGAATAAAGGAAAATCTTGATAAATTTCCGGCCATTATTGACATGGGGAGTCCTACCACTATTAAGAAATCCAACAATTGACATAACGCTTAGCCACCCTCTATAGTTTCCTTTCTTGTACAGAGATAAGACTTTGTATTTCTTCACCACTCTGAGGAAGAAGGAAAAGTTTGAATGGATATAAAAGTGTGAAGAAGCGTTCGTAAGGTTGAAAACCTTTTGGGAGACTCCACCAATATTAGCACACCCGATAGAGAGTGCACCTTTATTCCTTTATTTATTAGTGACAAATAGAGAAATAATCTCCATGCTCATACAAAAAAGAGACAAAAATGAAGAGCTGGTATATTTTGCCAGCAAATTGTTCAATGACGCTTAGCTAAGATACCAGAATTTAGAGAGGTGAGTGTTGCCAATCTTGATAACAGTGAGAAAGTTAAGGCCCTACTTCCAAGGGCATAAGGTGATGGTGAAGATAAACTACTCCATCCATCACATATTGAAGAAGTCTGACTTGACAGTAAGGATGATGTCATGGTATGTTGTGCTATAAGAGTATGACATCCCCTTCCTACCTAGACGCAACATAAATTTTAAATTTTTGGATCATCTTGTAGCATAACTCATTTCCCTATTTGATGTGGAAGTTCCCCAGATGCGAACATTGTTAGTGGATAACACTTTAAACTTTAAAGGAAGCAGTGTCCCGGTAGTAGGGGTGTTCAAAAATATGGTTAACTGAATTGTATACTAGAATTGAATTGCATTGCACCGTAAAAAAACTGAACCATTTAAACGGTTAATGAACTGAACCATTTAATTAAAACAATTCAAATTCAGTTTAAAACCGGTTCAGAACCAATTTTCTTTTATACACTAATTTAATTATATAAATTAATTAGTTTTTAATAAATTGAATAAAAAATTTACTAAAAGTAAAAAAAAATACTGAAGTTAGGCAAACACCGGAGAAGAAGAGGAAGAAGCTATTCTCGACCTGTATGTATACTTTCTCTTTATCGATTATTGTTTACTGTTTTTGTGATTTCTTGTTTGTTGATTTGTGATTTGTGATTTGTGATTTGTTTGTAGCAAAGCGAAACTGTACCGTTTTGATAAGGAAGGGAATCAGTGGAAGGAGCGAGGTGCCGGAACTGTGAAGTTTCTCAAGCATAAGGTTACCGGAAAAGTGAGGCTTCTCATGAGGCAATCGAAGATTCTCAAGATCTGTGCAAATCACCGCAGTGCGAATTGCTTTTGTTTTGGTTTTAATTGGTTTTTTTTTTATACTTAATTAGTTTTGATTGTTGTGTTTAGTTAAGTGATTTGGATTGTTTTGTTTTGGTCAGTTTTGCCTAACATGACAGTGCAAGAGCATGCTGGGAATGAGAAGTTTTTAATAAATTGATCACAGTAAAATCATTTCAAAGTTGATTTGATTTGACTTCGGTTTTGATCAAAGTTTTTTTTTCTTTCCTTTTTCTTCTTCTGGTGGTGGTGGTGGTGAAGTTAAAAATAAAATAAAAGATTAAATTAATTGAAAGGATAATAAATTAAAAAATGTTGATTAAGTTGTTGTTAGCAAGTAGTAGTGATGATTACTGAACGCTGAGTCAAAGAAAACAAACACGGTTAATAAAACACCGTTCAGCTGTTCACGTTAGGACAAACGGTGCCGTTACTGTTTATTGAACTTTTAAAAAATTGGAAATTTGGTGAAAAAAATAATATAGTTCTTTAAAAAAATTGATTTTAAACTGGTTAAACTAAATTAAACTGGTTTAAAATGGTGAACTGATTCTAAACTGGTTCTAAATTACAAACTGGTTCTGAACCGAATTGAATTGGTTTAATAGATTAACCACTTTTTGTTAAAGTGGTTTTTAAAAACTGCACTGAACCATTAATATGGTTCGGTTCAATTCAGTTCATAAACCACAAACACCCCTATCCGGTAGTGATGAAAGGCCCGTGTAACATTCTTATAGAAAAATCCCTAAAGTTTGAGTTCATAGTGAGTAATAAATAGTAGGAGTATACTAATTTACAAAGTGGATTGGGTAAAAGCGATTCCTAAAATCATTGCGGAAAGAGTCTGAAATTTCTACTAGAAGCGAATCATTTTCTATTTGCCAAAAAGTATCGTCTCCGATAACAATACATATTCCGCGAGCTCAACCGTGGCAGAATTTTTTTGCTAGTTGGAAATTCGAACAAAGTTTATCTCAATAGTCTACGTGTAAGCCAGCAGACAAGCCAAATCATCCAACAAGGCGATCCTTTGCAGAATAAAGAAAAAGTTGAATGAAGCCAAGGGGATATGGTCAAAACAACTACACGAGGTATACTCATTCCTATTCACTTAATTTAATTTAATTTAATACTTCACACCCAGGGATTTTTCCAAAATACTTAAATACAATTTATGCTATGGTTTTACGGTCGTATCATACTACGCCACATTCCATCACTAAGAAAACACCATTTAAGATGGTTTATGTCGTAGATTCCATGCTGTCATTTGAGAATGACACACCCACATGTAGGCGTGAGTGTTTCCTTGAAGAAGTTAAGGTACAACCATAGAAGTTCATATTTTCTTATACACTAACAAGTATCTAACCGCCCTATGCCTAATTAATTATATTTTAATATGTAAAGAGAATTAAAAAATGATTAAGTACGCAACTGATATGCTCGACAAACTTAAGAAAATCACCCATATCTATGAATTTGTAGCCAAACAAAAAGCTGTCAGAAGGTACAAATCCAAAGTAGTCCCAAAGGAATTAAAAAAAGGCGACCTTACCCGTATCAAAAATTACTATCCAATTTGGAAGGTCCATAGTCCATACAGGCTGCATTAGAAGCTACCACTTGACACATAAATAGCTAGAAAATTAGATGGACGACTTATTCTCAGAACTTGCAACTCACTAAACATGAGATATTATTATAGTTAATTTATTATTATTTCTTGTTAGTCAAATAAGGTGATAAAATTTATCCCACAAATGTATGAATTTTGAAAGCTCACCAATAAATAAGAGAGGTAGGGTGACACTTTTTTTTCGCCAATGAAAAAGAAAGAGTATAAGATCAACAAACAAACCCAAAATAATGAGTCTGCCACAAATCAAATTCAATAAGGCTACATGAGTGTAGAAAAATATGGTCCAAGATCACAAGCTACACACTGGATATGACACACCATGCATTACTACTATAAAAAACACAGTTATCATCGATCGCAAATGAGATTTAACCTCAGTTATAGAGGCGAGGTAACGAAGGGCGTCATGAAAACTTGCCACATTTCCTTTAGTTTTGAAATAATCGAGGGGGTAAAGTGTTATTTACATGAGTTCGATCCCCATGGAGATCATTTTTTGGAATTCTTAAATGGCGAAAACACCTTTCATATCGGTTTTGACATTCCACCAACGGGTATAACACATTTAACCTCAATTTTGACATAAAACTAACAGGTATAATACGATTGAGTTTATTAAATTTAATGTGGATTGCTTATTTCACTAAACTTTAACTGATCATATAACTTCTCAAAATTGGTTAGGAAATTAATTGTATGGACAATTGTGTTATATTTGAAGAACAACTTACATTAATTAATGTTTTTCAAGCATTCTACAACTCATCATTCATCTTACGTTCTTTTATGGTTAAAATATCTTCAATATTTCAAGTTCTTTATTCAACAATTATGGAATAAAGTTGAACGAAAACTAGAAGTATTGGAGATATTTTAACAATAAAAGAACATGAGATAAACGCCGAGTTGCAAAATGCTAGAAAAATGTTAATCATTATAAGATATGTTTCAAATACAACATAATTGTTCCTACGATTATTTCCAAAATCAATTTAATATGTTATATGTTTAAAAAAGGGTTAGTGAAACAAACAATCGACATTAGATATGATAAACTCAACTCGACGGAACAAGATGAGAGCTGCACAAAGAATCACAAAAAACTTAAACTCAATATCAATATCAATATAAAACTCAACAACAACAACATCAACATTAACGATAACATCAAGAAGAATATCCAACTGCCGACGCTTGGACATATATAGTAAACCTGCGGTAGGGACGAAACAAATTAAGGGCAAAACGAAATAATTGTCAAAGCTAGCGTCATAGTGGAAAGAATAATGAATGCATGGAATATGATAAATAATTCTTCTAGAAAAAAATTATATGCCCATTGTCATACCCCAAATTTGTCCTACATGTATATTATTTTCATTTGTACATCCAACCATTGACAATTATTCAAAAAATCCAAAAATATGTATTTTCCTGTTGCCTAAGTTCGTGCTTCATTTGAGGGTATCCAATCAGGTGTGTGTGCAGTATTAATTGAGGGTCATTTGGTTTTGACCTAATCTTGGTCAAACAAAGGTTTGCTTCTTGATTAGGTTATCTGTGTAAGGATCAAGTTGTCAGGCTATGTCAAATTATCAGTTGTTTCACAGTTGAAAATCATCAAGGACTAGTTCATCTCCAGCCAGGGTCTGGTGCAGTGCAATTCATTTTTCAAACCCTGATTCTCTGATTCAAGAGGGTTCACAGTGAAGTTCTTCAGGATTTATTTGTGATTCAAATTCCAGAGGCTGAGATTAGTGGTTTCTCAAGGGAAGTAAATAACCATTTATCAATATCCATCTCTAGTTATTCATTTCCACTTTCCGTTCAATTTCCATTCATATTATTTTCTCCATTATCCAAAAAATGTTCAATTATCCATTTTACAAAATCTAATCCATGCATTTGATTATCCATTTTTCATACCTGTTCAAATCCATTAACCATTTTAAATCCATCCCTTAGCCATTATCCATTTGTCATTATTCAATTCAACCCACAATAAATTTTAAATCCAATGTCCATTGAAATCCACATCCAAATTCTCATTCTAAACTCATTTATTTCTATTTTCAAACCATTATGTTATCAAGGTCCATTATAAATAATCTCACATAAAAGCCATTTCCAAAGTTTATTTACAAATCCACAAAAAGAGAGAGAGAGAGAGAGAGAGAGAGAGAGAGAGAGAGAGAGAGAGAGAGTCCACACCAAATTATGAGTCTCACAAACGACAAAATTCCACACCAAAAACTCAATACACACAATTACCAAACTTGCAACATAATGTATATCACTCAAGCCACGACAAAAGCCATACCTCACACTAAAATGAAAAACGCGATATGTCCAAACCGGTTTTCACAACAAACAACCAAAACCAATATGCAAATCTTCTCATGAGCTCACTTTCAAAAGGTTGAACGTAAAACGCAGCAAAACGGAAAATCCAGTCAATACGTCACCACTCCAAATCCTCAAACTATTCCCCAAAACACTCTTCAATCGCACCTATAAAGCAGACCCGTCTCACTCTTACTAGGGAAGCTTCAAAAGCCAAAACATTGCTGCCAAAATTCCTTGCCATCTTCATCTACTAAACCTTCTCCTCGACCCAAACCCACAAACCTTAAAACTTTTTTCATCCATTTTTTCTTTTCTTTAACTTATTTCAGCCATAACAATCCTCAAACCTTCAACCAAATCATTACCAAACCCATACAACCCAACTCACAACCCATAACAGAAAGGGGAAGAAGAAGAAAAGTTCGAAATGAAACCAAGAAAGATTTGTTAGAAGTAATTCATGTTAGTTGTCGAAGTCGAAGGGTTTTATAGGTTTTGGTCGAAATTGTATATAGTCAGTCGAATAGTTGTAGTGTTGTGTAGGTCAGCTGTATTCGACAGAGTCGAATATAGCTGATAAAGAGTTAGTTGAATTGTTTTGGGCCTGGGCTTTGATAACCTATATAAAGGGCATTGTAATTTGTATTTTACACAACAGCTTCATAATAAAATTTTACAAAGTTTCCAAACCCTAATTTCTTCTTATTTTCTCTCTCTCTCTCTCTCTCTCTCTCTCTCTCTCTCTCTCTCTCTCTCTCTCTCTCTCTCTTTCTCCTTCTTCTTCTTTCTCTCAAACATTCATCTTTCTTGGAACCCAGTTCCAACAATTGGTATCAACGAGCCCGGTTGCGATTCAGAGAGAATCTAATGGCAAACGGAACAACAACGTCCACACAATTCCCAGCGAATCTACCAGTTTTCAAAGGGGAAAACTACCAACGGTGGGTGGCGCAGATGATGGTTATCTTCAGATTTCAAGATGTGGTTGAAATCGTGAATGATGGTGTAACGGAATTGGGGGCAAATGCTACTGATGAACAGAAAGCTGCGTACAAAGATTAAAGGAAGAAAGATGGTAAAGCGTTGTTCTTGATTCACCAGTGTGTGGATCCGAATGTGTTTGAGAAAATTATTGAAGAAGAATCTGCGAAAGAAGCGTGGGACAAGTTAAAGAACTTGTATGGAGGTGATGAGAAATTGAAGATGGTGAAGCTGCAAACCTTGAGAAAGCAATACGAAATGATTCAAATGAAGGAAGATGAATCAGTTTCAGAGTTCTTTTCAAGATTGGTGATGCTGACGAACCAGATGCAGTCTTGTGGAGAAACAATCACAGATTTGCAGAAGATTGAGAAGGTACTAAGATCTCTGACTGCAAATTTTGATTACATTGTAGTGTCAATTGAAGAGTCTAAGAATCTTGCTGAGATGAAGATTGAAGAGCTACAGGCTTCTTTGGAAGCTCATGAGATGAGATTGAAGCAAAGAGATTCAGAAAGAGAAAAGGTAACGGACCAAGCACTACAAGCGAAATTCACCAAGAAATCTGGGAAGGCGAAGCAGGGAAGGAATCTTGCTGGTGATGAGAAGTCAAGCAAGAGTTCTAAGAATCATGATGATTCAAAGAAAGTCATGGGCAACAAGTATTCTGGGAAGAAAGTTGACATGAAAGACGTGCAGTGTTACAATTGTCAAAGTTTTGGTCACTATGCTCGAGACTGTCGAAAGAAGAAGGAAGCACGAGCAAAAGAAAGTGACAAAGCGCAGTATGCACATGCAGAGGATAGTGATTCTGAAGGTGTGCTACTAATGGCAGACACTCAGGCGAAGGATGATGAAACGAATTTGTGGTATCTTGATTCAGGTTGCAGCAACCACATGACTGGTAATAAGAACTGGTTCAACAAGCTTGATGAATCAGTTAAGAAGGTGATAAAGTTTGCAGATGGTAGACAGATCACGTCAGGTGGAAGAGGAAACATATCTGTAATGAGAAGAGATGGCAGAAAAGCCAGCATTACTGATGTGTTATATGTGCCTTCTATGACAAGTAACTTGATAAGTATAGGTCAATTACTTGCCAAAGGACATAATATGAAGCTGGAAAATAATCAAATGAAGGTGTATCATGCTGATGGTAGGTTGGTACTAAAAGCACCATTGACTGATAACAAGACGTTTAAAGTTTAGATTAACATGATTAATCATGAATGTCTTGCGTCAACTACAGAAGAGGAAAAGAATTGGCTATGGCATCATAGATATGGGCATCTAAACTTCAGGAGTTTGGGTATGCTGAATCAAAAGAAGATGGTGTATGGTTTACCTCAGGTGAAGGAACCAAATCATGTGTGTGAAGAATGTTGCAAAGCAAAGTAGGCTAGAAAAGCATTCAAACATGATCTGCCAATTAAGTCGAAAGAAAAGTTGGAGCTTGTTTATTCTGACGTATGTGGACCTTTTGAAGTTAGGTCGAATGGTGGAAAGCGTTACTTCTTAACTTTCATTGATGAATTCACCAAATATATGTGGATTTATATGATTGAAAGTAAGAGTGAAGTATTCACAAAGTTCAAGAAGTTTAAGTTGCTTGTCGAAAAGCAAAGTGGCTGCAAGCTAAAGAAACTGAGAACTGATGGTGGTGGTGAATACACCTCTCGAGAGTTTGCTAGATTTTGTGAAGAGGAAGGTATAGAGCACGAGGTTATTGCACCCTATACACCTCAACACAATGGAATAGCTGAGAGGAAGAATAGAAGTATACTGAATATGACAAGAAGTATGTTGAAGGCTAAAGAGGTGCCAAAGAGATTTTGGGCTGAAGCAGCTTCGACAGCAGTTTACATTCTGAATAGATGTCCAACGAAGAAGCTAGTCGAGAAGACTCCATTTGAAGCTTGGACAGGTGAGAAGCCAAATGTAAGTCATCTTAGAGTTTTTGGATCAATATATTTTAGGCATGTTCCTGAGCAATTGAGAACAAAACTAGATGATCGAAGTCAAACCATGGTGCTCATAGGTTATCATTCGACTGGTGCATATAGACTATATTCACCAGAAGATGATAAATTTGTGATCAGTCGAGATGTTCTGGTAGATGAAAATCAAAATTGGGAGTGGAGTCATGGGTCAGTTCGACAGGATACTGGTCGACAGATGGAAGAGACAGTCCCGACGGTGTTTGAAGAAGATCCTCTTGAGCAGAATATAAGAAGATCAACTAGAACAAGAGTTGAGTCGACAAGGTTAGCTGGATATGAGAGATTTCCAGATAATGCAATCGATGCATATGGTGACTTAATAGAAGAAGCAATGATGATGGCTGAAGCAGAACCAATTAATTTGGATGAAGCCATGAATGATTCAAATTGGTGTGAAGCCATGAAGGAAGAACTCAGGGCAATCGAGAAGAACAATACCTGGGAAGTTGTCGAAAGAGCCAGCAAGAAGCCTATTGATGTGAAATGGGTTTACAAGCTGAAACGAAGGCCAAATGGTGAAATTGCCAAGCATAAGGCAAGACTAGTGGCAAGAGGATTTCTGCAAAAACCTGTTATTGATTTCGACGAAGTATATGCGCCAGTGGCTAGGTTGGAAACAATCAGGATTGTTGTTTCGACAGCAGCATATAGAGGATGGAAGATACATCAGTTGGATGTAAAATCAACATTTTTGAATGGACCTCTAGAGGAAGAAGTGTATGTCAGTCAACCACCAGGATTTGAGGTTAAAGGGCATGAGTCGAAGGTGTACAGATTGAGGAAGGCTCTCTATGGATTAAAGCAAGCCCCTAGGGCTTGGAACAAAAGAATAGATAGTTTCCTAATCGAAGCAGGGTTCACAAAGTGCGTGTCTGAGCATGGAGTTTATGTAAATGATGTCGACAATGATAGTCGAATCATTTTATGCCTGTACGTTGATGATTTGCTAATTACAGGTGCAAATGAAGCTGAGATAAGAAAAGTTAAGTCGAAGCTAATGCAAGAGTTCGAAATGTCCGACCTAGGGAATTTGTCATATTTCTTAGGGATGGAATTCAAAGACACAGCTGAAGGTGTGTTCCTGCACCAGAAGAAGTATGCTCAAGACATCTTGAAGAGGTTCAAGATGATTGATTGTAAAGCTGCAACAACTCCATTGGAAACAAGAGCAAAGTTGAAGAAGGTAACTGATGATGAGTTTGTAAGTTCGACACTGTACAAACAAATGATTGGATCCTTGAGGTATCTTTGCAATACAAGGCCGGACATTTGTCAGAGTGTCGGACTGTTAAGTCGATTTATGGAGAAACCCCAAGAATGCCATCTCATTGCAGTAAAGAGAGTACTGAGATACATTAAGGGTACGATTGATCATGGTGTGCTGATGCCATGTCGAAATAAGTCCAAGTCGAAAGATGCTGAGGTATATGGTTATACTGATTCAGATTTCAGTGGAGACCAAGATGAGAAGAAAAGTACTGCAGGCTATATTTTCATGATCGAAGGAGCTCCAATCTCTTGGAGTTCGAGGAAACAAAGCATTGTGGCTTTGTCATCATGTGAAGCTGAGTATGTAGCTGCATCGTATGCAGCATGTCAGGCAGCATGGATAGATATGTTGCTCGAAGAACTCAAGATCAAGGAACCTGGGAAGATGAAATTGTTTGTAGACAACAAGTCAGCTATTGATCTTGCCAATCATCCTATGTGTCATGGTCGAAGTAAACACATAGAAAGAAGGTATCATTTTCTCAGGGATCAAGTGAACAGAGGGAAGCTGGATCTTGAATATTGCAAGACTGAAGTTCAACTAGCTGACATACTCACCAAACCTTTGAAGAAAATCAGATTCGACGAGTTAAAGAAGAGCATTGGGATGAGAAGTCTCGAAAACATGAATTAGGTGGTGTGTTAGAAGTAATTCATGTTAGTTGTCGAAGTCGAAGGGTTTTATAGGTTTTGGTCGAAATTGTATATAGTCAGTTGAATAGTTGTAGTGTTGTGTAGGTCAGCTGTATTCGACAGAGTCGAATATAGCTGATAAAGAGTTAGTCGAATTGTTTTGGGCCTGGGCTTTGATAGCCTATATAAAGGGCATTGTAATTTGTATTTTACACAACAGCTTCATAATAAAATTTTACAAAGTTTCCAAACCCTAATTTCTTCTTATTTTCTCTCTCTCTCTCTCTCTCTCTCTCTCTCTCTCTCTTTCTCCTTCTTCTTCTTTCTCTCAAACATTCATCTTTCTTGGAACCCAGTTCCAACAAGATTCAAACCTGAGATTTGCCAGAGAACGGAGGGAGAACCGGATCACTCATAAAGGTTGGAACGAGACATTGATGTTGTTTTGATGATTTCGAAATGAGAAAGGCGTGATGATGGTGATAACTCTGAGCACACCCTTTTCCATTTCTTAGTTTTTTCTGCTGCCATTTTTTGATCGTGAGGAGAGTAACGGATTGCATACTGTTTTAATCTCACTTGGCCTTTGACTGTGACTTGATTAAGAGGTGAATTGTGTTAAATTTTTCTTGCTCAACCTCGCTTTAATGGATTTGGATCCTCTCCTTTTTTATATATCCTGTCATCTCTCATGTTTCTAATCTAACGGTTCAGAATTTACAATGAATAATTAAATAAAAAAAGACATTTAATAGGAGAGAGAAATGGATAAGTAATTTGTCTTTGTTATTTTTGGAATTTCTTCAACATTTTTACGTGAATTATTTTTTGTTACAAGAAATAATTAAATAAAAAATACATTTCATAGGAGAGAGAAATACATTTATGTGAATCTAATACGTTACAACTTCTTTCTTTTCCCAATTCCAATCTTTTTAATTTTAACTTTTAAAATCTCCACATTCATCACTTCCATTCCAACAAAATAAAAGTTTACTGAGAAATTTTTAGGAAACTTATCAAGTGACTTCACCATTCTGTATCAAGAAAAAATTGTGGCTCCACCATTGTTATTGGCTGAAGAATGTTAGTTTCTATATATTTTATTTTTACAGTAATATTGTCATGAACGTATTATAAATATCATATTTTTATAAGATATTTTTCACAGTAAAATTATATGTTCATAGATTAATAATTTAGTATAACATGTAATTTTTAAGTTTATTAAAATATCAGTTTATTTGGAACTTTTTATTACAAATTTTAATATATTTATTATATTTATTGTTTTAATTTTTATGATCCGTAAATAAAATGCATAGTTTTTGTGTGTAGAAAATGCAAGAAGATTGAAAACCAAAGTTAAAAATGATTTTTGATATCATTGAAGATGCTTGGAAGTTTTGGGTTGATTATGGTGGAGAAGTTGGATTTGGGGTGAGGAAACAATATTATAACAAGAACAAAAATGGTATAATTACTTCTTACAGGTTTGTTTGTTGTAAAGAAGGATTACGGAAACTAGATAAACGAGATTATAAAACAATCAATCCAAGGCCAGAGACCAGAACAAATTGTCAAGCAAGATTAGGACTTAAGAATATGGATGGTAAATTTATGGTTGTTGATTTTGTGGAGGAACATAATCACAATTTACATTTGCAAGAAACAACTCATATGTTGCCATCTCAAAGAAAAGTCTCTCAAATTCAATGTCACCAAATTGATCTAGCCGATGACGCGAGATTACAACAAAGGAAGTCATTTGATTTGATGAGTAAAGAAGTGGGAGGTAGAACTAATTTGGGATTTATTCGTCTTGACCAAAAGAATTGTCTTCGGAAAAAAAGGGAAAGAAGTATGGTACATGGAGAAGCTGGTTATCTATTGGAATACTTCCAAAGAAAGTCTATGGAAAATCCAAGTTTCTATCATGCATATCAAATGGACGCCGAAGAACAAATCACCAATGTATTTTGGGCAGATGCAATGATGCTAATTGATTACGACTATTTTGGTGATGTGATTTCTCTTGATTCAACCTATTGCACAAATAGTTCACATATACCACTAGCATTATTCTCAGGGTTTAACCATCATCGAAAAGCTGTTATTTTTTGGGCTTTTTTATTATATGACGAAACAGTTGAGTCATACAAATGACTCTTTGAGACCTTTTTAGAGGCTCATAAGCAGAAAATGTTATGTACATGGCACTTGATGCAAAATTGCAGATATTAGTAATTGTTAAATTGCAGATATTTCTGTTTTGTTGTGTTATTTTTACAATCTATTCTGTTATGTTCTTATCATTCAATAAAATTTTTTAAAAAATGATTTAAAAGGTATCTTGTAATTTACTATTTTGTTAATGAATTTTTTACTATTTTGTTAACGATTTTAAAAAACTTTCATGTAAAAATGTTGAAGAAATTCCAAAAGCAATAAAGACAAATTACTTATTTATTTCTCTCTCCTATTAAATATCTTTTATTTATTTATTTATTCCTTATAAATTCTGAACCGTTAGATTAGAAACATGAGAGATGGCAGAATATATAAAAAAGGAGAGGATCCAAATCCAGCTTTAATGTTTAAAGGTTTTTCTTGTTAGCATACCATGGGCTCAGCCCATATACATATTTTTTTTGCCAGATCCGTTTTTACCGTGCCTCTCCCTTTTATGGATGTTGGGCTTGGCTTAAAGCCCGCTTGGTTTCTTTTTACACGCACCACCCTTTTGTTCGATCACGCCACCTGCTTATTGATCCACCCTTTCATGTTTTTTTGTTGTATGTGGATTGGTTTTTTTAAGCCCATGATGGTTTCTGGATCACACCCTTTCAATTGTTGTGCACACTCCTTCTTTTGTTATGTCCTTACTTTATTTTATTAATTGTTTTCTAGTTTTGTTTCTTTTTTTAAAAGATAATCTTATTACATTTTGTTAATAGTTTAGTCTTATTGTTCCAATTAATTATGATTTATCCAATTAGCTTTTTTCTTTTCATTTTCGATTTTATTTCAATTATTGGTCAATGAAAATCTAATATCATTATTGTCGGTTATCGATAAATTGTGATTAAGACGAGACCACTATTTAGTTCTTCTTTTTTCTATTTTATTTTCTTTCAATTTTGGTCAATGACATTCTAAGAATCGTGGATCGTTGATTTTATCGATGTAGATTTGTGATTAAGATGAGACTGTTTCCTTTTTCTTTTCGTGTGGCACGATTTCTTTATAGAATGATTCGTAATATCATTTCTCTGTCGTGTTTTAGCACAAATATCTCGATTGTGTGACCTCCTATAGCATGATCTTCGTCATAGATCATGCTACGATGGTTTAACGCTAAAGGCGACCTGATTCATCCGAACAATTAATGATTAATCACTAACCAATAACTTTAATTTTTTTTGTCAATATATTCTTGCTTTACGTTTCCTCAATGATATCTTGCTCATACTATTATTGTTCATCTGTTCATATTATTCATCATCATATCTTGTTCATATTTTGTTCATCTAACCTCTTCTTGTTTATACCTTATTTAATTCACTCTAAGATTATCGAAATGCCTAAACACACAATACGATTAAAATATTTAAACACACGTAATCAAATCATTTTTCTTAATTAAACTGTGAAGGAATTGAACTCTTGAGATCTAGCACTTCTGGGGTTCTTGAACGATCGCTCTTGGGGCGTACACCTTGGGTTGTGATGATTCAACCTTTTGTTTTGAAAACACGCTCCTTAATTATTGGACAAAGAAATGTCATTGGAGTCTAGCATTCCATCTGGCACTTTCGTTCATCAAATAATTTTTCGTAATCAATCGAATGAAAAAGGTGTTGTTGGGATCTAGCATCCCAGTAATGCCCCGATTAATTGGTTGCGAGGCCGACGTCTCGTTTATCGAATAATCGTCATTCTCCCTAAAACACTTAACAAATCAAACCTCATATTCGCGCCTCCATAGGAACGAACTCTTCGCGAACCCTAATTCAATTCGAATAAGCAACTGAACATTTTCTCGATCAAACTTCGAAAGAAGAAGATTCTTGGAGTCTAGCATTCCTTGGATCTTCGAATGAATGGCTCTCGAGGCACACCCATTGGGTTGTCATTCATTCAACCTTTTTCGACTTTTACAAACTAAACCATTTTTAAATCGATTCTCGATTCGTTGTCAAACCATTTTCAAAACATCCTCGTAAGTCAAGCGTCTTTTGCCTCGCCATCAAATGCACACACTTGGACATCTCGTGGTTTCATTACTAAGAGAACCCCTAGGGACTAGTATCGATCCTCACCTCTTTTCGCAACCCATCCGATTCGATCTTTTTCAAACCGTTTTTCTTAATTAACTTACAAAAGAAGGAGATCGTTGGTGTCTAACATTCCTTGGATCTTTGAATGAATGGCTCTTGGGGCGCACGCCTTGGGTTGTTGTTCATCCAACTTTTCGTCTTAAAACACTTAATCTTTATCAAACATTTTCAGATTCAATCACGAAATAACTTAGTTCTTGGAGTCTCGTATTCCTTGAACTCTTGAGTGACTGCTCTCAAGGCATGCCCTTGGGTTGTTCCTCATTCGATCTTTCGTCTCTTAAAATTCAACCCCATCTCGTTGTTCCACAAACTACGGACACTCTGATTCATTCATTCGAATGTAAGATACGTAGGCACAAGATTGCAACGATCTCGGCGAGCACACTTTTTCTTTTTCCACCTTTTCACACTTCCATATTTTTCTTTCCTTTTTCGTAGTCGAACTAAGATTACTTTGATTCCTCATTCTCGTCCGAATGAGCAAAAATAGGCACAAGGGCCCCAATCCTTAGCGAGCACCCTATCCTAAAACCACCTATTTCCCCTTAGCATTGATTCCCGTTCATCGTAACTTTTCGCTTTTCGCATTTAGAAGAAAACAAACAAGCTTAGCTAACGTTCATCACAAATCAAACTAAGAGGTTCCCGTTGAGTACAACGCACGTGAGGGGGTGCGCGTACCTTCCTCTCACGTAACCGACTCCCGAACCCAGAATGGTGTTGCGATGACCATGTTCTTATCTCTTTAAAGGTTTTCTCGATATTTTCCTTTCCTTATTTTGGGATAAATAAAGTTCGGTGGCTACTGTGTGGAACCGCAATTTCTTCCACACCTTTTGCGCGAGGGTTGTGTTTTGATGATTTTTTCGAGGTGCGACAGCTGGCGACTCCACTGGGGAAAATTTGCTCCATGCAAGAAAGAGTCAAGCCTAACTTAGTGCGATTTGTGAACAGCGTTATCTTTGCTCGTTTGTTTTCTTCTCGTTTTCGCCTATCATTTATGTATTTGCTCTCTTAAATGCTTTCTATTTTATATGCTCATTATTATGCTTGCCTGTTGGATCTTAGGATGATATCATGAGTAAAGCTCTACACCTAAGCTTTGGTAAAAGCAGAGGGAACATATAGCTTAGATTTGGAAGTCAAGTAGTGTTAATCCCCAAGGACTCGCTCCTTGTGTGCCTAGCATGAAAGCTCCCCTAGAGGAGACCTTTTCGTAGATCTTGTTGTAACCCAGCTAGCTTGTCGCACGACTTGATTCATGAAGGGTCTGTGACTCTGGGAACCACTTTTAGCACCAATTTCTATATTGGTGCTTGCGTAGTGTTAGTCTCCAAGGACTCGCTCCTTGTGTGCCTAGCATGAGGATCCCGCTCAGGAGAGACCTCGCTGTCACTCTCGTCGTAATACAACTAGCCTGTTGCATGACATTGATGCGATTAGTGTCCGTGATCCTGGGAACCTTATCCGTCAACATAGAAACTATCCTGTGAGTGGGTTTATGGGTAAAGAATCTAGAACTTTCCTCATAAGGCTTACCTGTAGGGTTTCTTTGATCAGGGACTGTGGTCATCTACCCGTGACTGGCCAACCTCAGAATTAATTGAATTTGCGATCCTGGATCTTGCATCTTACATTGCATCAGTACATGTCATTGCATTGTATTGCATCAATTATGCATCTAGCATTTCATTCCAAGATCAGGAACTCATTTCTACTTCCTTCATCTCCAGTAAATCAAGCTGATTCCTCGACACCAGTATGCAACTCGATCCAACACCTGGCGTATGATGGAGCAAATTCAACAAGAGCAAGCCGCTTCCAGAGAGGAATTTGACTCTTTCAAAGGCAAGATCGACCAGATTTTCGAAGCTATCGTTATGTCCAGAAAGGAGGAAGAACTGCGTGAAGCCGCTGCCGCAACCAACAATGTACCTGTGCAAGGATCTACCTCAAGGATCTTAGTTTCTGTTCCCAATCCTATCAACTATGGAATACCGATGAACTTCACTCCTACCGCTGAAGGAGCCACTTCTCAACCACTTCCAACATCTGGAGTTACTGTTGGAGCTATCCCTTAAGCCCAACCTGCTGTCACTCAGATTCCTATCCCTCATGCCGAAGAAAATCTGCGAGATGAGTATAATGAGGTGCAAAAATATCATGCTATTATCCCAATCATCAATCCTACTACTGCTGAGGATTCTTAAGCCATCAAAATGTTTCACGATCTAGCTGAAAAACTCCGAGTCATGGAGGGGCACAACTCAACTTCTCTGAATACCTTGGAAATGTGCTTGGTGCCAGATGTTGTCATTCCTCCCAAGTTCAAGGTGCCAGAATTCTCGAAGTACAAAGGTCTCAGTTGTCCCAACATCCATCTGAAGATGTACTGTCGCAATATGGCCGCTTATGCCAGAGACGAAAAGCTAATGATCCATTGCTTCCAAGACAGCTTGTCTGGAGCATCACTCGAGTGGTATATGCAGCTGGAGCATAGCAGTCTACACACTTGGGCTGAGCTAGCTAATGCTTTTATAAAGCAATACAAATACAACACTGACCTTACTTTGAACCGTACTCAACTTCAGAGTATGGCTCAGAAGGACAACGAATCCTTTAAGGAGTACGCACAGCGCTGGAGAGAGCTAGCTGCAAGGGAGCATCCAACTGTTGTTGACCGTGAACTGATTGACATCTTCATGGGTACCTTGCAAGGCCAATACTACGAGAAGCTGATTGGTAATGTTTTTGCTGGATTCTCTGGCTTGGTAATCGTCGGTGAGAGAATTGAAGAAGGTCTGAATAGTGGAAAGATCCCAGGAGGTTCTAGCAGTTATACCGGAGCTAAGAAACCTTTCAACTGATACAAAAAGAAAGAAGGCGAAACAAATGCCATCACTGCTCAGAAAGGGCAAGCTCAACAACAAGCTCTTGCTCCAATGCCTTTTCAAATCCCCTATTTTCAATATCTGTATGTTGCTGCTGCCCAATATGCTTCAATGCCTTATCAACTAGTTGTTCAAGCTGTTCAAACTCTAATGCCTCAGCAATAGGTTCCTCAGCAACAATCATATAGTCAACAAGGGTATCAATATCCTCCTCATAATCAACAACAACAAGCTGCTCAACAGCATCGCCAGCCTAATCAACAAAGGACGGGGAGGCCAGAGAGAAACTTTGATCATCTACCTATGTCATATGCTCAGATCTTCGTTGGATTGTTGGAAAAAAGGGCGATTACTCCGAGAGACCTAGCTCTTCCAACTGTCATTCCTCCAGACTATGATGCTAATGTTCATTGCGAGTATCATAAAGGTACTCCAGGGCACACTATCGAGGACTGCAGAGCTTTCAAACACAAAGTTCAAGACCTGATCGATTTGAAGGTTCTCACATTCAATGGGAGGTCTCCAAATGTCATCAACAACCCTCTGCCGCCGCCAAGCTAGTGACATCATCAAATCAAGTCAAGTCAAGTTTATCTCCCCGAAGAAGGTAGTCATCATGCCATCCCATCATTTGTATTCTTGTATTTTGTTTTTGTGTGTTTAAAGTACTGTTTTCTTAAAACATTGTTGTTTGTATTTGGTTTTCTTAATGTAGTGACTATGCATGTTTCAAATTAGTTATGTCGTATTCACTCATTTTTTACATCTACTACAAATAACCGACACATATATCTCCACTTCACTCTCTTTATCAAACTGTTATTTAGCAAATATTGGAGGGAGGATGATGAAAACGAGATACCCATATTGCAAACTGTATGCTTTCGGACAAAATCCCGCCGATGATGTACAGACATTGTTTCAATCCCCCAAACACTGGAGAGATAAGGAGTTAATCCCAAGTTAACCACTTCGAGCCAAGAAGTAGCAGTTTTCTTCGTATCTACAAACCCTTACACTCAACCTGGGGCAGGGTAGTGTTCAGTTAACCTGATTACACACTCAAATCACAAAGCAAAATCCAAAGACATGACGGTTGTCTATCAATAACCCATGACTTGGCAGTCACAATCCTTCAACAAAATCAAAATCGGAAAAAATCAAAAAAATCAAAAGCCTGCTAAGTCGAACACCTTAAATGAGACAGGCAAAAAATCAAGGCAATCCCGATGGACTTGAAAAGCGAAAACAGTCCATGCAAAAGTTAGGGATTAAAACAAAATCAAAAGAGCAAAAACAAAATAAGATCTGGTGACCACCAAATCAAAATCAAAGGGTCACTGATATCCATCAAAACAAAATAAGGTGACTTCCATTTCGAGCAAACCTTGAATCATCACGCTTACACCGTCAACCTTTTTGGAAGACAAACATGTACATAATTAACTGAACGTAGAACTGGAGTTCATCACGAAGAAGGGGTGGGTACAAATCAAATTTGAGCCTTATATCCTTTGTTTCATAAATCGTGAACCCGACCACGTTACAACCCTCAAAAGACCTAATTGAGGCGAGGTTTATTCCGAAAGCATACTATTGCAAGGTTGCATAAACGGACTCCTCACATATTTGCTAATCTTCACCATTGGTGTCATTATCCTTGCTATATCTTTCATACACTAGCAAATCAGCACAACGTCTGGACTAACGGTCCATTCGTCTCACACTATCACGACACTCCAATAAACGAATCTTGTTCAAAACTTACATGAGCATTGAATTAAGATTACCATTTGTGAAAGAGCAATTTTAACTGCAAATCGGCGCTTAACATTAAGGCAACTCCAACAAGGGGAAATCGAAGAGGCACTCGAACTTTCAGTGGTGTTGACCCAAAGCAAGATTACCTCAGTAGCTCGATCAGGGGAAAATCCTTCAAAAACTCAATCTGGGGCAAGTCATATCAGAAGCATATCAAACCTCAACTTCCACATATCAGATTGTTTCCAGAACTGGTTAATCAGGGGCAGACCATTACCATGTTCAAACTGGGGCAAAACCAGGCAGATCCTCTATGTATCTTTTAAGTTGGTCAAACAGATCTTGCCAGACACTAGCCATCATAGCAAGAGCACAGTCCTCATAAGCTAATCACGTCGTCACGCTCATTTTCAGGGCAACCTGACCATCAAACACAGGGTTGTTGTTCTTTTGGAAGCGAACACATGGCTTACCATCAAATTATCAAACTCGAGAGCATCACCGTCTGCTTCAATCATGGCGTCTTCAATGAGCTGAGTGTCGAGGAAATCAAACCCTCCTACCACCCAAGTCTAATCTGTATTGGCAACTACCAAAAGTCCACCATGCTGGCACTCTTCCCGAAACATATCCAATCACTTGTCTGCAATCATACGCATCATATGCACCATATGCATCTCATTCGTCCTCATGAGCATCATGTGCATCATATGCATACACAAAAACCAAATTATACTTCCCCAACACTTGCATCTCTGCGCGTCAGCATTTGCATTGCATTTCCGTTCGATATGGAACATCATTACAAAATCAACCATTCATACATGCATAAGTCAACATCCAGGATCAATCTCGAGGTTCCAAGACAATCTTCATCCCATCCAGGGGCATCTTCATCAAATCTGTAGGCGTTCCTCACGAAGTTGTTTCAAAATTTTGTTGATCAAGTCTAGATTCCAAGTGATCTTCAGCCCAGACAGGGGCATCTTCTTCAAGTTCATGGGCATTCCTCATGAAGTTACTTCAAACTTTTGTTGATGAAGTTGTGATCTCCAAGCAAGTCAGTGGGCATTCCCCATTGAGTTATTTTCCTCTACCTTTTGTTTATGAAGTTGTCATCCCCGGCTCAACCAGTAGAATTTCTCCGAGTCAGTGGGTGTTCCCCTTTGAACTTGGTCCTCTTCAACCTTTTTTTGATTGAGTTATTATCCTTAAACCAGTCAGTGGTTTTCTCCGAGCAAATATTCAACCGCCCTCTTTGGCGTTCCCCAGTGAGTTGGTTCCTTTCAACCTTTTGTTGATAAAGATGATATTCCTCAGTGACTTCTTTGCTTCAACCTTTTGTTGATGTCTCCAAATAAGCCCCACTCACCATATCTCTAGCAAACTTGACCTTTTGTCAATTACCTTACCATCATCCTTTTGGTGATAGCCAAACCCTGTCAATTCAATTTAACCTTCATCCTTTTGGTGAAGGGTCATTGTACACGTGTGTTCACTATCATCCTTTTGGTGATAGGTCTGTCATCCTTTTAGTGCAATATATCCTGTGTGCGTATGTTCTCTATCATCCTTTTGGTGATAGATTTGTCATCCTTTTTATGTCGGATATCAGTGTGTGTGTGTGTGTTCTCTATCATCCTTTTGGTGATAGGTCTGTCATTCTTTTGGTGTCAGATATATCTGTTGTGTGAGTTTTCTATCATCTTTTTGGTGATAGATCAGTCATCCTTTTGGTGTCGGATATCTGTGTGTATGCTTACTATTATCCTTTTGGTAATAGTGAGACTTGACCTCATTTTCATCCTTTTGGTGAAAGGTCTGTGTGTGTACTTATTGTTATCCTTTTGGTAATAGCAAGTCGAGTAGTGTGAGTTTACTATCATCCTTTTGGTGATAGGTCTGCCATCCTTTTGGTGTCAGATATCTCTGTGTGTGTTTACTATCATCCTTTTGGTGATAGGTTTGTCATCCTTTTGGTGTCAGATATCTCTCTGTGTGTGTTTACTATCATCCTTTTGGTGATAGGTCTGTCAACCTTTTGGTGTCAGATAGTCGTTTGTATGCTTACTATTATCCTTTTGGTAATAGCGAGTTGTGACCACATTTCATCCTTTTGGTGAAGGGTATGTGTGTGTACTTACTGTTATCCTTTTGGTAATAGCAAGTCATATGCGTGCGCTCACTATCATCATTTTGGTGATAGGTCTGTCATTCTTTTGGTGTCAGAGTTCTCTGTTATCATCCTTTTGATGATAACGACCTTTGCAAGTTATTCAGTGTCCACCCGAGGGTTGACATTGATATGTTATTCCATTCCCCAAGATTTTCTTTCTTTTCAGATAAATTCGGAGTATTCTTCATATCTAATTGATTCATACCTCGAAAGAATTCACGCCATAGCAGTTTATCTTACTCGGTTTAAGCCAACCACTGACAATTATTTAAAAAATCCAAAAATATGTATTTTCTTGTTGCCTAAGTCTGTGCTTCATTTGAGGGTATCCAATCAAGTGTGTGTGCAGTATTGATTGAGGGTCATTTGGTTTTGACCTAATCTTGGTCAAACAAGAGTTATCTTCATGATCAGGTTATCTGTGTGAGGATCAAGTTACCAGGCTATGTCAAATTATCAGTTGTCTCACAGCTGAAAATCAATCTTTGAAATCTAAAAATATATTGAACATTTCACGAAAATGTAGTAACAACTCATAAGGTGCCTCTAGCAATTTCCAAAACTTTTTAAGCTTAATGAAACATAACTATGAGAATTGGGCTGGACGAGCCATACATTTTTTTTAAGTATTTGACTTTATTTATTTTGATAAATCCATACCCTATATCATCATTTCACCCTCATTTATTTCACCATTAATGGATTCTCATTTATTTTTCTTATTCAAAGCATAATAAACTTGTTTGCAATTTCTAGTAAAAAAACACTTTGATATTATAAGTTAAATGATAACAATCAGGGCCGGCACAATAAATTCAGAGGCCCCGCTTTAATTTTAAAAAAATGAGTTCAATTTAAAAAAAAAAAATGCAATTAACACAAAAAAAATGACACATACAAAAATAATTATATATTAATTAAAAGTAAATTTAATTATAATTATTTTAACTTTGATTTTTTTTTATGTATTGAGTTTTTAGCATAGTATTTTTTTTATTGAATTTTTATTATATTATTTTTTATATCTATTAATATTAATGAAAAAAATTACATCTTTCAAAATTTGAGATCCTCTAATATTTGAGACTCTATGCAGTAGAACTTGTTGCTCTTGCACAAGGGCCGGCCTGATAACAATATATTATAAATTTATAAAATATATTCTTAACAATGTATTTTAATATCTCTCTCTTTTTATTTTTTAAATTTAAGTTCAGTTTAATTTTATGACTGGAGACTATTTTTCGTAACTACAATATATATTTTGTTACATATGTATATGAATTATATAATTGTGTAATTTGGCAAGAAGTGTGATTTTTCAATTTGCGATACAATCGCCAAGTTGTGATTGCACAAATTCATTCAAATTCCTTCCAATTTTAAATAAACTCTCAAATTTTAAAGGGAAAAAGGAATATACATCGACAATGTAAAATATTTTTACACTATTAATCAATAACAGACGTGTATTCTACCATATCATACTTTTATTTTAAAAATTCTGTTATAATTTGACATTTTAAAATAATTTGATCGGATATCTGTGTAATATTTTTTTACATTGATATTAAACTACCTTTAAACTCAATTTTAAAACATTGCCCCCACAAATCCACTTCAATTTTTTTATCTAGGAAAGTTATTTGATTTTAATGAGTTGTTGCGCATGCATAAATTCAATTACTTGTTACACACCAACACTGTATGATCCAACGAGATGACGAGCATCAAAATGACATGAATTTTGTTGTGTGGGACTCCTTTGTTGTCTTTTGTTTTACATGAGAGTGCCTTTTATTTTCTATATATAAGAAGATTTTATAAAAAATTTAAAAAAATTAGGGAATTTCATATCACATCACCCATGTTTTCTAGGCACCATCTAAATTTCCAGTTTTGCCCCCTGATTTCAGATGTGCACATCCGGACGCACCAATTTTTTAAAAAACGCTGATGCGTTTCGGAAGTGCACATCCAGAAACATTTCGGATCTGCAGATCCGAAAAACAGCAAAACTTTTTTTTTTAAAAATCGGTTTTGATGGTTGGTCGCATATATTAATATATCGTCGCAACTTAATATACATTCGACAACATCCATGTATAAAATAAAGGGCTTAATTGCAATTTTGGTCCCCCCTATTTTGGTTTTTTCACGGTTTTAGTCCCCTTATTTTGTTTTTAAGCAGTTTTGGTCTCCCATCCCAATTTTGGCCCAACTATTCATGTACGGGTCGGTGTACTGTTCATTTTGTTCGTACATGAACAGTGCATGACCGTACATGAACAGTACACGACCGTACATGAACAGTTGGGTCAAATTGGGATGGGGGACCAAAACTGCTTAAAAACAAAATAGGGGGACTAAAACCGTGAAAAAACCAAAATAGGGGGACCAAAATTGCAATTAAGCCTAAAATAAAGTGATATATGTACATAATAAACCTCTGTCAAAATACAGTACATATATGTAATATAAATAGAATACATTCAAACAAAAAACTACTGCGTATGGCGAAGGATCTCTCTTGACTCCCCAGCTCCTCTGCCCCTACCCGCAATCCTGACTCGATGTCTGCGGTACTGAAGTGCCCCCCGACAATCTCAATAATCCTATCCACGACAAGTCTGGCACCGAGAGCCCTCAGGGAGGTGACCGTCCGCAATGGCCTGCCACGCTATCTGCTCTATCTGACGACAGCGAGGTAGGACATCCTGAGTGTGGTCCAGCTGAGACTTGCCGCTCCTCTAATATCTCCTGATGAGCAGGTCTGGGTGGCGATCCCTCAGCAGTGGGCACCATGCATCGGTGTGAGACGGTGTGGAACCACACGATGTACCTGGTAGCAACACTCCAGTCTCTCTCCGCTCTGGTCGACCCGAGCCTCTTCCGGTACCAAGTGGGATGGAAGTCAGCATATATCTCATCTATCTGCCTGCGGGTCAAGTCTAGAGGAGCAGACTCATGAGGCATCCCGGGGATCGTCTGTGTGTAACCAAACTGACGCAAGACGCGCTCCGGCAGGTATCGAGCAGTAATGGTCAAACTGCATGCCAACCATCCTGAGAACAGTGAAACCTCATCGAACGGGCGCGTCACACGGTGATCGGCATAGGGGTGATACAAAATGTCCTCAGCAGCCATCCGATCAAGATACACTCTGTAGGGGGCCAGGCACCTGGTTCCCTCTGAGCAGGAGAAATGCAGCAGCACGTGGCATATCCTTAGTGTACCCGTCACACGACTCCCCCAAACCAGTAATGTTGGGAAAATGCTGTAAAATCCACGCTTGAAAATGGAAAACACAACAGGAGTGTCAAACATTATAATAAATATAGAACGAAAAGTCAAATGAAAACATCACTTAGAATATTAGATTGTTACCACGTATAGCGTACAGCTGCCTGCCACAGTCTGGATGCCCAGAGGCAACCATCGGAGAGCCTAGCATAGGTGTATGCCAGCGCTTCCGCCCCCCAGTTGTGCCTATGGATCTCTGTCTGATCCAAAAGGTACCTGAGGTAGACGACATCAACATAATAGGCGCTGATGTCCACAAACACCTGCGTGTCAAGCAAAAACAAGTAGTAACATCTCAGGCTGTAGAGGCTACCCCAACTCCCTCTGCGCCGGAAGCCTTGGTTATAGACTGCATCCGCTCACGTCGGACAAATGCGTGTTGCGCTGTCCGTCCATGTATGATACGATCGTCTCTGTCAGCCATCTAATCTGCAAAGCATAATAAATAAATTAGAATTTTTTAAAAATAATTAAAAAAAACAAACAAACAAACTCAAAAAAAAAACCAAGTGTCTTTCGGATGTGCACATCCGAAAATATGCAAAATATTTAACGTTGGATGCCTTCCGGGTGTGCACATCCGGAAGGGCAAATAATTTTTAACGCTAGGTATTTCTGGATGTGCACATCCGGAAACACTCAGAATACTAAACGTTACTATCTTTTTGGATCTGCACATCCGGTACGTATTTGAAGTTAAAAGTGGCAGCCATGGCTACTGTACCATGCAAAAGGGCATTTTAATGCCCTGATCGTCCGTTTGAAGCAGAAAACAAGACCTACATTGTCTCTAACCTATGTTATTCATACAACCTAACAATTTCTACACTTAAATGTCTACTCTAAATCGATTACTCGAAAATAACTCTGAAACTCTAAAATTTGAAAACTTACCGATTAAAATGAGATACGGAGGATTTGGAGTCTCTTGATCGTTGTAGATGTTGCTCTGCACCGAACGCGAGTGGAAACATTAGAGATTTGTGGTGATTGAAAAATTTGCGAGTTTGAGAGAGTTTGAAAATGAAAAAGTGAAGAATGAGGGGGAGGAAGAAGGTCTGATGCGAATTAATAAGAAATTCTTCCGGAAGTGCACATCAGAAATGTTTTCGGATATGCATATCCGGAACACATAAGCGTTTTTTAAAAAATTGGTGCGTCCGGATGTGCACATCCGAAAACAGGAAGCAAAAAACGAAATTTCACGTAGTGTCTGAGAAACTTGGGTAGTGTATCAAGAAATGCTAAAAAATTAATGGAGGGTGTATACTCATTATAAGTTAAAAGCGCCCTCTAGCCTTTAATTTAATAAGTTTGTGTTTAATTTTGAGATCCCACTTATTTACCATTCTACTTTTTAGCTGAAAGAATTATGTATTTCTCTAATGCTAAACTCTATTTTGTTTTCTATAATGCTAAACACTATTCTTGTTCTTATTTCAGGATGTCAATAATTTTCCGTCTAAGGAAGTATATTCTTATAATGTTTTTATCTAAGTTGTGTAGTAGTTTTGTTTATGTTTGTGTTAAATCTTTGTTAGTTTCAAGAATATTAAAATATGGTATTGACTTTTTCAAGCAAAATTTTCAATCATGTATAGTCTAAAATCTGGAAACAAATGGTTTTATTCTATCTCAACTAATTTGACTTTTAATATTCTAAAAATATACTCTCATTAATTAATGGTTCATTTTAACTAGATCACTCAAAAAAATCCATACAAAAGTTTAATATTGCTCATGGATCCTTAAGCCAATTCTCAATTAAATGAGTGTGATATTCAACCAGTGTAATGTTCACGCATGGAAACGATCCAAAATCTCCTATTTGATAATCATCTAATATAAGTATTAAAAACATGCTGTATCCTTAAAATGGGCATGCCTAATTTTTGAATTAATCAAAATATCAGTATTGATTAAAAACAGTTTAATATTGATTAAAGTTTAATATTGATTAAGAACTAATTCTACTTATTAACACCATAAAAATTTAATTTTGATCAAATAATTTAACTTAATATCACTCTAAAAGTCAAATCTCAATCAACAAATAGTTCAATTTGAAATATAAATCCTTGTGGGCAAAATAAAACTTTACATTAATCCTTACAGGTGAGATTAAACTTTAAAATTTATTTGTTGGTAAAAAATTTTATTTATCACAATAGCATACAAAAACATTTTAGCTATTCTAAAAAAAGCATAATATTCCATTGTAAAAAAAGTATTCTAAAAAAAAAATAACATACATACTACTTTCCTCATAGCATGCTCAATAACTAGTATACTATAACTAAAACTTTATATTCACAGCTAAGATTATGTAGGACTATTTAGAGAGAGAGAGAGACGAGAGAGAGAGAGAGAGAGAGAGAGAGAGAGAGAGAGAC